>OY759172.1:23762626-24962626 GCA_963662145.1 Sturmia bella
GATAAACATGTTTTTTTTAATATGTATGTGTATATAATACATGTGACATTGGCCATGTTTATTTGCAACAGCTGATTTGTTCAAAATTTAAAATCTTATGGTTTCCAAAAGTCAGTATTTTAAAAATATTTATTAATAATAGTTTTAATAGTAACTATTAATGGTAATTTTATTATCTATAGTCATAGAAAAAAATCGAAATTTTTATATGAGTGCTTCTTCTTCTCCACTATACAAATATTCAAGTCCTACATATGCAAAATGGTTTGTAGCCGTCGAAATTGTTTTTGATTGCGTCACTGAAGTACGGGTGATGCAATCGTTTTTTCTTAACGTTTTGGTTTTATTAAAAAAATAATATATTTTTGGTATAAATTTTATTAAAATGTGAAAATAATTAATTTTAATCTTATAAAATACTTCATTCAATCGACTAACGATACACAGACATAATCAGCCGGCGAAAAATTTTTGCGCTTGGCATAAGTTTTTACACAATAAAATAGGGCATGCTCTATTTAAAATTGTGTCTTATGAAATTTCCTTCTATTTTTTATACAAGTATTATTTTATATATGTAACACACCACACGTAACTGCTTACATGTGTGACAGATGCAATGTGAAAAACATGCCGTCTGAGGAGTCCTTAAGAACAAACAGAAGTTTGAAGCAAAATTTATGATTTTATAATTTTTGTTTTTATTTAAATTATTAACATTGAACTTATTCATGTTATAAACCACAGATTATTGCTGTTTACAGAATCAATAACCTTCACTAAATTCATATGTATACATGTATGTACATATGTATGTATGTATATAAGTATGTATGCCTGTAGCTGAAATCAATATTTCATGTTTAACCATTTATAAAATTGTTTAAATTCCAACAAGATTATGTATTCATCTTCAGTGCGCAACTAAACCACAAAAGAAAAATATTAATGTTTGTGGTGAATACAATTTATAATATTAAGACAATGATTATGGCATGTTATCCTTATTCTCATCTACCAATAAAGTGACAATAACGTGAGTAAATTTCAAAGTTGCCAACAAAAAAAAACAACAAACAAAAAAGAAAATATGAAATAAAGCAATAAAATTGCCAGAAAAAGTGTCAAGATTTTGTTCGTAAATTGTCGCACATCGCTCCTGGCTAATGAAGATTGCTCATGATCATGTTTCGGCCATGTTCAGGCAGCGCTGTTCGCCCTGCAGTTAGGCATGAAATGTCGTTTTCTGTTTGACAGTTTAGCTCTCATGAAAAATACTACAGAGATGAGATAAAAAATTATTGAAAAATAAAAATAATAATTTTACAGATTTAAAAATGCAAGAATACTGAAATGAAGCGAAAATATGAACGAAGAGCTTGGAAAACTCAAAGCGAAAGATAACGTGAAGCTTCCTGTCAGAGTTCTTTGCAGAGCCGAAGAAGTTATGCTTTAATTTCATAAAAAGGACGTGAATAATGATTTCATTTAAAATTGAAAACCTTCTACAACAGGTACCAAACATCTTGTAAATTTCAATATTGTTTTTTGTCACATAATCTAATCTTCTTCAATTGCACTTTGGCAACACTGACTTGCAAAAATACATATGTTTATGTATCTACATACATTTTCCTAATATAAAGGGTGTTTTTTTTTTCGATATATAGAACTTTACATCGGCATTACTGTTCAAGATGGCGACCGATTTAACAGCTGTCAAGTGATTTATTCTCAGTTTGGTTTGGCAATTCATCATGAATAGACTTACGCCTGAACAAAGCTTGCAAATGGGCCCAAAACCAGATTGCCGTTATTCCCGATTTTCGATGAAGCGCACTTCTGGTTGAATGTCGACGTCAACAAACAAAACTGCCGCATTTGGAGTGCAGCTAATCCTCAAGTGTATGTCGAAACACCGTTACATCCAGAAAAGCTGACTGTTTGGAGAGCTTTAGGGGCTGGTGGAATCATTGGTGCGTACTTTTCTTCAAAAACGATGATGGCCAGAATCGGTATGGAGCCATGATTACTAACTTTTTCATTCCCGAATTGAATACCCATGATGTCCGGGAGATGTGGTTTCAACAAGACGGCGCAACATGTCACACAGCTCGTGCCACAATCGATTTATTGAAAGACACTTTTGGTGACCGCCTAATTTCACGTTTTGGACCTGTGAATTGGCCTCCAAGTTCATGTGATTTAATACCGCTAGACTACTTTCTGCGAGGCTATGTAAAGTCATTGGTCTATGGGCGGATAAGCCACAAACGCTTGAACATTCGCCGTGTTAGTGCCGATATACGGCCACAAATGTTGGAAAAAGTCATCGAAAATTGCACGTCCAGATTGGTCATATGCGGGAAATCGTTCATATTTAAAATGTAATGCCACAAGATTATCTTTCGCATAAATAAAATTCAATCGAATAATCAGTCGTTGTTTTATTGCAACTTAAAGTTCTATACATCGAAAAAAAAACACCCTTTACACTGGGCGTGCGTGTGTCCAATTACATGTTGGTTATGCGGTTGAATAAGCGTGCTCAGCAAAAAAAAAAAAAAAATGAAAATGAAAATAACTCGAGTAAATTGAAGACAAAAGACACAATTTGTAACTCGTGTTCGAAATGCAAGAAACATAAAACCAAACGAAACAAAAAATACATAAAGACCAATTTTAAAGTTACTCATGTAATGTCATGTTATCTTTTTATGAGTATCATTTAAACTTAAAGTCGACTTGCCAAAGCTGACTACTCAAAGTTTTGCAAACACACATTACACGCATTAAATGAAAATGAAGTAATTATTTAATACCACGAATTACCAGTACCCTGCAATTCATAAAAATTTCCAACATTAAGGCTCATGAGTTTGAAACTACAGTGAACTCGCGGTAATGTGAACTTATAAAAACCAAAGTTGTTCACATTTTCGATTGCAATATATTTTACCGCTTTACTGGCTTATTTGTTTATTAGAACAACCCCCAGAGAAAGAAAGACCAGGTGTTGGTAAAATAACGCATCTTTGTATCAAAACACGTTCAAAACAATAAAATTTAAGTGAAATTTTTAGCCGAATCTTGAAATGATTTCCCACTTCTGAGAAGTTAGCAAAGAAATACTAAGGCGCCTCCCTTGCGTACCAAAAGTTGACTGCTTTTCCGTTTGTTCTTAATGTGAAATAATATTTTAAACATTTAAATATATTTGTATGTTTGCTCTACTCTCAAAAAAGCAAATATGCATACATATGTACATATATGCACATAAATTCGCATGAACGCCATTGCAAGTGTTAAAATATGAAATAACAACGAGAGATCATGAAAAACTATGAGAAAATAACTTGAAGAGTTTATAAAACATCTGGGAGTAAAGGTAAGTACTGTGTTCGATCGAAACTGCGGAAAATGTTGAGCAACATTGATTTTTTCGTACGGAAAATTTGACATGTATCTAATGTTACCTATCCCGCGGTTTTACACAATTTAACGAGTTTTTCATTAAAAGTTAGCTACATTGTTTTACGTTTGTAAACAAAAACCATATGTTTTGCAATTTGCATTGTGATGAGAAAAATTTAATTATAGAATAAAAAGTTAATTTTTTATACAAATACATCAAAATGAAAACAAAAAAGTTCCAAATAATTTTCTTTATCTTCACGGCTGATATCAGTTCCCGCATTTCTGTCGCACTAAATTTAATTTTTTGGTTTTCTTTATTACTTTGCATTTTTTTTTGTCCAAAAAATTTTACTTAAATTTTTGCAATGAAAATATCAGCAGTCAGCTGTTGCTAAAAATTTCACTTGGAAGAATTGTCACTTCAATTATTTCGCAGCAAACATATGAAATGCCAGATACATTTCATATGTTTTTCTCAACATTTTTTCACGAAAAGTTCATGCGAATTTTTTTTTTATATGCATTTTGACAACTTTCTGCGTGAAATTTTAATCAGAGTACACTAGAGCCCCGACTTGCGTCGTTAATGGGGACCAGAGAAACGCGACGCAAATCGAATCACTTTTTTCTATATAATTGCACTGGAATTTAATTTGTTGGGCAAAATATTTAAAACAAAGCAAAAATGTTGTATTTTTGATTTAAAAAAATACTAGTATGAGTACGTTTTTATTTATTTAATTTACTTCAACATATGTTTATACATATACATATATTATAAAGAAATAAAAAAACCATAAATTAAGAAAGAAAAAAACATAAAAATTAAATTCATACATACATATGTATACTATTCATAAAAAGCTAAAAATGGTAATCCACAATGATGCAGTAAAAAATGTAACCGTGTTTAGCGACGCAAATCGAAATCAAAACGATGCAAATCGAATCGACGCAAATCTGGGTCAAAACGACGCAACTCAAACCGACGCAACTTGAAATCGCAACGACGCAAATCGAATTTTTCCAGTTTTAAAAAGCGACGCAAATCGGAACGACGCAAGTCGGGGCTTTAGTGTACTTACCTTAACACATAGCAACACAAATGTTCGGTTTTAAATGAATGTCAGATATAACATGAGCTTATTTTATTGTTGGGAGTTGTTTTTGGGCAAAAAAACTGTTCTTCACTATTTTGAGCCATAAAATTTTGCTCACAATTCAGAGAGTTCATATAAGAAAATCCATGTTCACATTAGTGGATAGTTGACCATTAAGGAAGTTCACATTAGCGCGAGTTACCTGTATTGGGAAACCATCATATTGGGACCTCTTTACGGGCACTCTAATTAGAGCAGTGGGAGGGAGCTAGTACGTATTATATTTTTTAAGTTTATTTTAAAATAATTAATAATGATGCCTGCCTGAGTTTTTAAAAAAAAATTGTCAAATCATTAACTAAACATTGTAGTGCCTGAAATCGTCCAAATGACGTTATGAAATCGTTAAATCTAGCAGCTATGCCCACCAAGCGGTTATACTATGTACGAGGGTTGCCTTTCGTGTTTCGGTATTTGGCAACCCTAGTGTTGCAATCCGGCTCTATCGCGCAAAGTTGGGCATTATTGCGATTATACGTACTCAGAACGTTTCGTCATACGAGCGCTATTTGTGTAAGTAACTTAAAAGATTCATCTCGGACCGAAGATGAAATCAAATCGTGAACATTTTCGTGCGATTATTTTTCACAACTTTCGAACCTGGATTCACTCAGCAACAGTGCATGGCTGAAATGAATTCAATTTTAGGTAATAGAAGCTCCATCATGATGAACTCAATCATAATCATACTTCACTCCAAGACGAATTTCGTGAAGGTCGTCCAAAATCAGTTGTTGACGCTGTGCTCGAAGTGATATGGCAAGATCGTCAAGTGACCTATCGGGAGATTGAGACAACATTAAGCATTCGTAGGACCAATATTTGACTGTCAAAAAAATTTTGTTCTCGTTGGATTTCACACAATGTGTTAATCGCTCAAAGAAATTTTCGTGTTGCTTGGTCGAAAGAAATGCTCAAAAAATATGATCGCACAGCACGTGAAACACGTTTATTACAGCGTGACAAGTGATGAATCGTGGATTTAGGCGTATGAGGCCGAAATTAAACAGCTGTCGAGAGTATATGGGTGTATCAAGATCAGGAATATCCAAAAAAAAGTTGTTGGCGTACGAAGCACTTCCAATCAAATGGTCACCTGTTTTTTTTTTTGGAACGAAGTTCCTTAACGCGACTTGCTGGTAGTGCAAATTAGTAGAAATCGTCACGAAAGCGTGTGAGCTGTTTATATGTAGTGGTGTATCTGTCGACAAACAATTGTGTAGGTGTCTTCGCTGCTGTCAGCGGAGACACCTACCAATAAATATTAATTAGTTGTGAAAACGGGCACTATCAGTTGATAGATGTCGCTAAAGTAAAGTATGTCACCACAAAAAAACAGCAATATTGAAAAATTTTCTTCATTTTGTAACAGATTGACAAAAAAAAAAATACTGCATGTGTCAAAAGTAAAAAAATAAAACGTTCCAAAAATTTTAAGAAGCAGATGAAATTTCAAAAGCAACACATAATAAAACATACAGATTTCACCTTGTATTACATTCGAAGATGAAGAAAAAACGTAAGGAACTTCGATCCTAACGGGGGTACCCCAACTGCATTTCTTTCGCAACTTTTACACTGACACAACGCAGAACAATCAATTCTGAATGGTACACAACGATTTGTTTGCCAGCTGTCTTTTAAGAAATCAAGAAAACCAGCCGCCGAAGACGGATGGATCACTCTTCACCACGACAATGCGAGCTCTCAAACAACTGCATTTTTGAGCACCCAAAACATTGATTTGATGAGTCATCCGTGCGTAAAAAACAAACTGAGAGGTCAACGTTTTACGACACCTGCAAAAGCGGTTGCTGTATTCAGAATGACATGCATTTGGCGATACCTTCATCAGAGTGACAAAAGTGCTTCGACTATTAATTCAAACCAAGGCTCAGCCATGGTTTTTACTCACGAGACGTGACAGAAAGAATCAGTTGCGATGTGGCCACGTAGCACCATCGATTTTAATAAACACCTATTAATGAATTGTAGTGAAATCATAAATATGTGGTAATCAAATTGATTGACTGATCGATAGACAACAAAAAACAAAATGTCTGAGCATACGGTGTCCACATACATAAATACAAAAGTACACATGCAAACATGTATTCAAATGTAAGGCGATACAATTAGAAGAAAGGGAAAAAAGTAAAAATATGATTAACAAAAAAAATTAAAAGTTTACAAATTTAAATCATATAAAACAGACATTTTGTGAGCTGAATAAATTAAATTTTAGCAAATGCATTTCTTCAGAAAGGGTGAGGCAAGTCGCGCGAACAGAAAAAAAAGTCTTTGTTGCTCTCCATTTCTTCCAGTGTAGTCAGTCATAATACCACAAGCACAGGCACACAATATACCCACAAGTGTATTTTAGCTCGATTTATTGGTGACTTAAATATTTTGATTGTTCGCACAATGTTGGTTTTATTATTGTTTTAGATATGTATGTATGTATGTATGTATGTATGTGGAAAAAAGTAATAAATCAATACATACGATTTTTATTAAAAAATAAATAAATAAAAAATTGTTAATGTTTGTATACATTTCGATTATTTATGGCTGATTTTTAAGTAGCAAACTCTAAAAATAATATTTCACACTTGCTTGCGGCATAACTTGTTCGTCCGTCCGTCCGTCCGTCTGTCCGTCTGTTTGCCTGTCTGTCCTCCACCCGTTCAATTCAACCTGCCCCTCATCAACTCTTTCGCCAAACTGACTGGCTGCGTTTGGAAAGACACAAATACTACTCGTATTTATGGCTCCAACTCACATTTGCACAGATAGAGTTTATGTCATTTATTTATTTATTTTATGTTTTACTAATTGATAATGAGTCTTTTTCTTTCTCCTTAAAACTTTATCGAATCGTATAAAGTGGTTCATAAAAATGATTTGTTTATATAATATTTTGTAAGCTGTTGGAAGGGATGAATGCTACAACAACTAGGCGTGTCCTGGGCCTAATTTTTTTAAGAAACATGAATTTGATTTTGTTGAAAATGCGATGATTTTGTTGTAGGTCGGCTTAAATAGATCACTTGGTTGTTTTAATTAGATTTACTTTCAAATAAAAACGAGAAAAAAAATCTGCGATATTGCAATAAGATACATACATATGTATGTATATACATATACAGTGGTGGCCACAAATTTAAAACAATCGAGGGTAATTAACGCTAAACATGAAAATTAAAATAGCCATATCTTTTGATCGAAATAGAGTCCTGCCAAAAACTAAATAGCGTTTTGTAGGTAATTTATCAGCCTTCTATTTTGATCCAACTAGTACATTGTTATGTAAGTAACAAAGGAGTTACAGGGTAGAACTTAAAAGTCATATTATTTTAATACATATTGGCTTATAAATATTTATATCTCGATTTTTATCGAGCTCCTAGTTTTGTGTTTTTGGTATTCATATAAGTTATCACTTTCAGCTGTAACATAATTTTTTTTTAATGACGAACAAAAAAGTTACAGCGCAGCATTAAGCGCTAAACACATAGACGACAGCAGACTGCAAATGCTGCCAACTTCAAGTGCAGCCAACTTCAAATGCTGCTCTGAAGTCGGCTTCATAATTATTTTGAAGACAGCAACAACATAATAATCAGCTGGTGTGTAAATTAATTTTGCATTTTTATAAATATTACAAATTCAAAGTTTAAAAATATAAAAAATGAGCGAAGAAAATTTAGCGAATTTTATCACAACAATTGTTAAAATAGCTCAGACTACAGCTGAAGTGTATAAAGCCCATAAGACGAATAGTACAAGAAACCGAAGATGGTGGGTTCGCCCAGTAAATATAACCCGTGATGAGGAGGCCACTTGCAAAACATGTGTACAACAGCTCAAGGAAAAAGATGAAGAACACTTTTTCAAAGCAACCAGGATGAAAACTAAATTAAATATCACAAAAAATTAGCTCAAACGAAAAAAAAAATTGTTTTGATATTGAAAATGAACAGCTGTGTATTTTAGCAATGCTAATTTCAGGGATGCCGTATTTCTTATTTCATAATGAATAAAATTGAAAATATTGATGAAAAATGTAATAATATCACGAAAAAACTATAAAAACACATACATTTATTTATTTATTGTATTTTTGCAATGTTCTTTAGTATTTAATATTAAAAAAAAGTTTTTGTTCTAATTTGTCCAATTTATATAGTATATAATGGCAACACTATATTTGCTTATTTGCTGGCCGTCCAAATAGAAAATAGCCTAAGTTGGCAGCAGCAAATGCTGTTGTGCAGTCGTGCTGTCCTGCTACCGTCAAAATAATCGTTTTCATTTAAACACATGCATTTTATTTTTGACATATTGCTGCTTGCTGTCTGCTGTCATCTATGTGTTTGGAGCTTTATGTTGCTAGATAACCCCGATTTTCAGGTTCTTTGATTTTCTCAACCAATAAAATATTTCATTTCCCATTTTTTTTTGTTTGTTAATGCATGCAAATATATAATAAAATAATACACAATAAAATATTTCTGCTAAACAAAACATTTTACGGTCAAAAATTAAAAGGTCTTATAAAGCGGGTTGTTCTAGCAACAAAATTCTGCTCTGTAACTTTTTTGTTCGTCAGCACAAAACTTATTTTATGACTAAATGTAATGTCCGTAATACTAAAATACAAAATTAAGAGCTCGATAAAAATCGAGGTATAAATATTGATGAGCCACTATATAAAAAATGTATTAAAATGATGAGATTTTCCAGCTCTGCCCTCGTAACTGATTTATTATTTGCACAACCTGGTCTTGGTTGGAGGAGAATAAGAGATATATAAATTATCAGCAAACCACTTGTTAGCTTTTGGCAATATTCTATTTCGATCAAAAGACATGACTATTTTAATTTTGATGTTTAGTGTTAATTACCCCCGATTGTTTTAATTTTGTGGCCACCACTGTATGTATGTATATCTAATATAAAATATGTATCTTTGAACGAGTGATCCGGCTTTGTATGGCAAAGGGGTAAAAAGAGGGTAAAATTGGTATCTCCGAGCTTTATCAAGCTAGCACGAAAATTCAAAAAGCATTCAGTCTTATTATGAATTCCGAGTGAACATCACTCGTAATGGGAATGAATTCTCGTTCACGAATGCGTACAAAAAGGGAATTATGAATTGCGACGGAGTCGAAGTTAGTGATGCCATCCTCTTGACCTCAAATCGAATTAGTACAAGCAACTTTTTAAATGAAAAACAGATGTTGTGGGTGTTAAAAATATTTTTCAAAAAATAAAAACCAAAGGTGGGATCACACGATCCGCACCGCAATGCACCGATTTTTTTTTTATATTTTGTATGTGAATCGTGCAATAGCACAATTTATAGGTTCATGCGGCAACCAAAACGAATGTTGTTCCTAGTCGTCACAATCATATACAACCCTGATATGACAACAGTGTGAACACTTTATATAAAACTATTCAACAATAAAAATTCTAAAAATGCACCAATATTTATTGCGGTCTCATGCGGCAACCAAAGAAGAGACAATACGCGCCAATAATACACAACATATGTATACATTTATTTAGTTTCAATATTGTTTAAAAGCGTCTTCCAGACTCAATTTTTGTTTTTCAGTCAGTAAAACTCAATTGTTGTTACTATTATAGTATTATTATTAATTCAGGTCCAAAAATGAACCTTTTCAAAAAATGTTTGTTGTATTTTTCAGCTGTCTATATGCCGCCGACATTTCGTTGGTGCTAATCAACTCATCAGTGGACTTGAAAAATTCTTAAAAGAATGTTTGAAACTTAACTAGTTATTCCATAATTCCCATGAACAGAATGAGAATCAGAAATGTTCAAACAAACCTTTAACACAGCAAACATTTCTTTTTTTCGTTTTGCAACACTTCTGCTTTCTTTGCAACCTTCTATACAACGAGTCACCATTGGTTACTACGATTTGTATTTTTGAAAGTATCAAAAAGTAAAAGTTTTTGAATATTCAAATATGAACTTAATTATTTATTTGCTTTAAGAGCCGATTGAAATGTATTAATTCAGGTCCAAAAAGTCTACTGATGAGTTGATTAGCACCAACGAAATGTCGTCGGCATAAACATTTTTTGAAAAGGTTCATTTTTGGACCTGAATTAATACATTTCAATTGGCTCTTAAAGCAAATAAATAATTAAGTTCATATTTGAATATTATAGTAATTGTAAAATTCCCTCACCAACGTACTTCTTTTAGATTTAATTTTTTCCGCTTTTCACGTTTTGCTTTTTTGTTTTTAGCCCGCACAACATTATAATAATAGCCGAAGCAAATATCCTTCTTTTTAAGGAACAAACCATATTTTTAACTTTTAACTTGTTTTTCTGTTTTTTGCAAAACAACAGCTGTTTCTCAGAGTTGCCGTATAATATAACAATCGTGTGAGTATAATGCGGCAACTATTGGTACTAAATTGTTTTGCGGCAATTTGCAACAATAAAATTTCAGTAAAATCTGACATGTGATTGCAGAGAATTTGATTGGGACACAGTTTTTATTATGCTCCAATTCAATTTAATAAAAATAGTGTAAAATTGGTGCATTGCGGCAATCGTATGATCCCACCTTTAGAGATACATACACATTTATTGCTAGTCTAGACGGGGTGTTAGTCAAACATTTTATTTATACTTCATATTGTATAAATAAAATTTTTTTATTTTAGTGGAAAATAAATTTCTTTGTGATGTAAAATGCCTTTTAAGAAAGTCAACAAGAAATGGACGAAAAACCATGTTTTATTTACACTAAGCTAGTAAGCTAGTCTTGTCTAATTGATATTTAATAACTAAAACCTAAAAGAAATTGCGCCGAAAATTTGTTGCCAATTTCTTCTAACGAATTTTCTTTTCTTTTTTGCCAATCCAGATTTCGGAATGTGCTGCCAAATTGGGTGAATGTGATGAAAGTAAAGGACGTCCGGTCTGCGGTACCGACAGCCAGACATATCCCACTCGCTGCCATTTGCTAAGGGTTCAATGTAGTGGACATCAAGTCAGCATACGATATCGTGGCCCATGTAAAGGTAATTTGAATTACTGCCCCATTTATTTTACATTTTTTTACTTTACTCTTTGTAATGAAAATTTCTTTGGGGGGGGAAAAATCAAGCCCCAGAGAAACTCTCTTCACCGCAAAGAGTGAGATTTTCGTAGCAACGTGAGCACTAGATTTTTTGTGTTTGTTTTTTTTATCTCAACTTATCGGTTAAACTCTGTACTGTCCTTTATTGCTTAAGATTAATTTGGTAAAACAAGTGTGGCTTTAGGTATTTTCGATTAACAATTTTAAACTAAAAGTTTTGTTTTAATGCAAAACTATTTGATTATACCCTTCTGGTAGAACAGTGTTGCCAGAGAAAAGTTTTTGCACAGAACATAAAATCGCACAAATCCAAAATCATAAATTTTTTCATAGGTTTACCGGGGTAAGATATTTCCATTCCCCATGGTGTTACCCACACCGGCTTTGCGTTAAAAATCTGTAAGCGTGGATACAATGGGTACCATTATAGTAAAGCCGACCCGAAATATGAGCCCATGAGTTCAAGGACGGATGCTGACGAGAAGTGTGGCGGCTTCGAAACAGCTAGTTGTCCATCTAGCTAAAGGAACTTGATGTTTTCTTTGTTTTGTTTAATTACTATCAATCACGAAAATAATATAGAACGAACTTAAGCCTGATAAACGTAATACAAAATAATAATATCACCAGAAAGTGTTTAAACTTCTCTTCACTGGAGTTGTTGTAATACAAAATAATAATATCACCAGAAAGTGTTTAAACTTCTCTTCACTGGAGTTGTTGTTCTAGTAGTATTTTTAAACCTTTTCTTTTCAAATGCTCTACTACAGCTTCCGAATTGTGCACATAATTTCAATGGGAACTATCTGATACTTTAAAGTAAAGTCCAACAAAATTTTAATGGCTACACTCTCCCTTTTATAGATATTAGATATAGAATTGAAGTTCCATTGCATCACCTACATTTCAAAACGTTAAAATTAACAAAGTACATGGTTGCATTATTTTGCAACTTTGCATGCGTACATTATTTAAATTGCGCAGAGATACTGCTACGTCAGCTTTTTTTAGATTCTGGTCACACTGCTTTGAGCATTAAAAACATATGCACTCTTAGTAAAAATAAATTGTTGTTCTCTCTTTAGCCTGCAATGAAGCTCGTGAATACGCTCTTAGACATCGCACGAAAAATCCTCTCAAATTCATACCGCGCTGTAAAAAGGATGGTACTTATGCGCCCATTCAATGTCTCACCGACAGCGGTTGTTGGTGCAGTGACATAACCGGCACACCCATTGACAATACACCTGTGCGTACAGTTGGCAAGCCCAAGTGCCGGGAGTTCAACAAAGCCTACAGCAGAAGATCGCCAACGCGCAACTCGAGTGGTAATAAGAAAAGATCGTGTAGCCAAGATGATCGTGCCACATTTAATGCAAATCTAATTGGACTATTCCATAGTGAATACTTGAGAGTGGGTTTTTCTTTAAATAAAAATCTAAAGACAGATACATTTGTGCCGCCACTCGATGAAACGGAGGTGCTTAACTGGAAATTCACCGACTTGGATGTGAACAACAATCAAATGTTGGATAAAAATGAGTATCGTGAACTAAAGAAGCTTGTCAAGAGGGTAAGTGACAGCAATATTTATAAAATGAAATGCAAAACAACAACCAAAAACCACAAAAACAAAGATACTAAATTATAATTTACAACTTATTTATTATGCTGGTCTTAGGCTGTAAAGCCCAGACGTTGCGGACGTGCCTTTGGCAAATTTTGTGATGTAGACAGTGATGCACGTTTATCACGTCTGGAATGGAATAGTTGTTTATCAAAAGATGGCATTAATAGTAAGTTTCACAACTAAATAGATACATACATACATACAAAAAAATAAAGACAGCCATACGCTTAGAAAAGCAAACAAAATTTGCATGTCTCTTTTTCTTAATGTTAAATTGGCTTTTTTGAACATTTTTCTAACAAAAAAAAAATAATAAAAAATTAACCAGGACATTTAATAAATATGGGTCAAAAACATAATAACACCAACAAACATCGCAAAAATAACCAACACGCTTTAAACACCAATACGGCCTATCGTCATACGTCCACCACCTCTACCTCCACCACCTTCTCCAATATCCAACACCAACACCAACACGAAAATCAAAACCAAAACCGCCATCACCACCACCACCACCACGATCACGATCACTATCAAAATTCAAATCTAAATTCAAACCATTTTAACATACATCTTAACAATAATAAACATCAAAATCGTTTACGTCCAGATTCTTATGATAATGAAAGTAATCCTGCCGACGATGAGGATGAGGATGATAATAGTAGTCATATAGCTGAATATGATGATCCCTATTATGAGGATGTTGATGATGATCATATGACGTCAATTAATTCATCTACAAAATTTCCATCTATCAATATCAATAGTACGTACTCTGCATGTGAATTAATTGTGATAAAATGCATGGCATGTTTTTTATGGGGTCGTTTAATAATTGAAATTTGTTTTTAAAAATTTTGGGAATCTTTTTCTAGTTTTAAGCACCAGCGCCAGCGTCCACACCAAGAGCAAGGACAACGAACCCGACTATGCGGGTTGTTTTGCCGATCGCAAGGAAGCGCTAACCCAAAACGAAGAGAATCTAAAGGTACAAAAGTACTTGCAATGATTTTTTTTGTTTGTTCTTTTTTCGTTTCTAACGATTTTTTTCCTTTTAAAGAATGGCAAGAAAGTGGGTCATGTTCCGGTCTGTACGCCGGATGGCCGGTTTCAACGTGTCCAATGTTACGACTCCATATGTTGGTGTGCCAACGAAGAAACTGGTGAAACTCTCAATCAAACCAGTGTTAAGAATCGTGTGCCACAGTGTGATTCTGTTTATCCAGTGACGCGGGCCATGAAAGGCTGCCCGAATGACGTGAAAGTTGTTTTTCTAAAAGATCTCAAAGAATTTTTAAAAACGAAAATAATTGCTGGCTCAAATGCCAGGTAAAAGATAATCTATAACTTTTTTTTTTTTTTTTAGAATAATTTTATTATTATTCTAAATCTGAAAATAGACCTTATTAATGTTTTCTGTCTGTTTCAGCCGTTTGTACGCCGCCGTCATCTCATTGATGGATGCTAATCAATCCGTCAAAAGACTCGAAAAATCTTAAACGAATGTTTGATAGTTGGGTTTCAGACATTCCTTTAAGAATTTATTATATATTATATTTATACTATAACACAACGGCACCTTTCTAGGACTATATATTTCAAAATTCTCATGCATAAAATGAGAATCGTTGCATAGAAGTTGTTAAGAATAGTAAAAGTGTTGCAAGACCAAAAAATGTTTTCCGTATTAAAAGTTGGCTTGTACATTTCTGATTATCGTTTTGTTCATGAGAATTGTGCCATAAGCAGTTAAGTTTCAAATATTCTGAATATTAAGAATTCTTTAAGTCTACTGATGAGCTGATTAGCATCAACGAAATGTCGGCGGCATATAGACGGCTGAAAATGACAGAAAACATTTGAATTAATACAACATCATTTATATAAAAATTTCGCATGATTTTGAAACAAACTTCTTTCATTCAAAAAAGAACTTAATTATTTATTCGCTATAAGAGCCAATTGAAATTTATTATTTTAGGTGTCAAAGTAGACCTTTATGTTTTCTGTCTTCTCCAGAATTTCAGCGAAATGTCGCCGCTGTTTCGTTGATGTTAATCAACTCATCAGTAGACTCGAAACATCTGAAAAGAATGTTTGAAGCTCAACTACTTATTCCAAAATTCTCATGAACAACGTCTTGCAGCACCTTTACTTTTCTTAGCACTTCCTGCTAAGGTAGCCAATGGTCACCGGTTGCAAGGAAGTGCTAAGAAAAGTAAAGGTGTTGCAAGACCAAAAAATGTTTTCTGCATGAAAAGTTTGTTTGAACATTTCTGATTCACATTTTTTTTCTGAGCATTTTGGAATAAGTAGTTGGGCTTCAAACATTCTTTTTAGATTTGGCGAATCTACTGATGAGTTGATTAGCATCAACGAAATGTCGGCGACATTTTGCTGAAATGCTGAAAAAGACAGAAAACCTTAAGGCATATTTTTATGTCTAAAATAATAAACTTCTTTCATGTTCTATAGCGGTTTTTTTTTAATGCGTATAGAGCCTGAATTCTATCAGGTGTAGACTTTAACCAATAGGTCCACGATGTCACACGACATCGCTCACTCACTTAATTACATGCAAATCAAAAACAAAGTTCAAAACTTCAGTATTTTTGTGTATGCGAACGATGTCGAGCGACATCGCTGGCCTAGCCCTAAGCAAATGGCTAACGAACTCCACATCCTATTTAGTTACGTCTACACTACAGATTTTAAAATTCAGTGGAATTCCCCATACAAGAAACAATTTTTGTCTGCTCAGACATTTGAAATTATTAAAAAATTTGGACTCACTTTCAATAGTTCATTTAACAAGTACATAAAGTTTGTAAATAAATGTCTCTTTTTTTACAGCACAAACTCTACAAACTGGAGCACGGAGGATGAACGTGTAGCCACCTTAAGTTTTGTGATATTGGATAAGAATAAAAATAAAGCGTGGGAAAGAAAAGAATGGAAATCATTCAGAGAACTAGTGACTAACAACAGGTTAGTAGTATTTACCCCCAATTTTTGACTTGGATTTTAAATGCCATTTCAATTTAAATTTGATTTAAATACAAAATTGAGTCAAACAGTTGCTATTTAAATCAAACTTAAACGGCTTGCGGTGCCTATTTAAAATCGATTTAAGTTTTTCGTGCTGCCATATGATTTTGACAGTTTAGTTTTGTTCTGCAAATTAAGAAAATTGCACATGTTTTTTGTTTGTTTCATAATTTGATTTTTTATTATTTCCAGAAGGTAATCAACTTCTGTGGCACTGAAATTGGGAGTCCTTTTATCACTTTTGCTACTCATTTTAATAATTTTTGCAAAACAATTTATTATTTTCAAAACTTTTCACAATTTCACTTGCTTCCAAATTTGTTTAAACAGCTGTTTTTTATTGAGTTATCGATAATTTTTTGACACTTACATTGTGCTGCCGTACTTTTATTACAATAAATTACCAAAAATAATTTTAGACTGTAAAACAGAAAACTCTTTTAAATCCAACTTAAATTTTAAGGAAAATTTACTAATTTTGTATTTAAATCCCAAGTCAAAAATCGGGGGTTATTCTTATAAAGTTAATAATTATGGATTCAGCATATCTTAAAGCGATTTGTTGGCGCTTACCCATCACTCTTTCAAACCTCTTTTAGGATACGGTCACCAAAAAAAAATGTGACCACTACTTTTTTATTTAAGGGCAATTCAGACCATTATACTGTGTATTATCAAATCAAAATTTCAATAATACGATCAAGTGTGATAGTGTGAATGCAATGCATTATAAAGGGTGTTTTTTTCGATTCATACAACTTTAAGTTGGCGTTACTGTTCAAGATGGCGACCGATTTAACAGCTGTCAAGTGATTTATTCTCAGTTTGGTTTGGAAATTCATCATGAATAGACTCACAACTGAAACACGCTTGCAAATGGGCCCAAAGCGAGAGTGCCGTTGTTCCCGATAAGCGAATTTTGTTTAGCGATGAAGCGCACTTCTGGTTGAATGTCGACGTCAACAAACAAAACTGCCGCATTTGGAGTGCAGCTAATCCTCAAGTGTATGTCGAAACACCGTTACCTGCAGAAAAACTGACTGTTTGGTGCGCTTTATGGGCTGGTGGAATCATTGGTGCGTACTTTTCTTCAAAAACGATGATGGCCAGAATCGGTATAGAGCCAAGATTACTAACTTTTTCATTCCCGAATTGAATACCCATGATGTCCGGGAGATGTGGTTTCAACAAGACGGCGCAACATGTCACACAGCTCGTGCCACAATCGATTTATTGAAAGACACTTTTGGTGACCGCCTAATTTCACGTTTGGGACCTGTGAATT
Organism: Sturmia bella; assembly: GCA_963662145.1. Lineage (NCBI taxonomy): Eukaryota > Metazoa > Arthropoda > Insecta > Diptera > Tachinidae > Sturmia > Sturmia bella. The sequence continues at coordinate 23,780,304 of OY759172.1, forward strand.
GGCCTCCAAGTTCATGTGATTTAATACCGCTAGACTACTTTCTGTGAAGCTATGTAAAGTCATTGGTTTATGGGCGGATAAGCCACAAACGCTTAACCATTTGGACGCTTGAACATTCGCCGTGTTAGTGCCGATATACGGCCACAAATGTTGGAAAAAGTCATCGAAAATTGAATGTCCAGATTGGTCATATGCGGGAAATCGTTCATATTTAAAATGTAATGCCACAAGATTATCTTTCGCATAAATAAAATTCATGTCAATCGAATAATCCATCGTTGTTTTATTGCAACTTAAAGTTCTATACATCGAAAAAAACACCCTTTACAAATGGAAAATAATACGTTAAAAATTTTACATCCCATACCATTTCGTAGTTTTTAGCAATTTTTTTAAAACGTTAACACTTACGTTTTTTCGACTTTTCGATCGAGTCATCGTTCGAATAAGAGAACACCATAGAGGAACCCAAATCAATTTTATTTCGCTTAGAATGCGAACAACCGCATAACCAAGGCGAATCCATTACAGGTGCCCGCATACCAATTCGCTTCAGCATTTTTCCACGAATTTATCTTCTGAGTTGTCAAAGCCGATAGAAAACGACAACAAAACTTGTGACGTCTCGAGAGAAAATATTGAAGCGAATTGAATTGCGACCACCTGTTCTTGATTCGCCTTGCGCATAACTCCGTTATGGAGAAACAGGCAGTTAATACTTTCTCAATGCCTACAATATTCAAATCACCTTCAACTTAATAGTGTTTTTTTTAAGAGCTTCAAACTATTTCAAGGCCTTTTATTTCCACTGATAAGAAGGGGTATAAGCCAACGAAATGCCTCACAGCAACATACATATGTATGTATGTATGTTGCGGGTAAAATCCTAATAAATTTATTTAAAATTTTTTTTTATATTTCATACATTTATGTTGATCACTCAGAACTTTGCGAAGATGTGGTCGCAAAATGCCCAGATATTGTGATGTAAATAGTGATAAGAAAGTTACGTTAAGCGAATGGTTGAATTGTCTACAAACTCAAAGAATAGAAGTCAATATACAACCAGATTTTAAGCCTCCCAACCATATGCTATCAAGTAAGTAGACATTGAATGGAAACATTTAAATCGCTGTATAATTAACTAATTTTTGTTTTCCTATTTTTATTTTGCCAGATGACACATCTTTTGCTGCACCGCCTAAACTCAATGGGACCAATCCTTTGACGAAATATCTCACTTAGAATGAAGGTTCTTATATGTATGACTTTTATACACATGTTTTATTTAACGAAAACAGCGAATTCAATTCCAAGAATTTCTACAAAACACAATTTAGTTACGATTTAAAATCGTTAACATTTCGATTTCCATTTTTGTGTCTTTCTATTTAAATTTTTTTTTCTTTTTGTTAAAAAGTGCCATGTTGGAAGTTATTTTTATTTTTATTTATAATGTTTGTATTTGTAACCAACATCATAGTTTTAGGAAAATATTGTATGAAAATATTAAAAATTAATTAACTGAGATTATTAATGTGTAAACTTCACTTTATGTTATTAAGTTTAGAAATGTGTATTTTTTTTTCTTTTCTATTCTTTTTACTGTCGGTTCTTTTAAAACGTACATAAATTTTGTTTCGTGTGGTCGGTCGTGTTGAAAGCAACAGCATTCAGTTTTCGTAAGACGTACACAAATTTTCTTTCTTGAATTTATACCTAATTGTGTTTCTTTATTTTTGCCAGCAGCTGTGTGATAGTGAAAAATACAAAAAATTTACGCTCAATCACTCTCAATTATGAAAACTTGCAAACAAAAGTACGGCAACATTATTTTACAAGAATTTGCTCATTTTTTGTGGAACAGCAGCTGTTAAAAGTGCAGTTCAGACTATTAAACTGTGTATTAACTGCCTGTTTCTCAATGTCGGAAGTCATGCGATTGTTCACTTTCTAAGCGAATGAAAATTGTTTTTGGCTCCTCTGTGATGTTCTTTTGTTCGCACAATGATTCGATGGACAAGTCCAAAGGATGTAAATGTTTTCATACAAAATCCGATTTCTCTTATCGATCATGTCTTTAGCACTGCGAACACAAATGTCAAAATCAAGCACTTGTTGTTTTGCCATCGAGTGGGAGTTTTTATAGAAAAAGATTTATATTTATTTGTTAAAAACTGGGAAATAACACCCATATTCATAAAAAACTATTGAAGGATTATGACACGTTTATTTGACAAATATTCCGTAGAAATACATCAAATAAGAGCTTAATAAACTTACAATAATTATTATGAATATGGCCTTAAAACTAGAATCCCCACATATTTTTCAGTTTTATTTTATTTAGTAAATAAAGGGTGTTTTTTTTATGTATAAAACTTTAAGTTGGCATTACTGTTCAAGCTGGCGACCGATTTAACAGCTGTCAAGGGATTTATTCCCAGTTTGGTTTGGCAATTCATCATGAATAGACTCACGCCTGAACAACGCTTGCAAATAGTGAAATTTTAGTGCAAAACGAGATTGCCGTTGTTCACTGGATGGAAGGAAAATCCTGAGTTTGCCAGAAGAATACCAGTGTTCAGTGCGTCAAAGTATTTATTAAATGTGTATGCAAAAAAATACTTTTAAATTTTAAAACTCCACAAAAACTATTTCCGCACTTTCAAGCTGATTGCTTTCTGATTTGGTACTTATTTATGTATGTATGTACATATTTGATTGGGCTTGTCAGATACAGCTGATCAGTTTCAAGAAGGTTGGTGTTTAAACAAGAACAATCTAGTAGTTTTTGTCAATACTTTAAAAAAAAATCAACCGATCTGGCATCTCTGTGAAGTAAATGCCAAAAATTTTATGACGTAACACTGCAGTTACACGATCAAGTTTTGCTATCAAGTTTTTTTCACATACTGCTTGTCAAAATTCAATAAAATTGATAGCTGTGACGTAGGCTGCACTCAATTTCATAACAATTCGTTTTCAAGATGCCGTCAAGAAGAAAATTAAAAATGGCTTCTTGCATATTCTGCTAAAAAAATTAAAGCAAAACCTCCTTTTCTATATTCTACCTTAAACCCAGAAACTAATTCAGATTCTAAATCAATATTTTTTTAAAACTATTTAAATATAATCATAATATACAAATATCTCTTTTTAAAATTAATAAATTTAATGGAAATCAATGTAAAAATAGAAGTAAAAAATTTCTTTGTTTTGCACGTAAACATTTTTATTTCTGTTTTTAAGCTTGAATCTGTTTGATTTTTATCACTTTTAATAGCAACTTTCAAACAAAACAAAAAAATATTTGCAGACAGAACGAAAAAAAATTATTGTCAGCTGTTTTCTTGATTGTGACTTGATGCTCTCTATGGAAAGCAAAAATTGTCATCAAGTTTGCATCAATTTTCAAAATTGTGAGTGTATTAGTAAAAAAGTGTGAATGTATTAAAACTTGAAAGGCAAAACTTGATCGTGTAACCCCCAAGTAAGCCCATGCGAACGCAAGCTATTGATATAGAGGAACCCAAATTGATGCAAAATCGTGTGACTACATTTCGATCGCTTACATTTTCTTGCAACACCCAGGAACAGGCAGTAATACTTGTCAAAACTTCAAATAGTGCAATCAAGTGTGATAGTGTGAATGCAATGCATTAAGCAAATGGCAAATAATACGATAAAAAAGTTTACATCCCATACGACTTCGTAGTTTTTAGGATTTTTTTTTTAAAACGATACTACTTTTCACTGTAAATTTTAATTTTATTGAACTTCTGTATTGTAATACATTTATATTAAATTACTTTTTCAGGCTTAAGTTCAACCCTTGGTTTGTCACTACTTTTAATTAATATCAATTAAGTAAAGAAAAGTAAAATTTAATAGCCAGGTGGACAACCGGCTGTTTCTGGGTAGCAAACACCCTTTGATAATACTTTTCATTGGATCAGGGTTGCGTTTTATAACAGCACACACAAAAACGTTTCAGTGAGACGATAGTGTTGCCGCCGATAGCGAGCCGTTGGCGATAGTATTATTCTTCCTTATATAATGACACAAAATTTGAAATTTAGTAATCATATAGAATTATATTTCGTTCATGCCATGTCTTACAGATAATGGGGTTTTGTTTTAGATATTTTCACGCTCTTAAACATAACAATTACTTCAGCTGTTGAAGTACGACTTCCGCCTACATAAAACGGCTCACATGTCGTCGATGAAGCTTTTACCATGGCGTGCACTATTCATCATTTTATTTAAAGCGTGATAGTGTGAATGGAAAATGTAATCTACGTTAGATTTTTTTGACAGTCGCAAGATATGTATTTAGATTTGTGTCTCGTAAAGTGCATTGACTTTCATTAGTACTTGTATAATAGTCTGAACTGCCCTTAGGCAATATCCTTAAAGGACCGATCAGACTATCCTCTGTGTATTAATGCTTGTCAAAAATTCAAATAATACGTGCAAGTCGAATAATCTGAATACAATCCGTTATACATATGTATGTACGAAAAATAATACAATCGAAATTTGACATCACATTGACATCAGCATGACATTTAAACCAATTTGCAGTCATTTGAAAATTGGATCGAAATTTGACATCAGCATGAGATTTAAAAGAAATTGGCAGTCATTTGAAAAATATTCAATATGTTATTAGTTACTGGGCAAAAATATGTTAACAAATAGAAAATATGTACAAATATTTGTTTGTGTTTTCAACATAAAACAAAATTGATGTACTTAAATGTGTTATAAATATCGACCCTTTTAAATTAGATAAATTGATTCCTTTTATGGTGTCCAACCAAAATGGGCTTTCAATGTCATTAGTTTATCTTTTCATTTAAAAGAAAAATTACATTTTTTCATTAAAATCGTTCCCCACGTTTCGTTGGTTTATTTCCAACTTCTTCAGGGCTAAATTTTTATTTAGTGCAATCTGGCAACATGATAAAAAAAAAATTAAAACCAATATTAAGCAACAACAATAGATGTACGTTTTAGAAAAACCGAAAAAAAAGAAAATTTGTCTACGTTTTAGTAAAACCGTTTGTTAAAACGAATTACTTTATATTTGTTTAATATATTATTGTAAATATTTATGTTAGCAGTGTTAAGTTTCATATTTATAATTAGCTTTAAACTATGTATATGCTAAGATAAGTTAAGATTTTTTTTTTTTTAATTTACTCACAAAAAAAAAAAGAAAGAAATTAACTAAGATTTAATAAAATTTATCCCGTATGGACCAATATTAAAATTTTCTTTTCTATACCAATATTAGCTGTGATGCCGTACTGAATATTGGCAGCGCCCAGGATTCCCCCTTTGTTTCCCAAAAACTGTTCCCGTACCCACAGTTCGTGCAAGTGAGAGAGCTTGTGAGAGAGAAATATTGTTGTTCTTCTTACTTTGCAATCAGCTGTTGCCAAAAGTAAGCATTGACAAACAAAAAAAGTTCATCTGAATGATGAGCCAATATACACGAGATTAATTATGCTGACATAAAATGACACCTTGCTGGCATTTCCGGAGAGCAGAGTCTTTTCTGGTGGGCATAATTTTTCAACCAGCTTCAACCTGGCATTAGCAGAACAAAACTAATACATACATAACTACAAAAAAGAAACAGGTTCACCTTTTAGGGTTCCCTACTGAAATTAGAGTAAAAAAACGGAACCCTATTACTGACACTTCCATCAAAGGCCCCATTCACCTAAACGGTAAGAGCTAGAGAGCTGAAATTTTCACCGGTCATGTGGTTACCCAGCCGCTACAACAACAAATACTAAAAACCACAAACATTTACAAACTAGAGGGGGTCCCCATACAAGAAACTGTGAAAATTAACTAAAGTTAGCTGTAACTTTTGAATCATTAAAGTTTGCGAACTGAAATTTCACAGGATATGTGGTTACATAGGCTCTACAACAACAAATACCAAAAGCAACAACTTAAGAACTAAACAGTGCTCCCATACAAGAAACTGCAATTAGCTGCAACTTTTGAACCGCAACAGATAGAGACTTGCAATTTGCACAGTGCATGTAGTTACGAGACGCACACAACAACAAATACCAAAGTGTAAAAATTTAAATGTTGCCCTTTACATGGGGACACCCTTTTTAGTATGAAAATTAGTTATAACTTTTAAACCGTAAGAGATGGGACTTGACTTGAATTTTGCACAGTATACATGTGTAATTGGCAGGCCTCTCCAACAACAAATACTGAAAACGTAAGGAGGTATCCATACAATGCACTGCAACCCTGGTAAGGTTTCGCACTCTACAGTGAAAATGGAACCCTTTCATCAGTCTTCCCGCCACAGGCCCCATTCTCCCAAACTTTAACAGATACACTGCTGAAATTTACACAGGATATGTGATTACCGGGTTTCTGCAATAATAAGCAATAAAATCAACAAAAAACTAAAAACTAAAGGGAGTCCCTATACAAGATACTGTGAAAATTAGCAAATAAAGGTGTTACTTTTCAATCATAAGAGATAGAGACTTGAAATTTGCATGGGATATGTGGTTTTTGCATAGGATACAGGTTCTACCAAAACAAATAACAAAACCCACATAAACAAAATGAGAACTAAAGGGTGCTCCTATACAAGAAACTGAAATTAGCTGTAACTTTTGAAGCGTAAGAGAATTTTGCACAGTATATGCAATTACCAGGCCTCCACACAACAACAAATACCTAAGAAAGCAAGAAGTGAAAATGTAAAAGTCGCCCTTTGTACGGGGGAACCCTTTAATTTGAAAATGACTTTCGTGTTTGAACCGTAAAAGATAGAGACTTTTCTAGAGAAATTTTCACAGTATACATATGTAGTTCGCAGGTCTCTACAAGAGTAAATAAATTTAATTGGTTTTGACACACGGGGACCCCCTTTAGCTTGAATATCAGCTATAACGCAACAGTATGACCTCTACAGCAGCAACTATTAAAAAAAAAAAGAAATGCGGTCGGGGGACCCACGTTAGGAACGAAGTTCCTTACGGTTTTTCTTCATCTTCGAATGTAATACAAGATGAAATCTGTATGTTTTATTTTGTGTTGTTTTTGAAATTTTGAAATTTTATAGATATGCTTCTTGAAAAATTTTTGGAACGTTTTACTTTTGACACATGTTGTATTTTTTTGTCAATCTGCTACAAAACGAAGAAAATTTTTCAATATTGCTGTTTTTTTCTGTTAAAACCAATAAGGGGTTGCGCAAAAGATAGTTTTTATTTATTATATATTTTTATCTAATAATGGTGCGACTATGTGTCGCTTCCAAGAGAAGATCCAGATTGACCTTTACATTAAAATTACTTCAGCTTATATAGTACTTATGAGAATATACTAGTTTAATTTTTTATAAATATTTATTATTAAAAACTGTGGGAATGTTTTGGGAAATTTGATTTTCCTTAAAATATTTATTCATTCCCACAGCGGCGAATGTTTCGGTGTCTAAGAATATGCATGGCAATTTCAAGTGGTATAGCAACAACAACAATAACAAAATGTATCGCTGCATAATAGGCGCAATGCTTGCAGTCATATTTAAGTGCAGCGATACTTTTGATTTTCATGTGAACTCGGGGTGTTACTTGATCTATTTAAATAATTTTCCCATGACAAAACTAAAGTGCGCCACACACACACACAAGACATTAATATTTCATGGTCACTTCAAGAGGTGCAAAGGCGGCGGTGTTTAAAGTATTAAAATATGTTTGCCGGCCAGTGTTGTTATTTTAGTGACACATGATACTCTTTTGGTTGTTTAACTAATGCCTTTGAAACTATTAATTCTTCCATGTTGCTGTTGCTTAAAAGAGTCAATTCATATTATGCTACACCTCCACTTTTCGCAAGAATGTTCATATAACGAAAGTTTTATGGACATTCTTTTACAAGTATATTTTTGAGAGAAATTAAAAAAAATGTAAATTGACAATTGTTTTATTTGTTAAATAGTTACTTATATATGTAAATTATTTATGTTTTATTTATTATTGTTTGAATGATTACTTTCGCGGAATTTTTAATTAAATGTGTATCATGTGCTATTATATAACTTAAGTCTATTTTTGTGTACTATTTGTTCTTTATTATTTGTCTTATCAATTATAGTAACATTATTTCTTATGTCTATGTTTTTAATTTCGTATGGTCCTTTGTAGTTTGGTTCTATTTTGTGACCTGCTTCATTTTTAATTAGGACTAAATCTCCTATGTTTAAATTGTAATCTATAACATTTTTATCATAAATTTGTTTTTGCTTAATTTTATTTTTATCTAATAATTGTTGGGCCCTTTTATATGCTACTTCTAATCTAAATTTTGCCTCTTTGGCGTAATCATCTATGTTATATAGGGGAGAAATTCTATCTACTTCAGTAAATTGTTTAAATTTGTTAGGAAGTTTTGAAAAAACTAATTCATAAGGACAATAATTGTGAACTGTTGAAGGTGTTGTGTTAAAACAGTATGTGAAATATTTCAACCATTCATCCCAATCTGTTTTATCTACTGATATGTATGAACGTACATATTCATTGAAAGTTCTATGACTTCTTTCTATTGTTCCTAGTGTCTGATGATGATATGCTGTTGAAGTTAGTTTTTCAATTTTCAATAAATTACATATTTCCGTTAAGATAGAATTTTTATATTCTGTACCCATGTCCGAAATGAACGTCTTCATTGGACCATAGATAAGTATGAAGTTTTCAAATATCGCTTTAGCGATTGTTTTAGCGCTTTTGTCTTGAACAGGTATAGTAACTAAATATTTAGTTAAGTCACATATTAGTGTGATTGCATATTCATTTCCCTTTATTGATTTTGGAAATGGACCTATTGTGTCTATATACACTGTGTTAAACGGTTTGTCTGGTGTTTCTGTAATGGTCATTGGACTTTTTAAGTGTTTAGTTGTTTTAGCTGTTTGACATTTATGACATGATTTTACATAATTTGTTATATCTTTGGACATATTTTTCCAGTAGTAATATCTTTTAATTTTTTCTATTGTTCTATATATTCCACAATGTCCTCCTTCGACGGGATCATCGTGATACTTCAGCATTATTTCGAGAATTGCCTTGGCATTCTGACTATTTATTTGGGTCACCTCATTTAGTAGCGCTACTTTAATTTTATTTAATATCTTATTGCCCATAATTTTAAATTCATTAATAGAGACAAATTCGAAAATTTTCTCACTAGGTGCCACTTGTAATTTATATATATTATATTTACCGGCCACATATTCGAGCCTAGGGAGAAATTGTCCTAAGTCAAAGCTCCCTTTAGTAAATAAATCATTAATTTGTATATATGTTACTATAGATTTTCCTCGTTTGATGTAACATCTTCCGGGGGAAATCTTTAGTTTATAATATTTTCTGACGTCAGTGTTGTTTAAAGGTACATATATACTGGGCATATTATCATTTCCATTATTTTTATTAATACTTTGCTGAGTTATTTTATTATTTCTTTTTTGTTTATCTGTCATCGACCTAGTCGTGACTTGTAATATAGAACATATTTTATTATTCATGTCTTTTAAATCCTTTATTGTTATTCTTGATAATGCGTCGGCAATATAATTATCTTTTCCCCTAAGGTATTCTACCGTAAAGTCATATTCTTCCAAATCTAGCCGAATTCTTGTTAATTTAGAGCTTGGATTTTTCATTGAAAATAGATAGGATAGTGGTCTATGGTCGCTGCGAACTGTGAAATGTTTTCCATAGATATATGGCCTGAAGTGTTTTATTGCCCAATGAATAGCTGTTAATTCTTGTTCTATTGTGGATTTATTGCTTTCGCCCTTAGTGAAGGTTTTTGATGCATATGCTATAGGTAATTGATTGCCATTAAACTCTTGAGTCAATACTGCACCACAAGCAAACTTGCTTGCGTCTGTAATTATACAAAATTCTTTTGTGAAATCAGGATATTGCAGTAAGGTTGGGTGTATCAAGGCTTTTTTCAGATATTTGAATGCTAAATCACAATCTGTAGTCCATTCGAATTTGACATTTTTCTTGGAGAGTTTTGTTAGATGTCTAGAATATTCAGAAAAGTTTTTTATAAATCTACGATAGTAATTGCAAAAAGCAATGAATCTTTTGGCACTATCGGCGTCAGTTGGTGTTGGATAATTTTCTATTATGGAATATTTACTATCATCTGGGAGTATCCCTTTGTCTGTGCATTTGTGTCCAAGGTAAGTTACTTCTGTTCGGAAAAATGAACATTTTTCTGGGTGTAGTTTCAGATTGTATTTGCGGCATAATTCAAAAACATCTTTTAGGTTTGACAGCATATGTTTCTCAGAGCATCCTAGTACAACTAGATCGTCCATGTATAGAAAAGCTTGATTTGGCGTTAATCCACTGAAAGCAAGTGTCATCATTCTTTGGAATGAATTTGGTGCTATTTTTAGACCATATGGTAATCTGGTAAATCTATAAGAGCCATTGTTTGTTGAAAATGAAGTTAAGTCTCTTGAATTTTTGTCTAGAGGGATTTGATGAAATCCTGACATAAGATCTAAACATGAAAAATATTTTGCTCTTCCCAATTGGTCTAAAATGTCATCTATTCTGGGTAATGGGAATTTATCAGCCACTAGTTTCTTATTTATTTGTCTATAATCTATTACAAGTCTCCATCTTTTATTATCTGAATTAGGTAATGCTTTCTTTGGTACTAATAAAATTGGGCTGTTGTATTCAGAACATGATGGTTCTACTATTTTATCTTTGATTAATTTTTCCACATGCTTATCTATTTCTTCTTTATGTGAATGTGGGATTCTGTAATTTTTAATGTATACTGGTTGTTTATCTTTTATTCTCAACTTTTGTTCATAGAAATTATTAGTAGTTATTGATTCTGTTTCTAAACCGAAAATATCGTAATATGAGCCACAAAGCTGTGTTAAATTGTGCTCAAATTGTTTTGGGAAATTTTGTTTCAACATTTTTATAACTTTTGCTTTTCTGTCTGTATTTTTTATAGAACTTTGTTTAAAAATTTCATAATTTAAGATGCTTTCGGTTTTTATTTTAGTTTGGTTAATTTTAGTAATAGAGTTGTTGGTATTTAAAATACGAATGAAAGCTTTATTAGTTGTAACTAATGTATTTGCAATAAAAATACCGGGTTCTATTTCTTGGTTGGGTATTAGTAATTCAATTTCTGATGAAAACAATTTAACCTGACGAATTACTTCTGTTCTTGGAGGTAAAATTATTTCATCACCGTTGTTAGAAATTGGTATTTCTATTGGTTGTTTAATATTTGAAGGTCTTAGGACGAGGTAATCAAAATCATTATTGAAGTCTAATATGCAATTATATTTTTTGATAAAGTCCATGCCGATGATTCCATCGCATGGTATTGGAAAATTATTTTCTACTACCTGGAAATTATGTGGTATTAAAAGGTTTTTGTATTTTAAATCGAAAAATATGCTTCCAATTGATTTTATTTTACCTTGACCTATTCCGCTTAGTGTTGTTGTTTTGTTAGTATTTATCTGTTTTATGTTAAAGTGTGCTGATTTTATTAGTGAAATGTCTGCTCCTGTATCTATTAGTAATGTTATTGGTATGTTAATTTTATTTATGTGAAGTTGTACGCAGAAGCACAAGTTGAGGTTAAGATTGTATACTTTGTTATTTATTGAATTTGGCTTAGGGGAACGTTTGGGTTTTCCGAATCAAATTCGTTTGATTCTGTTGCTCTGACACAATTTCCATTTCTACGGCTATTATTTGGTCTATGTCTGTAATTATTATTATTATTGTTGGTATTGTTATTGTACCTGTAGTTATTATTGCTATTATTTCGCGTGTAATTATTTCTTCCACGGAAACTTGTAAAATTTCTACGGAAATTATTATTCCGGTTATTTTGTCTTTGCCTGTAATGTAGTATAGCGTTTTGTTGTCCAGTTGCTTCTGTGCAGCTGTTGACAAATTTGCTTATAGCATCATTCATGCTATTAAATTGGCCTGCTTCCATGATAAGCTTTACCTTATCAATAGTGCAGTTTTTTGTAAGTGCTTTTACAGCTATTTGTGTTGAATATTTTGTTGATAATTCGCATGATAGTCCATCTGAAATATATGCGTTTTCCAATGATTTAGTTAAATTTTCAATTTCACTGCAATAAGCGTTAGCAGTTTTATTATTTTGTTTAATGTTCATAATTTTTGCAGTTAGAACTTCTACTGATTCTCCTTTAACTGAATTTTGTAGTTTAGTTATAATGTCTTTTATTGTTGTCTCGTTACTTATTAAGTTCCGTGCTGTTCCTTTCAGTTTTGTTTTAATTAGTGATATGGCTGTTGATTCATGAGTTTCTTTAATTGAATCAACCAGAGTTAAAGAATCAATAAATGAGCGTAAGTTCTCTGACTTACCATCAAAATCTGTAATCAGCTTTGAAGCTGTACTTAAGAATTCTACTACTGTTTGTGGCATATTGGAATGGTTTGTTTCAAAGGTTATTGTATATGGTTCACTTTCATGTAGTGAATTTGGTAGTTCAATAGATATATCCTTTTTAGTAGCTATTTTTAAAATTCTAGTTTTTAAGTCAAGAAAAAATGCTTTAGCTGCTGCTTGATGAGCTGCAGTAAGCCTGTTATAATTTACGTTAAATAGTACTCTTATCTTCTCTAAATTTGTGAAAAGATTCTGAAAGTGCTGTTTAATAGTTTCTTCCCTAATTGGTCTATCGATATTAAGACACTTATAGGAGCGTTCAAAGTTTTCTTTCGATATTCTTGCTTTTTGTACAATATCTTCCCATTCCATTTAAAAAAAATTTTAATTCACTTAAACTTTATCTAAATCATTTGCTCGGCTGGCATACCTTTTTCTGAGTGATCTTTTATGCAATAGATATAATTTTATAATTAAATTGACAGCAGTAATAATTATCAGAATTAAAAGTAATTTCCATAGGGAATTAATTTGTTCTCTATGGTCAATAATTTCTACATTGTTAACGACGTTTGCGTTTGGTTTCTCTAATTTTGATTCAGTTTTCCCCATTTTACTAATATATATGAAAATGTTTTGATCAATTTATTGCTGCTATTAATTATTCTTCTGTTCTATGTTTATTTATAACTTCGTCTTCATCTGGGGTTCCTTCTAATCCTATTATTTTCCAGTATTTAGTTAAGAAATCTATAAATTTTTCTTCTACTATTTCCTAGTAGCGTTAGGGTTTCTTATTCTATTGGGTTCTTATTTTTGTTTTATTCATAGTGAGGTTTTAACTATAAAGGACCATTTACAAAAGAGTTCATTTTATATTTAAGATTTTATTACATGTTTATTTATATAAAAAAAATGTTTTTTTTTTTTTTTTTTTTTTTTTTTTTTTTTTTTATTAGAAACTATTTAAAAATTTTTTTCTTTTTGGCTTTTTGCCCTTTTTTGCTCTAGTTGGATGTCAATATTTCCAATTTGAATCCACATTTGTTGTGCAGATTCCCAAGATGGTAGTGGTTTGCTGTGTATCAGTCTATAGAGGATTGCTCGTTCCCTTTTTAATTTTTGGGTAACGCCACCTCTTCTATTTTTACGTTTTGTTTTTTCTATGGAAATTAGTTTTTGATCTTTTTTGGTCTCTTGCCTTTTCCTATATTCGTCGAGGGTGAGACGCCTAGGACCATCTTGCATTAAAAATTTTTTTTTTTGAAAGAAGAGAAAAAAAAATGTTTGCCTCGAGCGATGCGTCGCTTATAGGCCCTATGTGTGCGGCTTTTAACGCACTACAAAATTAAATTTAATTAGAAAAAAAAAAATTTTGTTGTTGTCCTCTCTTGGGCTGTGGCTTGACGTTTCTGGTGGTTTGTCCTTCGTCTTCCCAGTGTCTTTAGGCTGGACACTCTTCCAACGGAGACTCGGCTGTCCGTTGGGAACCTTTAATGCTCAATCAAGAGCAGGATCGCCATAAAACCAATAAGGGGTTGCGCAAAAGATAGTTTTTATTTATTATATATTTTTATCTAATAATGGTGCGACTATGTGTCGCTTCCAAGAGAAGATCCAGATTGACCTTTACATTAAAATTACTTCAGCTTATATAGTACTTATGAGAATATACTAGTTTAATTTTTTATAAATATTTATTATTAAAAACTGTGGGAATGTTTTGGGAAATTTGATTTTCCTTAAAATATTTATTCATTCCCACAGCGGCGAATGTTTCGGTGTCTAAGAATATGCATGGCAATTTCAAGTGGTATAGCAACAACAACAATAACAAAATGTATCGCTGCATAATAGGCGCAATGCTTGCAGTCATATTTAAGTGCAGCGATACTTTTGATTTTCATGTGAACTCGGGGTGTTACTTGATCTATTTAAATAATTTTCCCATGACAAAACTAAAGTGCGCCACACACACACACAAGACATTAATATTTCATGGTCACTTCAAGAGGTGCAAAGGCGGCGGTGTTTAAAGTATTAAAATATGTTTGCCGGCCAGTGTTGTTATTTTAGTGACACATGATACTCTTTTGGTTGTTTAACTAATGCCTTTGAAACTATTAATTCTTCCATGTTGCTGTTGCTTAAAAGAGTCAATTCATATTATGCTACACTGTGACATACTTTACTTTAGCGACATCTATCAAGTGATAGTGTCCGTTTTCACAGCTAATTAATATTTATTGGTAGGTGTCTCCGCTGACAGCAGTGGAGACACCTACACAATTGTTTGTCGACAGACACGCTTTCGTGACGATTTCTACTAATTTGCACTACCAGCAAGCCGCGTTAAGGAACTTCGTTCCAATAATAAAAATAATAAAATAAAAAAAAAGATATCACTAAGAATTTCTAAACTCTACTTAACGAGTTTTAGCGACGGCTGGACTTGTGTAAACTTTTGTGGTTGAAAATTAAGTTTTAGCACCGTTGCTCAAATCTTAATTTTTTATTCCAAGAAAGTCAACTTTTTGACAACAGAAATTTTTTTGAAGCTAAAAATTTGAGGCGACGGCGCTAAAATTCAATCATGGCCCACAAAAGTTTGCACAAGTCCAGTAGTCGCTAAAGCTCGCTTAAGGCCGTGATTCACTATCCTACTGAATCGTACGATCTGTTAAAAATGACATGTGTGTCCAAAAGGGGACCCCTAGTAAGGGAATGTTAATATACATAAATACTTAAAAAAAAAAAAAATCTTATTTTAAAATTCAACATTTATTAAGCATATTATTATTTTAAATACAAAAACATTATGATTTAACCGAAGTTACAAATCGTGTACATGTGTATAAAACTTGTAAAAAATATTAGCTAAGAACACGGTTTAGAGTTATTTAATTTTACCTACATCTCCTTCATACACTAGTGTAGATTTTATATGCATGAGAAATTTTGCCAAGTACACAAATAATACTAGAACAATTGTGGTCACCTGCATTATAACAAAATGTGATATGGAGGTGCCGATTTCTAACCAAGATCCCTGGTTTCTAACAAAAAATAAAAAGTTTAAACCCATAACATCGCATATTATTAGCAGACAAATGAATATTTGTCTCTGAAACTGCAAGGCCAAAGGAGATAATGCAAATATTATGGCTATTATCAACAGCACTGGTATCACAAGTTTCAAAATCACTAGAAATGTTATTACAAATGGCGAAAAAGTGGCCAGGAAGCAGCGTATTATATTGGGATCGAATGAACTAACAGAAGCTAAATTGCCAGTGCCAAAAAAGGAAAAGAAAGTGTACAATAAAATCTTAAAAGCCAAACGAAAACAACGGGAAATGTGCAGTGTCTCAACAGTTAAGGAAGCAGCGAAAGCTCCACCATACTTAGAACAGTCTAAGGAAAGCAGCAACTCCGTGGTCAGTAGCAAAACAAATATTGATTCATAGGAAGTACAAAAGAGACTGTACAGACTGCTTAAAAGTAAGATTAGTTTTTCTAAACGTTGACTTAATGTCAAACTACAAGGTTTTACAAGGACCACAAAAACATATAAAAGATATAACCAGGATATAAAATGGGACACAACACTTACTGCCAATTGTTGTGTATGCATGTAAATGCTTATCATGGCATTAAGTAGCACCACAAAAACTGCAAGTTTGTTGGCCAGGGAAATGTAGTTCCGTATAAAAAATGGACGCATTAGGGTCATTATTATACCAGTGAATAACCACAAATTATTGGAATAACCCACACAGGTAGGTAATAAAGGAAATATACATAGAGTCAGAGATAAAAAGAAACTTAAGTAAAACTTTGGTTTTTGTTTAAGAAAATTTTGCGAGAATTTATCCTGCACAGCAAACAACAGAAAACTAATTGAAATTGCTCTTCTATTGAAGAAACTATAAACTAAGGTCTCAGCACTTAGGAAAAGCAAAAGTAATTGCCATTTAGTTAGGCCAAATCTATTATCTATTATTAAGAAAACATTGCCTTGCTGAGACAAAAATAGAGCTGCAACTATAAACGGCAAAATAAGATATAAGATTATGTTCCAACTAAGCGCTTGCAGCAAAGAAAATGAAAAACTCATTAGTGTTAGTAGAAGTAAAATTAAAAATTTGGTTTTCTGTGCGTATGAACCGCGACTATTAGCTTTTTCTTGCCCAGCTGCATTCCCCAATTGCTTTAACAGATAACCCAACCAGGCTAAAAAAGTAAATGTTGTGGCCGCCAGCAAAACATTACGATAATAACTAAAATAATAATCAATTCCCTTTAGGGCTGAATGCATAAGTTTGTAGCTGTTATTAATAGCAAACTCTTCGTTGGGATAATTGCTTTGGCTCTCCAGATATTCCTCGATTCCAATTTCCATTTTAAAAGAAGCCAACATTTTTGAAAATAAACCCTTTTCATGCTGTTGCAAAAGGGATTTATATTGATTGTATAACTGAAGAGCATTACCTTGACACGCCAGTAATAAGTAGGACTGCGAGACGTTCATTATATCTTTGGGCAGGATGCCGAAATTATTCATAGGTGTGGCTATACCCAGGAAGGCAGCCATCAAGGGCGCCAACTGCGCCTGCTCCAATTCATATAAAGTTGCATTATTTACGCGGCCATTGACACCAGAACCCCAGATAAAGAATGGTGTTTCTGTTTCGAAATCAGCACCTGCACCATGAGAACCTAAAATAAAATGTCAACACAAAAAGAAAGCTTTTATATGCAACTTTTTGGGGAATTTGTAATTAAAAACTAATTAAATACCTACATATGTATATGTCGCCGACATTTCATTGATATGGCATCAACTCGTCAGCAGTTTTTCAATGAGTATCGAGTCTGCTGAGTGGCATCAACGAAATGTCGGCGGCATCTAAAAGAGCACTAAAAGAGACCTAAAGTAAGGAATATTTAAATAGTACTATGGTTTATAAACTTATTCAACATGAATTTAAGTATAAAAAAAATTTATTTTTCACCAATTTCTTTTCATTTATCAATTACCTGCATCTGTCATTCCATGGTCTGAAGTCAAAACGTAAACGGTTTTACCATCTGGAAATATTTTCTCAAACATTTCATAAATCTCATTAATGCCTCTGTCTGTAAAGTTCAAATTTTCCAAAAAGAGTTCCGTATTGGGTTTATAGACATGGCCCGCAGTATCCAAGCCCAACAGATGAAGGAAATAAATGACCTGATTTTCAGTCTGTAAAACTTCACTTTTACGCCGCAAGAACTGTTTCACCTTATCAAAAACCCATTTGTCTAATTCATACGACTTTTCCTTGCCAGAAAAGTCCAACTCATGATTGTAGGAGTCGAAAAACAAATGCTTTTCATCCTCTCTCGCCAATTTTGAAAATATATGGAGTACATCATTGGCACCCCAAGCATACGTTTTACTGCTTCTATTGAAAATCGTATCAAAATCGATGGGGTTCTCTTTCCAACCTCTAGTTACAGCAGAAGGATCTTCGTAAAGACCGGCGATGAGAGCAATATGACCTGGTCTTGACTCTGTAGGAACGCGAGTTTTGGAAACGCCATAAACGCCAATTTTAGTATCAATCAGATATTTAATGTGCGGCACATTTTTAAAATTGTCATGGTAAAAGGATTCAGCTCTCAGACCATCTGTTACAAATAAAACTAAACGTTTTGCAGGAGGCTCTAAAGAAATACTTGTATGCGGCTCAAGATTTGTTATAACCGGCGAACGAAAATATATTACAAATATTGAACCCAGCAGCAGCGTGTGTATGATAATAGAGTTAATAATCCACATAGCTGTTTCATATCACAAGATATAACCATAAATTCAACAACTTTATGTGAATATTTCAATAATATGAAAAAATCTACTATTGTTTACGTTGTTTTTACAGCAATAGCCAAGTTTGTTATTGCTGCCAGCTCCAATAGAGCTGCAAGACAATCGATAGTTTTACTTATATTGAACTATCGACATCTTGTTCTCGATAGTGATACTGTTATCGAAACGGGCTTACAATAGGAAGGAAAAGTCAATGAAATAGATCTGTTTTTGTTAACGGATTCGGTAGAAAGCGGTGGCCATAAACTATCGATAGCTTAACGGGAAAATATCGAACTTATCGAATGGCGCGACAATCGATGGCTTTGTACTTCTAACCTCCAACCAAGATGTGTCTACAATTGTATAGGAAGAATAAGTGTTGGTAAGTGTTTTTATTTCAAATGCCAGCCTTGCCGTTAGGAAATTAAATAAAACAATGACTAAAACTTTGATTTTGTAAAAAATTTATTTCAAAATAATTTATTTTGATTGAAAAATGAAGTGTAATAGTGTAAGTTAATTCCGAATTTTACACTCGTACTTTTTTTCAATTGAAACAGGGAAATATGACTGGTATATGTAACTCGAGCACAGTGTTGTCATATTATTTTTTCAAAATTCTGAAAAAAAAAATGTTTTTAAATCAAATATTGTGTTATGTAAATATTTAAAAATACAATACTATACTATTTAGAAAATATAACGCAAAACACATAAACCCTTGTTTGGAAGAAATAAAATCACCATAATTATAACAAACTTTATACAAACTACACAAATTATAAAAAAAACCAATTCGATTTTAAAACAACACCTTAAAACCTTTTCACATTTCAAAAATCTCTCAAAAACTAATAAATCTGACAATATGACAATACTGTTCGAGCATGCTAACAGGCTAACCCATGGTCTTATTTATAAGTAATAGTATACATATGTTTATTAAGCTCTTATTTGACTAATGTCAAGTAAGCGTTCAACAAACACGAAACATTTGTTTAAATAACCTATTAACTAAGCAGGCGTTCATCTATTACCGTCCCACAACTTATCACACGGATGGCAAAAATCACTCCCGCTCTCATCACAAACATTTAAAAAGAACCAACATTAACGCTTAAAATCAAATTATTGTCAAAAAAAAAATATTTTATATGTCCCAAATTTGAAAGTAGTACTCACATAGACCTGTATATTACAACACAGCCCAAGTTTTCAAATTTTGTTTGGTAAAGCCCTTATTTACTTCTTGATATTTTTGAATCTCTCGTTGTTAGTTTCTGCAAGTAAAGTTATTGAACAGACCTAATATAAGAACTTTCAGTTAATCAATATATGAAAAACTCCGTATGTTAGTATGTAAGTCGATTGGAAAATGTGATGGTAATGTGTCCCAAGGAAACTTCTTTGACAAACATCAAATCAGCTCTAACTTTTGAACCGTATGAGATAGACGATTAAAACTTACAGGATACATTTAGTTGTCTGGCCTCTATAATAGCAAATACTAAAAAAAATAAACAATTAAAAACTAAAGGGTACCTTATTCCAGGAGTAACCTTTGTCTACCACTTGGACGGTCACACATATAAAGCAACTTTATAGTTTTCAGCGTTGCCAGTATAATGATGTTTTTTTGTATTTTGATTTGCCCGTATTAATTTGGTAAATTCATTTGGAACTGCGATTATGCATTAATGTTTTTAAAGGTTCTGTTGTCCTTTTTTTCTTTGAGAAAAAACTGTGGAGCAGAAGTTTTTTCCATATGATTTAGTTTTCTATTGTTAAACTGCTACTGTTTTTCTTTTAACTTTATCTAAATATATCTCTAAATTAATTTGTTTCTATTCTCTATGAACATTTTTCCAAATAAATTTTTTTTGTAATTTTTCGAAAAACTCTTTTTTGATTTAATAATACAGAAATTAAAAGCATTGTATGTAATTTTGTGGGTATTTTGAAGAAAAGATTTCGAATGATCACTTTGCTGAGGTGGTAACACTGGTTTAAAACAGAAATCACACGTACACGTATGTTTACATCAGTTTTTTTTTCATTCTGCCCTTGGGGGTTACACGATCAAGTTTTGCCTTTCAAGTTTTAATACATTCACACTTTTTTACTAATACACTCACAATTTTGAAAATTGATGCAAACTTGATGACAATTTTTGCTTTCCATAGAGAGCATCAAGTCACAATCAAGAAAACAGCTGACAACAATTTTTTTTCGTTCTGTCTGCAAATATTTTTTTTGTTTTGTTTTGCAAAAGTTGCAATTAAAAGTGATAAAAATTAAACAGATTCAAGCTTAAAAATAGAAATAAAAATATTTACGTGCAAAATCAACAAAATTTTTTACTTTTATTTTATCAATGTAATTTCCATTAAATCTATTAATTTTGAAAAGAGATATTTGTATATTATGATTATATTTAAATAGTTTAAAAAAAAATATTGATTTAGAATCTGAATTAGTTTCTGGGTTTAATGTAGAATATAGAATAGGAGGTTTTGCTTTAATTTTTTTAGCAGAATATGCAAGAAGCTATTTTTAATTTTCTTCTGGACGGCATCTTCAAAACGAATTGCTATGAAATTGCGTGCAGCCTACGTCACAGCTATCAATTTTATTGAATTTTGACAAGCAGTATGTGAAAAAAACTTGATAGCAAAACTTGGTCGTGTAACTGCAGTGTTAAGAAAATGATAGAAACCCTGATGTATGTATGAACATGTCGGTCATATGCTCATACGTATGGGTACGTATACGCAATAAATATTGCACATAATTTATTACCAAATAACACTCATACGCCACCCTGACCATTTGACTTCCAAGAGTTTCAACATTTTGCTGCCACAATTTTACAAGCAAGATAGATGTCTCACTTGATTCAGGGCTGGGCAGTATTTGAAATACATGTATTTAAAATATAAATACGTATTTTGTATTTGTATTTTAAATACGTCTCACGAATGTATTTCGTATTTTGCATTTCAAATATTTGTGCTCTAAAAAATACATTTTTCCAAATACATTTTTAATTTATGCTAGAAAATATGCGCTGAAAATTATGCCATTCATACATCAACTAGAAACCCAAAAATTGGCAATAATACAATTTAATTAAAAAACGTAAACTGAATAAATAAAACTTTTTTGATTGGAAGTGTTTTGTATTTTAAATACATATTTTTGTTACACTGTATTTTGTAATTTGTATTTCAAATATGTACTTGCTTTTAGAATATAGTATTTTGTATTTTAAATAGATGGAACAAAAAGTATTTGTATTTTGTATTTTAAATACATGGGAGTATGTATTTTGCCCAGCACTGACTAGATTTACATAAATGTTAAATATTAAAATAAATTTTAAGGAACTTTATTTAAGTGTCGTGTGTTTAACAAGTGATTAACTTTCAGGAGTTTTACGCCCGATTTTTGACTTGGGATTTAAATACAAAATTAGTAAATTTTCCTTAAAATTTAAGTTGGATTTAAAATAGCTTTCTGTTTTACAGTCTGAAATTATTTTTGGTAATTAATTGTAATGTACGGCAGCACAATATAAGTGTCAGAAAATTATCGTAACGCAATAGAAAACAGCTGTTTAAACAAATTTGGAAGCAAGTGAAATTGTGAAAAGTTTAGAAAACAATAAATTGGACTCCCAATTTCACTGCCACCGAAGTTGATTACCTTCTGGAAATAATAAAAAATCAAATTATGAAACAAAAAAAAACATGTGCAATTTTCTTAATTTGCACAACAAAACCAAACTGTCAAAATCATATGGCAGTACGAAAAACTTAAATCGATTTTAAATGGGCACGGCCGGCCGTTTAAGTTTGATTTAAATAGCAACTGTTTGACTCAATTTTGTATTTAAATCAAATTGAAATGGCATTTAAAATCCAAGTCAAAAATTGGGGGTTAGTTTAGTTTTCTTTTTGTTTTTCAATTATGTCTCGTAGTATTTTTATGAAAATTGGGTGAAAAGAGCCCATGTCTTAGACACAATATATTATTAAAATTTGCGGCAGTGCTTTTCCTCTACAAAAACTTATTTTACTAAAACTATTAAAATTTAGTTCTTCAACAAACTGTCTTTGAGTCTATCTAAAGCTGTAGTGGTGGTTGTTTTAATTGTCTCTTCCAGACCATTGTCTGTATTTTCTTTTAAGCTTTTAGCTTCTTCAAGTTCACGCTGCTTTTGCAGTTGACGAAATTCGGTGGGGGTCAACATGCCCCTCAAAATAGTATCGTAAGTAATGTGTACGCCCTTATTCGACATTTTCTGGAAGAGCTTCCAACATTCGCGTTCTTTAAGACTACGTACATATTGTGGAAACTTATAAGTGTCTTCCAAAGATTTATCGCTCTTGGTTTTGTTCACTGATTCCTCCATACTACTTTCTTTCTGCTCACCAAGTTGAGCGTTCGGAGGAGGAGATATTTCGTTGCCAAGATCTTGTGATTTTTGATACAGAGAGCCAGGTGGAGCAGTAGGTGGTCGATTTGAGCTGAAGCGTTGAGCATGTGGTGCAATGGAGCCTCTTCTCAGCATTTGAGAATATTCCTTGGAGGAAAATTGAAAAGCTGGTGGATAATTTTCTTGAAAAGATACTATATTTTTGGATTAGTGTAAAATAATGTTGAGTACAAAAAATAGTTGTATGATCTACCTGACTTTCCCGCCTTTCTCAAGCTGGGTGCTCTCCTGTTGGGACTTTTAGAGCTAGTCGCTAAAGTGTTCTCCTCTCTTTCCGAGTCTGAACCTTCCGAACTTATAAGAGAAACCAAAGTGACAACGTCTGGTGCCACAGATTTGGAGCGAGTCAAAACTTTTCTATTTCCAATAGATTTTGGATCAAAATTTAAGTCCTTTGTTGTTAAGAGATCGCAAGATCCTTTATCCAAACTGATATTCCGATTATTTAATTTGCGCCTGCGTGATTTTCTTCTAGTATTTAAGAATGTTGAAGGTTTTGTGGCCTCATTGAAACTGCGCACTGGTGCCGACATAGCACGCACCAAAGGCGGTCGTTGCTGAACGTGAAGGGCAAGAGAGGCGTTAAAGTTTTGCGAGTTATGAGCACCGTTATTTGCCCCGTTACTGCTTGGAGCCATAGGAGTTGCTAGTCGGCTGGTATGATAAAGTGATCGTCGCTGTTGAGCTGGTAGAGCTGGACGCAAATTAGAGGAGATGTTTTTCAAAGTGTTTGGCGAAATGTCGGATTTCTTATCGGTTTTTGCTTTAAAAATGGAGTGCTAGAATTAAGAGAAATGTATCTATAATCTGAAAAAATTAAAAAACTATGAAAAAAAGGTGAACGATTTTATAAACCTCATCAGATTAAAAAATTAAATAAATAAAAGCCTATAAACCGAAAATATTAATAATTATACTGGGGCCAAATTGTCACATTCGTGATCTATCGAAATCCGTCGTTTATGCTGTGTTTTTATTGCTTATTTTATTTTATTTTTTTTTTTTTTGTATTAAGTTTATCTAGTTGAAGTTCTCTCTATATTCTTTTTTGTGATTGATATTATTTTAATAAGACAAAGAAAACATCAAAGACATTTAGCAGGGTGAACAACTAGTTGTTTCGAAGTCGTCACACTTCTCGTCAGCACTCGGTCCTGAGCTCAGTGGCTCATGTTTCAGCCACCCAAATTGTTGTGTATTTTCTGTCTCTTTTATTTTGTATATATGATTGCATATGTAGCGGGAGAGAGAGAGGGTTTCTCACCACACAAAGGTAACCAAGTTGTATTACAACTTACTGCATATACTCTTCTTATATTGCTAAATTAATTATTCAAGCTTCTGATCTTTGGTTTTTTTATAAAAAATAGTTTTAAGCAATTATTTATTTATGATCATGAAAATGATCAATTATTGTTTTACTAATTAAAATGTATTATCTCAGTTCAATTAGCTGTTCAAGCAAATAAATAAGTTCACTTTTGAATATTCAAAAACTTTTAGTTCTTGATACTTTCAAAAATACAAATCGTAGTAACCGATGGTAACTCATTAGCGTTTTTCTTACTTCGCATTATATATAAAATACTTTTACATTTTGATAATACTTCTAAGTGTGAGCGACTTTTTGATTGGTATTGTAAAACATTTGAAACAGCTGACTTTTGTTTAGATATTTTACAGCCAAAAGTCTTTTTCATTGCAAATTTAAGAAATGTTTACAATTCACTTTATTATATGTAAGCAATAACACAATGTGGCGCCAAATCTGTCAGCTGTTTCATACTTGTAAATAAATCCACTTACTACATTTAGTAAATCTACTACTGGTTTTGGCATTGCAGAGGTTTTAATTTAGTAAATTACAAATTTATGAGATTTGTTGTTGCCGACTTTTAAATTTATCAAGATTTATTAAATTTAAAATATTTCCAAGATCTACAATAGTACTTTAAGACGAAGCGTGAAAACCGCAATTGTATGAAAGTTGTTAAGAAAGGTAAAAGTGTTGCCAGGTATTGTTTTACATTATCTTTGCTCGACAGTTCGTTCATATGAACAAACAAGAAAACTATTAGCTCCCACCATGATGTAAAATTAGTATATCTGTATATTTTATATATTTATTTGAGCTTAAGGTCTTTTGGAATTTGAGTATTTATTTTTGTCAATATTTCGCTCTCCTTCGGATAGCTTCTTCAGGACAATATCCGAAGGAGAGCGAAATATTGACAAAAATAAATACTTAAATTCCAAAAGACCTTAAGCTCAAATAAATATATAAAATATAAGGAAAAAAGGGGTCAAAATAACAAAATATTAAAATTTGTATATCTGGCAAAAAATGCTTCTTAATTTTTTTATAAAATTAATTTTTTTTTGATGATTTTACATCTCTACACAGACATATGTACATATTTTTCACTTACTATTACATTTCCACCACTTCTAGAGTCATCATAGCCAGTTTCTTCGTCCACTTCTTGATCGCTCAAAGCAAAGTCGTGCTCTTCTTTCGAAGAAACCAAACCATGTGATAAAACGATGTTTAAATTAACTTTGTTTACTTCAGGCTGCACATGCTTTCGATGCGAATGAGATTTTTTCGTACCAGCTCCTGGTTCCGCAACAGTTTTGGATTTGTTTCTATGTGCAAATATAAAAACTTTAAATATTAACACCGGTGTTCTTACACTGAGAAAACGATTCAATCCGTTTGCACTTAAATCAATCCCAAGCAGTGTCAGAAGCTCGATAAGTACGGATTTCCTTAAATCAAGTACGTTGTGCTTGTTTTAGTTACTTATTTTTCAAGCGCTAAATATTTAATTTTAGCCATATTCAATCCTGGTTTTGGATTGAATATAGCTCAAATCCGTGCTTAAAATCAAGAACGCTGTACTACTGTTTTTCGTTTAATTTTATCTAAATGTATGTATCTCTAAAATAGTTTATTCTAGTCTCTTTGAATTGGTTTTGAAATTTTTCGAAAAACTCTTTTTTTGTATTTAATAATAAAGAAACTAATAAACTTATATGTAATTTTGTGGGCATTTTGGAAAAAAAATAATCGAATGATCATTTTGCTGAAGTGGTAACGCTGATTTAAAAAAGAAATCACACGTACACGAATGTTTACATCAGTTTTTTTTTTAATTTTGCTCTTAAGAGAATGATAGAAACCCTGATGTATAAACCCAGCAGCAATGTCGAACATATGCTGTATCAAATGATGGGCACTGTTCTTGCTCTTACAGTCCAACCTAAATTAATGCGTCAGACGTATTATTGCCGTCTAAACCATGCATTTTATATGAAAAAGGGTGGTTTAGACAGTAAAAATACGCTTGATGCGCTAATTTAGGTTGACCTGTTAATTTAATGACAAACAAAGTGAATTCAACATAGAATGGGCGATCCAAGGCGAATCCATTACAGGTGCCCGCATCCCAATTCGCTTCAAAACTTTTCCACGATTTTATCTTCTCAGCATGATACAACTAATAAGGTAACCTTTTCCCTACAATAAGAACAACTTCAATAAAAATAACATACATTTTGTTTTTGTACAACTTCTGTAAGCTGTCAAAAAGCCGCGGCTTCTGCATTCATAGAAGAGAGATAACCGAACTTACATTGATTTGGTGTTTCGTTTTGGCTGCCTTTCATCTCTGCATTCCATTGACAACCTAAAGTAGTCAGATGATTAACGGTTTAGCTGATGAGGCTACCTTGTTAGTTGTATCATGCTTCTGAGTTGTCAAAGCAAATGACAACAAAACGTATGACAACTCCAAGGCGAATCCATTACAGGTGCCCGCATACCAATTCGCTTCAGCATTTTTCCACGAATTTATCTTCTGAGTTGTCAAAGCCGATAGAAAACGACAACAAAACTTGTGACGTCTCGAGAGAAAATGTTGAAGCGAATTGAATTGCGACCACTAGTAGTTGATTCGCCTTGGCGCTATCATCATGCCAAATTCTAACCGTCTAATTCATAACAATTATAACAGGTTTATAACGCTCTTATTTGACAGGTTTTCCATACAAATATATCAAATAACAGTCTTATAAGCCTGTAATAATTTTTATGAATTAGGGGGTAAGTCTTAAATAATAATAAAAATAAGCTTTATTTTGTGAATAATTATATAAAACGTTGTAAATAGTTGCATTATTGCAAAATTAGGGTGAAATTGTAGTGACATACTTAAGACAACAAATCGAGAAAAAAAAAGGTTGGATACAACGTTGAACACTAAAAGCGTGTTATTTGTTTGGGATGTTCCTTTAGGTCGCCTCCGATTAATACAGTGAACCAAAAATGTTAACGTTCGCCATCATTTGGAATTCATTTCTCCCAAAAAACACTACATATTTCGTGAAACAATAAATTTCATTAAAAAAGGGATTTTTTAATTTGGATTATAATGGGTTAATTTAATAATGTAACAATACCGGCATCCGGAGGGTAAACACAAGTCGAGTGCGCTTGTTTTTGATCGCTTTTTCCCGATTTTTGTGTTCCAGGTAGTTTGGTAAGCTTTAGACTTAGACAGTACTTTCCTTTTAACCCTCATTAGTTCCAACTAGTTCAAAATTTTGTGGAACATTCCACAATATATAATATGTTACCTTTACATCACTTAATGGATTAACTTGCGGAAATTTCAACACGTGCCCCAGTATTTATATTTTGAATTTTATTGGGGTTTCGTTGTTTTAAGTAAACGAAAAGATTTGCATGCTTATTGTGTCGGAGACACGAACAGTGGTCCGTCGAGAGAATAAGGCTGTAATGAGTTCCGACAAAATCAGGAAATTTTCGAAATTCGGGATTTTACTGATGCCAGGCAGCCTTACAAGAGCAGCTGACTACTGCTTCTATTCGTTCAAATATCATAGGTTTGTTAACAAACTACATAAATACACAAGCCCAGCTGACTACTGCTTTTAGCTTGTATAACTGTCAAAATACACAACACAAACACACATACGCCAACAAACGGATGACAGTAATACAGGTTTTTTACCAACAGAATACATGTAGTGTTTGTTGATGTAGTTATACGGCTATATGTATATTATTAAGGTATCTTGTACTTTACCTAATGCAAAGAATATATTTCGTTTTATTTCTTGTATTTATTTATAAAGTGAGTTCGGCTTGAGGTTCTTTCAGTAAATAATTTTACACCAAATTTAAATTGATATAGAAATTATTTTATTATTTCCAATATTTCGGCCAACTTTGTTGGTCACCCTCAGGGAGTTATCTTTTTTAATATTTATTCTATTTATATTAGTAGTGTCGTCAGTTGTTAACTTACAGCAAGGAGTGGCCGTTACAGTCAATGGCGATTGTTATGGGGTCATGTTGAACGAATTTTTGTTCACAAAAATTGAAGAGGAGAATATTGGCAACATTTGGTTACAACAAGACAGCGCTGCATTGCACACAGCCGAAGCAGAACTCGATGTTTTGCGCCGTTAAAAAAAAATTATTTGGCGCACCCGTTATATTGAAAATCGTGATAGAAGTAGTAGTTTTTTTTTTTGTAAGTTATTCACTAGGAAATTCTACATTTAGAAGGTTGCCTTGTCATATGCCCCAACTGACCCATATTGGTGTATGTGTCTGCGCCATTTTATAGGTTTTGAATGCTATCGTCGAAAATACTTACCCCCTAATTCATAAAAATTATAACAGGTTTATAAAGCTCTTATTTGGAGGATTTTCCATACAAATATGTCAAATAACCGTCTTATAAGCCTGTAATAATTTTTATGAATTAGGGGGTTAAGCTTTAGTAAATTTTTAACGCCACCGATGACATTTGTGGCTCGAGTTTTATCGTTTATAGTTACATTTCGGCGGCGAGTTATGCTCTAAACACATAGACGACAGCAGACTTCAAATGCTGCCAACTTCAAGTGCAGCCAACTTCAAATGCTGCTCTGAAGTCGGCTTCATAATTATTTTGAAGACAGCAACAACATAATAACCAGCTTGATGATCAATTTCAAGTTTTTATTCAAAGTTTAAAAATATAAAAAATGAGCGAAGAAAATTTAGAGAATTTTATCACAACAATTGCTAAAATAGCCCAGACTACAACTGAAGTGTATTAAGCCCATGAGACGAATAGTACAAGAAACCAAAGATGGTGGGTTCGCCCAGAACAGCTGTGTATTTTAGCAATGCAAATTTCAGGGATGCCGCATTTTTTATTTCATATGAATAAAATTGAAGTTATTGATGAAAAATGTAATAATATGTATCACGAAAAAACTATAAAAGCACATACATTTATTTGTTTATTGCATTTTGCAATGTTCTTTTGTGTTTAATATAAAAAAAAAAAAAAGTTTTTGTTCTAATTTGTCCAATTTATATATATAATGGCAACACTATATTTGCTTATTTGCTGCCCGTTCAAAATAGAAAATAGCCTAAGTTGGCAGCAGCAGCAAATGCTGTTGTGCAGTCGTGCTGCTCTGCTGCCGCCAAAATAATCGATTTCATTTAAACACATGCATCTTATTTTTGACGTATTGCTGCTTGCTGTCTGCTGTCGTCTATGTGTTTAGAGCATTAAGCTGGATTCACTTTGGTTTTAGAACAAACGTTTTGTTCACAACTGGTTTAATTCAAGGTAGATTTAATAAGGTACAAGCATGTTACGGCCGCAGTGACCAGAGGGAGCCGGCTATTTAT
Source organism: Sturmia bella (assembly GCA_963662145.1). Taxonomy (NCBI): domain Eukaryota; kingdom Metazoa; phylum Arthropoda; class Insecta; order Diptera; family Tachinidae; genus Sturmia; species Sturmia bella. Next base: position 23,809,875 of record OY759172.1, read on the forward strand.
TGTGTGTGGTTCATTGTGGAACGCATGAGACTATTTTTTTATTTATTTTTTTTTTTTTTTTGCGGGGAGGTTCCAACCCTTCCCTCTGGGTGCGCCGGCATAAAATTGAAACTAAAAAGAAATAGACAACAAAAACAAGAACAAACTAATACGAAGGGTTTTGTGTGCCACACCAGCGATGACCGCTTGCTTCCCTAATGTGGAGGAACTGGTGTTGGGTTCCTCATTTTGCCCTCCCGACCGTGTTGCAAAACTTGGTCCACTTTGATTTTTTCTTTTTTTTTTTTTGCAACCCCAAAATCCCACCGTCTTCTCCTTCCTTACCTTATCTTCATGCCTCTAACCAATTTATTTTTTTACTCCATTTTCATAATTGAATTTTTAACGCAATTTATTTTTTTCTTCTAATCTTAATACTAACATTATTTTTCCTTACTCTATTGTATAGCCTAGTTATCTAGGATATAATAAAAACTATATATACAAAAAATACAAACAAAAATTACATGTAATAGAAATTCCCTAACACTGAATAAAATATATCTACAAAAATATAATCACTAACAAATAAGTATTTTATTTTTTTGTACCTAAAAAAACTTCACACACGGCTATACGAAGAGGGTGACTTTGGATCTTTATTATCACCAATAGAAATTTATTTTTTTCTCTATTATTTCACAGCTAAAACCTTTTTTTCTCCTAACGTGCTATAGGGGGGGTCGCAAATATCTAACCTAAAAGAGCTCTCTGAGGCTAGCCAAAGATTCTTCAATTTTCGAACCAAGATTACCCGTAAAAATGTTACCAAAATTTCCTATAGCTGTTGTTTGGTAGCAAAAAGGTTTTTGTTTCCTGCTACGTTTGCTTTTGAGTTATGCCCACACATCTATTTCGTATGCTAATTCGAAATTTAAGTTGGCATACCTTCGGGCGTTTATTTAAATTATATTAGTTCTAACGCATTCGCCGTGGGTTTTATTTTTTTGGCAAAAATTTAACACAATATTTCCTAAACACAAAAATATTAAATACACAATTTTGACTCAACTACACTTATACACTACTCTGACGATAATTTGATTTTTTTTTTTGATTACTTCTTTTTATTTTAGTGCTGGACAATTTTCTTCAGATTTCTTGGCACGGATATATAAATTATTTCAAGTATAAATGTCTTTTTTCTTTTTGGCATTAATATATTTTTATCTTTATTTCGTAGCGGTTACCTGGCTTTTGGATACTTATCGGGACATTTGTTCTTCTTGGCGGTGAAACTCGTGACCTTTTTCTGCCGTCAACTTTTTCCCCGTATCTATCACCGTTTATGAAGTTCCTAGATTTTTATAATTATTATTGCACAGCTATACCCCAACAATAAAATAGATCTTTTACTTACTTCTTTTGTCGCGAACTTAAAACTTAACCGCTACGCTTGCTTCTCTGCCTTTTTTCGCCAAACTTGGTAAGAAAAGAAAATTTCTTTTTGACCTAAAAATTATTTTTATATTTTTGGCCTTAGAATTATGACAATTCTAGCGAGTTCTCTTTCTATTTTTACTTTTTGTGTGTTAAGAACAATTAATGTTGTTTTGAAATGCACTGTTTTGTACTATTTTTTTGAAAATTTCTTATAATATTTTGTTCTGCATTTCAATTTCGCATTAATTCTTCTTTACGCACTAAAGTTTACCTGAGGTTTTGTTTTTTTTTTTTCTATTTTTTTCCACGATTTCTCACTATACACTTTTTCTATTTTTCTCTATCCGCACTTTGAACACTTGACTTGCTTGACTATAAATTGAAACTGTTGAAATTTCTACCTTTTATATCGTTTCTCAAACTCTACATTTTCCAATTTTCCAAATCAAAACGGTCAGTTTTCCACTTGTTTCCAAATTTTGACCGGTATTTTCCTCTATTTTCGACCTTTGATCAATTGAAGGTAATTGCGTTTTATTTAATTTAAATATTTTGCGCCTTAAATTAAAATTTTGGGCTTTTAAGTTCTTATAATGTTCTTGTTTTTCCTAGTTTTTTTTTTTTTTTCATTTCTATGCCTGAAATCTTTCTTGTTTTCCTTATTTTATTTTCTTATTTTCGCCCTCCTTCAATTTTTCATACACCAGGTCATCATAAATTTTTGTAGGTTGAATTTTCATTCATAATTTTGAAAATCTTATTTCAAAAACAACAGTTTCATTTCCCCTGTTCAAAGACTACAAGACCTCCCTGTTCTAATTTATTCGGATTACCCTGTTGGCATTTTTACTATTCTTATGGGCGTATTTATTTCCAAGTGCTGGCAACAGTACCATGAGTAAAAACAGAGCAGGACAAAACTACATACAGCTGTGCTATAGTGACCTGCAGATTGCAGCGGCCGAATTTGCAGAGCAAATTAATTTAAAAAAATATATACTTATTTCACGTAAGCTAAAAAAAAAAACACTTAAGAGGATTGTTTCAACTCTTAAAAGTGCTACTAATCCAGGTGAGTACCATAAACATATGTTAAGCTGTGCATTATTATTTTCAATTTACTTCCCTTTTTTTTTTTTTCTTTTTATTTATTTAGTTCCACACATATGTGCATACTACCACATTTGCAGATACACAACCAAAAGGATGCATCCCAGCCAACTTTACCGGTGAATTTAATAAAATAAAAAAAAATCAGAAGTTTATTGAAAGTTATTTTTTTATTCCGCAACAAGCACTAAACAGCTGATCGTTGTTTATTAGCAGATAAGTGTCAAAAGTTTGTTTACAAGCCGCTTAACGTGCTCTGCTTTCTAAGAAATGTGCAAGTGATTTTGTGGCTATTATTGAAGAAAACGTAAAATAAGCAAGTGATTTTGCTGTTTTTATTCAATAAAAGCTAGTGCAAGTGCCTTATTAAATCTGCCTTCGTTTAATTTTCGTTCCGAACCAATTGACCTGTGCTGCCAAATAGCCAAATTTTTCAAGCAAAATGTATATTATATATTATCTATTATGTATTATATATTATATATTATATATTATTTATTATATATTATATATTATATATTATTTATTATATATTATATATTATATTATTATATATTATATATTTTTATTTAATTAAGAAATTTTTTCATATAGAGTTTGTTTATTGCACAATTAATTTGGTAGCTTTCGACATGAGTGGCAGATACATTTTTTTTCGGTTTTCCAGAAACAAAGTTGCCGAACACTGCCACAGGTTTTGTTTTATAAACGCTGTAGTTAAACTTCTTTTCATCACAGTATTTTGAAAGTTTGCGTGGTTAAGCAAATAAAAATGGAAATCAAAGCAAAAGCAACAAAAAAGCAAGACTCATGATAACTTTTTTTTTTTTGAACAGAATTCAAGTAGGTATGTATGAGGAAAGTACAATTCTAAATATATTTTAGAATTTGCCAAATTAGTGAATAAAAGCAGCAAAAGCTGAAAAAATATGTCAATATTTCTGATTTTACATCACAAAATATATAGAGATATTTCTTTATTATAATTTTGTTTTGTGTCATGATGTTTTGCCAACATTATTATTGGCAACTGGTTCAATAACCATTTTTTTTTTTGTTAATCCCTGACACAGAAACATGTTAAATATTTATTGTAAATAAACAAAAATTGATGTTTTGACATAAATTAATGTGCAAACTATATAAAAAGGTAGAAAATTAAACCAGATTTATTTTTGAAAAAAAGAGCAAAATGTTTAGGTATTTACTAGCTACTTATACAAATTTGACTCATCTGGGAATGCCCAATGGTATAGTTAGGGATTTAAAAAAAAGAAATAAATAAGCTGTAAGTTCGCTCTCTACTCGCTCTCCTAATAGCAAGAGCTTTTAACATATAAAGTGAGTCATGCTGATTCAATTAAGATGGGAGAGCCAAACTCGATCTTTGCAGTCCGTGTGAACATGCAATTCAGCGTTGTTGTCTACTTTCAAAACGCACCAAAATGAAGAAAGAAGCGTATTTGTGAAAAAAAAACACTATTTTATTATTATTGAATTAATGATATACTGGAGGAATTCATTAAGAATTTGTTGTTCGTGAAAAATTAGATAAAATCGGTAAATGTAGCCTTCATTGAGTTTTTAATCCGTATTTGATTTGTAACGTAATTTGGCTTGTCTGCAGAAACACCCAAAGCCTTCGGCAGGAATTGATCCTGGGACCCCGGAACTCTTAGTAGGACACTCTACCAATTCATTTAGCGAGGCGCTACTGACACGTAAAAACTGGCATCCAACATAAAATGGCATTTTTTTTTTGTTTGGAATGTCCGTTATTAAGATTATTCGTTACCCTAATAATATACGCCATAAAAAATATGTTCTGTTTTCATTTCCTGTATTTAATGAATGGTTTCATGAAATACTTCATTGCCTTAATGACTAAAATGTATGTATTTAATGAAACGATCATTAATCTAAATTTAATGAATCAAAATTCATTGACTCTATTCTATGAACCTCAACGTTGGTTGAAAATTAATTAATTTTTTCATTGAATTAGTGTCAGAATTCATTGGATTTATGAACAAAATTCTTTTAGTTGTGTAGTTGCTCAATTAGGAGTAAAAGCAGATCATTGACCTTTTTGTTTATAGTATATTCTTCATTTTCATTGGTCAAAGAAAAAGTATAATAAGGTATCAAAAAGTTGCCAAGGCAGCTAGAGACCAGGTAGTTGCATAACTACAACAAACACAACAACAACAAACACTTCCTGTATTTGGTGGGTAGAAATCTGCTGTCACCCATTTCTTCGTGTATGTGTGTTTGTGTTGTGTATTTTGACAGTTCTACAAGCCAAAAGCAGTAATCCGGAGAGGGGCTTGTAAAGCGAGCTGGTATCGGGCTGCCTTGAAAGCTGTTTTTTTTTAATTTAAGCCGATGCGAGCCACTTGAGTCGGCGATTGGCTTATCATCGAAAAAGAGGTAGGGGCGGTAAGGCAGCTTAATACCTAGTAGCCTTACAAGCCCAGCTGACTGCTGCTTTTACACAAACACACATACGCGAACAAACGGATGACAGTAATACAATTTTTCTACCAACAAAATACATGAAGTGTTTGTTGTAGTTATGCGATTACCTGGTATCAAGCTGCCTTGAATTGGACCTTTGAATCAACCCCTCACAACTTTTCATGAATGTCAAAATTTGTAAATACTTACAATTTCACATTATCCACAACGTCAGTTCTCTCTTGGCACACACCGTTGCGCTTTCCTTCGACGCCACTTAACTGAGCTAATTCGTTATCTAACGATTTTAAAATCGATGATGTCGATGGCCAAGTCTGAACTCTATGAGAATTCCGTAAAATTTCACGATCACCCGCTTTTAAGTTCTCTTGCTCGTTTTTGCCCTTAAAACTGTTCGATGTAATTAACGAATGTTTCTTCGAAACTTGTTGGGAAAATATCGAACGCTGTATATCATGTGATCTTTCAACTGAAAGGCCGCGAGATAAATATGTACGTCCCGTATGACAAGTAAAATTAGTTCTATTTAACTGCAAATTTTCTATTAAGGATTTTTGTTTCAACAAGGGTTGATTGAAACAATACGATTGACCGTTATGGCGACGCAATAGGTTTGTGCTCGTTGCTGTTACATCTGCAGGCAGATGTTGAGCAAGATGCTGTTGTGTCGACGACCACTTAGCAGAGAATGTCGTCTGCTGTTTGCGACGACTTGTCAGCGATAAAGACATTCTTAGAAAGTTGAAGGAGAAAATTTCGTTGCCAGATAGGTATGTCTTTAATTGAAAACTTCGTTATTATTTGTGTCAGGCAATAAATGCAAAGTAATTGAAAATCAATTACTAAGCCAAAAACAAAAAGCTATGCAATACTTTACACACACCCACTAAGTTAAATGGCTTACTAATTTACATTTATAGCTATTCTAATTGTTCCTTTGAAGGTTTTATTTTGAGGAGCTTTGTATTTATAGCTTTATAGCTGTTTCCCTCATTTTGCTTATCAGGTAAAGATACTTTTTGTCACATTCTGCGGCTTCACGTGTCACGCGCGGTAACTGTTTTGTGAATGAATTTTTGTTTGGAGTTTGGCTGAAACATTTTTCATTTTTCAAACACAAAATTCAATTGATGGTAAAATTCTCTTTGCGCTCCCTGTTCATATGCTTGTTTACTGTCACAACTGATGAAAAATTCGTGTCGAAAACAATATTTACAAAATTAAATAAAAAGAAGAAAAAACAGCAATAAAAGCAGAACGTTAGCAACGAAAAATAAAAACTAAATTTGATGTAGCTATATACATACATACATACATTCATATGTATGTATATGTATGTAGTTCATAGCCCCATCATTTGGAGTTCATTGGCTGATTTTTTTTATTTCATCTATTGTTTTAACTAATACACACACACACAACACATTTACGAACTTCTGTTTTAAGGGTAAACTCGTGTTTGTGAATATTAACAAACAAACACACATACTGACATACCAAAATCCCTTTTACTCAAACATACATACATGCATACATACTGATATACCAAAGTTCCTTTTACTTTCAACCCATGTACAGATTAGAAACCTGCAAAGCTGCTTTCACCATACTGACTTCGGCATAAAGTCATGTGTAGACATCAAAAAGAAACTATGGGTTCGCTGTCACAGCTCACGTCTCATTTTGGCGCTGGTTATTTTAGAGTGAAAACTGAAGCCTATTACTGAGACCTGACTGTCCGTCCGTTGTCTGAAACGGTTGGAACTAGTGAGCTGAAACTTTCACAGGGCTTGTAGTTATTTGATCGCTACGACAACAAATATTAAAAACAAGGCATTTATAAAACGATTAAAGTAAGATTTAGATCAATAAATTGTCTGGTGGCATCACAATCGCTGCCCGAAAACAGATGTTTTATAACAAATTTACACGTATGTATATGTAGATTTTGGTATAGGGTATAATAACAAAAAATTAAAAACTATAAAGTGTCACCATACAAGTAACTGTGAAAACAAAAAGATAGAGAGTGGAAATTTACATACACATGGTATATGGTTACATGGGCTCTACAACAACAAATTACAAAAAATAAATAAAAACTAAAGGCTGTCCCCATACAAGAAACTGAAAATTAGTTGTAACTTTCGAACTGCAAATATATATGTATAATAAAGTTGCACTTGATATACATATATTTGACTAACCTCTCCAACAAATTGAAATGGTGTCCAATACAAGGGATGTAACTTTTGAACTGTAAGAAAATGGTTTCCCATACACGCGGTCATCCTTTGGCTTGAAAATTAGCTTTTTTATCCGTATGAGATAGATACTTGAACTTTTCACAGAATATGGACAGGTAAAGGTACAAAATTGTCAAGTTATAAGAATAATGTTAAGTTAGACTTGGTTTTTTTCACACAGAGTATTAAACGGTAAGCTACAAGCATATTCAGCTAGCTGTTACCGATTTATATATCACCAAATTTTAATTAGTTAACAGAAAAAAATTATTATTGCAGGTCTCTACTACGTATGTGTGTATATCAACCAAACTCCTCTTTTTCGCTTACACGGAAGATAAATAACGGTCCCATACAACTACCAACCCTCACTCCAATTTAGTATTAAGTGTTGCCAGATGATAAAGTTTATAAATAATCATTTGTTAAGGGCCTGCCAAAACAACAACGTTAAACTAAGGTTCTGCTTGTGTAAATATATATATATATATATATATATATATATATATATATATATATATATATATATATATATATATATATATATATATATATATATATATATATATATATATATATATATATATATATATATATATATATATATATATATATATATATATATATATATATATATATATATATATATATATATATATATATATATATATATATATATATATATATATATATATATATATATATATATATATATATATATATATATATATATATATATATATATATATATATATACATATATATATATATATATATATATATATATATATATATATATATATATAGATATATTATGTATATATATGCACGTATGTATCTCGAATTAATATCTTTGGTTTGACGTTGCCATTACGAAATTATCAATTTCCACAAGATTTCATCGATTCTTAAAAATCGCTCTATTGGCACCACCAAACGACTTTAATATAAACTCTTCGTGTGGCATCGCTGTATTTAAGAAAAACATTTGTTTTGTTGAAAGTGCGAACATTTTCATCATAAGAATTTTCATCAGATCAAAACTTTGTTAATTAGCATTTTTTCTTATATTTAAAGTGCAGCTTAAATTAATGAAACCTCTATAACAAATAAATTGGTTTGATGCAAACAAAGAACGCAATTTAAGAGTGGATTTGGTTGTTGTTTACTAACAGAAGCTTTCAAAGCCATCACATTCTCGTAATCTATTTTTAAAGGCACTTCTGAAATGTATAATGGTATCGGATTAACCACTCCTCGTGGCTCGGGTACGAATGGGCATGTACAACGTAATTGGGCATTTGTGCGACCAGGAAAAAAAGACAATTCAAATTATCGGTCTGAAGAGGATATAAAAAAATTGGATGCAACTTTGAATCGGCCACCAAACAAAGATATATTAGATCACAATCGGAAACGTAAAATCGAGGTAAAATGTTTGGAGTTTGAAGAAATCTTGGAGAAACAGGGTTTATCGTCTGTCGAAATCGATGCCAAAGTTGACTCTTATAGAAAAAAATTAATGGGTCAAGAAAAGTCTGATATTCCCAAAGATGAATTCGGACGAATATCAGTTCGTGACTCTCACCAACTAGCAGAAGCACAGCAAGAAAAAAATGCAAAGTTACGTGAAGCTTTTAACATCTCTGAATATTTCATTGAGGGCTCCAGTTTCGACTCAGATCGAAAAGCTAAAGAAGATATGTCCAAGAGTTTGGCGCTGCAAAAGGAACTTGACGCACAACGTGAACAAGCAGCTGCTAAAGACAAACGTTACGCTTTAGTACACACTCCTCCAATTGAGAGTGAATTATCAAGAGGTGATCTAGCAACTGACAGTAATAGTAGTGATGATCAGCGGAAGTCTAAGAGAGCACGTAAGGAAGATAAAAAAAGTAAGCGGAAAAGTTCAAAGAAGTCAAAAAAGTCAAAGAAAAAGAAGGATAAACACTGAGCATGAATTGTAATAAACTTAATTAATTGCAAAAACCACTCTATAGTTATTAAATGTATAGTTATGTGCGTTTTAAATCAATCGCCCTTCATTTCGGTTGTTGAAACTGAAGAAACGTTTTATACATTTATGTACTTTTTTCATAAAAGAGGATGTAATATCTACAAGTTATTTAATATATTACACTGTAAAACTCTATCCGATACAATCTAAATAATTCGTAAATTCATGTATTCATATAACAATAAAATGTATAAAAATACAATGTACATACATATTTGCTACTAAAATATTAAGTTTGATCCCGTACTTGTTGGGCTCAAAAGTGCGGGACTACACACAGCCACATTTCCATCCCTGTAATGAAAATTGGAACGTACATTTTGCGAAACTGAAATATTTTTGTGGACGCTTTTAGATTTTAAAGTCATTTGCAGGCACTTTTATATGACATACTAATTAAAAAAAAATCAAAACTGGTGTTCTGTTGGTTGATTCAGATGAAGTGTTTTGTTTGTTATTACCAAGATACAATTAATATTACTTTTTACAACAGCTGATTGCTTAACTATTTGCCCAAACTAGCACGGAGAAAAACAATTTTAGTTGGGCAATTCTTAAGCCTGATTAAGCTTTCGGAAAGGGGTATATGAGGGAAAAATAATTGCCCGTACTCGACAATATTGCTTTGTTCCGCAATTCACTATTGCTGATCAAAAAGCAAATTTAAAAGAAAATTGTCCAACTAAAATTGGCATTTATGATCTAGGACTAAGAGAACTTTGTATCAACATGTTTATCTGTAAAAGTAAATATTTACACAAATATATTACATATTTAACTTATAAAGAAAATAAAAGATTATTTCAAAATATGAATAAAAACTTCAAATTGTTCACCTTGAGAAATTCAAAAAAGAAAAGTTGCTGTATTTCTCAGCTGTCTATATGCCGACATAAAAAATACAGCAAATATTTTTTGAATAGGTTCATTTTTGGACCTGAATTAATACATTTCAATTGGCTCTTAAAGCAAATAAATAATTAAGTTCATGTTTGACTAATAAAAATATTCTAGGTATGTAGATGCACATATAAATTTAACAAACCATTAGGGCAATCTTTAGAATCTTTAATTTAATTATTTAATGTAAAAAAAAAAAAAAATTACATTAAAAGTTTTTACATATAAAAGTGACATTTGTTTGAGCAAAGCTGTTACTCAATAAGTTAAACACAACTTCTGCTGCTTTAAAGCTTAGAGCAAATTTTTGCGCATAAGGTCGGCTTTTTCTCGTCTATAGTAGACAAACCCCCTAATTCATAAAAATTATTACAAGCTTATAAGACTGTTATTTGACATATTTGTATGGAAAATTTGTCAAATAAGAGCTTTATAAACCTGTTATAATTTGTATGAATTAGACGGAAAAAGTTTACTTTTATTTAGCAGTGACTTAAAATTGCTTAAAGCATACTTTTACGATGTCTATAGTTATAGGCATTTAGTTTTATTAAAATAATATACTTTTTGTGGCACTTTTTGAACTTTCCAAAGGTAACGCTGACCGGCACTAAAACAATTTTCATCGTGTGGCAGCTCTAACGTTTTGCCTTCATAACTACGTCAAATTAAATCGTTTTGTGACGTGGTCGATGTTGTCGTGGCATTTTGACGTTTACAATTGTCAAAGCAGTAAATCGTCAACTGAAAGTCATTTCATCTTTTTTAATAAATTAAAAGGCGGTGCTTGTTTAACAATTTAATAAAATTGAATAAACCCTTAAAATGTGTCAATTGGCGATAGTTTTGTTAATGTGTTTGTTTGCAGCAAATGCATATGCAAGCAGCTGCACCGGACCCAAAGCCGACGTGACATCCTTCAGTACGCAAGATGCTACAATTCTTACACAATTGGCTCACATTGGTGAGTTTACCTTGAAATGTGGCAATGGAGCTAAACCAACTCTGTTTGCTGAGTTCCCTTGCGGTAAAGTGGTTCCAGTTGCTCAAGTAGGCGAAGAGAAATATCAAGTAAGAAATGATACATAAGGGTAAAAGAGGCCATACTTGGAACGAATTTTTTTTGCAATTTAAGGTTAGCTGGACTGAGGAAATTAAAAAGGGTTCCAGTGGCACTGTTGTCGTACGTCTTTTCGATGAAGATGGGTACTCTAATTTGCGCAAAGTTCAACGCGATGGCGGAAAAGTATCGAATGTTAAATCTTTAATTGATATAACCATCAATGCCCGAAGTGCCTACAAAGGTCCTTGGGTGAAAGCTGAAATAGTTGCAGCCTTCTTGGTTGTAGCAATTGCATATTTTGCCGTCACCACAAAGAGCAAAGTTCAATCATAAGATGTTTACTTTGTAAATATGTATTGCTCTTTAGCTAAATAATTTCTATTGAATGAAATTCATTCACCTTAAATAGGTATGAACACAAATTGTGTGGAAGTCATCTTTAAACGATAATACTTTTTTTTATTTTTTTTTTTTTTAAATATCTACCTACATAATTTATTAATTTTGTGTTAAATGCAAACAAATGGCAACAAATAAAACATTTGTACAACATAAATATAAACATTTGATTGTTAACGCATGATCCCTGGAACTATAATCGAACATTTAAACTAAAGACAGCTGCGGTTAAATGTACATGTACTGAAAAAACGACTAGGGCAACCAGACAACGATTGTCGATCTGAGATATATACTTAGATCTTTTCATTTTTTGCACAACTCGGATTAAAAGATCTGAAAAACTGAATGAAAAGATTTGTTCTGAGAGAGTAAGCTGTAATTCATTTGAAACCCAATGATAAGTCCAGTATGAGCAAACAGTACTGTTTTAAATAAAATGTGTGTATGTATGTATATCTGAAACATTTTTATAATAAATTACATAAAATTTAAATTATATTTACATTAAAAACTGCTTAACATTTTTAATTGCCGTTGCTTGCTGGATTCTCTTCGTCGGATGACAAATCAATCATGCTCTCTACACGAGAAGGCGACATAACATAAACAAAATGTTCCGATGCCGTTGTTTCACTTATATTATTGGCCGCTGCCGTTGGTGGAGAATCTGTATCGTTTGTACAGTATTTTGTATTTAGCGTATTGTTCACTTCATTATTAATATTGTCCAACTCTAATTCAATATCGCTAACTATACGCATGCAACGCATTTTGGCTAAAGATTGAAATTTAGTGGGCATAGAACGCACCGAACGTGCCAGACTAAGAAAAAACAATGTATTAGCGTCTAGATCACGATTGGCTTGTAAAATGGCCGATATATCAACCTCAGTTGTTTTAGCTCTTTTCACAGGCGGTTGCACTATACCGCCATTGTTGATATTTGCTGCGCTGGTAGCTGTTATTGTAGTGGAACCACCCAGAGTTGGTATGAAACTATTCGAGTATGTAGTATAACCATTCGTTTGATAGGGTGGTAAAGTAGATGAGCACGACGTAGCTGCTGTCGAAGAGCTAGTAGAAAAACTAAGATTGATGGCTGACGATTGTGGTGATGGCTGCACACGACGGATTTTTGTTATAAGTGGAGGATTTAAACGGTTTGCAATCGTTTGTGAAGCTGCAGGCACATGACCGCCGACATTTGGATAAATTTGTAAGCCCGAGGTCGTTATTTGTGCCGCCGCCGAAGAAGAATAAGCAGAAGAACCGCTATTGAACTCCTTTTTAAATGTATCGGCTGAAGCGAACAATTGGGGCTCAATGATGAGACATCCCACTGAGCTTGCAGTGTTACTAGATGGCATTGGAATTGGCCCTTTCGCTGATAATTGGGGTAATGAAAATACCTGTGAGGGTACAGAGGTCGCTGTAAGCGAAGCTAACGTAGCTGCGGTACTATAACTATGTGGAGTACTGTTCATAGTAGAGACAACAGAGGAGACAGAAGATGATGCAGCCGATGAAGAAGGAAGGTTTGTTAAAATGGGTTTAGCGGTGAGCGATGGAGGCAATTGCACGGTAGGCAGAGAAGGTACTGGCAACATTATAGTTCCGGCAACAGACGATGTGCTGCCCGTAACTGCCGCTCCGGCGCTAGCCATATTCAAATTAATGTTTGTATTCTTTATTCCACCGCCAACGCTGCTTGTATAATTTGACATCATATTTGTCATGGAAACAGTACTAACAGGGACATTTTTCGGAGCATTATTGTTGGTAATGGCATTTTGTTTAAGCTCATCCTCTTCAAGAGCTTTGCTTAGTACTTGAAATCCCAAATCGCACTCGTTATCTTCATCATCTTTCGGTATAGAGACGTTTGCACTAGATCTGAAAAATAATACAAGAAGTAAGTTTTTTTTTAACAGAATTGTTTACTCAACTTACCTGCCAGGCCCTTGAAAGGGCTTCAAGAAATCCATATGCTCAGCATGGGCCCAGAACTGATACTTCTTTGAAGTTTTGGTGCCAACACGAAAAGAGCGCAAGTATTTAGTATAACTGTCACGTAGATTTTTCCATTTTCTTTTGGAAGCATCTGAAATAGTCACAAGTATTTTAGCTTAAAGAATTTCAGTTTTTTTCAGATACATATTTGCAAACAAAAACGATAGGGGCGATATATCGTTTAGTTTTAAATCAATGGTTTTGGTTTTTTTTTTAATTTTGTCTACATACGATTCCACGATACAAATCGGAGCCCCAATGTATGTATGTATGTACATACCGAGCAAACATTACTGCTTATTGGGAAGCAATTTTGTACAGAATGCTCCTGTTGGAAGCATTTCGATTGTGATTTTATGAAGCATGATTTTTGTTTAAAATGTGTCAGCTTATTTTACTGCTTGTCTAATAGACTAAGGTAAAAGAAACGCCTGCTTGCAATGTTTTCGTCTTTTTTTTAATTATGAGTAACATTAAGCACTTCTTTCATGCCTTTTAAGAAGCTGCATGTCAGAAGGTAAGCAGGCACTCGTTTTAGCGCTTCTAAATCTTTATTTTGTAGGCTACATACATAAGCACATACATATGTAAATATATTTAAATTAATGAATTGTAAACAAATCATAAAAGTAAAATTTATTGAACACTCGCCGAAGAGGAAGGAGTGTATGTACATTCTTTTTACTTGTGTATATTTATTTGGCTTTGTTTTTATCCGTATCTTTAGAGCGTAACGAAATTTTCGTAATTGAGCAGTTCTCAATTTTTAAATAACAGTAATGCAAACGTATATGAATATTGGCTAATTAAAATTTGTGGGTACATTAGAGTGGGGTGGTCGATTTAGCAATCGATATTGTGTCATTGATTTTTCGATGGCTTTTGGCATGAGGAAAAATAATTTCAACGACGACGATTAAAAAAAATCATTTCCGAGGCGACTAAACTTCAATTCCTTGTATTTTTGTATGAGAGTCCCCAATGAGAAGTGTTAAAAAAATATTTGATAGTGGAGCAAAATTTCTCGATATTAGTTGTGATCCCGTATCTTTAAATTCTCACCCATTTGTGTTGTGTATTTTGAGAGTTCTTCATAATGAAAGCAGTAGTCAGCTAGGCTTGTAAGGCTAGCTGATATCGAAGTACCTTGGACAGGTAGTTAAACAATTAGTTTTTGCAAAAAGTAAGCAATAACAAACAAAAAAGTTCATCTGGATCAACCAGCATAACAATTTTTATGTTTTTCAATTACATAGTATTTTATGGTATAAAAGGACATGCAAAGCACTTCAAAATACAAATTCATCCAGAAAAACATCATTTTCTCAAAATTTGTATTTCAATTTTCATTACAATTTTCATTACATATGTTATTTTTTTGGAATAGAAATGTGGTTTTTGGTGTTCTCGTACTTTTGTGCATTTTGTCCATTATTGAATATACCGAACTTTGCCCAAAAGTATGGGATCAAATTTATTTTCCAGATGCCCAAATTCGAATTTTTGGCTTTGCTTAAATTTTTGTTTATTTATTTATTTTTTTAATTTAAGTTTAATCTGATAAGCACCAACATGTTGTTGCGAATTTTGGCTTTTAATTTTTACTTGCAAGAATTTTTCAATCATCTGCAAAAATGAAATAAGTTACATACTTGCAAATAATAAGGGTAAAAGGGTCTAAACCAATCAAACAAAAATTTCTTCATTATTAGGTTTATTCGATAGATAAAAACGGTGTTAATCATCCAAAATCATATATTTTTGAATTTCAGTTGATACGAATTTTCATGGGTATGCAATACTTGTAATTGGCAACTGACCTTTGGCCGGTCTCAGGGATTTTCCCCTCTGTGGTATAAGCAACACCGGCTTCGCCTACAAAACCTGTAAGCATCTGCCGGCACACTTTAATTTTACGGCAATTGGTACCATTATGCTAAACCCGATCCCAATAATGTATTAAATCCTTAAACGGTTGCAAGTTCCACATATTGCAAATATTTTCGTTTGCACTTTTTCTTTCTGCTGTACCTTTGGCAAATGTTTATATTTTAGAATAATTATATATCTGCGTTTCGCATTTTTTACCATGTTGTGATTTATACCACTGTTTAATAACTATTTTATTGCATCATTTTCATGAAGTTCGTGGCTTTGTAATTGTTTAACTTTTTTAAAACGGTTTTTGTTCTCCGGTCTTTGATCTTCGATACCAATTCTGTAGACCTGCAATACAATCGATGGGGTACTATCGATAGTTCTATTTTTATTTGACTATCAATATCTTTTTCTCAGTAGTGGTGATACCATCGCCGAAAATGGTTTAATACGACATTAAAATTTAAAACAGATGTTTTAACTGCGTCGCCAATAAATTATTGTAATAGATTAGTTAAATAAGCAAATATTGCAATAAGTCTTAGTTTCGACTTTTCTCAACACTAAACATGACTAAATAAATACAAATATTTTTTGTTGACGGCTTCGGTGGGCAGAAACTATCGATATGGTTTAACGGAAAAATATCGATACTATCGAACGGCGCGATTATCGATAGTTTTGCAGCTCTATAATAGTGGCAAACATATGTCACAAAAATTTATAGAAAAGAAAAATACATATTTATAACAGATGTATTTCAAAAAATCTTAAGAACGCCGCTACTTCTCCAAATAAATAACTGGACTTTGACTTGTTAAAAAATATCGATAACAAGTCAACATCAAATATAAACTCTTAATTAATATTACGAATTTCTTGTGGAGTTGATGTCAGCGTCGAAAAAATGTTAACGAGGGTAAAAGTTGACGACAATGAGATTATATAACGTTGTGGTATATAATCGGGTGTGTTCTAGAAACCGAATTCACTCTAAAGTGGATTACTTTAGCATTTTTCATGTTCTGTAATCCGCATCCCCATATTTTTATTCATTTTCAATTAGAGTAGCTCAAGGCATTTTTAGAAAAACTTTATTTTTCACTTAATCTTTTCTAATTAAAATAACTTGAAATTTTTTCAACAGCTGATAAAAAGCTGCTGTTTATGTACATATTTGACATATATATTGCTTGATTGATGTGTCTTAAATAACTGTATCGTTAGCTCTTTTCGTTGTTATCAACGCTGCTACACCTAGATCGGAAACGACTTTGATACTGAACATAAATAGACAAAACCCCTTGAATAAGAGAACAAGAAATTTACGAAACGTCAAGTCAAAAAGTAACAAAAATTGCAGTTTTAATAACTTTCGCTGAATAAGAAGAGATTTATCTCAGGTACCTTTTCTGGCCAATAATATCATACTCAGCATAAGCAGGGGTATTTTTAGCAATCAATATTATGCCATCGATTTTTAGATAGGTTTTGGCATCAGGAAAAAAGTTTTTATTTATTTTTTGCATGGTGGACCCTAAGAAAGCGTGGTACTGGGTGGGTGTGTTCGAAAAAATTTTTAAGGATTGGTCGTATGACCCTACCCGTACTGATTAGCTCCTAGGACTGATTAGTATTAAACTCCCTAACTCAGATTTTTTCAAACCATTTTAATAATCAGTCCAAGGGACCCTCCGAAATGAAATATTCACTCCATGTAACTTGTCCCATGGTGCCGGTAGAGGGGTCAAATTGTCAATCCCCAAAAATTTTTTCGAACACAAGGCCACGCCTCCTTCAGGGGTCATATGGACAAATGTTTGTCCATTCAAATCGATTCGGCTTACTGGACATATAAAGCTTTCATTTAAAAATAAAGTTCAATATGTCAATTGAGTAATAATAAAAACAAACACGGCTAAAAAATCAAAAAAAAAATGAAAATTTGCTCCATGTATTCAAATTTAATAAAAAAGTATCAAAAACGCCGTTTTCGACTTGTATCTGTAGCTACGAAAACACTTTATAAGCAACATTGCCACTTAACACTAAAATTTCTCAACGGTTTCCAATATGCTCTCAAAATGTTTTTGTTTGTTTTGTTTTTGTCGTTCGCAATTTTGTGTGTGATTATTTTTAACGATTTTTCCATTTTTTCCAATATTTTCTTTGATGCCCGTTCAATAGTGCTGAAGAAAAAGTTTAATCAAAATAATTTTTGAATAGAGTAGTGGAATTGAGCTTTTTCTTTTGCTCAATTTACTTGTTATACGATAGTTCCTATCCATAAATACGAACATGTGTACATACATGCATGTAAACTTTAAAAACATACACGGAATCTCACTTTTTAAGTGCGTTTTCTATCAGTACATACATACATAAGTATTTGCAACATACCCACAGATAGACCAATTTCTTCGGCAATTTGAGTCCAAACTTTTAATTTAACTTCAATATTTTTGTAGTCTGGATGATGTGTATTATAAACAATATCGTGCTTTTTAACAATTTCTATAAAATCGGTCGTATTGTCAGACGTTGTAGACGATTCGCTGACACCACCGCGTTGTGTTTTAATTGATTTTATCGAGCTGGAGTTGGTGTGGGTGTTATTGATAGTATTGTTACCGCTTAACGAGGTGGTGCTTCTCAATTCTTCCGAAGAGTCCATCATGTTAGACTTAAATAATGCGTTTTAGTTTCTTTATAATTTACATGCGTATATACATGAAATTCTACTCAAGCTGCTGCTGCTGGTGCGGATGATGGTTCGTCCTATATGTAAGTGTTTAGCTTGTCCGCACAGTCATACGTGTGTATGTATGTATGTATGTATATGCATCCATACGTACATACATACTTAAAACAAAATATACTTGTAGTTTTGTTTTTTTTTTCTTATGTACTTTTGTTTGTATCTCAGTGTGTGATTTTTTATATTGTACTACTGATGATGATGATGCGACGACCGCTCCGACAAAAGTTGGACACTTGAATGAGACGATTATAGATATGCGAACTAACCAACAACCACCGCTTTTGCAAATGTACATACAACCGACGACGGCGAAAAACAACAAAAACAATATGAACACCAACAGCAGTGGCTGCTGCAGCAGCAAGAGCCAAAGTCGAAGCTTCAACAACGACAATGTAAGCGACAGCAAACCAAAAATAAAAACAAAATGACAAAAAAGCACAAACATAGGTAACGTTGGAAAGAAGCACCATCAGCCATCAACGGCTGCTAACGCAACTACAATTGCTGGTGGCTGCCTGACTGCTGGTTCTGCAAGAGAGCACCATCAGCGTCATAGAAGGGGGAGGGAATAGGGCGCAGCTAAACTGCAGTAACACCAACCGCGTTGTCAAATCGCTAAAACACAGTACGCTGTTGCCACAGTGCCAGTGTGTAGTTTGCTTCAGTGTTTAAGTAGCGAAATTCTTTTACCGGTCGCTTGTTCCTTCAGTGAAATGTGTTGTTTGGGCAAATGTTGTTGTGATTTTTGCAATTTTGTTTTGACTTCTTTGAATAAAAACAACAAGCAACAGTGTAACAAAGCAATGCATATAAAATCAAGTTAGTATGAGGGTTGAACGCAAATTGCTTTCAAATTTTGCTAAGCAATATGGGCGCAATATGTAAGTAAATCAGGGCGATCGTTTTGTAGCCGAAAAATCTTCTATATGATGTTTTTCCATATGGATTAACGAAATCTACAGTAAACTCTTAAGAAAATTTGGCACAGAAACCACCTGGATTTGAGATGAAACTAAGCCGCCATTATCAAGAAGCTTGAATTGAGGTTATAAATTATTCGGGTTCCGTACTGATATGCGTGTGAATATGGTGCCCTATTGCTGAGACTTTGCAGTCCGTGAGTCACCCCAGCGCCCATTCTCCGCAATGCTAAGAGCTAAATAACTGAAATTTTGACAGGATATGTAGTTACTAGAGATGTGCGACTGTCATGTCACGATTTTAAATTTCAGAAAAATGACGCGTGAGCATGATTTAAAACTAAAATTTCGTGCCTGAATACCATTTTAAGGCAGTTCAGGCAATTTCACGCATTTAACATTTTTGGTTTAGAAAAAAAAAAAAAAATTTCCGCACACCATTCCTTGAAGTATTTTCTAATGCAAATTATTTTAGCTCACTTTTTGCTGCACTTGTAGTGCACGGGCTCAATTTGTAGGGAAGGCAAAAAATTTTAAAAAATCATGCTGGTAAATGATTAATGAGCAATAAGCTCTATGTTGTGCAAAACCAAAATTAAATAGTTAGTTATACCTATGAATATTGTTTTTCCAAAACTTGTGTAAATTTTTCTTTTTTTTTTTATGAACAAAAATTAACACCCTGAAAGCATAAATTTCATGACATTAACTCGGCGTCTTCACTAGCTATCAACTTGAGCATGACATGAACATGACGCCGGCAGAGCAACGGTATTAATTCACTCATGTTTTTCTACATGTAGAACACATGTGCCCAAATTATTCATAATTTTTGATTTGTCGAAGTGTTTACTTTGTTGATTTTATATACATATGTACATATCAGTCAGTATTTTATATACATACATATCCACTCAATTTTTGTATTTTTAAATATGTAAAATTACTATTATTACTATTATATTTATTTAATCTTTTTTTTCTTTTTCAATCATTTTTTTTTAATCTCTTTTCTGTGGTATCTTAAAAATAAAAAATATTTAAAAATATTATTTTTCATGGGAGCTAAACTGTCAAACAAAAAATGGCCTAACTTCATGATAGCATCGCTGCCCGAGCATGGCCGAAACATGGACATGAGCGGTCTTCATTAGCCATGAGCAATGTTCATTGAACCTGTTCACACCAAGTTCATGGTTAGTGGAGACCCCCCAGTAAGATCAAAAAGAATGGATTGTGAAGAATAAATGAAATGTTAGAAGAGCAAATTGTGACGTGTATATAACTCTCCCGGTCTGCATGATCAAACCCAGATTTGATGATTTTTTCGATAAGCATTACATTGCAAAAGAAACTAGTTTGGAAAACAATTGTATTGAAAATTAAATTGCATCATGTCTAAAAATTAGTGCCAGCTGTACCATTCAGAAATGCCAGCAGTGTGTGGGTGATAATCCACTTTTGAAGTAAAACTCTTTCTTTTTCTGTAAAACTGTAACAAGTGAAGGTGTTTTTTTTTTGTCGGCAGGGCGGATATTAAAAGGAAAACAAGGCAGCGTAATTGTCCACTGTTTGCGTAAATGAATGATAGTATGTATGTATGTCTGTACTGGCAAGCGATAGCAAACCTGAGTAGACTCAAGGCAAACTCGAGTTATATATGCTATAACATTCTACTAACAGAAGCAAGTTTGTTAAAATGCTATAAACAAAACGGGATTGAAATAATCCCTCATAAAACTCCTACACAGTTCTCAATGAGTGTCAAAATGTCCTAGAATACATGTTTTTGTTTTAAATCTTATACGAATTCTTCAATATTGTAATCATAAATTTAGCGAAAAATTCTTCTAAATTGCCCATTTTGATTTCTCAAAGAAATCGTTCTACATTGAAAACACGGCTTTGTTTCAATACAGTCGTATGATTAATCGTGAGAATTTTTTTCGTTTAAATGAGTGAAATTGCTTGATTATATAGAAGGTTCGCGCATGAAAATGCGTGATTAAATAACTGTTGCTGGTGAGTGAGGCCCACTTACACTGCCGCTACAGCTGCAAATACTAAAAATAACAGAAAATTGAAAACCAGAGGATGTGCCCATACAAGAAATTACGAAAGTTAGCTGTAACTTTCGTACCATGAGAGACATGAAATATGAAAAACAACAACAACAATAGATACCACAAACAACACAAAGTTAAAAACTAAAGGATGTCGCCATACAAGAAACTGAAAATTAGCTGCAACTCTCGAATCGACAGAGTTAAGAGTACCAAAATTTTCACTAGACATAAATTTGCCTGAACGCCACAGCAACAAATACCAACAATTAAACGTTACCATTTGCATGGTGCCCCAGGCCACCCTTTAGTTTGAAATTTTGTTGCAACTTTTGAACCATAACAGAAACCTGAAGTTTGCACAATTTATCTAGTTGCCTGGCCTCTACTGCAGCAGATACTAAGAATAACAAAGATATAAAATTCCCACGAAAAGGTCATGTTTTGGTTGGCAAATTAGCTGTAACTTTTGAACCGTTTGAAAGATAGAAACTTGCGATATTCACAGAATATGGGCAGATGTAAGCACTAAATTATAGAGGGCTGATAACGGGGACCTGTAAGCTAAATTAGCATCACAAAAAACTGTAATTGGTAACCACAGATAGCTGCAGACTTTATAATGAAGATAAAAGGCGGAACATATCCTTTGTATAGACGCGGAAAAGTACACTGGGGACCTTGGTAAAATCAAAGCTAATAGTGCTCGGTCTGTCTAGAACAAGGACTACACAAAATATCTTTTTGGCTGAGATGCATAATTGGCCCCAAACTCCAATAATAATGAAAAATTACAAATTTATAAAATAACACTGCGGAACAAATTCAAGTTAGCAAAAGTTAAGTCGATTCTGAGAGTAAGGGGTGAAAATAGAGGCTAAATTATTGTTGCACAGATCTCTAGCAATAATTTGGCTCTTACAGATTTAAAACATATCAATTAGACGACGAGTTATAGCCAGAAAACCATATAAACAATATGATGAAAGTCGGCATTTGACTGCAAAGTTCGAAGGTCGATTAAAAAAAAATCGAACAAACGCCGCTATGCGGGTCTTCTAATTTAGCCTCTATTTTCACTCCTCACTCTCAGAATCCACCTCATTTTTGCTAACTTGAATTTGTTCCACAGTGTAATAAGAACAAATTTAAGTTAAAACCTAAAGTTTATCCCCATACAAGAAACCATAATCCACATACATATATTTAAAAACATTTTCAACTGATTTTTATTAAATTGTTTACACGAACAGTTAGTTCTTCGTCTGCTCACTGAAACGATAGTGCGAAACCTTTGCGGTGCGAACAAAGTGTTATTAATTTCTTTTTATATCCCTAAATGTAAATTTTTTTAAATATTACTGCTAGTTTACCAGGGGTCTCCATTAGCCATGAACTTGTTATGAACATGATGTCGAACATCGCTCATGGCTGATGAAGACCGCTCATGTTCATGTTTCGGCCATGCTCGACTATATACCCGAGCATCGATGAAGTTAGACATGAACCGTCATATTTTGTTTGACAGTTTAGCTCTGAAAAATTCCACCTAGAAGAAATGAAAAATTGTTGAAAGTTATACAGATAATTTTACAAATCTAAAAATACAAAAATTGAGTGGAATATATCCATAAAATACTGAAATAAAACAAAAATATGAACGAAGTAAACACTTCGACAAATAAAATAAAAAATGCAGTCAAGTAAGAGGCTGGCTCGCACACTTAGCGGTCCGTACGTATGGATAGGCATATGTGAATACATACATACATACATATATTGTATAAATTTCATCTCTCTGTCACTTACAGCTTGAGAGTTACGTTTAATTGTTACTTTACGTTGTATGGGGACATCTAGTAGTTTTCGAATTTTTGTTGTTGTAAGGCATCTAATAACACATACATATGTAGACTGTGCGAATTTCGGCTCTCTATTTTTTACGGTTCGAGAGTTATAGCTAACTGTTACTTTACGCTGTAAAGAGACACCTGGTTGTTTTAGAGTTGTTGTTGTTTTTAGCACATGTTGGCATATGTGAATACATCAATTATGCAAATTTCATCCCTCTGTCTCTCACGGTACGAGAGTTACTTTACGTTGTATAGGGACACCTGGTAGTTTTCGACTTGTTGTTGTTTTTGGCTTTTGTTGTTGTAGAGCATCTGCAAGCACATACACTGTGCGAATTTCAGCTCTCTATCTTTTACGGTTCGAGAGTTATAGCTAATTGTTACTTTTCGTTGTGTTGGGACACCAGAGGCCGGATTCCGGCATTCGTGAGCGAAAGAATTCATGATCGAATGCTGTGTGTTTGTTGCTTGTTTTGTTTTTGCTTTACATTAGTTTCACTATCGAGTTTATTCAATCACGAATGCCGGAATTCGGCCCTGGTATTTTTCGACTTGTTGTTGTTTTTAGTATTTGTTGTTGTAGCGGCAAGGTACAACAACATGCTGTGAAAATTTCAGCTCTCTAGCTCTTACCGTTTCGGAGAATGGACGCTGTGACGGACGGACGTAGAAGTTTCGGTAATAGGGTTCCGTTTCACTCTGATGAGTACGGAACCCTAAAAATTATGAATAGTTTAGACGAACGTGTTCTCCATGTACAAAAACATGAGCGAATTAATACCGTTGCTCTGCCAACGTCACGTTCATGTCATGCTCAAGTTGATAGCTGGTGAAGACACCGAGTTATCCATATCCAATCTGTTCGTTTGTTCACATATGTATTTATGTAGGTATACATATTTTAAAAAATGTCAAAATTTTGCTTTCGTTTTAAACGCATTTATGCGAACGAATGGACTCGCTCGACAGTGATGAACTGGCATTAGATTTCAGTAGACCGACCACTATTGAAAGAAAAACAAGTTTTCAGATGTTCTTGCTGGTTGTTTGTACGACCAAACAATTGCGCGTTTTCAAAAGTTTTCTTGTTTCAACAAGTGAAAGTAATTGGTGTTAAGGCGGTAATTCACTAGCCTACTGAATCGTACGATCTGTTAAAAATGATGTGTCCAAAAAGTGTAACATAACATAATAGTCTGGACTAGGATAGTCTGCCAGGCTGCATGACTGGCAGCTTGCGAAACATGAACTAAAAGTGTATGTGTGTGAAAGACTTTTTGACAAGTCTGTCCGCTTTGGTAATCTTTTAAAAATTTTCAAAAACGAATCATTTTCTATGCGATCAGAGTTGCCTTTTTGAAGTTGCTTACAGAAATATAGTATTGTGAGCGTTTTGATGCGACTTTTTAAAGGAGGATAGAATCAGCTTTAGCCAGCGATTTTCAGTGAATGAATCCTACGATTGAGGAGAATAGTGTATCACGGCCTTTACATGACACAACGGGACCTTCTAAGACCCAAGTGGGCCGGTGTCATGATAAATCAAAAATGTTTGCTTTAATAAGTTTGTTCCCGTACTCCACAATTTGCACGAAAACTGTTCCCGTACTCGAAAGTTCGGGCAAGTGAGAGAGCTTTTGAGAGAGAAATATTCTTGTTCTTCTGGCACGAAACAGACCGCACTTTTTCTTCGAGCTAGTTTGTTCAGCCAGCTGTTGCAAGAAGTAAACATTAATAAACAAAACAGTTCAACTGAATCAACCAACTTAACAATTTTGAAGTTTTTCAATTAATATTTTATATAAAAATACCTGCAAAGCACTTTAAAATCTACATGCGCGCCAGAAAAACACTTCATCTTTCCAAAAAGTGCGCTTCAATTTTCATTACAGCATTCAAAAATATACTAAATGTTATTTTTTCGGGTTGAAATGTGGCTTTTGGTGTTCCCGTACTTTTGTGCGTAATTGAGAGAAATTCGTTATTGCTCTCATTTTACCGAACTTTGCCCAAAAAGTAAGGGGCATCAGGGGCCAGTCTACAAAAAACGCACACCCGCTGCAATTTTATTGAACACATATTTTTCGAGCGCTTCGATGCATTAGTAGAGTGCCCCACCAAGGCAGCTCGATACCAGGTAATCGCATAATTTCAACAAACAACACTAACAAACACTTCATGTATTTTGTTGGTAGAAATCTGGAACTACTGTCACCCAAGATACAACTAATAAGGTAGCCTCGTCAGCTGAACCGTTAATCATCTGACTACTTCAAACTGTCAAGAGAATACAGAGATGAATGGCAGCCAAAACGAGATAGCTAATCAGCGTAAGCTCTGGTCATCTGTCTCCTGTAAATGTAGAAGTGGCGTCTTTTTGACAGTTTGCAGAGATTGTACAAAAACAAAATGCACGTTATTTTTATTGAAGTTGTTCTTATTGTGTGAAAAGGTCACCTTATTAGTTGTATCATGTTGTCACCCATTTGTACGCGTATGTGTGTTTGTGTTGTGTATTTTAACAGTTCTACAAGCTAAAAGCAGTAGCCAGCTGGGATTGTCACGCTACCTGGTATCGAGCTGCCTTGTGCCCCACTAAGAGCCCCCAAAGTCACAGGTTCGATTCCCGCCAAGGGCTTTGGATGTTTTTGCAGCAACCAAAAAGCCTCGCAGGGTTGTGTTTGTTAAAAAAAATTAAGAAAATATAGTCAATCGCATAAAGTTTAACAATTCCATTGAATATGTATGTATGTATGTATGTACATATTTTTAAACATATGTATCTGCAATTTCTTTAAACATTTGGTGCCCTCTCTGACGGCTTAAAGTAACTTTTAGTTCGCACTCTTGTTTAAAGCCCGGACTGACGATGTTAAACATTAAACTACTAAAATTCTGTTTAACTATGACAGTTGTCTATCAAGCGAGCGAGCCAGTCACCCAGTCCTCGGCAAGAATAACAACAAAAATGTATACATATTTTATTTGCGTTTGTTTTTTTTTTTTTTTCTTAACAGTTACAAAACAAACGAGAGAGCGAAGCGGCATAAAAGAGCACACTGACTTCACAACATCCTCCTTAAATTCACAGCTACAATCCGAACCAGGCAAAAGCAGCATGATTTTAGCGGCAGCGGCAGCAGCAGCAGCAGCAGAAACTGCTGTTACAAGTATAAATAATAATATACAAACAAGCGCACAAGAATTACCCACTATGCTCTTGCTATAGAACAGTTGCTTTTGCTGTTATTGTTGTTGTTGTTTTTGTTGTGTAGGTATCTACAAAAGCAACAATATAATACAGTTCTCCCTCTGTTTGTATTGCTGCCTGCCAGCCAGCCTGCCTGACTGACGACCGACTGCCTTCCACACACCACCTCTCCAACAACACATCACACACGCACACACACACACACACACTCCTTACAAACATTAGTAGCAAAAAACAAGGAGAACAGGAGGAGTATGTTAGCCAGAAGTGATGGAGGAGGTCTTTGAGGCCGCTTCTATTTTCTGTTTTAGAATGCGAGTATTGGTTTGTCTGTAAATCCATATGTAGAATGTATGTATGTGTGCACGGGTGGTTTGTGTATGTGTGTGTGTTCTTGCAGCAACTTTCATCGTTTGCAAGGTACCTAGGCGTACGATATTGTGTTGTATATACATACATATGTACATATGTTTAGTATATGGACGCCTACTCGCCAGCGTAGTTCGACTAACGTTTTCCTACCGCCTAAATAGAATACATACATAAGTACGTACAAAACACCACTAACTGAGGACTCATTTCAAAAAAGTTTTGCTCTTTTACAACAACGTTTTTCAATATAGACATTCTACTGAAGATATCTACATATTACATACATACATATGTATGTGTGTAATATGTAGTTATATCGTATTTAAATATTAATTTCGTTACTTTTTAACTGACACTATATCTTGGAAACCTTTATAGCCAGAAAGCTGGCCCATCTAACAGCTTGTGTAGGCTCAGTTTAGCTGCACCTACAAACTAAAAGAACTCAATAAAAATCTTTATAATGTGGTAGCACCCTTTAATGTTTTACTTTGTTCGCCTACTTGTGTTCAGACAACTTTAAAGTAAGCGGAAGGGAAAGGGAAACGGTTGATTGGTACCTACCTTCTAACATTTCATTTGCTCTTGCAATCAATCCATTTTTGGTTTTGCACTGCGTATAAAATTAAAATTCCCCCAACGATTTTTTTCCTTCCCTACAAATCGACCCAGGCTAATGTACTAATGTAATGTGTAGTAGAAATTGAGCTAAAATAATCTGCATTGAAAAATATTTCCTGCAAAAATGTGTGAAAGTTTCTTTCTAAACCAAAAAAACCGTTTTCATTTCTATACAAAATTACGCGTTTATTTTGCACATCTTTTTCCTAAAATGACACTTTTAAAAAAGAGTTGAGTGAAACTAAAATCGAAAGAAACTGCCACAGTAACCATAAATAATGGAAAAATAATAATAAAACAGTGAGTGCCCTTTAGAATTTTGTTTGGCATACAAAATTAAAGATGTTGCCCTTTGCTGTAGTAACGAAAACGGCATTAGTGTTTTAACTTTTTCGTGAACTGCGTTAAAATGGTAATCACGCATGAAATTTCATTTTTAAATCACGCTCACGCACTCTCGTATGATTCGTCTAAAACTTGATCACGATCACGCGTGGCACGATATTTTCACGACAACCAAACATCTCTAATACATACATATACATACATATGTATAGGGTTGTAAATATCGATCTTAAGAACATCGATGTTGAAAAATATCAGGCATCTACTTATGTGTGTACTACCAATGTTTTTAATATATAAAAACCGTACCAATTACCTCGACACAATTTCTCTTATCTGTCTGTAATTGCTACGATCATAAACCTATCGAAATATTTAATACATTTTATGCTACATTTCTTTTGTTTGTTTTAAATTCAGGGGCCCAATCGTCGCATTTGATATCGAATGAACTATCGAGCAAAAATAATGTAAAACAAAAGCAAAATAAACAAGAAACAGACAGCATAAGTGACGGAATTCGTTCGATATCGAATGCGACGATCTGACCCCAGTATTATCCCTGCCGGCAACTTAGATAACTTTTTTTTAATGAACACACACACACACACACACACCCAACCCGTACCACACTTTCAGGAGGAACTCTCACAGAAAAATTGAAATTCAGACGTCTCGAAAATGTGTTGTATTAGGCTGATCTAAGGGGGGAAAAGACTTTTGGTTTAAGTCCCTGAACAAATTCAAAAACCGCTGATTTAGCAACATTCTGTATTTACATTTACAACTAATAGTTGTATCATGGTACAGTTGAACTCTTTTCACATAGTGTATTTTCCTGCTACATACGTTATATTTCCACTGCTCTCTAAAGCTTGTAGTAGCATGTAGCCTAGCCTCAAGAAAATGATCATGAAAACGTTGTGCTACTAAATGGCCATATTTTTCTATTTTTAAAAATATGATAGTGGCATGAAAATGACGCAGCGAAATTTGCTTCGAAATGCTTCCGAGCAAAGCTGGGTCTCTGCCCGGCACAATTTAATAAATAATAAAGCAGCTGTATTGGAGTAAAAACATTTTCGATTGGCTACACAAACAGATCTTCGGGTCAAGTTTCTTCCTTGCTGTGCGAGTCGGTCTTCTTGTATTAAGCTGAATTTATATATTTATTTCATCCCATGTACATATTTAAAAAAATTCAAAACATGGGAAAATAGCCAAAACGAACGCAGCTGTTAAACAACAAAGTGTAAAATCTGTCACGAGTTGGTTTTAAATAAGCTTTTAATTTTTTCTTTTATTTCTTCTAAAGCTTAAATTTATTGATTCAATACTTACGATGCAATAATCTACCATTCGTAGATTCGCAGGTTTATTCAGAACTTCGCTATAAATCGCCTATTTCGTATGTTGAAGGGGAAAAACATTTCAAGGTGCGTTAATAGTATATTTATCGTAAATTGTTTACTTAAATAATAAGTTTTTGGTTTTCTTTTCAGACAACACCATGAAAACAATAAGGTATTTTAACGTAAATCCTTTGAAGTAATTTCTTATTAATTTTTTTTTTCTTCCATTCATGGACAAAATAATATTTAGCATAAAATTAAAAACACAAGTCTACTTATTACATGTCAATCACTTTTTAATACAATATATACATACAAATTAACAAATCTTATGTTTCGAGCAAAAAATAGTTATTTTATCTTAAGGAGTGGAAAGTGCTGTACCTTGTCGTTAGATCTCAATTTTAGAAATTGCATATGTATGTATATATTTCGAATTTTTTGCTCAATTTGAAAAGAAAAACTTGTTGCAAAAAAAAGAGGAAATATTTTCATAATTAATATATTTAATTAAAAAATATATGTATGACTCTGAAGAGAAGTTTTCGGCATCTAGTTTTTAAACGTTCCCTTACAGCTAGTCGATTCCCTTTAGAATCATTCTGTAACTTGTAGTTTACTCCATTTAAAAATGCAAAAGTACCTACGTGTTAACGTTCCATTGCGTGGGTAATTTGATCGGTGAAATGGTATATTAACTAATTTACTAGATCTAAGAGTTCTAGCTGAAACAGCAAACGCTTACTGAATATTACAACGACAAATAAAAACTGCCAAAAATGTCTGGTACATATAGTAATGTACTGCACGTTATAACGCACCGTTGCTACAACAAACTTTGCCTGACCGTCTTTCAATTTCCAAAGTGTAAAGCGTCGCTCGTTTGTATATTATGATAACCATATGATTTGTAAATATCGATATTTTGCTCTTCCCTAACAGTTGATCATAAATAGGGCTGCCGGACTAGACGACTTTTAGTCAACTTTGGCGATTCATGCCAATGCGATTTTCAAAAGTTGATAGGTATTTAGTTTGACGTTTTTGCAAGTACAGGCATTGGTTTTAACGAATGCACATTTTAGTGTATGAATATTTTAGCTTAACGTCTGTTTTAATATCAATATATTCCGTTATCTATACTAATATTATTAAAAGGAAGGATTTGAGTGGTTTTGTCTGCATTGACTAGGATCCGGAGCTACAGGATTTAAAAATTATTCGAAAGGAATACTATTTGTGATTTATATATGCTATGTTTAATTTGATCGCTGCCACTTTTCCGCACATATAATTTATATCACTCAAACGGAGTAAGGCTGGACAATTTTTTTTTAATTTTTTCATATATTTTTTAAAATATTTTTTACGCCTACTTTTTAAAAATATCTATGGTGGAGAGCAACCACACCTAATTGTCTAAAATTTTTTTTAAATGCTCACCATAACCCATCTTAGGATTTCATATATAAAAAATAGACACGCCCGCTTTGAACTTATGGAAAACAGAACGGCTGGATCGATATCTGCAGTCGCTGTTTGTATTGTGCCAATTTTACAAAAGAACTTTGTCAAATTGCTACAATACAAGCACAAAACTTCTGTAAATTATTTGTTGCATAGCTTTAAGTAATTGGAATTGTTACTCTTTTTTTGCTCAGAAATTATTTTTGCTGTTAAAAATATAGAGTTTTTATAGTTTTACAAGTTTTATGGTGATGGATTCAAATTTTAATTACTATGAATGAATAATGTGTAAATTTTGAATGTTTGTTGCTCAAATGTCTGCAAAAACCATGGAGAAAAGGACTTGGCGATTTTTGACATTACATTGAGTATGGCAATAAAGATCAAAATAAATCTGTCAACCCTGAGGATAAACACAAATATAAAAGTGATTCCCACAATTAAGCTGTACCAAGGCAGTAAATCTGCCTTGAGCTGTACTTTGTAACCTTGATTCCAGGGAAGTTGGTCGGTTCTCAATTACCACAGAATACTACTCGAACGGTCATAAAAAGAGGGTGAAGTCGGTCGGCTAATAGCCGGCTAATAGCCGCCGCCGATGAATTTGCGAGTATCCTAGCCGCCGCCGATAGGTGCGGCTAAGATCGGCTAACGGCTCAGCCGAATTACCAATTTAATTAAATAGTATGTTATTTTGTTTTCAATAATTTTTGCTTTTGTGTTCTTTTGAACTTTATTAGACATGACATTTATCATTGTGGCAGCTTTTCTCACACAGCAAGTTACACAGAAAAGTTGTCAACGCGTACGACGCAAAAGGTTCAGCAACTTTGAACTTTAGTATGTGTTATATACATACGTATATGACATTTCAATTATTAGAAAAGCACAAGCAATGATCAAGGTATATTAATACCTGGTAGCCGCATAACTACAACGCCAACAAACACTTCAATTGTTTTGTTGGTAGCAGTCTTTTTTGTATGGACTTTGACATTTGTCTAGTAAAAGCTACAAACTTTTGTATGTATGCTAGCATCTGATTACTTTACCCTTGACATAAAGCGACCAGTAGAATATAACGGCTCTTTCTAATCTAGCTATTGACGAAGAAATAAGTGATAAAAAAAATGAATCAGTCAAATATTAAAAACTATTTTTGTGCAAATTTAGATAAAAGTACATCAAATAATACACTAGAGCAAAATAAAAGTGTTTCTGATTCTGAGTCCGAACATCAAAACATTCCAATTGATAATTGCTTTGTGGCTACAGCAGATCTTGGATATTATCAAGATTTGTTGAAGAAAAATGAAAAAATAAGAAAGCTTGCACAAGTGCGAGTCAACAAAGGCATTTCCGAATGTTGGGATCATTTTGGCAATTTATTTATAAAGAATAAAATGATCCTTCAAAAATATAAATTCTGCAAAATATGCCTGGAATCAAATGGATTTCTGAAGAGGTAAGCAAAGTGGAACAGGTAGATTTGTGTGCGTGTGTATGTGGGATTCCCCTTATTCCGATTGTTAAAAATTTTACATCAAAGGAGAATAAAATTACAAGACAAGTGCTAGTTTTTCGATGTTTTTATACCTACAAATTATTACCATTCTAGTAATTAATTGATTTCTATGTAACAGTGCAAACTATTAGTTGCTTTTTAAAAATTCTGTTGATACAAGTGTAGCAAAATATTGTTTCGATTGACAATTACAGCTGCTGTCAACAAAATAGCACCACCGAAGGCTGAGAACGCTTAAAATCGAAATTGAACGCGTTGCTCTAGAAACCAAACCTTACAAATTCATGAAACCTGCAAATCATTTGTTACTCTTCAGCAGTGCCCCACTTCGTTTAAAAGCTATGTCTTCTTCAATTTTTATGTTAAGCGTTCTCGGCCTTTGGTAATGCTATTTATTCGACAGCAGCTGTATGTATGTACATATATGCAAAAAAGGGGGATGAAATCGCTTTTCTGCAAGAGTTATTGTAAACAATTATTTTTCTGTAAAACATGCGAATGCACTTTTATTAAAACACTAGTTTTCCAGTTTTTCAAGTACAACTTCGACAACAAATTACATCAGCCACCTTCGAATGGTTCATAGCGTAGATGTGAAAGCTATCAACCACAAAAAAACATCAGAAAACACTAAAAGTGCCTTAGGAAGTAGTTGCCATAATAACAAGTTTCAAAACGGTCGCCGTGTAGCCGAAATGTGTTGCTGGGACCTGCAGCCCTTTAAAATGGTTGAACGACCCGGTTTCCAAAAGTTTGTGAAATTTCTAAACCCTAGGACTGATTTACCAACAAATCGAACAATTGCGACCACAGCATTAAA
Source organism: Sturmia bella (assembly GCA_963662145.1). Classification (NCBI taxonomy): domain Eukaryota; kingdom Metazoa; phylum Arthropoda; class Insecta; order Diptera; family Tachinidae; genus Sturmia; species Sturmia bella. The sequence goes on from OY759172.1 coordinate 23,842,714, forward strand.
TGACGTTTACGATGTTTATGTTGATCATGTGAAGATTAGTTTACAAAACTCTCCGAAGTATATCACACTCGTTACGGACATGTGGTCCGATAACTTCAAACACATATCCTACATAAATATAAAAATTCATTTCTGCCAAAATTTTGAAATTAAAACAATCACACTAAAGACTGAAGTGTTTCCCAGACCACATACGGCAAGTGCAGTATCCGAAAAAATAAATAACGCCCTCAAAGAATTTAACTTGGAAAACAAACAGATTTGCGCGGTTACAGATGGAGGATCAAATATAGTGACAGCATTAAAGCAAACCAATATACTTAGATTTGGATGCATGGCCCACACACTGCACCGCTTTTTAATGCACGATGTGCTAAACAACACACGCTTCAATCATATAAATGCAATCATTTTCAAGCTAAAAAAAATTTATCGGAGTCTATTGTATAGCTCCGAAGAAATTCTTCGACTTCAACATTTGGAAGAACAAGCTATCCTGTCGAAAGTCATAATTGAAGCAGAAAATATCCTTGAAAGTATGGATGTCGCTGAAAATTATACCACTGGAGATGACAATTTTAGCGCAAATCATAGCTTCAAGCTAGGATCGTTGAAAAATTCAGTACCAACGCGTTGGAACTCTCTCCTGAAAATGGTTGAGAGTTTTACAAAAAACATAAATATCATTAATATAGCTTTAATAAATGCAAATCAAGAGCCTCTACTCATTCCGGAGATGGAAAAATCAATAATTAAGGAGTTTGGAGATTTTCTAAAAATTTTTGAAGCCGCTACTCAATACCTCCAGGGGCAAAGCTATCCCACATTATCAACATGCATTTTTTTTTTTGAAAGTATTATGCAATCAATCGAAGAAACAGAGATTTCTTCATGCTTCGACTTAACAATAAATTTATTTGATTTCGCGAAACAAAATTTTCAAAACAGGTTCAAAATCTGCAAAATACACGTAGTAGCAGCTTTGATGGATCCGTCTCAGAAAAATTGGTCAATTTTAAACAAATATTTGAAAAAAATTCCAAAAAACGTTAACAAAGCCTTTGTCTTAGGAGATGATGTTGAAAATCCAATTGGAAGAGAAAACCTCATTCTTGAGGAAATAGAAAAATTGGTTGATGACGAACCTAGCACATCATCCAACAGTGGAACATACACAGCCAAAGATACTATTGGACCGAAAATAAAGAAACAGGTAATATTTTGTTTCCGATTACAATATTAGTAGTCATTTGGTCATAACTTTCCCGACAAGCAAATTTAGCTACTTTAATGTAAATACTTGCTTGAAACTTAATCACTGAATTTGCAAAATATTCCTTCTTAGCTCGACGATGTTTACTAATTACTTGATTTTTTAATATTTTTTGTATTATTATTTTTTTTATTATTTTTTGTATAGAAAATAACATCCGTTCGGCAAAAGATGCTTACCATGTTGCAAACTACATCTAAAGAAGTGCACTGTTTGCAAAAGGAAATAAAGGCATACTTGGACATAGAAGTACCTGAAAGCGAATCTCTTGATTGGTGGAAACAATATAAAGATGTAAGTACATTCCACAAAAACTACATAAAATAATGAGAATATTTGCTTTGACAATTACTTAATTACCCTTTTCACTTCACTAGACATTTCCAAACGTGGCAAAACTTGCAAACTTCTGCTTTGGAATACCAGCGACTTCTGCTTCCTCTGAGCAAGCCTTTTCCGCTGCTGGAAACTGTGTTATTGCGAAGAGGAGCAGTTTACATCCCGCAACGTTAAAAAAACAGTTATTTGTTTATGATAACAGGACTATTGCAGAAACCTTGCTATGCAAAGATTCCAATTGAAATTTTGTTTAATTCTTTTGTTTAAGCTTTTACTTAGATAAGTACAATTATTTTCATTAACTTTGTTAGATTTTATAAATGAGCTTAAGGTCACTCAATTCTCAATAAATATATTTTCTATTTATTGATAAATTTTTTCGATATTTCGATACGCCTTTGTGTATCTTCTTCAGGAAAATGTGTTTTCTATTATTTTATAAATTTTCAAATTGAGAATTGAGTAACCTTATATCATGTTCACATATGCCTTTTTAATTGAAACAATATTCAGTTAATTGACAATATATTTTTGGTGTTCATACATACTTAATATTGCTACGACAATTAGCATTTGACAGGTTAAAAAGTTATTGTTTACATCTGGTTATTTTGTAAAGGGTGTTTTTTTTCGATGTATAGAACTTTAATTTGGCATTACTGTTCAAGATGGCGACCGATTTAACAGGTGTCAAGTGATTTATTCTGTTTGGTTGGCAATATTTACATCATGAATAAACTCACGCGTGAAGAAGGCTTGCAAATAGTGCAATTTTATTTCGAAAATAATGGTTCTGTGCGGAATACGTATCGCGCACAATTTTTTTTTTTAGCGATGAAGCGTACTTCTGGTTGAATGGCAACGTCAACAAACAAAGCTGCCGCATTTGGAGTGAAGCTAATCCTCAAGTGCATTTCGAAACACCGTTACATCCAGAAAAACTGACTGTTTGGTGCGCTTTATGGGCTGGTGGAATCATTGGTCCGGACTTCTTCAAAAACGATGTTGGCCAGAACGTTACAGTCAATGGTAATCGATATAGAGCCATGATTACTAACTTTTTCATTCCTGAATTGAATAACCATGATGTCCAGGAGATGTGATTTCAACAAGATTGCGCAACATGCTTGTGCCACAAACGCATGACCATTTGGAAGACAACATTCGCCGTGTTATTGCCGATATACGGCCAGAAATGTTGGAAAAAGTCATCGAAAATTTGACGTCCAGATTGGACTACATCCGCGCCAGCCGTGTCGGTCATATGCCAGAAGTCATATTTAAAATGTAATGCCACAAGATTATCTTTCGGATAAATAAAACTCATGTCAATCGAATAATCCATCGTTGTTTTATTGCAACTTAAAGTTCTATACATCGAAAAAAAACACCCTTTATCATAAAAAATTTAAAAAAAAAATTTTGTTTTTTGTTTATTTATTTTGTTGATGTTTGATTAGTCAAATTTTCACAAGGAGTGTTCAATATGTACTGTTATTGTAAAAGCTTGTTCATTTGGTACTGTTAATACAAATCTAACAGTGTTGCATTATAAATTTTACTCATTATTGAAACAATTATCTCTTAATTGCCAATAAGCTAATTGTAATTTTTATATGAAAATTTTGTCTCAATAATGGCTTTAATTGTTATAATTTCAATATTGCTGCATTTATGAACAGTATATTAAGCTCATTTATAAAATCTAACAAAGCTAAATATTTTCATTACGTTTTATAAGAAAAACAGAAAGAAACGTGTATGTATAAAATAGAAAAACAAAAATTTTATATTAAAATCCCAAAAAATTTAATAAATTAATTTTGTATTGAACAAAACAAATATAAAAAATTTTGTAATATATGTACATACATATGTATGTATCTACACGGAAAAAAATAATTTTAAAAACGTGGTTAAACGATAACAAAAACCCATTTTTTGACTTTATATAAAATTTTAAAAACGAAAACGAAAATTTATATTAAATTACTTTTTCAGGCTTAAGTTCAACCCTTGGTTTGTCACTACTTTTTAATTAATATCAATTAATTTTAATTAAATTTAATTTTAATTATTATCTTCGCTTCAATATTCTTTTGTCTCATTTTAAAAACAAAAAATTTGAGCTTTGATTTTAGAACAAACATTATCATTTTTAAGATCATTTCCCAAAAATGCCATTGTAAATAAAAAATCTAAAATTTGCATTTTGAATTTGTTTTTTTTTTGGTTCAGAGTATGTATAAAAAAGAAAAAAACAAAAATTGAATTTTAATTTCCTGAAGAATGCAAAACTAATTTTGTGTTGAACTAAAACAAACGTTTATTTTAATTTTAACATTTAACAAAATATGCACTAATAAAATAAAAGTTTTAAAAAAATTTACTATTTGTATGGAATTGGTTAATATTGTGGGTCTTCTTTTGTGAGATCTTAAGAGAGTAGAAACTGGAACAGTTTGCGAGACTTTTAAATATTTTTATGAACATTTTTCAACTTTTTAGAGATTAATATTCAAAATTATTACTGTTGTTATTGTGGACATCTTCATAAAAGATTAAAATGAATTTGAAATAAGTTTTTACTGAAAAATTCTATTTTAAAATACATTCTATTTTTATGATAATACCACTTAAAGCCGTAAATACTAAAGGGTTTATATATGAAAAATATTTGTTCAATTATGAAAATTTTAATTTGTTTTGAAAAGGATCTAATAATAACATAAATTATTTGGAATGGTTTGGATTACGACTTTTTAAACCGATCAATTTTGTTTTGTTGATCGATTTATCTCATTCCAACAAATTTTTAACTTAATGATTTTTAAGTTACATGTAGCAATAATGTGTAAATCGACACACAATGAATATGATTTAAAATTGATTTTGTGCCATTACATACAGAAAATCCAAAATCGATTATAAAAATAGGTGATTTCATTCCGAGGAAATTGATTGATTTTAATCTTCGAAAGAAGCTTTTTCGGAAATGAAATGTCTTTCGATCGAAATTGATTTCTGTGACAGGCCTGTATATACAAATTTTCATAAAAAAAATTTAGCGGAATAAAAAAATAGGCAAAAAGATGGCTATTTTAAAGTTTTCCTTAGTCACGTTATTTTTGCGGTTGTGGCACGATATTACGAAGATTAGTATTCGAGTTGCTAAGTATTCGTCTGGCTTATGATGTTCATATTTGACAAAATAAAGCGAATATATAACGAAATTTTATAATAAAACGGTACTAATTAAAACAAGTAAAGAGTGCTATATTAGGCCTTGTTTTGTTAGACATTAGCCGACCGTTAGCCGACACTTTGCCTAGCCGCCGCCGACAAAAAATTTTTGGCTATTAGCCGGCTAAAAGCCGCCGCCGGATGTTTTCTTGCTTAGCCGCCGCCGACCGTCATTTATTATCGACTTCGCCCTCTGGTCATAAATAGTGTTAACTACATACATTAGTATGTATGTTTATGTATATACATACATACATTTTGAAAACCTGCAACAGTGCTCAGATATGTATAAACATCTCGTCTTTTCAGAATAGTATAATCGCAATGACTAGATTTGACCAACATTTGCTTGATATTAATGAAGAAATATCAATTAGCGAAGCGGATCGACAACCCTACACTCACATGTGCGATACAATAAGAGATTGGCTCATCGATGAGATGTGTGCAATGGATGATCTATTCAACGACATGTTTAAAGGGACCAAGCTATTTGGTAAGTTATTTCACTATTATTACAAACTATTACGAACGAAATTCATTTTGGTATAATTAGCGGTTCTCACTCTTGATAGTAAACACGGTTGAACATAAACGTGACAAAATTCACAACGAAAGGTGGACAGATAAAGAAATTCAGCAAGTTTTACAATATATGCAAGAACATGCAGACTTTGAGGTGAGAAAGTCACTCGAGCTTTGTGGTAAAAAGCGTAGTGAATATAGCAGAGTTGTAAAATTAGTACCAAGAGTGAGAACCGCTATTGATTTTATGTTCTCTGTACATATTAAGTTTATCAGGCTCAATTTCTTTCTATATTATCCTTGTGATTGATATTAATTAAATTAGACAAAGAAGACATCAAAGACACCCTGCTTAGGTCTTTGATGTCTTCTTTGTCTAATTTAATTAATATCAATCACAAGCATAATATAGAAAGAACTTGAGCCTGATAAACTTAATAGAGAAATAATTATATAAGAAAAAGTTCGAATAATAGAAATTAATTGATTTTATTTTCTTTAAATGTTTTTGGAATGTTTTTTATTTTATTTGCTATCTTTAGGAAGCTATACAAATCGGGTGCGCATAATTGAACCGAGCGAGTTCGACATCTCCATATTGCTGAAGTTACCTTATGATTTGGAAATCTTTTCAAGTCCCGCTTATGCGGGTTTCGTAAGAATTTCTCGACATCAAGAGTTTGCCAATGAGAACGATCGCGAAATTTTTACTAGAAATAGTCTAGATCGTCTCAAAATAGGCGATTGGATTTGTGATATTATCACCAGCGTTTTAAAAACAATTCCGCCACCAATGGGCTATTCTGTAAAATATATGTACGTGTTGCAATGTTGCCCACAATATTGTCGTTCGCCAGAAACAAGAACCCAAAAAGACCATTTCTATAGATTTTGTTCCGTCAATTGTCCTTAGAGAAGAAGATATTTCGCCAGTAGTGGATCTAACTGGAACAGAGGAACGAAATGGATATTTGAAAACGTTTCTGGCTATACCACATTGTGTAACGGGAATGAAAGACCGTTACAAACGTACCATGAACATGTTTCGTCTGGTAAATTCTGATGCTGAACGAGATATAATTTGGGATAAACAAAATTTAAAAGTTGTTTATCGCCTCCTGAAGTCCATGAGAAATAAGCGCAAACGGGGTTTGCAGCGGCTAAAAAGCTATTTTTTAACTGCTATTTTTTTGTGGGAGGTGCGTAAGCAGCCAATTTTTTTTTGGCGTAGACCAGTTGCGGACATTTTTTTTCACGTAAGTAGAAAGTGCATACATATGTATGTATATTCATATATTTTTCTTATGAACAAATTAGTTATACATTTTCTTGTAATAAAAACTGAGTGCTAAAAGAATTGATGAAAAACTCAACTTTATTTTTTTTAGATGTTAAGACTATTGATTGATTATCTGCATAATAACAACCTGCCATTCTATTGGGACCCAGATTATAATTTATTAAGTATTTTGAAAAGCCATCAAAGAATAAGGTATGAGAAGATTTTATCGAACATATATTCCGACCTTATGGATATTTCGCTTGATTTTTATCCTTCGTATGATGAAGTGGAGTCGTATTTCAAGGTTTAATTATTATAATTTTTTGTTTTGATTAGAAAATAAGGTTTGCATTTTTGCAGATAACACCATAATGGGCGCCTCAGAATTCCAAATTTACATACATACATAAATACAAGTTGACTGCCGAGCCCTTAGTTGGTGGAACAAACGTCTTGAACCTGCAGAATTGAATTTTTATTTTTGTGCTTTCTAAATTTTATAAAAATATTTATGAATAATATATATGAATAATATATACATAGTATATGAATATATATATGAATAAGCAAAACTTAAACAATCATTCATTTGGCAAATTAAAATAATATCTTATAATTTTGCAAGGCAAGTATTTATGCCCCGATTACGGTTTACAACACCTAAGTGTTGTATTATTTCATCTGCGATTATGGTTTACTGACTGTTCCTCAATGTAGCAAGAAAGTGTAAGCGATCGCAATGTAGTCGCTCGATTTCGTATCAATTCGGATTCCTCTATCTCGACAGCTTGCGTTCGCCTGGGCTTACGTCATGAAATATTTGTTATTTATTTCACAGACATACCAGATCGGTAAATTAAAGTGTTGGCTGATTTTTTATTGCAGTATTGAAAAAAAAAACTATTAAATTGTTCTTGTGTAAATAAAGCTCTTCTTAAAACTGGTCAGCTGTTGCTAACAAACCAAAGCAAATACATAAATAAGATAAAAAAAGATTGGGCGGTCGGGGGATCCCCGTTAGGAACGAAGTTCCTTACGTTTTTTCTTCATCTTCGAATGTAATACAAGGTGAAATCTGCATGTTTTATTTTGTGTTGTTTTTGAAAGCAAATAATATAGAAGAACGAATTACATTAGAAAAATTCAAATATATCGTTTTAATTTTTTACTTACCTCAGATATGCCTGTCCACAACAATGTCTTAGTAGCAACTTATGCTGATGATACTGCAATAATAAGCGCCAGCTCAGATCCTGATGATACAACTCTTCAAGTAGCACTTACCAAAATAGGAAACTGGCTTAACAAGTGGTTGATTAAAGTCAACACTGCTAAATCATCCCATGTCACTTTTACATTGCGCCGTGCTAATTGTACAGGCGTTTCGTTAAATAATTGCCCTATTCCGCAGAATGATAATGTTAAATATTTTGGACTTCACATCGACCGAAGACTTACATGGAAATCTCATATACAAGCTAAAAGACAACGAGCGTCAATCGTATTATTGCCGTCTAAGCCACCCACTTTGTATGAAAATACTCAAAACGCGTATGAAAAAACGGCAAAAATACGCTTGACGCGCTAATTTAGGTTGGCCTGTTAAACGTTCTTAGCCGTTGGTGGTGCCATGTTTCTCGCCGCAGCTGTACACACATATCTATGTATGTGTGTATGTGTGTTTATTTTGTGTAATAGTTGCTGTTATCCTTAAAACATAAAATTTCGAAATATTTATACAATTAATTTCGTGTCAGGCTGCCATTAATAGTTTAATTTGTATCATTCAAAAAGTGTTTCCATAAATCTTAAGGTACGCATTTGTTTTGAGTATGCAGTATAAAAGTAATATACAGACTTTGTTGCTACTATCCTTTCGAGTATGTGTGTAGACATTTGATTTTAAAATAGCTTGAGGGTTATAAATAAATATGAAGCGGTACCCAATGCTCTTATGAGAACCTGTGCCTCCACACAGCAAAAAAAGGCAAGTTAAAGGCCTTCCGAACAACGTTGATAAGATATTCTTCAGTGGTGATTTTGTGTCATGGGACTAATGGCCAATTTTTTAGTTAGGTTGGGTTGATGGGAGGGGGTATGCTTGCCCAAGCCGTGCTACATACATACATTTAAGCCAATGTAGCATTGTTGTGCGCTCCGCGTTTTTAATCACAAAAAAAGTTTGACGCATAGGTCTATAGGAATTCCATATTGTTCACAATGTTCCTTAATTTCCTCCAGCCTATGCCCCGTAATTGGGTTATGTCTGGTAAGGTGTCTCCCCCAAAATGTCGGGATCGTATTTGTGAGAAGGCGGGGCACTACTGGCATAAGTAGTGCTCTAGTGTTTCACTTTCCTCGCATGCTCTACATTCATCTCCTCCCGCTATTCGTATGCGGTCTGTTAAAACTCCTATCTATCTGCTTAGCTCGTTTACAGATTGACTGACATATGTATATGAGCCTTACTGGCTCCTTCATTTATGTATATAGTATTTCCATTCTAATTTCCTAGCCGGAATGACTCCAAGATACATACTTCACCCTGTCAGAAATATTTATTGCGCTTTCTTGTAAATATGTATACTGATTTCAGTTTTGTCCGGTTTTACGTTCAACTCTCTTGGTTGCGCCCATTTGTGTGCCAGGGCTAATGCCTGGTCGGCTTTCCTGCACAATTGATTTAGATATACCTTCTCGAACCCTTCAGACTCCTAATAAGTCTATGTATCGTTGTGGTCCACATAAGCAGTAATAAACACTAAAAACCATATGATTAATAAGGAGCCTCATTAGCTGAACTGTTAATCATCCGATTTCGTAAAATTGTCTTGGGCATAGGTAGCATATCAGCGTAAGCAAGTTATATTCATTGTTTCACATAAATCTTCGCAAGCGAAATATCAAATGCTTGATTTTGGAATTTGCGTTCGTCGTGCTTACAATAGCTTCGATATTTTGAAACGCAAATTTATATAGAAGCTGTTACGTCTTCTTTCAATCTGTCGTTCGAGTGACTTGTTGTATGGAATCAGACTAAAATCTAAAAGAAGCGCAATTTTTTTGTAGTTGTTGCAACACTTCGTTACTTTGTATTTCGGTCTGAAAAATATTTTACACAAATTTTCTCTCTGTGTACTTTTCCATTTTAAATAGCTAAGGTCATGTGGAAAGTGAAATTATGTTGTTTTATTTTATGTACAAATAAACAGAACTTAATTATTGCCTTGGGAAAGAAATGCATATTAAGAGACCTTAGATATTAATCCACCTCATTTTTGAATCATGCCAAAACACGCTTCCTGTCAATATCCCATCCCTTTTACGTTGGCAAACTTATTTCAAGGTTTTTTACTTTTTCTTTAAAACTTTATTCAATTTGCATTAAAATGAAATGGTTTTTCTTTGTTTTTGTTTTAAAGGTAGGACTTTTTTTTTTGTTCTTGTAACTGTCAATATGAACAACAACAAGTGTAGACAAAAACTTTGCAGACGATATCAATGCGATACGACGGTTTCATGAAGTTCAAACGCCATATTTTTCTTATTCTTATACATAATTTTAATGCACAATAATGTCTTTGACTTTCTTTTGTTTTCTTTTTGTCATTTTTGCTACGAACAACAGAAGCCGGCAATTTTATCAACAAGTTTATTTGCAAAAAGATTGTATGCCACAATTGAGGAAAAAAGTAAAACAGAATAAAAACGACTGTAAATATTACACAAGGGAACAAAATTGATCTTTTTGAGTGTTGTTTGGAATTCTATAGCAATTTTTTACTAATTTGAGGTCGCTGATTTTAAATCTAAACTCCATTTTTCTCCATCAGGTCGACATTTTGAGATATACCTACCGTTATGTCTAAAATTAAGGCGCTTCCAGTACAAATATTTCAATAACTTGAAAACGGTTCACCATATTCAGTTAAAAACAAAAACTGAAATTCGTTAACCAAATTATCTTTAATCCGTGCCTACATTATTATTATTATTATTGCTAGGTCGGTCCAGAATGGCCCTTCGCACTGCGACCATGAATGATCTATTGTGCAACCCTTTTCTCTCACGAGTTTAATACATCAAGAAACAGTATTAGCTCCTTCTGCGGAAGCCCTTGCAAGTCCTGTGAATCCAATTTATAGGCCTGCAACAGCCTGTATCTTCTGTGGCCAAGTGCCACACATTCAATAATCAAGTGTTCCATTGTCTCCTCTTCTTCTCCGCAAAATATGCAGGTTGCCGTGCTGGATAGTCCCATTCTGTGTGGATGCTTCATGCAGGTATAGTGTCCTGTTAGCGCCCCACACAGTGTCCTTAGATTTCTTCTGTTTAATTTTAGAGCGAGGTCCGCCCTTAAACGCGATTTCCATACAGAAATAACATTTATTAATATGTGTGTTTGTGTGTGTGCTGTTCTATTTATTTGACAAGTGTATGAAAATCGCGTATTTGTCAATTTAGTTATCTTAGTAAATCGTTGATAAAATCAAAAGTTGTGCACCGATTTCAATGAAATAAAGCTCATTTGATTCAAAATATATTAAGCTAAATGCTTTAAGATCAACATTGTGACTTTAGTGGCATTATTTTTTTTTATGAATTTTTAAATAAGAATTTTTTTTTTTTTTTTATAAAATTGTAATTTTTTTTCCAAAACTACAACGATATCTCTGAAACTACTCGTTCAAATTAAAAACAATGTAGGCACGGATTAAAGATAATTTTGTTGACGAATTTCAGTTTTTGTTTTTAACTGAATATGGTGAACCGTTTTCAAGTTATTTAAATATTTGTATTGGAAGCGCCATAATTGTAGACATAACGGTATATCTCAAAAAGTCGAACTGATACAAAAAAACCAAGTGCAGATTTGGATTCAGCGTTCCAAATTACCTTTAAAACAATATTCAATTCTTAAACAACAAATACCTTGTTCCCTTGTGTTATAGTTATTTTTAAGGATGTGGCGTGTCAGCAGATAAGAAATTTTTCTATCAAAGTAACACCGACAAGAAAAAAAGAGACAACTTACTTTTATTTAACGAGAAATATGTAATTGAGTTAAAAAAAGTTGGCCGATGGAAAATAAGATTTTGTTAAAATTAAAAAAGGATTTATTGAGATTTTTTTGAACAAAAGTTTTCTTAAAAATAAACAATATTTCAAATTTGACCAAATAAAAATAAATTAAACAATTGGCGCAGTACTGATAGCAAAAATGCAATATAAAAATTTTTGAATTTTTTTGAACAAAAGTTTTCATAAAAATAAATACTTTCAGAATAGGATTTTTTTTTATTTAATATTGTGTTATGGGTAGGGATGAATCGATATCCCTGCAAGGGGTATCATCCCTGCCTGAAATGAATCAATGAATAAATAAAGGGATGATACCCCTTGCAGGGATATCGATTCATCCCTACCCATAACACAATATTAAATTAAAAAATTCCTATTCTGAAAGTATTTATTTTTAAGAAAACTTTTGTTCAAAAAAATGCAAAAATTTTATATTGCATTTTTTCTATCAGTACTGCGCCAATTGTTTAATTTATTTTTATTTGGTCAAATTTGAAATATTGTTTTATAATGCATATTTCACATTTTTATACAGTACTTTTCGTTCATATATCTATGTATATTTACACATTTATTCATAAAAATTCTAACAGGTTTATAATGCAGCTATCTGACAAATTTGTATGGAAAACTTGTCAAATAAGTGTTTCATAAACCTAAAATATTTATTATGAATAAGGCCCTCAAAAATTTATTTATATTGAAGTTTTATTATTTTCATAATTTATGATTATTTATTGTCAAGCATATGTACATATGTATATAATGGGTTTGTGAAATTTTCGAGGTTTTTAGAAAAAAAAAACATATTGAACAAACATTTTTCGCTAATGGCAGTTCAGCCAAATATTGTATTACACTGCAGTTACACGATCAAATTTTGCTATCAAGTTTTTTTCACATACTGCTTGTCAAAATTCAATAAAATTGATAGCTGTGACGTATGTAGGCTGCACGCAATTTCATAACAATTCGTGTTCAAGATGCCGTCAAGAAGAAAATTAAAAATAGCTGCTTCATAAAAAGTACTGTCAGAAATTAAGAAAATAAAAGAAGAAGAAAAAAACCAGAGGGCGGAAAGGAAATACTGGGTGAAGCCCTTATTAGTCAGAAGGTTGGTAAATATTTAAAAATTATAATGAATGTAGATATGGTCATCATATCTGTTTTCTTGATTGTTACTTGATGCTCTCTATGGAAAGCAAAAATTGTCATCAAGTTTGCATCAATTTTCGAAATTGTGAGTGTATTAGTAAAAACGTGTGAATGTATTAAAACTTGAAAGGCAAAACTTGATCGTGTAACCCCCAAGTTAGTTGTTTCACTCTAACATATAACGGGTTATCCATTTTGCGGTTTCCAAAGTACATACACGTAAATAAAACACATATAAAAAAATTTCTGTCATGATATTTCAATAAATCCTCCATATTCATTACACTGACCCAAGTGAGTCGGTCTCAGGACCGGCGGCCCTCGTAACAACATTACACTGTTCTATCGCTCATAATAGTTACAGTTTCTTCAATTGCTTTACTTTATTTTATGTCAGAATAGTTTTCATACCACGAGCACACACAAAATTTGAAATTCAACAGAAAATCGAGAAAAAAAAAATTTTGCGTTCAACAGCAACAACAAAAACTTGGTTAAAGACCACTACAATTTGTTTATTGTATCAACCAACTTTAGTTGTCATTTATTAGCGCAAAATAATGTGTTTGTCACAAACACATTTTACAACAAATTTTTTATATAAAATTTGTGCTAAAATGTATTTGAGCAACGTTTTATTTTTTATGAATACCGGTGACTATGTTCAAGCATTCATTACAAGTTGGTTGTGGACATTCTTCTTTTAAAGAATGTAATCATACTTCAATTTTATGAGCGGTGACAACAAAAACATGGTCACCCCCTAATAAAGAATGTGTTAACGGTAACCAAAAGAAAAAAAAGAAAGAAATGCGGTCGGGGGACCCCCGTTAGGAACGAAGTTCCTTACGTTTTTTCTTCATCTTCGAAATCTGTATGTTTTATTATGTGTTGTTTTTGAAATTTTATATGCTTCTTAAAATTTTTGGAACGTTTTATTTTTTTGCTTTTGACACATGCAGTGTTTTTATTTTTTTGTCAATCTGCTACAAAACGAAGAAAATTTTTCAATACAGTCAAAGCCCGGTATAGCGAATACTCAGTTTAACGAATATCGGATATAACGAATGGCGAAATTTTTACATTAACTGTCTTATGTAGCGAATAACAAAAAAAAAAAATAAATCTCGATTTAACGAATGGCAAAGCAAAATACATTAAAAAAATCGTTACAAATCTGCATTTGCAGATTTGCCGGCACTTTCCCGTATAAGTTGTAATTTGGCAAATATTCGAAACCAAAAAACTGTATAGAAAACCCCTTCCCACGGAGGCACAACTTGTTTCTACTGTATTTTCTAAAATACTTCTTCCTCACAAAATTTGAAAACGGAAATATTTAGAGAAGAAGACCACAAAACGACCTGCATTTGCAGATTTGCCGGCACTTTCCCGTATAAGTTGTAATTTGACAAATATTCGAAACCATATATGCAAATACCGTTGGATTGTGTGTGTTTTTGGCTTCTTTCTTTGTATTGAAAGAACACGTGTGATGCGTTGCTTTTTTCGTTAAAATTTTAGTAGTTTTATTTGGTTGATTGTGAAAACGAGATGTCGATTTCTTAAGAAATGAATAATATGAACGAAATGTAATGATAATTCTACACATGTTAATAGCATCCAAATATAGCTAAATATGTATATGCCTCTCTATGTACATTTATGATTTTTAATGAATTTACATATTAGAAATAAAAACAATTCTTAAATGAACGTTAAAATATCAATTAAAGTTTTATTTCTACACTGAGTTGTCATTACAATTAAATTTTGATGTTTTTAAAACTGCGGACCACCGTCTTTTATAAAATTTTAAGACAAAAATTACTGTTCGATATAACGAATATCTCGGAATAACGAAAGGTTGAACATTATATCATTCGTTAAACCGGGCTTTGACTGTATTGCTGTTTTTTTGTGGTGACATACTTTACTTTAGCGACATCATCGTCCGCCCTGCAAGAAATGGCTGATGGAAACTAACACAGTAACAGCTTATTTACTAACACATGCAAAGCAATTTTATAGCTTTCAGCGTTGCCATTACAATGATTTTTTTAATATTTTGATTTTCCCATATTAATTTGGAGCTACGTTTATGCATTAATGTTTTTATAAATTCATTTGGTTTGTTTTCTTTGAAAAAACAGAGTGCTGTGGATGTTTTTTCCATATGATTCAGTTTTCTATGGTAAAAACTGCTACTGACTACTATATTTCTCTTAATTTTATCTAAATATGTCTGAAATAATTTATTCTGCTCTCCTTGTATAGTTTTTTTTTTAATTTTTCGAAAAAACTCTTTTTTTTTTAATTAGCAATAAAGAAACAAATAGCATTGAATGTAATTTTGTGGGCATTTTGAAAAAAGATTTCGAATGATCGCTTTGCTGAGGTGGTAACGCTGGTTAAAAAAATAACTCACACATACACGAATGTTTACATCAGTTTTTTCATTTTGCTCTTAAGAAAATGATAGAAACCCTGATGTATGCACCCATCAGCAGGGCGTTCTTGCAGGGCGTTTTCACAACTAATTAATATTTATTGGTAGGTGTCTCCGCTGACAGCAGCGGAGACATCTACACAATTGTTTGTGACCAATGCATATAAACAGCTCACACGCTTTCGTGACGATTTCTACTAATTTCCACTACCAGTAAGCCGCGTTAAGGAACTTCGTTCCAATAACAACTTTACACTTTGTCATAGAGAACATGATATTGTTATTGCAACCATACTTTAACATGTTTTTTCGTTGCGTGTTAAAATGATACTTCTTTCCTCTTTTCCAGCTCTAATTATTTCAGTTTGTTTGATTTGTTTTTTAAGCAAGAAGAAAAATGTCACCGTTTTTATTCTATTTGATCTTTTGGGTGTTGAAAATTGCTTGAAATTTTAATAAACATTTTGCTTTTAAAAACTCTTTCGGTTTTACACACACACACACACACACACACACACACACACACACACACACACACACACAGAATTGGTATTAAGTTTACGAGTTTATCTCTTTTAAATTTCTTTTTTGCATTTGGTTTTATTAACCGCCAAGTGTGTGGGATGTCACATTGATGGCTTCGGCTGGAAATCACTCAGCCGTTGCAATTTTCGACTACAAAGCTGGCTGGCTGATATTCGCGCTGTCCTGTATTAGTGTAAAGAAAGCAAATCTATAGAAATACATATGTACATACAAATTGTTTTAATATTTGCTAAATAGATTGTAGATACTTCTCCATAAATTGGCATACGAATTTTTTTCGCCCCTTTTATGAAACATGCACATTGAATGCAGCAAGACTGAATAGTAATTATGAAGCGGAAGATGACTGACTGACAGTCTCATAATTAATAGAAATGTGCATTTTTATCTTTCCGCATATTCTGGCTAATAAGAAAACTTAAAAGAGTTGATCGACTAATTCCCTTTTATTTAGTAAGCCGGCTAAAAAGTATTTGGTTTTTTTTTTGAACCTAATTATAACATTTAAAGGGTGTTTTTTTTCGATGTATAGAACTTGAAGTTGCAATAAAACAACGATGGATTATTTGATTGTAATGAACTTTATGTATGCGAAAGATATTCTTGTGGCATTACATGTTATATATGAATGATTTCTGGCATATGACCGCCACGGCTGGCGCGGATGTAGTCCAATTTTCGAACACTTGTGGCCGGTGAATGTTCCAGCGTCCAAATGATCAAGCGTTTGTGGCTTATCCGCCCATAGACCAATGACTTTACATAGTCCCACAGAAAGTAGTCTAGCGGTGTTTAATCACAAGATCTTGGAGGCCAATTCACAGGTCCAAAACGTTAAAATTAGGCGGTCACCAAACGTGTCTTTTAATAAATCGATTGTGGCACGAGCTGTTTGACATGTTGCGCCGTCTTGTTGAAACCACATCTCCTGGGCAACATGGTTACTCAATTCAAAAATGAAAAAGTTAGTAATCATGGCTCTATACCGCTCACCATTGACTGTAATAGCGGATTTACATTTACTCACATCTTTGAGATGTTGAAAATTGAAAAAAGCTGCTTACGTTACATTTTCAACATCTTTCATCTGTCAAATATTATTTCACGTGTTTGAGCAAACTAAAAAACATTATTTTATTCTTTTTCACTAAAAATAAAAGTATTGCATTACTAATTTTATGTTAGCGGTACTCAGCGTTTGATGCGTTTTTTTGGTTGCGACTATTTGCATTTGCGATTATATTGCAACTGATATTGAGCACCCGTTTTAACAATTTTGTAAATTTTATTGCACTCCAAATAACAGCTGATGAATTAGTACACAGTTTTTAATTTTTCACGTTTTATTTTTTTGGTAATTGCTGTTGGCTCCATGTCTACAATTTTTTGTTTGCTTTGTTTTAAAATGTCAGCTGTTCGAGTGTCAGTGTTGCAAACGTAATACTCATGCGAAAAAAGCAACACGTAATTAGCGGTGCGTAAATGCAAAAATATTGCGAGTGCAACCTTGTATATTTTGTTGTTGGGTTGCAAAGAAAAAGCAACGATTTCTTGCATTCGCACTTACGCAAGACATTTTTGCACCAAATAATGAACTGCGCTAATAGTTTTTTTAATACTGCAATAAAAAATCAACGAACACTTTAATATACCGATCTGGTATGTCTGTGAAGTAAATAGCAAATATTTTATAACGTAAGCCCATGCGAACGCAAGCTGTCGAAATAGAGAAAGCGAAATTGATGCGAAATCGTGTGACTACATTTCGATCGTTTACATTTTCTTGTGCCATTGAAGAACAGGCAGTTAGTTTTGGTCATTAATTTCTTGCAGGCTCAACTCATCGACGTTCGCCGCAATTGGGCAACATCACAATTTCTTTGCGCAATATTTCGCATAAAGATCTTCACGCTTATAAGAATTAACTCCTTGAAGAATTAAAGAAAGAATTAAAATTTGTGAATTGTTTGTTTGCAGAGCTGAACGAAAGCAACACATTTTTCAACAAAATTATTTTCCATAGGGAGTGGTGTGTAAACACATAAAAGTGAAGCCTATAGGGTTCACAAAATCCACAAACAGACCACGAAACGCCATCACCGTGAATTCTCTGCTCTACCGAACCCCCACTTATCAGGGTTTTTTGGAAACCAAAATAATTTAAAATAAATTCATCTTAAAATTCTAAGCGAATTTATTAAATATGTTTCTCTAAATTATGTAGCCCCACTGTCTCTGTCAAACATTCTTTTGGAGATTTTAAGCGGCTACAAGTGATACAAAATCTGTACATTAAAACAACTTCAACTGCAGTCACAATCATTAAGCTATTCCCCAAGTTGTTGCTGCTGCTGCCACAATCGAACGAACACACATGTGCTTCTCATGCTCAGACACTTGATGGGTTGGCTGACTGGCTGGATGGCTGTGCAATCAATATCTGACCAAGTTGCGATGTGTGTTGATTGTGTGAGTGAGTGTGTGTTGTTTAAATGATGGTTCGGTCATTAAGTCCAGTCACTGATAGAAGGTGACTTTTAAGACAAAAGCCGCTTAAACTTTATTTCAATTGCAATGCATTTGATATCATTTTTATAGTGAAGTTTGCTTGTTCTTACTCTTGCAGCACATGTGCTTCTAATATGCTGTCACACAGCAATTACATATGGGCCATGCCATGAACAAAAAAAACATGAGAAACTAAAAAAGAAAATGTTCTTGCAAGCAATTATTTTTTTTGTTTCACTTTCCAGAGGAAGCGTCACTAAATTATGATTTTTTTTTTTTTTTTTAATATATTTCTTGGCATGAGGCTCTGAGTGCCATCACCCATATGCTCTTTGACATCTAGAACATGCATGTGCATAAACTTTTAGGCATGTGCGTTTTTCTGCAAATACTGGAATTGTAAAAGAAAAAAAAAAGTTTTTTTTTTTGTTTTTTAATATTAAATTGCCAACTTGTATTTACTTTGTTAAAAACCATTTCTTAATGTGTGTATGCGCGCTCTGACAACTACTTTATAAAAGTTTAGTGTTTCAATGGATAATGGATGGGCATAAAATTCGCACAATTGTTTAACCACTTAAAAGAACAGCGAGCAAAGTTTAGTACAAACGGAAATCTAATGAGTCCTCATGTTAAACTCAATGTTAGACAAAAGTTACTAACAACTACTAAATACCTGACTGACTGAGTGCCTTCCTGAATCAAAGGCTGACTACCTGTTCAGCCTACTGATTTGCCGATTAGTCACTGGACTGCAGAGTTCAGAGACACCACCAAGCTATTAATTGGATAAATAGGAGACAAACTTATTTAAATTAAGTTCGTTGGAAAAATTATTTAATACCTTTTATAACACATCAATGACATATTGAAGTGAAGTTGTGATTTTTCCTGAATGTCAATACAACTTTGTGAAGAATAGGTTTACACTGTAGCACAAGGTAAAAAGCTTTGAAAATTTTATGAAACATTATGAAATGTAAATCGTATGAAATTTGCATAAGCTGGCAAGAAATCTGACTTTACAATTGTCAGAGGCAGCCTCAAACATACCACTCGCTTAACCCAACATTCCAATGCGGAGCTCAGACAATTACCGGCAAGAGACTCAAACGATATGCAGCTTCAGAGGGTCATGACGATGCATAAAACTAAGTTTTATCTATATTCACCCTTATTCTGCGTTTCGATTACGTTCCCGCACTCAGTTACGCTCGAATCGAAAGTAGGTACATATTCTGCAAAAACACGGAATCGAAAGAAAAAGAAGAAGAGTGGGATGTGTTTAACTGCCTGTTCCTCAATGTCGCAGTCGTGCGTTTGTTCGCTTTCTAAGCGAAAGAAAATTGTTTTGGGTTCCTCTATGAAGTTCTTTTATTCGAACGATCGAGTCGATCGACAAGTCGAAATGACGTAAGTGTTTTCATACAAAATCCAATTCCTCTATATCGATCATGTTGTCAGCACTGCGAACACAAATGTCAAAATCAAGCACTTGCTGTTTTGCTATCGAGTGGGAGCTTTTATAGAAAAATTTTTTGTTTTTTTTTTTGTTAGAAAACTGGAAAATAAAACTACAAACCCCACATATTTTTAATTTTTATTTTATTTAGTAAATATATTAAACAATTATTACATGCATGCATGTAGTTTTCCTAAACAGTTCAGCAAACAGGATGGAAGAAAATCCTGAGTTTGCCAGAGGAATACCAGTGCTCATCGCGTCAAAATACTTATTAAATGTCTTAATTCAGGTCAGCTGTCTATATGCCGACGACATTTCGTTGGTGCTAATCAACTCATCAGTAGACTTGAAAAATTCTTAAAAGTTTGTTTGAAACTTAAGTACTTATTCCATAATTCCCATGAACAGAATGAGAATCAGAAATGTTCAAACAAACCTTTAACACAGCAAACATCTCTTTTTTCGTTTTGCAACACTTGTACTTTTCTTTGCAACCTTCTATACAACGAGTCACCATTGGTTACTACGATTTGTATTTTTGAAAGTATCAAAAAGTAAAATTTTTTGAATATTCAAATATGAACTTAATTATTAGCGCAGTTCATTATTTGGTGCACATGTCTTGCGTAAGTGCGAATGCAAGAAATCGTTGCTTTTTCTTTGCAACCCAACAACAAAATATACAAGGTTGCACTCGCAATATTTTTGCATTTACGCACCGCTAATTACGTGTTGCTTTTTTCGCATGAGTATTGCGTTTGCAACACTGACACTCGAACAGCTGACATTTTAAAACAAAGCAAACAAAAAATTGTAGAGATGGAGCCAACAGCAATTACCAAAAAAATAAAACGTGAAAAATTAAAAATTGTGTACTAATTCATCAGCTGTTATTTGGAGTGCAATAAAATTTGCAGTTTTAAAAAGGGTGCTCAATATCAGTTGCAATA
The DNA here is from genome assembly GCA_963662145.1 of Sturmia bella. Taxonomy (NCBI): domain Eukaryota; kingdom Metazoa; phylum Arthropoda; class Insecta; order Diptera; family Tachinidae; genus Sturmia; species Sturmia bella. The sequence continues at coordinate 23,863,531 of OY759172.1, forward strand.
TAATCGCAAACGCAAATAGTCGCAACCAAAAACGCACCAAACGCTGAGTACCGCTATTTATTTGCTTTAAGAGCCAATTGAAATGTATTAATTCAGGTCCAAAAATGAACCTTTTCAAAAAATTAATTAATACATTTCAATTGGCTCTTAAAGCAAATAAATAATTAAGTTCACACTTATTAAATGTCTATGCAAAAAAATACTTTTCAATTTTATAACACCACAAAAACTATTTCCGCACTTTCGAAATGTTTGCTTTTTTTTTATCGCAGAGTACTCTGCACAGAATACTCTGTGGTACTCTGTGTTATTTATGTATGTATGTATTTGCTTTGGCTTGTCAAATGCAGCTGACCAGTTTTATGAAGGGTTGTACTGACACCAGAACAATTTAGTAGTTTTTTTCAATACTGCAATAAAAAATCAACTAAAACTTTAATTTACCGATCTGGCATCTCTGTAAAGTAAATGCCAAAAATTTCATGACGTAAGACTATGCGAACGCAAGCTGGCGACATAGAGGAATCCAAATTGACTCGAAATCGAGCGACTACATTTCGATCGCTTAGTTTTTCTTGCGACATTGAGGAACAGGTTTTTTGTTGTGAAACGTGTGAAATAGAAACAACGCATATAAACAAATTTGTAAACATTTCAGCAAAAAGTCAAATTTAGTGCACAAAAAATTAATAATTAAAACTAAATATTGTGTGAATGATAATTAAATAAATTGTAAATGTTAATAAAGCATAAAAGCGAAAAAGTGACGACCATAAATACATATGTAAGTGACGCTTAGGACGCTTGTAATAACCACAAGTTACAAGCTTTTCGTACTGCTGAGGAGTTGTTGTTTTCGACCTGTAATAAATTAAATAAAAGTTTAAAGGCCATATTCATAATAATTATTGTAAGTTTATTAAGCTCTTATTTGACGTATTTCTACGGAATATTTGTCAAATAAACGTGTAATAAACCTTCAATAGTTTTTATGAATATGGGTGTAAACCTTTGGTCATATTAAAAATACTTACAAATCAATTTAATTTGTTTTTTATTTATATATTTTTAATTTTTTAATTTCACTTTAAATGCTTCAACAAAAATCGAAAAAAAAAATCCGTTAGTGTACACATAACTTATACCATGTTCATACATGCGCCTTTATTGAGATAATCGCAATAAAGTCCATTATTGAGCTCAATATTCCATACAAAAAGTCAATAAAGTTATTGCTTAATAAACTCAAAATTGCTTTGAATATTGAGAAAAAGATGAAACACAACACTGTAAAAGATGTGTTTAATAAGCAAAAGTATACAATGCGAGATGAATGACAAGATAAATGTCAACAAAAGCAAACAAAACAAAATAATAAAAAATAATAAAAAATAAATAAAAGTGTGAGAAGCGTGAGAATCTGCTGTCTTTTTAAACATTACAGCATTTCCAAATTTTTATTTCTCTTTCTTTTTATTATTGCCGCTTTGGAGTCATAACATGAACGCACTACTTGTACAAGTTCCATATTTTTATGGTACAACACTAAAATCTTTTTAATAAAAGGCAGTATTTCTTCCATTTTTCTTATTTGAAAATATTTTTCACTTTTTCTTTCTCACTACCCAAACAAAAACAACAACTTTTTTCCAGCTGTCAAATACTAATTGAGTTAGCGCAATATTTGTATGTATGAACGCAAAAAATATTATGTCAATAAACTGAATATTATCTCAATTAGAAATGCATGTATGAACAAGGTATTAGAAAAGCGTGGCTTCGATCGTAACGCGGAATACACACAATCGAAGAAACAAAACGAATTGAAGCAAAAACTGAACACAGAATACCAAAGTTGCCGATCGCGGAAAATTTCGATCCGAATCGAAACGCAGAATAAGGGTGATTTATGTATTATATATCATTCTACATAAGTTATCTTATTTATTGATTTAAGATAATTAGCACCCAGCTATGTAAATGCAATTACTTATTGTCACATGGTGACAGGTGTAATAAAAATGGGTTACAAAAAAAAAAGAAAATTGTCAGAGTATACAAAGATGAAAGGAGGCCAAAACAAGACTGCAAATCAGCGTAAATTCTGTTCATTTCGCTTCTGTAAATGCTATATAGTTTGTAGCAGAAGTCTGATAATTTTCCGATGTTGTACAAAAACAAAATGCGATTTCTTTTTTCATGGGCATGCAAAATTGGCTCTTAATAACCGGCCTTCGGCCGTGCTATGGAATTTTCTCCTCCATAGTGCAAAATTTGTAAGCATCTGACAGCACGCTTTACCATGTTACGGCAATACATGGCAATACATTTAGTACATATACTAAAGCCGACCCGGCGGATCGCTCTGAGTCGTTGTTCAAGTCGATTTCCTTAACTTAAGGACATATTCTGCATTTTTTGCCAACTTATCCCAAGTTTTTTTCCAGTTAACAATTTATCCGTCATTTATCCTCTACTGTTATGGGCCCAATTTTTTCTTTTCATTTCCCATTGTCTGCAATGAATGATGATGGGTTCTGCATCGTAAACATAAACACTTTTCGGACTTACACCTTTCCCTATTCTAACCGCCCATTTACACATGCAAGTAACTTGTTGCAAGTTGTGTCTACACATTAACAACCAATACACTGACAGAGACCACAAAAGCTACTGCTACTTGCTTGAATGTTTACACAGGCAAGTGCAAGCTCATTTTCAAAATGTCGTCAAAGAAAATGGTCCTAAAGAAAATTACTTGACTCTACAAAATAAAATAAACTAAATGAAAACAATACTAAAATAAATTCAGTCAAGTACGAGGCTGACTGGCACACTTGGGATTCCGTACCAAGGTTGCCACTCAAAATTTTTTTTCCTACCAAATTTAATTTCAGAAACTACCAAACGGCATGTTTACCTGCCAAAAAATTTAAAAAAATAAAATTAATTTGGCCAGTGCTGGTGGCAATGTCGGTAGTGGGTCAATACCAGTCATTATTGACATTTCCCACAGGGTACGTAAATTTCGTATAAAAGAAACGGAAGTACTAAATGTATTCGCAGTATTTGTTTTTCCTCTTCTGCGCCGGCATGGTGGCCACAAGTATTACAACAAATTGTGGCAACCTGTACTAATGTCCTTAATACACAAAAAAAAAAAAATTGGTATGAATATAAATTGTATAAAAAATATATACTTTGCTTATGTATTTACCCACACACGCGTAAATTATGAAAAACGACCATTAGACAGACAAAAGTGAATTCAAACAGAATGAAAAAAAAAGAAAATGTTAGACAAACAAACAGTCAGCACATATTTTTTTTAATTTCAACTTCAATAGTAAAACAAGGCGAAGTGAAAACCAGCAATAATAAATTATAGTAGTCGGTACAAAAACAAATACATATGTATGTACATTTTTAACAAATTTAATTTCTACGGAGTGGGTCACACGTGTCCTTTTGCAACTGACAAGGATTTAAAAACAAAGAAGATTATGTCTTTAAAACTTTAATGTCTGGTGTTGTAAACAAAAAATGAAAAGTAAAAGTTTTGTTGCTTTGTTTATTGTTGTTGTTAAGCTCGAGAGAAAACGTAGACAAGTTTTTCGTGGAATTCCTAAATTCCTGGTTGTACATAATGCATTTCTCTTTTGCAGCGAAATGAAAAAGTGAATGACGTAAAGTTCTTTTGTTTTGTTTGCGCAAGCCTTGAAAGGGTGTTTTTTTCGGTGTATAGAACTTTAAATTGCAATAAAACAACGATGGATTACACGATTGACATGAATTTTATTTATCCGCAAAATAATTGTGTGGCATTACATTTGAAATATGAATGATTTCTGGCAATATGACCGTCACGGCTGGCGCAGATGTAGTTCAATCTGGACGTCCAATTTTCGATGACTTTTTCCAACAATTGTGGCCGTTGTCTTCCAAATGGTCAAGCGTTTGTGGCTTATCCGCCCATAGACCAATGACTTTGCATAGCCCCACAGAAAGTAGTCTAGCGGTATTAAATCACATGAACTTGGAGGCCAATTCACAGGTTCAAAATGTGAAATTAGGCGGTCACCAAATGTGTCTTTCAATTAATCGTGTTGCGCCGTCTTGTTGAAACCAAATCTCCTGGACATCATGATTATTCAATTCAGGAATGAAAAAGTTAGTAATCATGGCTCTATACCGATCACCATTGACTGTAACGTTTCATCGTTTTTGAAGAAGTACCGACCAATGATTCCACCAGCCCAAACACACCAAACAGTCAGTTTTTCTGGATGTAACGGTGTTTCCACATACACTTGAGGATTAGTTGCACTCCAAATGCAGCAGTTTTGTTTGTTGACGTCGACATTCAACCAGTAGTGAGTGCGCTTCCTCGCAAAACAAAATCGCTTATGAAAATCGGGAACAACGGCAATCTCGTTTTGCACTAAAATTGCACTATTTGCAAAACAAACTGAATTATCAAACCAAACTGAGAATAAATCACTTGACAGCTGTTAAATCGGTCGCCATCTTGAACATTAATGCCAGCTTAAAGTTCTATACATCGAAAAAAACACCCTTTTTATAGTTTTTTGTGCAAATTAATATCTTTGGCGGGGTTGAGCACAGGATACTTGAAGACAATTGAGTTCAATTCTGAAAATTAATTGTTAAATAGGTATAGCCCAATATCATCCCAGGCATGGGAGTACCTATCTTAAGCCACCGGATTCCCACTACAAAAAATTCTCTCAATTTAGAGGGAGGAAAACTAAACTATTGATGTATTAAAAAAAACCAGAATTTTTAAGATATTGCTCTTCCTGCGGAAGCTCTCCGAAGGAGAGCGAAACATTTGACAAATATGTATACTGACAATTACAAGCAAAAAGGAAGGGCCTCAAGCTGGAATAACAGTTTTGAAAGGATTTGAGCAAATATACAAAAATAAATAAATAATTAGTCTAAGGCAACACTATTCCTACTAATACCCAAGAAAAAAAAATCTACTGCTACGGGATAAGTTATGTCTACTCAGTCAGCGCCAGTATGCGTACCAACTCCTCTTTGCGAAATCAAGTTTATACGTCAATTACAATTACAACTAATCCTCTAGGTCTGCCATGCATCCTTCATTTAAAAAAAAAAAACATTTAATGAAACATTTATTGTTAGAAAGAAAAATGTTAAAGAAATTCATTTAATGCAACATTTATTATTAGAAAGTAAAGTGTGATTAATTTTCGTTCATGCGTTCACTGCATGATTGTGCATGCCTTGCATATATCATTTATGGCGAAATTGCTCAAGACGACTTGTTAACTATTTCGGAAATTATGCCTTTCTTGTATTGTAATGTGCTTCAGCTGTGCCAGGGCGAGGTTTTATTTATTCCCCATATATCCTTTTTTTGTAAATTTACTTTAAAAATCATAAGCAAGCTGTCAACACTGCATACCACTTCGCAAGTGATGTTCTTAGTCTCCGCTATGACTTTTGCTTCAATTGAGGCACAGATGTGCAAATATTTCATATATCCTTTATGTGAAAAATGCTCAAAACGCAACAAAAATTGGTAACTACTTGAGAAATTTCTTTCTTTAATATCGTAATGAATTTTAGCTAACTGAGTGCAAGGATTTGTTTATTCCCCACATATCCTTTTTTTCAAATTTACTTAAAAAATAAAAATGAAGCCGCCAATATTGATTACTATTTGGGATATAATATATTCAAGCTGTTTTCTAAGTTTTCGCTACAATTTGGTCAGAGTTGTGAAAATATCTCATATATCCTTTGTGTGAAAAATGCTCAAAACGCAACAAAAATTGTTAACTACTTGAGAAATTGCATTCTTTAATATCGTAATGAATTTCAGCTTACCGAGTGCAAGGACTTGTTTATCCCCCATATATCCTTTTTTTCGAATTTACTAAAAAATATTGTATTAAATTGCCGAATCGTATAATAAAACTGAGCTTAAAAATTTCAATTAAAGCAAAATTAATTGCAATTGAATAAAATAAATGTTTTTGATTCCAATTTGTTTGTTTGTTTCTCTGTTTTTTCTTTGCCGTTTTTCATATTTTTTAAGCTTAAAAATGGTGGTTGAACAAACACTGTTGCTGTCAAGTAAAAGGAAATCCTTGTTGGCTTTTGTGGTTAAATGCAAATTAGCAAAGTTAAAATGTATTTCGTGCTGAAGCAACTGACTGCCTGCCTGCCTGTCTGTCTGTCTAACTCGTAGTCTGTCTGTCTGTCTGTCTGTCTGTCTGTCCTCTATGCCAGCAAAATTGTATTATTATTTTCTTTTGCAAAAAGGACGTCTTGTTGACCCCTTCTCAAATTCCGGCCAGGATTCGCTGCTTGAGCTTGTATTAGTGAAACATGATAACTAAAGCTTTTGCTTGGATTTAAAAAAGTAAATCTCCTGGGGGAGTTGATGAGGTGGGGTGGGGGTGGAGTCATCACACGCACCGAGAGCACGTGTAAATTTGTTTTGCTGTCGATGGCACGCGTGCAAGTAAAAGTAAATACCAACATGTTGTTAATTCTTTTTTGTTTTTTTTTTGAGCTGAGTAAATGAATGCGTATTTTGTCAAAATCTGAGATTTTCAAAAACAAAAAGTTTCATTTTAATATTTATTGTTGTTAAATGAAGCACGTGTCCGCTGTATGCAACAACAACAGCACAACATCACAACAGCAGCAACAGCGACCTGACAAGAGTAGCAACACTTTTCATTACTTAAATAAACGCTGTAAATATTCGATTTGTAATCGGTTTTGAACTGCTTCTTCGTGCTGCTGTTAAAAACATACAAATGTTGCGTTTGTTACCACCATTGTGTAATGGGAGATTAAATTGTCTGGGGGTTTCTTTGTTTAACAACTGACAACGTTGAGAGGCCTGTACATGAATACATGTGTATTTTGTGTGAGCACTTCAAACGTTTACAATTTCAAATTGACAAACAAACATTTTTAAATCTGGGAACTGTGCGTTCATGTGATGAAACCAGGAAATTACTTCGTAGCATTTCCTTATCTCTTGTGTTTAACTAGAGGTATGAATGTGTGTTTGTGCTGTTGCTGCTGTATTGGAAATGTAATTTAATATTGTTCTGTGCGGTTTGCAGTACAGTACAAGAGCAGTGGTAAATGCACAAATTTGTTATTTAATTTAAAACTTTACATAAAATTATCTATTTTAAATCGCATTAAAGAGACAGTGAGAGGGAAAGAGAGAGAAAGAGAGAGAGAGAGAGAGAGAGAGAAACAAATGGAGAAGAAGAGAAAAGAAAATATATGTAAATATTTCAACAACTAAAAAAGCCAGTGAACTGGTTCAAGGCACCTCGATACCAGGTAGCCCTACAAGCCCAGGGGCCGGATTCTGGCATTCGTGATCGAATATACTCGATAATAAAAACAATGTAGAGCAAAAACAAAATGAGCAACAAACACACAGCATTCTATAACGAAATCGTTCAATCACGAGTGCCCGAATTTGGCCCCAGCTGACTACTGCTTTTAGCTTGTAGAACTGTCAAAATGCACAACACAAACACACATACGCTTACAAATGGGTGACAGTAGTCAGGGTTGTTGCAGAATCCAAGTCAGGCGGCTGATTCTGGCAGTCGTGATCGAAATTGTATTCGATTGAAAGATAATTTCGAACGTACTTTATTTTCTAATTCTTTTATCCGATACTGAACGAATCGATTTTGTTTTGTAGTGTTGGACAAAAATCGCATATAAATTCGTTTTACAACACTACAAATGCAAATAAAAAAGGTAAACAAACAATATTGTGCAAAAGAAATTTGTTGAAAATTAATATGAATCCGGAATTCTTGTTTTATTCATCTTCTTCCGAATCCGACGTGATTCGAATGAAAACGTTAACGTCATTCGAAGAAGAATACGCCAATATCTCTTTTTGGGCTTAATTTATTTTTATTACTGTTGACCTAAAATAAAAATTTATTGATATAATTATGTTTATACATATTTGTGTTTTTTTTAATTCGGTACTTACATTTCCTATTTTATTATTAAGGGATTAAAACAGGGGTGCCCAAAATCTTCTTATGGAAGCGCAAACACCAATACGTATACACTTTATTGACGCACACAAAGAAAAACAGAAATAAAATCATAACAAAAAATGATTTCTTCAAGTGTTTCATACTCACGAAATCATTGAAAAAAACAACAAAATCATGAAAACAAAAAAACAAAAAACAACAAAATTTACGCTCGGCACCAATGTGTACCAACAAAGCCTGCGTTCTTATTGCTGTGCATATGAAAGTGTTGTTGCTTTGAACTTGGATATGTGTGTATGTGTGTATTTCATACAAAGAGTTGTGTATACATATTAGAATGCTCAGCCAATGCTTCGCGCTTTTACAAAAACAAAAGCGTAGCAAGCGTATAGGCCGTGGGCATCCCTGGATTAAAACATACACAAATGAAATTATCTTTTTGTTTTTGGAACGAAGTTCCTTAACGCGGCTTGCTGGTAGTGGAAATTAGTAGAAATCGTCACGAAAGCGTGTGAGCTGTTTATATGTATTGGTGTACTGTCGAAAAGCAATTGTGTATGATTGGCAGTGTCTCCACTGACAGCAGCGGAGACACATACAAATAAATATTAATTAGTTGGAAAACGTTCCAAAAATTTAAGGAATCATAAAATTTCAAAATTTCAAAAACAACACAAAATAAAACATACAGATTTCACCTTGTATTACATTCAAAGATGAAAAAAAAAACGTAAGGAACTTCGTTCCTAACGGGGGTCCCCCGACCGCATTTCTTTTTTTTCTTTCTACAACACAAGTATAAATAAACAAATGAAATTATATTTCTGTATGTATACTTTTATTTTTTTGTTTGTTTTGATTGCAAAAAAACGATAACTCGAACGCTTCTTGCGTTCGAGTAAAAACTCACATGGTTGCTTTCGAACGTTCGCTTGTAATCGACTGCCATCATTACAAATTTCGATACCTTTTGCTGGATAACGAGTGACAGAATCCCAAAAGTAAAAAAAAATCGCATGTTCGACTAAAATCTCGCTCGTATGCGATTGCTAGAATTAGCCCCCAGAATTGTGAATTATCAGAATTGAAAATCAATTCTGATTTGAATTGGTGTCATGAAATCGTTTTGGTTTTGCGCTGATTCGAACATAAGTAAAACCCATATTCGAATCAGCTGTTTTGTTTTGCTTGTGCTGTTGTTTACATTTTGCAGTAGATTTTCATATACATATATTTTGATAAATATTTTTTTATCTATTAAAAAATCTTTAAAAAAATGGTAGAGTCAATAGCTTTATATACATATGTATATTGATTGAGGAAAACAACAATGAAAAAGTGAAACGGAAGATTTTAAGGGATTACACCAACCCATTGGAGCTGCCGGAAACAGCGTAAATATACGTATAGTATGTACAAGAATGCCAAAGATGTTTTAGCTATAATAAATATACAGATTTATTGGCCAATTCCGTTTAAACAAAGAGGCTGTTCAAATGCTGTTGAACATTGTCAACAAACATTTCCAGTATTGTTCAGCTAGCTGCGACATTGCGTTTTTTGGCAGATGGATCATATCAAAGATCAATAGGAAATGATAGTTCCGTTTGTCTCGCCAGAAGTACGGTGTCAATTGTCTTAAGCAACGCACTAAAGGTTTTGCTAAGGCAGGTGTGGCCTCAGTGGATGAATCTCTGGATTGGATGATAATGAAAAAGGAAGATGTAGGAACCATTTCTTCACCAAATATAGAATTCCTTCTATAGTTGGCTGCATCTGTCTCATTTTGTGTTTGATTCCTATGTTTTCCCCCATTGGTGATAAAATAATAATGAAAATGTTTGCCTATTTAGTTTAATAAATAAAAAAAAAAATTGTATTTACCAGCCTAATACCATGTTCATACATGCGCCTTTATTGAGATAATCGCAATAGAGTCCATTATTGAGCTCAATATGCCATACAAAAAGTCAATAAACTCAAAATTGCTTTGAATATTGAGAAAAAGATGAAACACAACGCTGTAAAAGATGTGTTTAATAAGCAAAAGTATACAATGCGAGATGAATGACGAGATAAATGTCAACAAAAGCAAACAAAACAAAATAGTAAAAAATAATAAAAAATAATAAAAAATAAATAAAAGTGTGAGAAGCGTGAGAATCTGCTGTCTTTTTAAACATTACAGCATTTCCAAATTTTTATTTTCTTTCTTTTTATTATTGCCGCTTTGGAGTCATAACATGAACGCACTACTTGTACAAGTTCCATATTTTTATGGTACAACACTAAAATCTTTTTAATAAAAGGCAGTTTTTCTTCAATTTTTCTTATTTGAAAATATTTTTCACTTTTTCTTTCTCACTACCAAAACAAAAACAGCAACTTTTTTCCAGCTGTCAAATACTAATTGAGTTAGCGCAATATTTGTATGTATGAACGCAAAAAATATTATGTCAATAAACTGAATATTATCTCAATTAGAAATGCATGTATGAACAAGGTATAAAACAAACATACAAATCTGCCACCTGTCAGCTGATCAGATTATTTCTGATAAAAAAAAACGATAAAAATAGATTCTGTGACACCTGGTTCTGACACAATTCTGATTCGAACACAAAAATGAGAAATATATATATCTGTTTCTGTGACACCAAAATTAATTCTGTGTCGATTTCAATTCTAATACTGATAGCAATCAGATTCTACAACAACCCTGAGTAGTTCAAGATTTCTACCAACAAAATCCATGAAGTGTTTGTTGTAGTTCTGGTTCAAAATCCAGAAACTTTTGAAAAACAAACTTGAACTAGAGTCCAGCGAATGCAACTGAGTGAGTTTTGGTTGATTAGTTACGGTGCTGATGAAGAGCGTGGCAGCTCAGAAACATGGCAGGATGTCCACCGTACTATATTATATGTATTTATTTTACATTTATTGTTCAATTTAAACAACTTAAACACTTGTTTGCTTTTGCCACACACAAATTTTGTTTATTCTTTTACATTTAAATACCACGATTACTTCTAACTATGCTTAGAAATTATCATACACTTCAGCACATCAACCTGAACCCCAAACTCCAGGCTTTGAAAAGTGAACGCACTTTAAAGCCATCGTTTCGGACAAATGCATAATTTTGCAACATTATTGGTGGCCGGAAAAATTTCTACAACTTAAGGAATACTATTCATATTTTCTGTGAAAAACTTTTCACTTTTCTATGAAAGTTTGCAAGTTTGTGTGAAAGTGTGCGTGCATTTTAATGTGAATATATTGGTTTGGAAGAGATTCTCTTGTTGTCTGGTGTGTGTCTACATACCAGTCAGTTTAATGTCCTGCGTGATCCTTGGCATTTTTGGTTTTTTCTTCTTCTACATTATTATATACATACATACATATGTATGTATGTAGCGCGCTGGTGTTGCTGTAGTTGTTGCAATTTTGCCAGATATAGTTTGATTTCAAGCAGACATTCTTCCAGCCATTCATTCGTTCATTCATTTGTTTGTTCTTTCGTTCACATTCGCTCAAACAACATTCAGAGTCAGTTAAGCTGTCTTATGGTAATAATTTAAGTGCTTTATGGTGTTTAAAAAGACAAACACATGCCAGCAAACAGCAAAACATTTGCTGTTCAGCTTTAAAGCTTTAAAACAGGGACACAAATGCACAAAACCAAGGGAGAATAAAATTAAAGGATTTAAGTAAAGGATAACAGACAATTTATAAATTGTCATACAACATGCAGCAAGAATAATTTGTTATATTTTATTTCAAGGACTTGCGTAAGTACATGTGTACGCCTGTACAGAAGCATTTTATTGTAAATACTGTTTAGCTGCTTGTTTTGTTTGCTGAAAATCATTAAACGTCTCAAAGCGAATGATTTCTTTAAGACAATTTTTTTAAAATTGCCCTAAAATTTTATGCAACAGCTTTAAAAGTCAAAAAGTCTTTTTTTCTTTATTTTGAAAAAAAAAAAAAAATTATTACGAAGTTCCTTACGCTTTTTTTTCTTCATCTTCGAATGTAATTCAAAGTGAAATCTGTATGTTTTAATTTTTATTTTATATTGTTATTATAATTTTTCAAAATATTTGAAAGCAAATAATGTAGAATTTGAAAGCAAATAATGTAGAAGAACGAATTACATTAGAAAAATTCAAATATTTCAGAAGTAATATTTATTCATAGAAAATTTTAATGAATAAAATTCATTGGATTTATGAATGAAGATTTTTTCAGTGTACAATAAATATTAATAAAACGCATGTTAGTGCAAGAGTTCTAAAAGAATTTTAGGTTTTATATTTCGTTACTTAAAATAGGAAAATGTGAGCCAACACGGAATGCCTGGCAGATGTGAAACATCATTACGAAACGAGTCAAATATAGTATAACGAATTGGTTTTTTACCCGCTTCAAAGCAGCTTTTTATCTGGTTCGGATCCAGTTTTTTAAACATCTTTACATACATAAATACATACATGTACATACATACATATATGAATGAATAATAATTCAAAAAATTTTCTAAAAAAAATATACATACACACATACAAATGTATAAATATACAGTCGAACTTCTATAACTCGAACTAATATTGTTGGCAGTAGCGTTAAAAGAACAAATCACATAAAATTTTCCTTCCGTAACTCGAACTGACATAAGCCGAAGTTCGCCATAACTCGAACAAAAAATATACACATGAACTCTATAACTGGAAGAATTTTGCTTGTTAAATTGGTTTTTTGTTTTAGTTTTGGTTTGTTTGTTTTACTCTCTTTGGTTGCTTGAGCTGGTTTGTATACTTTACATACTATTTTTGCTCAGTCACTTATTTCAGAATAGCGCAGTTCATTATTTGGTGCAAATGTCTTGCGTAAGTGCGAATGCAAGAAATCGTTGCTTTTTCTTTGCAACCCAACAACAAAATATACAAGGTTGCACTCGCAATATTTTTGGATTTACGCACCGCTAATTACGTGTTGCTTGCTACCAACTCGGTGACTCGTTGTATAGAAGGTTGCAAAGAAAAGTAGAAGTGTTGCAAAACGAAAAAAGAAATGTTTGCTGTGTTAAAGGTTTGTTTGAACATTTCTGATTCTCATTCTGTTCATGGGAATTATGGAATAAGTAGTTAAGTTTCAAACAAACTTTTAAGTATTTTTCAAGTCCACTGATGAGTTGATTAGCACCAACGAAATATCGGCGGCATATAGACAGCTGAAAAATACAGCAAATATTTTTTGAAAAGGTTCATTTTTGGACCTGATGTAATATAAAAATATAAGGCACACAAGTTCAAAATTGAAGTAGGCAAATATGTATAAATAAATAAATAAATAAATAAATAAATAAATAAATAAATAAATAAATAAATAAATAAATAAATAAATAAATAAATAAATAAATAAATAAATAAATAAATAAATAAATCAATAAATAAATAAATAAATAAATAAATAAATAAATAAATAAATAAATAAATAAATAAATAAATATATAAATAAATAATTAAATAAATAAATAAATAAATAAATAAATAAATAAATAAATAAATAAATAAATAAAAAAAATAGAATCAAGAAGTATTATTTTCTTTAAAAAGAGCCCTTCTGGCCCATAAATTCTCCATGAAATTTTTGTACCACACAATATTTTTAAACAAGTTTTTTAAATTGAGCATGTCTTTTCGGCAATTTAAATAAAGGCCGCAATTTCCATTTGTATGTTCAGATCATCAAGTTCTTGACTATTTTAGCTACCGTTTTTTTAAGAAACAATTTCAGTAATCATTTAAAAGAATTTCATGCACACACACACACATCCCTACAACGAGAGATTTCTTTGCATTTGTATGCCGTTGCATTATTAATTTGTGTTGCAGCTTTAATCAAGATTTCTTTTAAAGTTTCGAGCTGGAAATTTCTAAACACAGACAACAAGCCAATAATTTATCATGTCTGTCTTGCCAACTCTATCAAATAATGGCCACTTGTAGTTTTGAACGCAATGCAAACAATAGACCCTGATTCGCACATGTACACACATGAAACACATACAGGCAGACACATATGTATGTAAGTACAAACAGGGTGGTCCAGATACAAATATCTTTTGAAATTGTATTCAGGCATTGCTCAGCCTGATCATAAGTTGAGCAGCCTACAGCAATTGAAGCGCACTGGTTTTGGTTGGTATTTTCTGATTATGGATTCTGTAGGATCAAATGGTCTTGCGGTGCCACGCAGTGGATCGGAATTGCACGCTTTTAATTTAATTGTATTGTAGCTCAGATTAGGTAGCTCGAACTGTTCAGCATGACGGTATGTTGGGGCCAAAACAAGTAGCAAATAATATCGGAGTCATAAGACCAGCTTCTGGCGATTGGCGTTTTGACATTTACATGCACAATGGGGTTCAATATAGCGGCAGGTAAGGGCTTCAAGCCAAGTACTACAGGCAAGTATCTGTAATCACTATTTCTCTGCACCCCAAAAGATATCGTAGACTGATCCAACCATTATCAACTGTTAATGTAAATTATTGCTGCAATTTCGAGGATAACAATTTTTTCGTTAGTTAATCTAACCAGGACCCCGTTTATCACAGTTTAATACTGATGTATTAGAAGTAAAGAAAGCATTTCTAAAAATTTATTATTTTGTCCAGATCTATCGCGTAACTTAATTACAAATGTAAATTGTTCTTGGAATTTCGAATCGATGTCAAAAAAAAAAAAATTGAATAAGAATGAAAACAAAACTAATTGTTAAGCGACATTCTCAATAGTAATATTACTATTAAATAAGTAACAATACAATTTTAAATCAAAACATTACCACAACGATGTCTCCAAGTTGCCTGTTAGTCTTACTCCCTGTTCCTCAATGACGAAGTCGTGCGATTGTTCGCTTTCTAAATGAAAGAAAATTGTTTTGGGTTCCTCTATGACGTTCATTTATTCGAACGATGACTCGAGCGACAAAATCCAATTCCTCTATATCGATCATGTCGTCAGCACTGCGAACACAAATGTCAACATCAAGCACTTGTTGTTTTGCTATCGAGTGGAAGTTTTTATAGAAAAAAAAAAAATTATATTTATTTGTAAAAAAAAAAACTGGGAAATAAAATTAGAAAATCCACATATTTTTCATTTTTATCTTATTTAGTAAGATTATCGTATGAATGTATGTAGTTTTTCCAAACACTTCACTTGTTCGCTGGATGGAAGAAAAACCTGAGTTTGCCAGCGGAATACCCGTGTTCAATGCGTCAAAGTACTTTTAAATTTTAAATACCGCAAAAACTATTTCCACACTTTCAAAATGTTTGCTTTTTTATTTTGTACATATTTGTTTTGGCTTGTCAGATACAGCTGACCAGTTTCTGTATCATGGAATTACGCTATTTCTGTCTTGCAAACACAACTTTGGCAGTTCAACTACTAGCAGCAGTAGTCAGCTGCTCTCGTACGGTTACCTTGGTTTCGACAAGCTATGGTTACTCGATTTAACAACAAATAAAACCACAAAACGAAAATTCGTTTTCGAAACGAGAAATTTACTCGTATTCGAACATGTGTATTGTGAACGATATTCGTATTTGGCCCACTCACTGCTTTTTTGAGAGGAAAAAAAAAACGCATTCGCATGTAATAAAACATTCGATTCCAAACATGAAAACATAAATATGCATTAACCCATCAACCATAATCATAATAACATTAATTCCGTGGAAAAATCATGCCTGGCTAGTCTTTGTTGTTTGAAAATAAGAAAAAAAAAAAAAAAACAAACTGGTGGTGTTGTTATAGTTGTTGTACGATTAAATTTTCTTTTTCTACAATTTTTTTTTTCTCCATTATACATATTGATGTTGTTGTCTTTTTTTAGGTTCTTCTCACTGCGATGCAATTAACGGAAGTTCGTTCCGTTCCACTTGGAAAATCTGCAAATGTAGAAAGGCAAACAGCAGCAACAACCGCACCAACAACAAAAACAACAACACCAACAACAGTAATAAAAGAATTTATTAATAAATCAACTGCATACAGCAATAAAAACAAAACTATGAATACATATGTATGTATGTACAGGCATACATACAAACATAAGTATTGCTGTTATTTGCTATAGACAACAAAACACAAAGAACTTGTTTTTGAAATGGAATTGATAATAAACAAAGTCAGCTGAGTTCAAATGCATGCGCATTTGCAATTAAAGGTTTTTGCTCATGTGGAAACTCTCTCCCTCTCTCTCAGTTTTGTTCTTGCTAGTAGTCAGTTCCAATCTGTTCCCTTTGCGGGGAGAGTATACAAGTGTACCCAGTGAAACTTTTGTCACATACATCTTCCAACTGAGACCACTGACAATGTAAGTCCGACCCATCAGAAATTTGTATACAATTCCTACTTACATTTACACAGCGATGGCCTAGGACGTACGATTTATCCAATACCATATACATACATTGTAACTGAAGTTTAGATGGGTCCAACTGTTATGGTGGTTCGGAGTGCAATAAGATGTATCTCAATGCAATTTGTATCTAGTAGCAGATAGATTAATAAAATAAGAAAATCAACAAAAATTTAATAATATTTATTTATTGTAATTTGGAAAATAAATATAAATAAATAAATTGGAATGTATAAAGTAATTTATGTATGTATGTATCTAATTGTTTCTTCCACATTTTTTATTATCATGTCAATCATTTTTGTAAAGTTTTCGTCAAGACCGCCTGGAGTAATAATAATCGTAATAATATTAACCTGAAATCGAAAAGGTAAAAGTAATGAAATTGGTAGAATGTGTGTGATAATTTAATATTCTTACAAATTTTTGGAAATCTTTTTGGATTTTATGCTCTATTGCCGTCATTTCATCATCAGATTTAATTGGAAATCAATTCACTTCTAAAACATTTTTGATTTTGCTACTTACGTTAAGGTGGGATCATACGATTGCCGCAATACACCAATTTTTGTTACATTTTGTGTGCCAATCGTGTGATAGCACAATTTATTGGCTCATGCGGCAACCAAAACGAATGTTGTTCCTATTTGTCCCAATCAAATACAACCCTGATGCGACAACCGTGTGAACACTTGACATACAACTAATCACCAATAAAAATTCTAAAAATGCACCAATATTTATTGTGTTCTCATGCGGCAACCAAAGAAGACAATGCCCGCTAATAATATACATATGTACATACTATGTATGATATACATATATAATATACATACATACTATGTATGAAACTAAATAAATGTATACGTACATATATTTATTTAGTTTCAAATTTATTTAAACGCGTCTTCCATGATTTTTGCTTTTCAATCAGTAAAATTCAATTGTTGTTACTATTCATTTTTTGCTTTTACAGCCCGCACAACATTATAATAATAGCCGAAGCAATTTTCTTTCTTTTTAATGAACAAACCATCTGCTACAACAGCTGTTTCTCAGAGTTGCCGTATAATATAACAATCGTGTGACTATAATGCGGCAATTATTGGTACTAAATTGTTTTGCGGCAATTTGCGACAGTAAAATGTGACAATCATGTGATTGCAGAGAATTTGATTGGGACAAATTTTTTATTGTGCTCCAATTCAGCCCAATAAAAATTGTGTAAAATTGGTGCATTGCGGCAATCGTGTGATCCCACCTTTATACCTACTTTGAAAGAACAAAAACAATCTGAAAAAAAAACTAACGGAACAAAAAATACAGAAAGCAAACGAAATTCATAGTTAAAACTGAATAACAATTCGGCGCCTTACTAAGCCATCCAAATCAGATGCAAATAAGAACACGAAAATAATTTCGTGTTTGTTTTGTTCTTCGCTTCTTATTAACATTTCAATTAAGAATGTAATGAGACAAAGGCAAATCTGAGTCGGATGCTAGTTGTAAACGAATTACTATTTTTTGTTTCATTTTTCTTATTGACATAATGTTATACAATCGGATGGGTTTTAATTTGTAATAACTTGTGGACTGCTGGGTATTGAAGGACGGCTGGGAAAATCAAAAATGTACAAAAACACATACACTGTGCAAATTTCAGCTCTCTACCTTTTACGGTTCGAGAGTTATAGCTAATTATTACTTTTCGTTGTACAGGGACACCTGGTAGCTTTCGACTTGTTGTTGTTTTTAGTAATCGTTGTTGTAGCGGCAAGGTACAACAACATCCTGTGAAAATTTCAGCTCTCTAGCTCTTACCGTTTCGGAGAATGCAAGCTGTGACGGACGGACGGACGTAGAAATCTCGATAATAGGATTCCGCTTCACTCTGATAAGTACGGAACCCTAAAAAAAGGGAAGTACAGTGCCATTCCTGGCATAGTTGTAAATCAATTAATACTTATAGGTGTAATATAGTTTTAAATAAAGGGACAGAAACAGTCTGTTTGAGAATACCACAGTGAACACACGTTGTAATTTATTAATAAGCGCCTGTATAGCATATTCTACCAGGTGCCCCAATATCTTGCCATCACTTACATAGGTGTTGTCTTGCCCGCACCACTTCATATCTCTGCAAACTTCACAACTTCAGCAGAAGTCGAGATAAGTCAACCTGTCATAGAAAGAGCTGAGTCGCGAAAATTAAAACAAATTACCATATGGTTAGAAAGGCGCGAATTGATACTTTAGTGGATGTGACGGTCAAGCAGTCAGTGTGGTACCAGCATACAAATTCAATGGTATTTGAATACGTAACGATATTTTTCTACCGCCATTTGCCAAATATTGTGGTCAACTTATGTATATTTTTCTGTGTGTAGGGGTCAGGCTCTGTGCGCTGGTGTCAGGTAAAAAAGTAGTCATCAGCAACTATGTACCTGTATGACCAAAGACATGCTGGAGGAACGCAACGCCATAACAAATTTGGACAGCAGGTGTATCAGCTTCGACTAGATTGAAAGTTGATGGCATTTGCAAATGCCCTAAATCAATTGTTTCTTTAAATTGATTCATTCCAGAGCATTCCTACCACACCATGAGCATGCTGAGTCGTTGTGAAATGTAATGAGAATGGAGCGGAAAACAAGAATTGAGAACCAAACAATTCTAAACGAAAGTTTGCATAGATTTTTGTATGCATTTGCCTGACTGACGTCTGTCTGTACGCCGCCATATGGTCATACAAATACAAAAGCGGTGGTGCCGTACATCTTTTCTAGCACTCAAACTTTACAGTGTTGTGGTTGTTTTTGTTGTTATTATGCCGGTCTTAAGTGTATCCATGCGAACCGAACCAGCCTGCAAGCCATCCATCTCCATTTAGCACGTTCATACTTGCATAAAAAATTAAATATGAAGAAAAACCAAAAAAAAAAAAAAAAATATATATATATACATATGTATAATAACAATCCATTAGTTTTCATTTAATACTTTTCAAATTTGTTTCTGCTGCCTTTTGTGTGTGTGTGTGTGTGTGTGTGTGTGTTTGTGTTTGTTTTTGTTGTCTTATTTCTTTCTCCATTTCGCAGTTAGCGCAGCTGTGTTTGTTGCTTTTGGTTAAATGTTGGGGCTGCTCTATTGTTGCTGGTTGGATTGTGTTTGTCGTCGTTGCTTGGTTGTCTGGTTGTCAGGTTGGTTGGTTGGATGGTTGGTTTCAGTGTTGAGCTGCATTATATATACTTTTATGTTTCTAGTATCAGTATTTGACGTGAGTTGAGACAGTTTGGATGTTTTAGACGGGCTATAAACGCTGTGACACCCGTTCGTGTTTAATTAACTCTTAAATATGTTTTAAGTTCTTAATGCAATAATTATTTCTTCTTGAGCAAATTATTTAAAGCTTGTAAAAAAGAAAACTCCTTTGCTGCCTGCTTTTAAACGCTTTTTCAACAACGAAATCATAAGCATCAAAAGAATAATTGCTATTTATTATTTGCTAAAGTGCTCTATACATACATACATACATAAATAAGTACATATATACCTACATACATATTTATTTGCAAGTGCTGAAACGCAAGAAACAAACAAATTTTCTAATCTCAGCAAAACGAGTAGTGCAAAATAGAGATTCAGCTGTTAAAAATTTGTAAACAAACGTGAAATTGATTAAATTTATTATTCTGTCAATTGACGGCTGTCACTTTTCTACACAAATGTGTGCGTGTGTAAGAGATTGGTGTTTATTTATTTAATAAAATTTTCGCAATTGCCGGTTGTATTTGTTTTTAAGTGCTTAAAGAGTTTGTTCTTGCTGTGTGAGTGAGTGTGTGTGTGTGTGTGTATTAAAATCTCCAATTGAAGTTAGAAAAAAATATATATATAAAGCAATAAAAAAATTTGTATTTACAATTCTGTTTGAGTATGATCTAGTTTGGAAGTTCTTTTAATATTGACAACCTACTCAAGTGCTAAAAGAAAACTTAAAAAAAAAGATTAAAATAAAGTAATCAAATATTAAATCAAGTGGGCTGTATAATCTAATATTTTTTTTTTTTTTTGTGTATTAAAAGTACTAAAGTATGAAAATGTGTTGAAATCTAAAATAACTTTAGTAAACAGCATAGAAAAAAAGATTTGGTCTTTAATGCAGAGTTGGCAGCAATTTAGTAACATTAACGAGCATAAATAAGCCTGGTGATTAAACAATTTTTTTAAATTATTTAATGGTTAATCCATAAAAATTTGCTTTATTAATCTTGTGGTGCCTTTTTCGTTTCCACAACAGAAGGCAACATTTTCAATTTTGTGTTGCAGAGAAAAAAAAAAAAAAAAGAATTGCAGAAGAGTTTTGTTTTACTAACTTTTCATTTACTTATTTTTGATTATTGCAATATCTTCTTTTGATTTTAAGCTGATTAAAATATTGCAACTCGCAGTGTGCAGTGTAAAAAAATGCATAATAAATGCCTGATTTTTATTTAGAAACGAAAACGGCATTAATCAGTAGTTGAACTTTAAATCCTTCTTTGCAGTCTATTCATTTAGTATGATTATGTCCCATCATTTTGCAGTTTGAAAGAAATGTTTATCTATTGTTATTTGCACTGGAAAACATAAATTATTGTTTTCTAATAAGAAAAGGCACTTCATTTTGCAATTGATACCACTTAAAAATATTACAGTATTTATCGGATATAAGAAACTTGAAAAATCCACGAAAGAAGTTTCTTATAAGCGTTTCTTTCTTATATACCTACAATTATTTTATATAAGAAACTTATTTCTTATAAAGTAGCTATGGCCATAAGGCATTTGTTTCTTATATGAACATACGAGCTTTTTTACCTTTTTATGTACATACATATATAGAAAAATAATACAAATCAAATTTTATTTTATTAACCCCTTCAGTAAATAGATATAAAAAACTAGACAACTTCAATTTGAAAAAAAAAAAATTATATGTAGTAAATACATGTACATACATAATTCATTTTGTACTATTTATTTATTTATTTACGAGGCAAGAAACAAAAACTTCTCATGAGCACTAAAAGTAAAAAAAAAAACGTTGTTGTTGTTGTCAAACTGTCAGAAAACAGAGTTGTCCATGCAAACTACATAAATTCAGTGTTGCCCTTGAAAGTTTCTTATATAAATTCTTTTTCTATACATTTTGTGGTTTTGGTGTTCAAGAAAACTGTTCTTTTATCAGTTGTTTTCTTATAAGCGTTTTTCTTATATGAAACTTTTTTTGTTGGAAAAAAAAAACACTAAAAAGATATGGTATTTTTGCAAATGTTTCTCATAAGCGTTTTGTTCTTATATGAGATATTCTTATATCCGATAAATACTGTATTTTTTTTTAATCAAAGAATCTCTTACAGATAAAAATATTTTGTCTTTTGAATGATTTTGAATGATTACTTTGCTGAGGTGGTAACGCTGGCACAAAAAAGAAATCACACGTACACGAATGTTTACATCAGTTTTTTTTCATTTTACCCTTAAGAAAATGATAGAAACCCTGCTGTATAAACCCATCAGCTGTGTCGGTCATACGATGCATCAAATGATCGACACTGTTCTTGCTGGGCATGAGCGATGTTCGGCATCATGGTCATACCAAGTTCATGGCTAATGGAGACTCCCTGGTTACCGACTGTCTATATTCAGTCCAAGGCGATCTAAGCTAAGTGAACTTGACAGCTCAGGCGATTCTTTTTTGCTTCCAGCTCTTTTTATCTTGTTGTGTCAACATTTTTTGTTTCTTTTTAATAATTTTATTTTTAATAACTTTATTACATATTTCTTGTTAATAACTTTATTGGGCTTTTTAGTTTAGTTTTTACTTCCTCTAAATTGAGAATGCTTAGTTTGTGATAAAATTGGAGTGAACGGCATTTGTTAAAGCCGGCAAGAAAAGTAAAGTTGATGAAGACTTACTGGCTGGAGTACATACCAAGACTGTTTCACGACCCCTACGTCATTCATCTTCATCCGAACTCGTTTCGAACTCAGTTCATAACTAATTGCATACTGTTTTTAAGCAGTACTCCTTCCATAGCCATCCTACTACCTTCCATAGCCATCCTTCATTGCTGGCTGGCTGTATTTAATCTTATAGATCAATTTTCCACTTTATCATTGTATTTTTTTGTTGATTGGGATATACTTTGTATTCTCTTACCAACATCCAATTGATTTTTGTTATTGTATTTTATTTTTATTGTATTGTTAGTGTAAGACCGCGAAAATTTGTGAAAAAATCGCACGAGGCAGAAGCAGTTTTAAACTGGTTTACAAGCACAGAAAACAGTTGGTGAAAATAATTTGTATTATTAATTTTGTTAGATTTTATAAATGAGCTTAAGGTCACTCAATTCTCAATAAATATATTTTTTATTTATTGATAAATTTTTTCGATATTTCGATACGCCTTTGCTCATTTATAAAATCTAACAAAGTTAAATAAAAAGGTCGAAGAACGAGTATCCAGAACATGTATTATTAATTGAAACTTTTTTGTTTTGCCAATAATAAAGGATTCTAAATAAATTTTGAATTGAACAAATTTTAATTGCTTTAATTAAACGTTTAATTTAATCGAAATTCTGATTAGTGAATTATTTTATGAATTTTGTAAAGATCTTGGTCCATTACAAAGAACACAGCACAAACGACTTTTTATAAATCAGTTTTGCTTCACTATTGCCTTTTGCTCAGTTTTCGCAAATGTTCATGCTTTCGTGCCAATTGCGTTATTCGTAGCTGTTGAGCAGCCTTTTTCCGATTCAAGTTCTACTGGGCAAAATTAGACTAATCATTAATTTAAAATACTAACAATGAACTTACATTTACATATATAAAATGAGTGGCTTAGGAAGCAGAATTACACTTGAGGCGTTAATTTAAGTTATCCTGTTACTGTACATAAAGTGTGATTCGAATGTGAGTTATTATTTTTTTTATTACATTTATCGGGCTTAAGTTCATTTTATATTATTGTTGTGAGTTGTTGTGATTGATATTATGATTAAACAAGACAAAAAAAAAAAAAAAATTAATAAATAAAATAAAATAAACTCGGCAAAGTTCTTCAGCTGGGGGACAACTATTGCATTTATTGGGCTCAAGCTCTTTCTGTATCATTTTTGTGCTTGATATTAAATTACCAAAATAAAGAGCAAATGTGTTGAATAAATACCTTCAGCTGGGGGACAACTATTGCATTTATTGGGCTCAAGCTCTTTCTGTATAATTTTTTTGCTTGATATTAAATTACCAAAATAAAGAGCAAATGTATTGAATAAAGACCTTCAGCTGGGGGACAACTATTGCATTTATTGGGCTCAAGCTCTTTCTGTATCATTTTTGTGCTTGATATTAAATTACCAAAATAAAGAATACATCACAAACCTTTAACTAGGTATACAACTAGCTGTTTCGAAGTCACCACACTTCTCGTCAGCAGCCGTCCTGGAACTCTAAGGCTTATGTTACTAAATAGACACTCAGCCACAGAAGTATTTACATTTTCTGCCCTTGTCTTGTTTAACTAATGTCAATCACAACAATAATATTGAATGAACTTCAGCCCGGCAAATGTAATTTAAACTAATTATAGAAGAGAAGTTAGAAATTAATTTCAAATGTGAGTTTTAATATCATACGCGATTCGAAGAAAGCTTGTAAATTGAATAAATTGTTTGTGTTACTAAGTTGCTTGCCAAAACTGTTGAATTTACTTATTTTTTCGATTTCTCCTTTCAGTAAGAAATTCAAAGTGCTATAAATTCAAAGATACGCCAGCAAATTTCTAATTGAAAAAATTAAATATAACACATACTTCTACAATGTGAATTTTAAAATCAAAAATCTGAATGAAAGAAGAAAATTAAATTGAAATTAATAAAAAAAAAAAAATCAAAATAAAAATTCACTAAAATCATCATAAAGATACACAATTCAAATCAAAACAGAAATCTATCAATCAAATATTCTCGACGAAAAAGTCATGAAAGTGTGGATTATTTTGGCTTGAACAGCTGCTTTTCAAGGTAAGTGTACAATTATCCCCCGGCAAGAAATAGCTGATGGAAACTAACACATTAACAACTTAATTACTAACGCATGCAAAACAAATTTATAGCTTTCAGCGTTGCCATTACAATGATTTTTTTTAATATTTTGATTTTCCCCTATTAGTTTGGTAATTTAATTAATTTACCGATCTGCCATCTCTGTGAAGTGAATGTCAAAAATTTCATGACCTAGGCCCATGCGAACGCAAGCTGTCGAAATCGAGCAACCCAAATTGATTCAAAATCGATCGACTACATTTCGATGGCTTATATTTTTTGCGACATCGAGGAACAGGTCGTCTGTTAACTTTGAAATTTGTTTTTGCTAAAAGTTGTGGTTTGAGTCGGGGTATTTAAATTCCTATTTTCTTTTCACACACATGCAACATATTAATTTTGCTGCAAAATAAAGCAAGCGTCATTTGTTTGATGTGGAATCCACAATAACAATTGGGGTTCGTTAACAAGCGTTAGGGAATGGGGTATACTTTTAATAAAAAAGAAAACTTTAACAAATTATGTAACTGCACGGTATAACCAACATTAAAAATGCATAGAATTTCCCCATATGAAAAAAATGTTGCACAACATTTTTCACAATTTCGAACAGAGTAACAACCTTGAGGGGGAATGAATTCTGAATTTAAAAAATAATCCCTCATCTCAGTTAGGAGCGGTATTGTGTTTAGCATATACCAAGAAAGGCTGTCAAAAAGTATACATCAAGTATTTTAATGTTTAAGTACTCTGATTAAAATTCCACGCGGAAAGTTTTCAAAATGCATGTAAAAAAAATTCGCATGAACTTTTCGTGAAAAAATGTTGCAGAAGTAGTGCTATGCTCATTTTGAGAAAAACATATGAAATGTACATATCTGGCAACATTTTCTTTTTGCTGCGAAATAATTGAAGTGGCAATTCTTCCACGTGAAATTTTTAGCTGATATTTTCATTGCAAAAATTTAAGTAAAATTTTTTGGACAAAAAAAAAAAGGAATGTAAAGTAATAAAGAAAACCAAAAAATTAAATTCAGTGCGACAGAAATGCGGGAATTGATGTCAGCCGTGAAGAAAAAGAACATTATTTGGGACTTCTTTGTTCATTTTGATGTATTTGTATAAAAAATTAACTTTTTATTCTATAATTAAATTTTTCTCATCAAAATCCAAATTGCAAAACATATGGGTTTTGTTTACAAACGTAAAACAATGTAGCATAGTTTTAATAAAAATCTATTTAAATTGTGTAAAACCTCGGGATAGGTAACATTAGATACATGTCAAATTTTCCGTACGAAAAAATCAATGTTGCTCAACATTTTCCGCAGTTTCGAACACAGTACTTACCTTAAGGCTGAGCAATTCAATGAAAAATGTTGCTAGACTAGTACTGAGTTTTCTCATGGCTAAAAATGCACTTAGCCACATCCTGCACTGAAAAAACAATTCACTCCATTTGTATTTAAATCAATCCCAAGCGGGTAAGTACGGATTTTCTTAAATCAAGTACGTTGTGCTTGTTTTAAGTACGGATATTTCAAGAGCTACATACTTAATTTTAGACACACTCAATCCTGCTTTCGCATTGATTTTAGCCATTTCTAAACCTGGTTTCGGATTGATTTTGCCCATATCCAATCCTGGTTTCGGATTGAATATAGCTCAAGTCCGTGTTTTAAAACAAGAACGCCGTTCTTGATTTAAGAATTGATTTAAGTACGGAAGGTTTGAATTTGTTTTGATGTAATGATTGACTATTTACTTGATACGATGTTTCTCAAGCCTATTAAATCACGAATTCGTACCTGCTCTACCTTCTTAATTGATTAAGAATTTATAAATTATTTTGTCTCTTTGCCGATTCGAACCTCGAACCCAACTACTGCCAGTCCAGCCCGTCTTCGAATTCAGCCATAGTAGCAATTAAAAAATAGAAACAAAATTCATTACTTATACAAGCACACACAAGTGCTGGTTATAAATACACTCAAGAATTTCGTACTCATTTTAAGCCTAAACAGGTTTGATGCTCTTTAGGAATCCCTATTCCGCTTCACTAGTGTGTTACGCGTACTTAAATTTTTAAGCACGTTTCGTACTAAAATCAAGTAGAGAAAACTTAAATTTAGAACGAGCTTTTTCTTTCGGTGTATGAAAGCCATGCAATAAAGTCAGTTGGCTGGATTTTGTATGGGATTTGGCACAGCACTTGATTCTTGTTTACATTTTAAATATCATATTTTCTCAGTGAAACTCTGAATGTTGCTCCACATTTTCGAAGAGAGTACCAACTTTTATTCATAACTTTTCTCTAGTAAATATTGTTCTACTACAGACTGCTGTCTGGTTATTGTGTAAATATTTTTGCAAAGATAATGTTTGGAATTGCTGTATTAAGAACATATAAATTCGAACAGTTTTGCTTTGTAAACGTTACTTAACTGCGCTCTTGTTCTAAAGAACATGTTGCCTTGTTGCCGACTGTTCTCTGAGCAACATTGTGCTCTACTACAAACTGACTTTCTTAACAAAGAGTACTGCATTTTTCTCTCAACTTTTTCATCCGCAGAATGTTGCTATTTTATTGCAAAAATGCTCATAAATATGATTTCTTTTTTTATTATTTTTATTATTATTATTAAGCAACATAAACTTTTATCTTTTAAAAAATTATGTGTTTGTTTGCAAATTACTTACACTACTTTGAAAGAAAAACGATTTGGCAAAAACTCCAAGTCAAAGTAGCAGTTTGTGTTCGCAAACAATACAAAGGTGGCAAAGTAACATTCATTAAGTTGACAGCTTTATAATGTGATTTCTTTTGCTTGCAAGTTATTTTTTTGGGTCTTTTAAGCAAAATCATTGATCTTAATAAACTATTGAAATCTTTTCAATAGACTCGAGTAATTTTCTATATTGTCTTCTCTATTAGAGTTTCGTTCAACACTCAAGTCTGTCGGCGTTCGTTGTTTGGTGGAAGAAAAATTGTTTAAAAACTGCATGAACAGTTACACCTCACAGCCACGTTTTTGGTTGTGAACAAAATTTTTGTTTGTTATTTGTTTATTTTAATGTTTAACGTCAGACACACCTTTTTGTAATGATTTAATTTTTCGTAAATTTTTATTTATTTGTTAAGGTTTGTTTATTGTGGTAAATGCTTTATTTCTTATTTTTTGTTTTTTGTAATTTACTGTTTTAATGTCTTTTACATGTTCATATAGTGGAGCTTGAGCGGAAAAAAGTGTCATTTGATTTGACATTAAGTACTCCGGTACCCTTTGTCATGGTAATGACACCAATTTTTCGGTTTTAATGTTGCAAAGAAAATTTCATTTACTCAAAAAAGAGATAAGCGAGCAGCTCCTAAAGTTTCACACCGGCTTGCATGAGTAAAAATTTAAGTAACGTGTGTTGCAAATGCTATGCAAAAAGGGGATATATTTTTTTTTGAGAATATACAACTCTTTGGCCTTCAAAGGGATTAAAGAGGTTTTCGCCTTAACATGTCACATGAATAACATCTGCAGGAAGCGATTATTTGCCGTAGAAACTTTTCTTTAAATAGTTTGTTTTCTTGACAAAATCTTAGCTCAAGCTTCCCACATTTGGGCAACATGTTCTTAATAAATGGGCAACATTTTTATGTTGCAGACGTTGTGTGCAGGGTATCAGTATTCTGTAGACTCTAGAGAGTCTCAAAGGTTGGTACTCTGTACGAGACTTTCACTTGAAATCTTTGAAGCCAGCTGCGAATCTTACATGTACCATGGGCGATAGCCTTTTGTCAAAAAATGTAAACTTCCTTGAAACTCAAGGACTGTGGCATCATTTGAAAGCAGTTGTTGTTCTGTTTGAAACAGTGGAAAATGTTGAAAAACATTCCTTATTTCCCTTGGAATATATGTATGTATGACTTTTAAAATGTAAACAAAATCGAGATTCTCTGCTGCATTTCGTAGAAAATAAAGCCAGTTTGCTTTATTTCACAGCTTTCATCTGATGTTGTCAGATACATTTCATATACACTACTTCAGCAACATTTTGCCCTGCAATTTTTTTTCCCATATTTTTTGTGTATCTATTTTTTTTAATGAAATTTTTGCATTAGCTCTATGAAAATTCATTGCCGTAATAAACATTTTCATTTGATTAATGAAAAAATATTAAAGAAATAAATTCATTAGAACTATGAACAAAAATTCTTTCAGTGTAGTTTTGTAATTTTTAAAAGCAAAATGTTTTGCAGATAAATTGGAAGTTTTAAGGAGAAACGTGCACAATTTCTGGTCTCAAATATGGCAAAGGCTGTATATCCTCATTCTGGTTGATTGATAGTTTAGATTTTCTTTGAAAAATAACAAAACTGCTTTGCAATTATGTATTTCATATCTTTTCGTTTGCCTCAAGAATGCAATTTGATGTATAAAGCCTTGAAATTGCTTAAACGAACATAGAATTCACAACGACATAGAAAATGCCGTTTATTCAGCAGTTGGAAACATGTTGCTAGAAGAGTTTCGATGTTGCAGAACATGCTGCCAGCAACATTTTGCATATATTCATGATGCAACCAGCCCATTGTTACAACAATCTCACTTCATGCTTGAAATGAGATTGAATGGTTTTTTGGCAGCTCTTCCCACAAAATGAAGAACATCTTAATTTAAGCAATTTTTGTAACTGTTTTGCCTGAAAATGTTTCTAAACAAAAGCAGCTGAAATTGTGTAGTTACCATTTGAAAAGGCTCTCCAAAAAACATTTTTTTACAACTCTTCTTCAATTCAATTGCTGTTTATAAATTTTCCCAAATTGTTGATTTATTTGTTTATTTATCTTTTGATACGTCCGAAACATTGACCTCCAAATTAAACATTTGCATTGTTTCCATTACGTTTGTTGTTTTTTTTTATTATCAGTTTTTGATTGAGTTCTTTTGCCATCGATGTTAATCGGTGTGTTTGAAATTTGTGTAATTGACTATTTCTATATGGAGACATTGACGCCGTCATTATCTAATCAAGAACTATACATACATATGTACATTCTATATGTTCATTATTTTGTTTGAAGAAAAACGAACTCAAATAAAATGAAATAAAATTAAAGAAAAATGTTGTTTGAAACCAGCGGATTTTGGAAAAAGACTCATGCGAATAAAACGATATTGAAGGCAAATGCTGGCTGGCTGGTTGGTGTTGATAATAAAGCTGCCTGATGACGAATTGTGTTTTGGGGGTGATAGCAACAACAGCAACAACAACAATAACAACGACCGCAACAGCGGAAGTTTATGACGGCAAGAAACTACAAATTCAAACATGAACTTTTGAAATT
Source organism: Sturmia bella (assembly GCA_963662145.1). Classification (NCBI taxonomy): domain Eukaryota; kingdom Metazoa; phylum Arthropoda; class Insecta; order Diptera; family Tachinidae; genus Sturmia; species Sturmia bella. The sequence goes on from OY759172.1 coordinate 23,893,452, forward strand.
TTACGAGTTTCAATTAAATTTTACCACAAATTAAAAGTACAAATTAAATAAAATGTCTGCATCATACACCTGCGTTAAATTAAAAACAAACTTAAATTAAAATAAAAAAAAAAACTTCCAAATAGTTTTACAGGAAAAAGAAGTACATACATGTAAAAAACTTTATGGACATTTGCTGTCATTCTTATCGTTTTCAGTTTGATTTGTATGTTTTTATGACATACATACATACATACATACATACATACATGTGCAAGCAAGTATAAATTTTCCATATCAAACAGAAAAAGTTTCACAATTTTCTGTCCCCATGTCGAGCTGCCAGCCAGCCAGCCAACCAGTCAGCCAACCAGCTCTTGCAAGTCAAAAGGAAACACTTCAATACTGATATTTTGTATCACAACCTAAATAAAATACTCTTATTTTTCTACTATTTATTTGTACTTATTTTATTTTTTATTTGAATTTTATTATAAAACAAATGTTCGAACTCTCAGGCAGACATGCCACACAGTTTTCAAAAGTCACACATTAAATGTAATAGAAATAATATTAGAGTATTTGATATCGCAAAAATAAAATCAATTGTTGGTAATGTTGTTGATAGCATTGTTGTTGTTGTTGCTTTTAGTGGAGTTGTATTGATGTCATTTGATCAGTTATACAATCGCTCAACCATCCAAACAAACAAACACTCGTTTGTTCGCTACGTTCATTCATTCATTCATCGATAACTTTAAACAGGAACATAAGTTCAATGAATACCTACAAATACGAATATGACGACGACACTTGGTATTTATGGCGTCTAACTTTTTTTGTTTGTTTTTTTTTTCTCTTGCAAGAGGCTTAGTTCTTAAGTTTCTCTTTTGAGGATGAAAAATTACGGATTTGCAATAGAGAAACATTTTCTATAGAGAGTTTTCCTACAATGTATCAGTATTTTCCATATAAAAGATATCTGCTGCAAAGCAAAATTTTTTATAGAAAATATTTTGTAACAGAGCATTTTTTTTTTTTTGCCCGAAAACCATTTGAAACAAGACAACCTCTTCTGTGGCAAATCTGTGGGCGACAAAACTATATTTGATAGTGAAAAACCACCAGCGTCGGAGTCACAGCAACCATCTCAACATCAAAAAGTTGCCAGCAACATTCTCTTCACAAAAAATTCCTGTAAAACTAATTAGTCTGTTCCCCGTTTCAGGCGGCAAAATAGTGTTAAAGTGTGACATATAAAATGATTCTTGCAAAATATGTGCGAAATAATGTTGCTGTGGTAGTAATTGCGAAATGTTTCTAGCAACATGTTTTTAAGTGCTAACCCCCAATTTTGGACTTAGATTTTAAATGCCATTTCAACTTAAATTTGATTTGAATACAAAATTGAGTCAAACAGTTGCTATTTAAATGAAACTTAAACGGCCTGCCGTGCCCATTTAAAATCGATTTAAGTTTTTCGTACTGCCATATGATTTTGACAGTTTGGTTTTGTTGTGCAAATTAAGAAAATTGCACATGTTTTTTTTTGTTTCATAATTTGATTTTTTATTATTTCTAGAAGGAAATATCCAGAAGGAAATTATCATTTGATAATTTTTTATAATTTTAATAATTTTTACAAAACAATTTATTATTTTCTAAACTTTTCACAGTTTCACTTGCTTCCAAATTTGTTTAAACAGCTGTTTGTTATTGAGTTATCGATAATTTTTTGACACTTACATTGTGCAGCCGTATTTTTTTTACAATTAATTACCAAAAATAATTTTAGACTGTAAAAGAGAAAACTCTTTCAAATCCAACTTAAATTTTATGTAAAATTTACTAATTTTGTATTTAAATCCCAAGTCAAAAATCGGGGGTAAGTAATACATCTAAACATAATTTATCTCGTATGAAATTCTTCGAACAGCTGAATTGTTTTTGTTGTTCCCTACAAATACTGAGAGTACTCTATACATGTATACATATGCAGTTGAACACAGAGAAAATGTTTATGCAACAAAATTTCGTTTTCTATAGAAAAACTATCATCAATATTACAGCATATTCTCTAAGAAAGCTGCAAAATAATTCTATTTTTTATCTAATTAGTTTATTTATAGCAGAGCATGACTAGAAAAAGTTAGTGAGGCAGCACAAAATTTTCCATTGAAAATTTGTCTGCCACAAAGCAAAATTTTCTATAGAAAAGTTCTATTTGAAAGAGAACAATATGTTGGGTGGAAAATTAACAAAGCAAAATTTTCTATAAAAATTTTTTTGTAGGAAAAATATTAAGCAGCCGAATTCTAAATAAAAATTCCCTGGGAATTTGTTTTCTCCCTCAATTTTTGCACATTAAAACCACACAGAAGAAGAAAATGCAAAATATCTGGCATTAAAGCAATATTATTCACGTTTTTTGTCCCCAAGAAGGAGATATTTCTCTCAAGAAAAGTGTTTTCCCTAAAAGAAAAACTCCTCGGGAGTATTCGGAATTGGGCGAAAGAAAACTTGTTCCAGAGGAAAGTTATAAGCGGCACAACTACATTTTTAGGAACTTTAGCATACATTTATCTATAAAGAGCTTGATTAAATCAGAACAATATTCTTTCAATAGATCTCTCTGGCATTGAGCATTTCCTACAGAGAAACTCTCTGATAGATAACAACATTTTGAGTAGACAAGTCGCCTGCGACAGATTAATATTTTTTTTAAAGAAAAGCCTTCGTTGGCGTAAAAAAAAAAATCCTCGGAATAGTTGTTTACAGCATAAGAGCACTTTCCAATGAAAAGTTGTTTATTTATTTATTATTTAAGTTCAGTAATACAAAAAGCCTTTCTAGGCCAAGAAATATATATTACAAAGATATTAATTAACAAAAAGAGATAGAGTAATGTATAGATTATAATTACATTAAATGAATATACAAAATAACTAACTTATATTGTTTCAAAATAACAAATCAATGATTTCTCAAAGTATGGCTCCCCAGCCAGATATTAAACTTAATTTAGCAATAAATAACAATACAAACAGTCCCGACGTGATGCTTTGGGGCAGTAGAGTAAAAGGAAAGCAGAGCTATAGTAATATAACACAGTCCTTACTTGGTAAAAAGTTTGAGTATTTCAGAATTTTATTTTTTAGCTTACCATAAGTAGTGTTGCTTAGTGGTTTCAGAAAACATATATTCGATGTGTATATATAATTCAGGAGATTACTAACAGAGATCGCGTGTTGTGGTCTATCTAATTGGGACCAAGTAAGGAAAGGTGTGACAAGAGTTTTAGACGAAATCCATTACACTGTGCTTGAATTTGGAACTTTTTTTTGCCGACAAACGGGGCACCCAGTGACTAAACCTAATTCGGGTACGCTGAATTCAGTGGTGCTATCCGTTTTTCTAGGTTAGCTCGCATTTTCGAGATATACCGTTATTTTAAAAATGGAGGAGGTTGCACTACTTGTATTGAACTAACTAAAAAAATTTTTCGTTTATTGAACTTTAGTAAAAAACCGAAATTCCGCAACCTTGAAAACCTTTTTGCATAATTTTGCATAATAGTACAAATTATGCAAAAGGGTTTCATAACACTTTTTTAACACATCTTAATGTTAGATAATTACAAAAAACTTTTTATATGAACATGCAGAAATGTACTTTAATTAACAAGAAAATATTTTTTTAAATTTTTGAGGCTTCGTCTGGTAACAGGTTGAAACTGCAATTTTTCATCTTTTGTGAATAAAATCAAAAGTTGCCCACAGATTTTGGTCATTTAAAGCTCGTTTTGTTTCAAACATAATTTTTTATATACACGGGAAAATTTGTTGGCATAGCTTAATTTTTCAATTTTTTATGCAGTTTTAAAGATCACAAAATTTCAAGAATTTGCAAAAAAAAAAAATTAAAAAAAAAAAAAATTTTTTTTTTCTAAAAAATGCAATTTTTTTTAATGAATTATATATCAGATTAAAGGTTATTTTATTGCGGAATTTCGGTTTTCTACTAAAGTTCAATAAATGAAAAATTTTTTTAGTTAGTTCAATACATGTAGTGCAACCTCCTCCATTTTTAAAATAACGGTAAATCTCGAAAACGCGAGCTAACCTAGAAAAACGGATAGCACCACTGAATTCAGCGTACCCGAATTAGGTTTAGTCACTGGGTGCCCCGTTTGTCGGTTTTTTCAACTAGCACAGTGTTATTAGAGGGAGAAAATATACGTAATTCAACAGGTAACGAGTTCCAAATTCAGGCTATTCTGACAATAAAGGACCGTTCAAAGAAGCTAGACCTAATCCTAGGCATGACAATTTGAGGATTCCTATTGGATCTTGAAAAGATAAATCTCGAGCTTTGTTTAAACAACATTTCTAAGCAACATGTTGCTTAGAAAATTTGTTTGAGACAAAATATATTTTCTATGGAAACGTTATTTTCATAAAAACAAAATTTCATGTAGAAAAGTTAAATACCAGAGAAAAAAATTTTTACATAGAAAAATAGTTCGTAGCATGCATTATAAAATGATTTCCTTAAAGAAAATTTTACTGTAGCAAAGCAATTTTTTCTGTAGAAAATTTGTCTAAAAAGGAAGAAATTTTTCCATACAAAAGTCATACATCGGCTGTGTTTGCGAATTCAATCAATACGTTTTTTTTTTTTTTTCAAAAAGGTCTTCAATAGTTTAACATTTTGTAAAGAAAAGTTGTTTGTAAGAGACCAGCATCTTTTCATGTTTTCCAAGCTGTTTAATTTGCTGAAATTAGCTTTTATATATTATATTATTTTATTATCCGAGCTGCAAGTCCTTTCTTCTTTTTATTTATTAATTTGCCGGTACTTTGCTCTCCTTCGCAAAGAGTCTTTAGGGCCCTGACGATTATTCAAACCCGAATAAACCTAATAATTAATATTCTTTATATATTCAATTAACCTTATCACTTTCGCATTCAGTTGAGCGATTGTCTTGCAAATACTACTTTTTCATCTGCTTGTCTTGCAAGATGCAAAAATTAAACATTTGTTTAATATTCATCTGTACAATTGAGCTGACGTCTGTCTAGTAAGTCTTTATTTATTAACAATTGTCTGCGAATGAAAAAAAAAAAAATAAATAAATGTAAATAAAGACTTTTTAGTAAAATGTAGAAAAATAATTTAAATAACAAAAGACGATTGATTATATAGAAAATACGTTGAGAATAAGCGAAACAAAAAAAAAAAAAAAACTAAATAAATAAAAATTTCCTGCCTGACAAAAAATGGCAACACAGTCACTCAATTTCCGGTATTACAAAATAAACACAATTAAATGTTTTAAGACAAGTTTTTGGCTTTGGAGTGGTGTTTGTTTTTTGTTTTTTTTTTTCTTTTGCTTATAAACTACAAGACGAAGTGATAATAGATTTTGGCAAGAATTCTTTTTTGAGTGTTGAAAATGCACAAAGAAAAATTATTTAAAGAAAACTATTTGCGCCGCAAAATGGGAGGGAGGGATTAGCGAACCGGTGAATTCACGAGACATTCGCAGAGCTTTTAATCAGAAACTCCTAAAATTTATTGCTTTTTATCTTGAAAGTCCCATTAGTTCAGTTCTGCTGATATCCATTCTTGAAATGAGTATCATTTTCTTTTTCAGACGTTTACCTAATTACATTTTTTTCCAAGGCCTTAATGAGCACTTCTTGAAAAACAAAAATATTGCCTGAGATCAAATAGTTTATCGGTGTGAGCAGTAATTAGAGTGCAAAAGATCATACACCATAATGCCACAGATTCCAACAGATCCATGAACACAGAATGAAAGGCAACATTAAGAATTAGAAGCGAAAAACAAACAAAATCTCACATGTACAAAAAGTTTATGAAATATTAAAGGAGAAAGAAAAATATAATAAAAACTATCATTAGAACGTATGTATGTGTGTGCTCGCGTCAGTCACTGAGTCAGTCTGTCAATTAGTCTTCATTTCATCTAGTCTACTCGTTTTAATAGTTCGGATCAATGACTATTTTGCTATTTTTAAAACTTCAACAGCAAACAGCAACAACATCACGTTTCAAACTCCCCAAAAGCTGTTCAAATCCAATTGAAAAGCAAACAACACATTCTCTGGCTGTCTGTCGCACAGTGCTTTTGTCACATATAGAGATGGGCCAAAAATCGAGGCAGCTGTTCCAGAGATGGGAAATTTGGTGCACAGTCAATAATTGTGAAAAATACAAAATTTGTCAAAGTTCTTGGCTTTAATCAATTACCGTACGTGGCCTCGTACACAGAAAGAAATAGCTCAGAAAGAATAGCACAGTGCTTTTGTCACATATAGAGATGGGGCAAAAATCGAAGCAGCTGTTCCAGAGGTGGGAAATTTGGTGCACAGTCAATAATTGTGAAAAATACAAAAATATTTCAACATTTATACTAATTAGCCACATCAAAATTTGGACTCAAAAGCATTTAACTCTACGCCAAAGTCACGAAAATAGTTAATTCTACGAATTAAATTTTTTAATTCGTCCTGAAGAAGTTATCCACCGGAGAGCGAAATATCAACAAAAATATTCAAAAACTCTTATAATAAAAATGACCTTCAGCTCAAGAAAATAATTATATAAAACAGAAAAAAGGGGTCGAAAAAAACCAAATATTAAATTTTTTATTCAAATATGCATTTAATTATTTATTTGCTTTAAGAGCCAATTGAAATGTATTAATTCAGGTCGAATTTTGTTCATGGGAATTATGGAATAAGTATTTAAGTTTCAAACATTCTTTTAAGAATTTTTCGAGTCTACTGATGAGTTGATTAGCACCTACGAAATGTCGGCGGCATATAGACAGCTGAAAAAGACAGAAAACATTTGAAAACGTCTATTTTTGGACCTGAATTAATACATTAAATTTTTTCAATTTATTTAAATTCCATGATAAGAATTAACAAAATTCGCTTAAGATATTTTGTAATTATAAAAATAAAAATTTTTCTATTTGCATTTTTGTGTATGAGACACCGCACTGTGAGGCGTATGCGATGCAACAACTACCAGCAGCAGCATCATCATCATCATCGTCACCATCAACTGGTGCAACAAACAACATGAATCTCTGAGCTGAGGAGTACAAGTATAATAAACAAGTGCTAATAATTATTTTATACGTTCAAGTTTTAATATTCTCTTCGATTTTATTGCGCTGTTTTGCAATTTGATGGTTTTGTGTTTTAGATTTTCTAAGCGGATTTGTTGGCGATTAAAAAGATTTGCTCTTCCAACAACAACAACAGATTATTTTGAAATGTATTTGAAGCGATAGATACTTGAAATACAAACGTTACAGATAAATAAGAATGATAGATAATGTTGCTGTCTCGCTAATGAGCTTGTCACTATCGCAAAACGGTGTAATGAGCGCAACATCATCGAAGAGGAAATATAAGCGAAAAGTTATTAATATTGATTGAATAAGAAGACGTTTGAATTTGATTTTTATTTTGCCTACGAAATTATCGGCTCTCTTCTAGAATCCGAATTCACTCTAAAGTGGATTACCTTAGAATTTTTGGTGTTCTGCAATCCGAATCGCCATGTTTTTATTCATGTCACAATAAAAACTTTGACAAGACCAGCGCAATGTCTGTTTATTAATAAAATATTGAAGTTGTATATTTTATATATGTACTTTTATATGTACATATATGTACTTATTTTTATAGTTTTATTTAGTATATTTTTCAAATGAATTTATTCATTAAATTTATAAAAATTATTTATTTATTTGGAATTTTTTTTTATTTCTGTTGACGCCCAGAAAAAATAAAAGAAAATGAAAGCAGCTAACTGTCAAAAAGATGAAAGATGCCCAACTTTTTGCTTTGCTTTGCGTCAAATAAAATTTATGTGACAAGTGCCATGTACAAACATGTACATTTATCTTAAATGTCAAAGCGTGTATGTAACGTAACTCGAAGCAAAAGTTTTATCTGACACAGCCTTTAGAATCAATTTGCTTACCCAGCAACTAAAAATACTTTCTTGGGATAAAATTGTAGCGAGTGATTAACATTCCCCAGGAAGGTAAGACAAATAAAGTTTAAAACTTACTGGCTGGGGTACATACCACGGCTGTTACACTTGCACCACAGCAAACATCAGGACCTGCATTTTGCTGCCAAGTCAGGCCATAAATAGTTGCATACTCTTTTTAACTATCCTACTACCTAAACTCTACAACTACTGACTGTCTATACTTAATCTATTGATCTTTTTTCAATTTTATCATTCTGTCAGCAGAAAGATTGAAATATGTATGTAAACAATTCCCAGACGAAAATACACAAAGGCGTAATAAAGTCTGGAGAATAAAAAATCGCTTAATAATTTATTGCAAAATAAAAAAGAGGAAACATACTGCAACTAAAAAGTAAGAAACACCACTTGGCCAATTTACAGTGTAAAATATTACGCACACACTGTAAAAAACATGTGGTGTACAATGGACTTGGCAATGGCAAACTTTTTGAATAATAGAAAGAGAAGGGGCGGGAAAAATGTTGTAACAAATTCTTTGGTGTGTCTTCATCAAAATTATTGCCTTATTCTTTTCGCACAAGTATTTTTATCAAAAACAAACAACAACAAAAATGCTTAAACTCCATTAAAAATTTGATATTAAGAAAAAAAAAAAGAAGAAAATCCATCATCATAATTACTTTGACGTATAAATTACACAGATTTTGTTGGCTTCGTTAGTTAAATAAATAACTGATAGTTTGTTTGCAGGCACTCAACTGACAAACACATTGCAAACTGTACGAGTTGAGTGTTGCGCGTTGCGGCAAGTTTAATCAATTTAATCCAATAAAATTAATTTCTCGTAAAGCAGCACAATTTTTTGAAAGCTTTAAAAAGCGTAAAATTTAACAAATTTATATTTTTTGCGTACCAGGATGTTCAGAAAGTATCATTTCACAAACTTCATTTATCAGGACTTTGTTTTGTGTTTTTGTGGCAAAAAAAAAAAAACTTAATTATATGAACTTGCATGACCTGCAGAAATACAGTTGTCACGTAAACGCTTTCTGCAGTCTCACAAAAAGAAAGAAAATCTATGTAAATGTTCAAATGTATTAATAAATCCTCACGCATGTTGCATGGCAATCAGCCATGTGAAAAATAAAAATATAAAAAAAAAATAAACAACTCTTCTCTACCATAAATATCAAAAACCATAATAAACGAGAAATGTTTTATGTTCGTATCAACCTTTTTTATGCAAAACTTTACGATTCATAATGACAGACATTCCATATGAAAGCAATAAAAAAAAATGTTCAAAAACTGAGCGAAGAACAACGCACTCTGCACACGCTAAGAATGAAGGTGCCGACATTTGCTGCAACACCGCCATAACTTCAAAAAATTAATATTATGATTAAAGGAGTTTCGGCTTTTGAGGTGACCATATTCGCAGAAAAGCATATTTTTACCTCTGCCATCTTAACTATATTAATTGCGAAATAAATCATATTATTGTTGAAGAGAATTTTATTCTCTAGTCAAGATCAATCATATCATTATTCAGAAGATGGTGTTATTGTTGGCAATAACCATAGTGTTATGGCTTTGACCTTCAATGAGAACAGTTCGTTTATTCTTTAATTGTAAATGACAAATAAATACACACACGCACGAACACACACAGTTCTGTTACTTTTAGCACCCTGAAAGAAATGTCAGTAGAAAAACTCTAGTGATTTACTACTGACATGGTCACCAGTGCTAGTGACATATTGTAACTCATACAATGATTTTTTCCTGTTGACATTCAACATGTACTTGTCATTGCAAATCAACTACTGACGAAGCAACTAGTGACTAGGTGGTTCTAATACCTATTTTTATAAAAACAAGCTGTTCTTAATTTCTTTTGCTCATTGTGTATTTATAAATTCAAATTTATCACCTTTTTGCACTTTTTCAAATATTACAATTTTAATTTTTTCAATCCACGTCTTAGTTGACTCTTATACCATGTTCATACATGCGCCTTTATTGAGATAATCGCAATAGAGTCCGTTATTGAGCTCAATATTCCATACAAAAAGTCAATAAAGTTATTGCTTAATAAACTCAAAATTGCTTTGAATATTGAGAAAAAGATGAAACACAACTTTAATAAGCAGAAGTATACAATGCGAGATGAATGACTAGATAAATGTCAACAAAAGCAAACAAAACAAAATAATAAAAAATAAATAAAAGTGTGAGAAGCGTGAGAATCTGCTGTCTTTTTAAACATTACAGCATTTCCAAATTTTTATTTCTCCTTCTTTTTATTATTGCCGTTTTGGAGTCATAACATGAACGCACTACTTGTACAAGTTCCATATTTTTATTGTACAACACTAAAATCTTTTTAATAAAAAGCAGTTTTACTTCCATTTTTCTTATTTGAAAATATTTTTCACTTTTTCTTTCTCACTACCAAAACAAAAACAACAACTTTTTTCCAGCAGTCAAATAGTAATTGAGTTAGCGCAATATTTGTATGTATGAACGCCAAAAATATTATGTCAATAAACTGAATATTATCTCAATTAGAAATGCATGTATGAACAAGGTATTACACTTTTTCGAAAAGTCAAGAAATAAAATTTTTCTACTCATTTCCAATGTTGCAAACTCAATGTTTTCTTTCCAAATAAAAACGATTTTTATTTCACGGTTTTGGGGGGCTTATAAATTTCAACAATCACAACACTGTTCATAAAACAAAAAAAAAAAAAAAAAAAAACTGGAGACACTCTGTTGACAATTTGCGGAAAATGTCACCAATATAGGCGAAAAATGTAGCGACTTGGAGCCACTTGACTCTAGGTTTCCTTCAGGACACTTACACAGAAAGAAAAAACTTGTTCTAAATTGAAGTTTTTTCTACTTGATTTTGGTATGTAGCATGCCTGAAAATTTAAGTACGCAGATCACACACATGTGCAGCGAGTAGGGATTATTAAAGAAAATTAATCCTGTTCACACTGCATTTAGTGTGTGTCCAAACTAGTTTTGACAAAAACAAACCAACAAACTAGAATTATTTCTAATAATTATTTGAATTATATCTAAAAAAAAAAAAATTTAAATCTGGCAACACTGATGGTATATTTGGAAGATATTCTCCAAATGTCAAGGTCTTTGTCAGATAATCGAACCTTAAATTTATCCTTACTTGCCATTCAACCACCAAACAAACAAAACTTGTCCACATCAGTGCTACCAGCTTCAAGGTTCATTCAGCTCTTGTTTCATTTAATTGAAAGAAATTACTAACGTTATTTTCTTTCCCCCCAAAACCCTTATTCTAATTCTGCTCCCCTACGAGAGAGTTATAATAAACCTTTGTTGCAGATTGCCCATTATCATCAATTAACCCCCCTGTCAATCGAATATCAAAGGTTATTTAACAAAGAGTTCACAAGATCCACAACAGCGAGAAATTTGGAATCTCTTTTGTTCAAGACGAGAAAGTACTTTCCTAAAATTTTTGTATACGTATTATGAATAAAAATTTCAAATGAAATCTGTGACTTTCATTAAAATTTCGTGCTCAATTTTAATGGATTGTGAAAGTTCATTTTGCCAGTAACGGGTTATCGATTTGGTGGTTTCAAAAGTATAGCACGGGAATTTGACATCTGTCAAACTAAGTTGTTGAACCGATTGTTTTCTTCTCAACTGAACGTCTGACATTGACAAAAATGGATCGCTTAACTGTCACACAACGCATAAAAATTCTCAAAACACGCTACAAGAATGGTGATTTTGCCACAGCCACATATCGTGTTTTAAGAGGAGATTATGTTTCATATAATCGTCCAACTACGCATGCAATTGGCGAAATTGTGCGGAAATTTGAAGAGACTGAAGCGGTTATAAATATTGTAAAGCATTTCACTCGTTCCGCTGAAAATATCGCTGCTGTAAATGAAAGTGTGTCGATTCCTCGTCGTTCTCAGGAATGAGAACGGACTGTCTTACGGCACATTATGGAGTATTTTGCATTTAGATCTACACCTACATCCATATAAAGTCCAGTTCAGACAACAAATGAAGCCAGCTGACCGACCATTCACAACGTCGTCGATACGTGGAATGAGTGCTTGAACAACAGGCCGCGGACGGCGATTTTTCGAACAAAATTTTCTTCAGCCATGAAGCACATTTCTCACTCGGTGGGTATCAGTAGACCCGAAATATGTACATATAAGTTGAGGCATTAAATTTTTTTGGCTCGAAATTTCAAATTTTATTCCATTTTTGGACCCAGAATATGTATGAGATAGAGAATAAGGAGCCAGGGGGACGCGAACCTGCCAAAACTGCAGTCAAAGTCTGCTGGAGGCTTTTAGTTTCTTAATAATTCGATGTTGCGGTTGCAGCGCTGTTACGAAGGAAAATATGAGAATGTTGGTAAAGCAGTGCTTCCAGAAGAAAGTTTTTACACAGAACGTAAAATCGCGAATTCATAAACGGTTTTAAAGCATTCAAATCGTATTTTTTTTTCAATTTCATTTTGTACATATTTTTATAGGCATGCAAAACTTGAGCTTGATAATCGGCCTTCAATCAACACCGGCTTTGCGCGCAAAAAAATCTGCAAGCATCTGGCAGCCAGTGCTCTGATGTATTTAAAATACTAGATACGAAATACATGGAAATTGTGTATTAAAAATACAAAATAAATTTTTTGATTTTTTATGCTGATTTAAAGAACGAAAAAATTCAAACTTTTGCCAGAAATTTAATTTTTTTTCATAAAAAAAAAAATTGTATTCTGTAAACCACTAAGCTGATTAAAAATACTTTTTTAGTTATTGAATGGAAATTTTATTGCCGAATTTCAAAGAATTTACATTCTTTCTAAGGTTTGAAAGCGTTGCACTGTGTTGCGGCTAGTGGAAAAGTAATTTTTTCCGTTTATTTTTTTCAGTATTTTTAATGATGCAATTTTGTCACAGACACTCCAAGTAAACAAAAAACACATAAAGCTTATTTTTATGTTGGGCCGTTGATTTTTAATTGATTTTAGAAGTCAAATATACAAAATTTTCACGAAAAGAGGGGATTTCAGGGCTGTATTCAAAATGATCTCATTTGATTTTGGTGACAGATATTTTGATTCGGAAAAAAAATCTGCCTACGGACAAGTATCTGCTGTAAAAAAAAGGAATGTTGTTTGAGACATTTTCATATGCACCTTTTTTAGAGCGAAAACCTGACTAAAGGTCCATTTTTCCATTTGGGTTAGGTAAGCAATATCTAAAAAGTCCCAGTTCCAAACCACTACAGAAATGTTACACAATTTGTTTTCAACGAATTGTGAAAAAATCAGCTGCCCATACCTGCCCTCCTGGGAGTTATAGCGATTTTAGTATATCACTCTCAGTATTTATTCCATAGAAATAGAATATGCCTGTGTTATAAAATAGTATCTTCAAAGTTTTTTTTTTTATTCTACATCTATTCTAGCACTCCACAAAAATGAGCATAACTCTCTTAAAACTGAAGCTATTGACTTCAAACCGGTATCAAATTAAAGCTTTTATGGCCACCTTTCAAATAAGAAATGAAATAGATTTTGGTTTTATATAAAATTTCAGACTTATTCAACAAATGTCGAAAAATCATGAAAATTTGACGTTTATAATTCTTGTTCGGACCACCCTATAATTTATTTTAAAAACTAATCATAGGGTATTTATCAGAAATAAAAGAAGAATTAAACTAAATTTTTTTTTTAAATTTTTGACTTTTGTTGAAAATTTGACCCAACAATTTTTTTCGGTCTAAATTTTTTTTCACTCATTCTGTTTGGGATTTCATTCTGACCAATCTGTAGAAGTTTCTCATCGATACAATTAAAATTACAGTTTAGGCAATATGATTTCCAAAAAATTCCGCTTACGCAACACTGTGCATTGTCCAACCTCCTTCATTTTCAAAATAGCGGTATATCTAAAACACAAGAGCTAACCTAAAAAAACGGTTAGCACCAGTGAATTCAGCGCACCCGAATTAGGTTCGGTCGCTGGGTATGCCCCGTGTGTCGGAAAAAAAAGTTTCAAACTGTGTAATTCTATGCCTCGTTTGACTGTTTTCTTACTATGATTTCTTTAAACTTATTTACCTGGAAATTCGTTTGTGGAATCGTCTTCTTCTATGGAAAATATTGAAATTGTTTCAACACAATTTTATGGTTTAACGAAAAAGCGCTCTACAAACAGTAATGAAAAAAGGGGCTAAAAGCATGCAGCACTTTTTTTTCTCCTTGAAATTAGAAAAGCTAAATCAGAATATAAAGTGCTGATAGGCTGAATATCTGCCATAAATTAATGCCAAAATTACTGTTATTTTATTATAAACAAAAACATTTTGTGGCAAATAAATGTGTTCGTCACCAAGTCGCTCTGTAATTACAACTACCAAAAGTAGCTGCTTTGAATAAAAAATGAAATAAAAAGTTAAATAAAACCGTTGAAAGAGTCAAATTTGCCATTAAGTACGTATGTACATATGTACGTACGTGCGCATAAATTGGAGCACGACAAACCCAAAAATGGGCATATAAATTTATAAAATGAAATATTTGATGTGATGATGATACGTTGGACGACAAGCACGAGTACGAGTTCCATTACATGACACTCCACTCCACTCCACTCCACTTTGTAACATACCAGCAATGTTACAATTTATTTTTTGGGGCCACCAAATACTTTTAAAAGGTTATGACTGTTTATTTATGCCATAGACTCTCTCTCTCTCTCTCATGTGAGTGAGCAACTTATGCACTTACATATTTATATGCCTCCTTCTCTTAACTGTTATTTGCCCTTCTTTTTCTTCTTCGTCTTGTTTTATTGAGCGGAGGGTGGGAGGGTATTTTTCACATTTTAACAAAATTATTGCGTATAAGAGTTGCGTTCGTACACAGTAAGTTAATTGTCGGCTGATTATGTCTGATAAGAGTTACAAAATAGTAACTTTGTTTTTAAATATTGTAAATACCCTGCCGGCAACTCAGTTAATTAGTAATGAATTATAAGCTAACTTTTTTACAGCTGGTGGTGGTTGACACTTATGTATACCTTGTTCATACATGTATTTCTAATTGAGATAATATTCAGTTTATTGAATATTCAGTTTATTTGGCGTTCATACATACAAATATTGAGCTAACTCAATTAGTATCTGACAGCGGAAAAAAATTTGTTGTTTTTGTTTTGGTAGTGAGAAAAAAAAGTGAAAAATATTTTCCAATAAGAAAAATGTAGGAAAAACTGCCTTTTATTAAAAAGATTTTAGTGTTGTACAATAAAAATATGGAGCTTGTACAAGCAGTGCGTTCATGTTATGACTCCAAAGCGGCAATAATAAAAAGAAAGAGAAATAAAAATTTGGAAATGCTGCAATGTTTTTATTTTTATTGTATTTATTTTTATTTTTTATTATTTTGTTTTGTTTGCTTTTGTTTACATTTATCACGTCATTCATTTCGCATTGTATACTTTTGCTTATTAAACACATCTTTTACAGTGTTGTGTTCCATATTTTTCTCAATATTCAAAGCAATATAGAGTTTATTGAGCAATAACTTTATTGACTTTTTGTATGGAATATTGAGCTCAATAATGGACTTTATTGCGATTACCTCAATAAAGTCGCATGTATGAACATGGCATTAGATTCTATAAATGGAGATGACTGACTAGTTTAACATTAGGATGTCCTAGGAGGTAGTCAATTGTCCGACTGTGCATTACTTTTCAACTAACTTAAAGTTAGCTACTTAAAAGTCAGTACCCACAGAAAAAAATATACAACTCAAGGCGGAATTTACATTTTTCGGTGGTAATATTTTATTAAATTAAATTTCATCATACTTTTTTTTTAGGCTCTGGTGGGATTCGAACCACTAAGCCTCAAGACTGGTGAGCAGCCAACTTAACCCACTCAGCCATCGCCACATTTAAAACGAATGCGACAATAGGCAATTTAATTAAAGAGTTATTTACCGTGTATGTGTGTATGTTAGTATTTGAATTTTGGGCGAACTCTGCACTACGTTTCAGCTAGCTTATAGCCAGTACACAAGAAGTGAATTACAAATCGATTGTATTGTAGCTAATTTGAAGCTAGTCTATAAAAGTTAATGTAAAGTTAATTATTTTAGTAGTCGACTACTCAATGTCCGACAGGGATGAACTATAAGTCGATTTTATTTGTAATCGACTACCAATTTGCTGGCAGGGTATGTACGCATCTATGGATGTATGTATGTATGTACCTTTCGCGGTAGTTAAATATTAAATATAGAACAAATACACGCAGAGTTTTGTTTTAGAGAAGAAGCAGAGAAAATACCCTGTCGGAAACGTAGTTAATTTTGCATTAACTTAAATTTAACTATTTCAGAGCAGGTTCTGGCGGACGCTGGTACCACTTTTCAAGGCAAACAACTAACTATTTTATTGTTGCAGTCAGGGCTGGGCCGTATTTGAAATACATACGCATTTAAAAGACAAATACGTATTTTGTATCTGTATTTTAAATATGAAAAACCTTAACATTTTTACAATGATGACTGCCTGGCCTACTAATCTGTTTCTGTTTCATTTCTACATGTGGTAATTGTGGCAAACGCTGATTGTTCCAATAATTTGAAAATTAATTATAAAACCCTTTTAATTTATTTATGCATGTAACGACAACAGGCATAATTGCTCGCTCGTCATTGATGGGTGTTTGGCAACGCCAGTCACACTGATCCAAAATTGAGTAAAACTACTGCATACGAGTACATCGATATTTTTCCCTGAATTTTAAATATTCAAAGTGCGACTGTGAACAAACGACATTCTCCTTTACACATGTTTTCTTAATTGTCCAGCCAAATAAGTATTTTTCGTTACATAAAAATGAGCCATTCAAACAATTTCAAACGCGTTAAGCCTCCTCAATTTTAATTGGCTAAAGCACACGATGACCATGTGCCGAACCGAGAAAGTGCGCGACAGTTTAATAGGCCCACTTAATGTTAATACACTGACATACATATGTGTATTATAAAAATATCTCTGGTAACAGGTTGCTTTGTTAGCAACCCAACCATCAAGAGCCTCATTAGTTTTTCGGGTTTCACTTCAAAACATTTGTGCGCACCTTATCGCTTTGTCGCGCACCTTATCGAGCCTGTTCAAGTGTTTATTTTATGTTATTGAATCTAGAAATTAATTATTTATTTATATTTATGGCTGATTAAACTTGTCATGATAATGCACAAACCCCAAATGAGTTTAAAATCCATGTTCAATTTTGTATGCGATTCATTAATTATGCCTGCGATACCACCTTTTGGATGGCCAACACCTCATAAAACTGAAATGTGGCAGAATTGGAAGCACTATTGTGCCTTTTTTTTCGGTATTTACATCTATTTTAAAACATTTACCAAAATTAGAACGCGTTGTGGTGGAAAAAAGCACGTGATTGTTTTTGTTTGTTTTCTTTTAATTTTCAATTGAAATTATGAATACACGTATGCAACCTTCTACGGCGAGTTGGTTGGTTGGTTGGTTGGTTGGTTGGTGCACAGTACTACAAATATGTTTCAAAGGTGTGCCATTGTGACCATGAATTTGTTTCTTGTAATACGAAACCATAACTGTATGTTAAAGAAGAATCAGCTTAAGAAAATGAAATGAAATTGAAACTCTACAGAAAACGACACAAAAAAAAGAAGTGGAAAATGACTACGAGCCGTCGTAAAAGGTGACAATTAACTTTTGCTGAATTTCTAAAAATGATTAAAAACTGATACTCAGCATTTATGCACATACATGTATTCATATTAACTGAGTGGGGTAATTAAAAGTACAGTGCCAGCCATAAGTAATGTTTGAAAGAAAAAAAAAATTTCTAAGCATTAATTTTAACTTTATAGTCGAACTATAGGATATGCAATTGTTAATAATTGAATTCGATTTTTACTTTCTCGAAATTGAGAAGGAAGGTCGTGAAACAGCCAAGGTGTGCACCCCAGCCAGTAAGTCCTTAAATTTACTTTTCTTGTCTCTAAAAATGTTCATCATTCCAATTTATCACAAAAAATCTTTTTCAATTTCGGGGAGGAAAAAATCGAACTCAAGCCCGATAAAAATGTTTAGCAATTTAAAATATTTCTTTTCATTGGGAGGACACATCGACACAGCATAACAAAGCGGGCTGTCCTGGGCCCTAGTCCATCTTCAAGTACTTTACAATAGAATGTGTTGCTTAAAGAATATATATAAAAATTAAGTAATCCATAGCTTTTCTATATAAATTTAAGATTTTGTTTAGATTTTCGCTTAAATCTTGATAACGTATCTTTAGCAGATTGTTGATGAACTTTAGTTCAATCCAAATGCACCATGTTGAATATGAGTCACAACTTAAGCTCCAGTTTTCTATGCAACTTAATTTGACATTTTTGTTTTGTTTCATTCTTTTATAAATTTATCTATGGAGAGTTAAATAACAACTAAGCATCATGTTCAGATTATTGAAGGCCCTTACGAAAATGGGCGTTCATACAAAAATACATTTTGTGCACTTTGTGTTTTTTTTTTGTCAACATAATGGAGGCAAACTCTCACCTCAGTAGATTCGTTAAAGCGCAAAATTTGGACGAGCTTGGACGATTTTGATAGCTGGAACTTTGTACACTAGTATTTAGTGAGCAAACTAAGAAAATCAAATTAAATTTTGAAAAAATCGGTGCATGGACACGCCCACCGCACATTTAAATTTTTTCTCAAAAGCTTAGTTTTAGCTGCGTTTTTCCTGGGAGTGCTCTAAAAATTCACTGGTGCTGGTAGAACTGTTCTAAGAAAAAAAAAAAAATTAAATTTGAAAAAATCGGTGCACGGACACGCCCACCGCCCATTTAAATTTTTTCTCAAAAGCTTAGTTTTAGCTGTGTTTTTCCTTGGAGTGCGCTAAAAATTCACTGGTGCTTGTAGAACTATTCTTTTTAGCTCTGCTGTAAATGTTGTCAAATTCGGCGCTTGGACACGCCCACCGCCCATACACCATTTATATAAAAAATTCAGTTTTAGCTGCGCCTTTCATTATAATACGCTGAAAATTCTTAAATGCTTCCTAAAATACACATTTTAGGTCTGTTGCATTTTTTTTGTCGAATTCGGTGCAAAGACACGCCCATCCGCCATACATAATTTATGATACAGTTTGAACTTTGGCTTCGTTTCTTATTAGCTGCTTTTGGCTGCGTTTTTTTTTATTGGCATGAGCTAAAAACTAGCCAGTATGTCTTCAAATATGCAATTTAGGTCTGTCTGTTCGCCCACCTCCCATATATTATTTTTCTAAACAACTTAGTTTTAACTGCGTTTTTCACTAGAATGCATTGCAAATGCTTGTTGGGTGGTTCAAGAATAGTGCAGTCCAGTTTTGATGTAAATTTTGCGAAATTGGATGCAAGGACATGCCCGCCTCCCGTGCACATTTTTTTTTAATTTACGTTTTAGCTGAGTTGTTTTTCTGATAAAGTGCACTGAAAACTCACAAATGCTTCTCAAAGTATGCATGCCACCCGTAATTTTGCCTTAACTGGTGTGAGGACACGCCCACCTCCCACATACTACTTTTTTTAAAAAATATAATACATTGAAAGTTTTCTAATTCGAATTTTCCATTTTCCGGCTGAAAGCCTACATTTTTTCAATAATTCTACAATAATTATTTCTGTATTATTTGTCAGGCTCAAGTTCTTTCTATATTATCCTTGTGATATTGATATTAATTAAATTAGACAAAGAAGACATCAAAGACATTTAGCACCGCCACACTTTCTCTTCAGCACCCGTCTTTGAACTCTAATTCTTTGAACTCTCCGTCTTTGTCTAATTTAATTAATATCAATCACAAGGATAATATAGAAAGAACTTGAGCCTAACAAACTTAATACAGAAATATTTATATAAGAAAAAGTGCGAATAATAGAAATTAATTAAAAAAACAATAAAATAAACAGATTTTATTTTCTCATATATCGTCAAACTTAATGAAATCTTACGGTGTCTGCAAAAAATTGTTTTGCTTCCAATGCTCATTTCAATTTTTCGTTAACCAAAAAATTACTACCACAAAAATATGATTACTACTACCGATTTTGGGTATCATAAGCTTATTGCTTTGTAATCTTCTCGGTAAATTGGGAAACATGGCTCGAGCTACGCAAACAACTTTTCTGTTTCCGGCAAAAATCTGAATTTATTTTTCAAAAATTTTCTTTAAGAAAATCAAATCCCACCAAAATTGCAAATAACAAATAGCAGCCATTACAAAATTTTTTTGTTTCACTCCATCAAAAATAAAACCTTAAAAGTTTTCGATGCCTCAAATATTTCTTCCCTGAAAAAAAACGCAATTTGCGTGCTGATGACTGCCGTGGTGGATGTGAAACAGCCATGGTAGGTACCCCAGCCAATAAGTTGTCAACTCAACTTTTCTTGTCTTCTTTACAAATGTCAATCTCTACAATTTTACAAAAAAAAAAAAAAAAAAAAAAAAAAAAAAAAAAAAACCGGATGAACTCATTCACTTTTAGTTCTATATACAATTATCAAGGTGCGTGCGTTTTGGTGGGTTCACGCTTCAGCTGGATCTAAAACAGCAAATCTCTTATTTTTTTGTATTGAAATTAAAATTTTTGAAATATTTTATTAGCAAATTTCTGTAATAATTTATTTTCTTGTTGACTGCCTTCATATTTTTTTTTTTTTTTTTTGACCACGAATTCCCTTCACTGCTCTACACTTTAACTTTTATTTTCAACCCAACCCCGACAGCAACAAAAAAAAAAAAAAAACAAAAATTAATATAAAAAAAAAGCAAAAACATAAACAAATAAACAAAACACTTTTAAACTTTAAAACAATTTAGGAAGTTTTATAGCTTCACTTTGCTGCAAATCAGCAGAAACTGAACAAAAAAGTTCAAATAACCACCGGATACCATAAACGCCAACACAACAAAGAAACAACAACAACAGCAACAGCAACATCAACACAAAAAGCGAACCAACAGAATTATATTTACAATTTATGGATTTTAAACGTTTTTTTTTATGTTTTGGTTTACAAAGATTTATTTCTATACTGATTTTTTTCCACCAACTTAAAGAAATAAAAAATAAAAGTAACGGAGGTGGTTTCGATTTGAATAAAACAACTGAAAATGGAATGATTTTGAAAACAACAAATACGTAACAGCTCCAGAATAGGGGAAATTTAATCTCGGTTTAATCGGTTTTAGTTTTAAGTTTAGAAAACTATCAATAACTTTAAGACAAAAACGAAAAGAAAAAATCAGAGTAACTAAATAACAGGGTGAGACAAAATAAAATAAAAAGAACTGCAAGACACCTGTTTTTACACAGAGAAAACAGTGACAACCGAATTTGTTGCCAGTCGAACTTTGGCGGTTGCAGCAACTCTCATTAAATGTTTGCTTTTAATTGCTACCATCAAGCCAAAAGTTGTTAGCGGCAATAAAATCGCTCTAGTGTCTGGAATTCAGCACATTTTGTTTCTATTCAATTGTAAATTTATGTTATTAAATTGTAAAAAGGACCCTCCGGGGGCACATAATACGATCTTGCTGATCGTAAGCAGTCTGATGCTGTGTCAGCGGGGTAAATGAGGTGCAGAATACCTCGGTTATCTTGGTGGCCAGAAATCCTAGGCAGGTTCCGAGGGGTCCTGGGGGAACTGCTGAGGCCCCCACAGAGAAGCAATTCCGCATGACTCTACGGAGTGTTTTCATTTGTTCATAAGGTTGAGAAGCCTGCTTGGCTGAGCCTTGTACTGGTTGGGGTTCGCATGGAAGAGAACGTTGGTAGCCAAGCTGATCACAGGTCTTTGCATCTGTGTTCGGGGGTCCAAATAGGCTCATAATGCTGTTGCTAAGCAACAGACGCTGTTTGTGTAGGGAACTAGATTCGCGGGATTGTAAGGGTTGGTTCAAGGACTGATGTTCTTAAGCATTTCGGGCTGCCAACTGTGGTCTTGATTTCCTCTGACGTCTAGTTTAGATAGCTCAAACTCCTCAGCAAGGCGTTTTGTTATGTGCCAAGAACAGCAGCCATCCGAGTAGCTGTTCTGGCTGTTCGGGGGCGGTGGTGCAACTTGGTTTAATCCATCAGGTTAGAGCTTCTTGCCAGATACTGACGTAATTCACTCCACAACTGTACTTCCTTCTAAGGGGTAATTGAAGGTTGACCATTCAATTGGATATAAATAATGTTGCTGCCTGGTTTGCTTTACCAGACATGCAGGGGTTTTGGTGTAGAGTCACAATCTTCACTAGTGGTTTCATCCACCCTCCGGTTAGGGCCTCTTGCCAGGTACGGACGTATATTTCTTTTCCATTTTTCATTTATTTTTTTTTCTCATCTTGCTTCTGACAGCTTTCGAACAGCAACCTCACGGTTGTAGATCAGCCACTAGAGACACTCAGCCAACGCAACAATTAGAATGAGTGGAAGGAATAACAAGCATTTTACGTAGAGTTAATTTTAAATTAGGTCACCCGATAAATAGTTGCAATGACTAAAATCAAAGCTCACTTTGCTTGCTTTATATTAACTGGCAATTTAAACGGTTTAATTGATCAGTTTTGGTGATTCGTTCCAGCAATCTTACTGCAAAATATTACCTTTCA
Organism: Sturmia bella; assembly: GCA_963662145.1. NCBI lineage: Eukaryota > Metazoa > Arthropoda > Insecta > Diptera > Tachinidae > Sturmia > Sturmia bella. Next base: position 23,916,231 of record OY759172.1, read on the forward strand.
AATAATTGTTTGCTAAAAATTTTGTATATGCTCGTCGAGCAAACTTAGCCTTAAAATATTTGTGGCATTTATATGTTACAGCACATATAACATTTTTCAAGCGCATATTGAACCAATATCTATACAATCCATACATTTGTTATAAATAAGCTAGAAAACAAACATGCGTTTGTTTTATTACGGAGTCACAACTTATCCAAAGCATTACAAACAACACATCCGCTTTCATCGCTAACCTTCACCAACAATGTCAATGGGCTTCGAACTCAGCTTATGGCAAACATACTCCACTTTATTGTGGCGATGTCTAGACCACTCAACCCCATAACCAATCGAGCTTTTGATTTCCAAGTTATTGCGAGGCTTAAATACGGTGCTCAAAAATTCGGTAAAAGATTTGTATAATTAAAACTGTTCAAAAATTCTGGCGTTATCGAGAATTTAATTCAGAAGGTAAAATCGATTTTTAAAAACAGCGCTATGATCTACGGAAGTGCCATAAGGCATGTTGTGTTATGTTATGTTAGACCGGCTCACTTGGGTCCTAGAAAGGTCCCGTTGTGTTACCCGAATAGGCTGTAGGGAGATATTCCTACACGTGCCCCGCCGGTTCCTCCCTCAACCAACCCGATGAACGGATGAAGGAGTCCACCCTATCCAATCCATATTCCGACACTGCCGGTAATCCAAGTAATTTGCTCTCATGTTAGAGAGAGCCAGGCATCGACAGAGAAAGTGTTCGACAGTCTCCTCCTCTTCCTCATCTCTACAACTTCTGCAGAAATCATTCTATGGAAGATTTAGTCTTCTCGCTTGAACTCCCATGTGACAATGTCTCGTTAGAACAGTCACAAGGTTATGGAGCCTACGCCTTGGAAAGTCCAACAAGGTCTCAGTCCTCCTATACTCATACCTAGGCCATGTGAGCCCCGCTATTCGACAGGTGATCTCGTTCGACCACCTTTCCTGCGCAGTTCTTAGCAGCTGTCGTTGTATTAGCTGCTTGCAACTATTAAGGGGAACACCGACGAATCCGTCTATATCCTCTTGTTGAAGGCGGGTACCAGATCTTGCCAGTTGATAGGCTATTACGGACACACCGTTGTGTCCAGGTACCCAGCAAAGCTCCAGGTCAGAATGTCTCGCTATCTCCTTTAGAGATACCCGGCATTCCTGAGCCAACCGAGATGTTGAATAAACACCCGCTAGCGTGCTATAAAGCATACACTTCATTGAATTTTTCTAAGAAAAAAAATCTTGTCTTGATATTTTACAATCTTAATTAACTTTTCTGATGCTCTAGTAATAATTTCACAAACCTCGTTTTCTGTTTTCCATCAAGCACTCAAACAAATCAAATTTAAATTGTTTTCCATTTTTACCTCCATTGTTTTTCCTTCAACAATTTACCAACATTTTTCACATGCCATGATCTTAAAAACGCTCTGCACTGAATTTAGGTTTTCTTTTTTCTTTTCTTTTTTGCAGCGCTTTTAAGTTTGTGTAAATTTATCTGTTTTGTGAGGGCAATTTTTCACATTATTCACAACTTTCACAATATCATGTCAAGGCAAATTAATTCACTTTAATCGCCATCTTCTTCAACAACCTCATTTAACCTCTTGGAAATCTCTGGGATGGCAATGAAATTCATTCATTCATTACGTGCCAATTTGGCAGAAACTTATTAATTGTAAAATTCAAAATTTTAAAATATAAAATAATAATTTAAGATCTCAAGCATAAATAATTCACAGACACGCACTATTCCACCAGATACTTCGCACATACATACATACATACATTCGCTGCTTAAGCTCTGAGGGTGCATTGACACACATAAATAAATAAATAAATTTACGAAACTTAAATAGAAGCAACAACAACAATTGCACACACAATGGCGGCCAAATTAGGCCCACACGGTCAGAATTTTTTTCTTCTTCTGTTGGAGCAAAAAAAAAAAAAAAAATTCATTACACGTAATAATAATTATAAGTACTTAAGCGTTTTTTTTTTTTTTTTTTGTTTATCTTTTTACTCTGCTTGATATTTTTGTTTTGTTTTATTGTCAACCCACATATGAAACGAAAAAAATATATATGTATATAATATTGAGATAATGCCCAGTCAACAAGAGGATTTAATCTCAATTTGGATTTCGTTTTATGGTTGTAGTTTTATTTTGGTCAAGGAAATCACTTTTGATAAAAAAAAAAATTAAAGAAAGTCAAGCGTTAGAAGAAATGCAAAGAATACTTTTATATTAAATCACTTTTTCAGGCTCAAGTTCAACCCTTGCTTTGTCACTTTTTAATCAATATAAATTAAGCAAAGAAAAATATCTTTAGAGAAGGAATTCAACTTTTTAACTTTTTTTTCTTTCAAATATGAACTTGCTTTAAGAGCCAATTGAAATGTATTAATTCAGGTCCAAAAATGAACCTTTTTAAAAAATGTTTGTTGTATCTTTCAGCTGTCTATATGCCGACGACATTTCGTAGACATTTCAGTAGACTGATGAGTTGATTAGCACCAACGAAATGTCGTCGGCAGATGGACAGCTGAAAAATACAACAAACATTTTTTAAAAAGGTTCATTTTTGGACCTGAATTAATTTTTTTTCTTTCTTGAAAACGGCACAAAACATCGAGTGTAGCTGCGGCTGTGTGGCACTCAGCGCCGCGGAATTCGTCCAATGCTGGATGTAGCGTGCATTCTTTTTTCAGCTTAAAATTAAAAACAAAGTAAATTTCAAGTCCTCTTCTTTGACAATATCTAAAAATTTTTGTTTTGATTAAAAACATTTTTAGAAAAAGTGGCACAAAAGTTGAGCCCTGCAAGCTCAGATTTTTTCGCAAATTTTAAAAATTGTATTGAAATGATGTTGTCATCATACTAAACCGCTTTGGAGGGCATAAGTGGATGTGCGCAAGCTGAAATCGCCAGAAATTTGCAAATTGCAAAAATTTACTTTCGTTTTTCACAAACGTTCAAAATTTTAACCGAAAAAGTGTGAGAAATACAGTTGCAATTTGAAATTCAGCCGTTGTTTTTGCAACTATTTAAATTTTTCAAAAATGATTTTAAATTCTTTATGACAAATTGAATTTTTTTTTGTTTTTTGCAAAATTCCGCACTTTTCCACCCTGCCGTGACGTTTTATTTTCTAAAGGCCTATTTGATGTTTTGCAATTGTTCAGGAATTTTCACATGCCGCAGTGCATTTATTTTAAGTGAATTTTTGTTTATTGTAATTATGTTTGCAAATTCTGGCAGCTTTGCAATGTTACAATTTTTTGCAAGTATTTTGTTTTCTTAAAACTGTTTGAATTTAAATTTTGCAATCTGTTTTGTCACTAACTGTTTCAACACTAATGAGGCCTGTCATGCTTTTTGCAATTTGCAAATTTTCGTTCATTTCTTGAAAAAAAATTTTAATATATTTTTGTAGCTTTTGCTTCCAAAATATTTTAGTACAGGGTCCGCCATCTAACGTTTTTTTTTTTCAACTAGTGCTTAATTCGTGTATGGTAACACTTAGCTCAGGTCTGATTTGACAGATAATTAGTTTTATCCTTACGCTAAACGCATACGCTTTATATGCAAATTTTTTGGACATGTTTACGCTCTAGGAGCAATGGCATCTTTTGCGGCGATTTAACATTTTCCGCAAAATATTTTAAGCTAATTTTTGCAATATGCAAATTTTTCGTTTTTATACCCTGTCGTGCCATTCGCAAGTGTTTCATGTCTTTAAAGACCTATACTAAGTCAATGTTTGCACTTAACACATTTTTTTCCTCTTCTGGACGTTGAGACCAGCTTCTGCAATTGTAATAAATTGTTTTCAAGTTGTCACATTTTCTTCCCTTTGAGTCGTGTTTTACACAATTGCATATTTTTATTCCCTGTTGTATTGAATTACTTTTGATTTTGTAGCCAACAAAAATAGAAATTAGTTTAATTTGACTATAGCGACAAAATTAGCGGAGACAACAACCTGCAACCACTTTGCCTGCTGTCGTCAAAATGATTATTCCGATATAAATATCCCAGCAAGAACAGTGTCGGTCATTTGATGCATCCATCATAAGGGCAAAATGAAAAAAGTGATGTAAACATTCGTGTCTGTGTGATTTCTTTTTTTTAAACCAGTGTTACCATCTCAGCCAAGTGATCACTCGAAATCTTTTTTTCAAAATGCCCACAAAATTACATATAATGCTATTAATTTCGTGATTATTAAATAAAAAAAAGAGTTCTTCAAAAAACAATTCAAGAATTCCTCAGCACCATTTTTTTTTTTTCAAAGTAAAAAGGACGAATGGACCTATAAAAACATTAATGCATAAACGTATGTAGTTAAAAACTAAATTACCAAATTAATACGGGAAAATCAAAATACTAAAAATATCATTGTGATGACAATGCTGAAAGCTATAAAATTGCTTTGCAGGTGTTAGTAAATAAGGTGTTAATGTGTTAGTTTCCATCAGCTATTTCTTGCAGGGATGTGTATTCTGATGTTGACATTTTGTAATCCTGTAGCCTGATGTGGCGAATGTGTTTGCAGCATAACAATTGGCAAAAACGATTAAGTGATTTTTTTTTCTCTGCAATTTATAGTTTCCTTTATTTCTTTGCGTAAAATCATGTTTGTGTTTTATTGCAAAATTTGAGGTGTTAAAAATTCCATTAAGTTTACATTTTTCTGCCATTCATTATTGAAATTTAATTAACAACTTCTTTAATTATCTGTTTAGCCTTCGTTTAACAAGTTTGAGTGTTTTTAATGCCGAGACTTGTAGATTTCTACAAAATCTTAAAATTTAAATAAATTCTTTTATGTTAAATGAAATAAGTTTTGGAGCGCAAACAAAAAAAAAAAAAAAAGTAAAAAACAAACAACCAGACAATTTTTTTTGTTCTTTTCTGAAACTAGTTTGTATTGAAACCATGACGAAAAACACTTAAAATCAGTTAAAACTTAACAGATATTTTGTTGTGGTGTTTTTTTTTTTGGCAAAACGTGATTAAGCCATGATTTAAAATCTCCAACCCATTCAAGTCATAAACCTGCAGAACCTGTCTTTTTCAATCATTTGAAAAATTATGAATAAAATACGGCAGATACAACCAAAACAGCAGAAATTCAAATTCAACTAAAAACAAAAAAAAAACCAAAACATGTGTGTGACACTTAAATTGTGTTCTTTTTGGATTTAATCAACATTTTTTTTTTTGTTTTGAATTTTTTAGTTTTGGCCAAAAACTTAATTTCCGCAAACAATTTAATCTCCTTAAAAGAGAGAGCGAGAGAGAGAGAGAAATAAATAAACATTAAGAAGGTATTAAAACAACACACTGTTTCTGCTGTTGCTTAATTTTAATAATTTTTTTATTTCTTCTATACAAATGCTTTGCTTGTTAAATCACTACTACAAGTTTATTAGCGCGCTTTAAGAGTCTTCTAAAGCAGCCATAAATTAAAGCCCACTTTATTTGAAGATTTTCAAATAGTGTAAGTTTCGTAAGGTTTTTAATTATTCAGTGGTTTTTGATTTTTCAAGTAAACAATTTGTATCAAAAGTGACTCAAATCAAAATTTAAATTTTTTTTGCGATTTCTATGCTTAGACCAGGCATCATACACTTGTTTGTACAAATCTAAAAAGAATACTATCAGGAGAGAGTGACCGTTGTGGCGAGAATATCGCCGCTGTTGCCAGAAACATCGACCAGACGCCATGCCACCCACGTAATTAGCCATCTGCCGCGCAGTTAGCCCTAAGGCCGAAGATCCGCGCATGTTGCCAGGTTGCCGGACTGGTGCCAGGGTTGCCACTCCAAAAATTTTTTTTCCTACCAAATTTAATTTCAAAAACTACCAAATGACAGGTTTACCTACCAAAAAATAGAAAAAATAAAAAAATAAAAAATAGAAAAAAAAAAAACAAAACAAGTTTATACTTAACAATGTTAATATGTATCTTTATAAAAATAAATAGCAATTCATTTGTAAAAGAAACAAAATTTTAAGTGAAAAATAAATAAGACTTCATTTGTAAAAGTAAAAAATCTTAAAGGTTTATTTTCAAAAAGGTTTATTTTTTAAAGTCTCTTTTTGCTGACCAGTCTTATTTATCATTTCCTTGCACATCATAATATTATTTTAGGAACATAGTTCTTTAAATATAAGATTGAATCTTGTCGTACAGGATATAAACAAATAAATAAATAAATAAATAAATAAATAAATAAATAAATAAATAAATAAATAAATAAATAAACAAATAAATAAATAAATAAATAGTTCGAGTCTATTTCGAAGTTTGGTTTTTACTAACGCAAGTGTTGAAAATTTTCTTTCTACAGCTGCTGAACTATGTATGTGGTAAAGACAATAAATTGAAAACAAAATTAACTAGATCGCTAAACATATTTTCATTAAGTGCATTTTTAATTTTGCCAACCTTTTCCCAAAAAACATTAATCTCCATTTCATCATTCAAGTTGTGGCCACTAACTCTTAGTAAATTCCACTGCGATACCATTTTATCGGTATCACAATCTAATAATTTATCGAACTCTGATAACAAAGGCAGAATTGATTTGTCATTGATGGTTTGGATGATTTGATGGATGAAAGCTGATTAGCGTGAAAAAAAATTAAAACTGAAATTTAAAAAGAAACTACCAAATTCACGATACAACCTACCAACCTACCAACTCATTTCAAAACTACCAAATTTGGTAGGAAACTACCAAAAACGGCAACTCTGGTCCGTGCATCAACTCCCAATCATTACTCGATCTCGAGGACGAGTGCTTAAAAACCGTATACAATTAGTCATGAACTGGGTTCGAAGCAAATTTGGGTTGCTGCTGAGCGACAGACGTGGTGGGCCGTGAAACAGTCATGGCATGTACCCCAGCCAGTAAGTCTTCAATTTTACTTTTCTGGTCTTCTTTAAAAATGTTCGTCACTCCAATTTTATCACAAAAAAATTTTTTTCTCAACTTTAAAGCAGTAAAAATCGAGCTAGAAAGCCCAATAAAATTATTAACAATTATTAAAACTAATGAACGATTTGAATAAAAGTGTGGGAGGATTTACTATCCAGTTAGTGTAAATCCCTATAGCTGGCAATTTCTCACGGAGTTAAGAAGTTGCAAGGACGAGGGAAAAATGAAGTAAAGAAAAATATAACAAAGAAATTTTGTTAGTGTGCGGGAAGAATCGATGGTAGAGATGAAAATGTAACTCACCGGTTGGTTCTTTTAATTTTATTTCAATAGCGATTAAGGCTTTTAGTACACACATTAACACTATATAATTATTATTTCTATTAATATAATTTATGGTAACATTATGTAATAGAAACTGCAAAATCGTACACGTTACATTCAATTCAAATTCATTTATAATAATTTAGTTACAAATACATAAATATGTATGTATAAAAAGTATTTATTAAAAAAAATGCATAGATATAAAAAAGTGTATACATAGATAGTAAATAAAAAAAATCATTATGCTAATTTAGACACCATTTTTAATGAAATTTATTCATTAGCTGTACGAAATTGCATTGCCTTAATGAAAATTTTAATTGGATTAATGAAAAACTATTAATGAAATAAATAAATTAGAACCATGAACGAAAATTCTTTCAGTGTACTTTTATTTGGCTCAAAAACGGTTTTGATTGTTCGATTTCTGAAAATGTCATATTTTGAGTTGTGTCACTTTTGCAGCAGGGCTCTTTAATGGCGCGGTAAAAATGTCTCATTAAATATTAAAGTAACCAAAAGCATCGTGCCACTTGTATTTTACAACTACTATTTTTAAATAACATAATTATTTTCTTTTTTTTGTATGTGTGTTTGTTTGTTTGTTTTCATTACAACTAAACATCTTTCTTGTGGTTCTAAGACTCAGTGCAGCAAGTTTTGTTTTGTCTGTGATTTTATGCTGCTGCTCTTTGTTTGCTTTTTAAAAGCAACCTACTAAAACAAAAAATCATTACAAAAAAAAAAAAGAAGAGCTTCGAGGTCACAACCTTTTTATGGGTCACATGGTGTAACTTCGACAACAACAAAAGTTTTATTTTTCAACAACAAAGCATTAGCCGAGTTATTTTTTTTTAATAGTTATTATTTCCACAAGATTTTAAGCAACACAATGCTGGGTGGGGATTTGAAATCTGTTCTTTTTTGCGTTGTTGTTGTTGCTGTGGTTGTTGCTGCTTTTTTTGTAAAGATTTCTCGCCACTTTCATATTTGGTGGGATTTTCTTTTGTGTGTGTGTGTGTTCGAAAATTTTGCTAAGTCAACAACATATTTGAATGAAATCTGAGCAGCAGTTGTTCTTTTAACGACTGCAAAATGCCACAAGTGCAATTTGAATTATTTTTTTTTCGTTTTTTTTTCGAAAATACTTTTGCTTAAAGGAGAAGGTCTTTTTTTTGTTTGTTAATAAAGTTGCATACATTGGCACAATTTGTTGGCAAAAGTCAATAATAAAAACGATTATCATTATAAGTGTTATACAATTTTTGCAGCACAATGGCTGGTAAATATTGCAAACGGAAGATGCAGGCCAATTACACAAGGGCTTTATTTCATTGAAATTGGTGCACAACTTTTGATTTTCTCAACGATTTACTGAGATAACTAAATTGACAAAAATCGCGATTTTCATACACTGCATACACAACACACACACACACACACACACAAACACACATACTAATAAATGTTATTTTTGTGGTCGACGGCGCTTCCATGACATTCTCTGCAGAACGGCTACTCTGGGGTCTGGTACGCCTGGCAGCATCTCGTGTTGTGCCAGTCTCTTCGAGGCGAGCGGCTAAACGTCGCAGTGTTTCACCAGTAGGCGTTGCACGGCCAGGAAATCTGCGACGAAATTCACATTATGCCAAAGTCACCGACCGATTACTGGTGCAAATAAATAGTCACCAATATTCCGCGTTCTGGAGCAGTGTAGCGTAACATGGCTTATTAACGTGTATTTCGCATGTGTTTATTACTACACAAATGTCAAAACAGAACTGACAAAATTTATAGCATTTGCTGATGGGAGGATTACTTTTGCGCCACCTTGTAATTACCAATTGCAAGTATTTTTTATTTTCATTGTGAACTGAGTTGTTGTTGTTGTTTTGTATGAAGCAACTTCCATTTAGAAACGTAGACCTTTCTAGCTTAGGAAATTTGAAAATTGGATACTTTTAAGGTTGTGGGCAGCACACTCTATCATCCTCCATCAAACCGTTCAATTATTAAAAAAAAAAAACTATTTCCAGCCCATTGTGCTGGACTATATTTTTTTTCGTGCTGCATTGTGTTGCTCAAGTGTTTACACTGACTGCTGTTAAGTAGCAGCCGTTTATTATTTTTTATTTCCATTTATTTTTTAATGCTGCTATTCTCTCTAATTTGTGCTTTTCAATTTTATTTTTCTAACCGAATATTTTAATGATTTCTTATTTTTATTACTGGGGGCTTTTCTTGTTTTTTTTTCTTGTTTTTTTTTTTGGTTTAAAGCGATTGTTGACCCAGATAATGGAAAATTTATTAGATCCTACTGCAAGTAACAATTTTATTGTTGTTAAATATTATTTATGTATGAGTGAATGTAGATTAGAATGCACACACACACACACACACACACATACACACCAAAACCACTGCCGTTCAGTTTCTGTATCTCCCATGAACATCATTTAAATAATAGAATGGAATGGTCAATTTGTTGTGAACACTAAACAAATTGACTGAAGGCAGTGGCGACTGGCCTGCTGGATTTGCATTTGCAAGTGTTCGCTCAAAGTGCATTCACTGCCTTTGAGAAGTTTAGTGGTTACAGTCCTTTTGGGCTGCCAAGAAATTGTGTAATAAAGAAAATCTATAACGCAGTTGAAATTGGGTTTATTGAGACTATTTGTTTGCTAAAACAAAGTTAACAAATTTTTAGAGTTTGTTGACTTTGACGCCAAATGGATTTTGATAAAAATCTGCACTTGGCTTGTTGCACTGCAGACCAACAAGGAGCATTAATTTAAGCGACATCAAGGCTGAAATACAGACAACTAAAAATTAGTTTTAACATTCGTCACCAAGTCAACGAAATGAATTTGTTCAGCTGGACCTGCAGGCTTAGAAATATTAAGGAGTATCAGGTCGATTGAAGAGAGCAGCTGGTGATTAATGGCTTGTTTGCTTATTTTTTTCGAAATAATTTATTTTCAATTGATAATTTGTTATTGGGCTTTTCGTTCGGTTTTGCATCCTGCAAATTGAGAAGAATTTTTTCGGGGTAAAATTGATCAACATTGTTAAAGGAGATAAAGAAAACAAAGCTGGGGAACATACCAGTATTGCTATTCAGTAACTTTTATTACGATAACCGTTAAAATAATTATAGCGATATTTTATCGAATTTGCTATTCAGTCGCAATTTTTAACGATATTTAGCTGTCGTCTACAATCAGCTGTTGCATTTTGCAACATAATATCTTCGATAATTAACCGACAAAAAATTTCTTGTTGTTTATTTTAACGATACATTCAGCCCAATTATTAAAACTCCCAGGGAATTGAATTCCCAGAGAATAAGTTTTGCCCAAAATTAAAATCCTCCAATTCTGAACAGTCTGGGAAGGGAGAGAGAATTCGAAACATTCGAAGTCAGCTGTTTATCTTCTTTTATCTAATATTTACAAGAAAATTAAGCAAATTTACCAATTTAATTCCATAAATTTAAAAGTAAAAATGTTTGGAGTAAAAAAGAGGTTAAGGAAACAAAGAAGAAGAAATCGATGAAAGTGAAGTGCTGGACAACAATTAACAGGTGGTTTTTGATGCGTTTCTTCATTATCAACACCACTGCTTTTAGGCCCATCATCGGGTATGGAATCCAACAATATTTCTAGTGTTTTTTCTACACCATATGGGCCTAAACCGAAATTTTCAGCAACGCCCTCTACAGAGTCTTTCATGCAAATCAAGTTGTAAATAATTTCCTCATTTGCGGAAAAAGCCTGCTTCATATTTCGGCCTCCACCAGTTGCCCGAGAAAATTTTTTTAAATTTTGTGCTACCTTATGGCGTATATACCTGAAAAATAAATTTATCATTTGTTGCTCTTAAAGGAAATTTTATTGTCACTTAATAATTCATACCTTTTTCCATTCGGCAATACTTTTAAGTAGTGGCCCAGCTGCGTTTAATTCCGCCCCTAAATTGCGCCAAAAAATCACTCCCACCTTGGTTGAAAACATAATTTATGATCTTGATGATCAACTAAGGGGAACTGGAATAACAGATAATATCGTCCAGAAAAAGAGCTGCTCGCAGCTATGCGATGCTATGCAACTGGATGTTACCCGTAGGTGCCCGTAGGAGAACAATGGGGAATATCGATGAGCCAATCATCCATAAGCCGTTGCATATAAAATGTATTGCAAGGAGCGACACAAATTGTTTTTTTTTCTATTTCTCTTTATGGTTTTCGCTTAATTTGACATTTTGTGGGCAGAGTTGCCATATGAAATGAATTTTGGGGAGAATAGAAAACTTATTATTAAAAATAAGCATAACAGAATAAAACTATCGTTGCTGCGACAAGCTAAATGAACTGGCCACTCACAATCAGATTACTCTGACATGGGTGCCAGGTCATGAGGGGCACGAGTTGGCTGATACCTACGCAAATAGGGCATCCAATGAGGCTTTCATTGGACCCACTCCATCCTTTGGCTTTAATAAGCTCCTTCTCAAGGGGGAGATCAGAAAATGGACAATATCCATCACAGTAAAACTGTGGAACGACACTAGGGTTCTGGTACACTCGAAGAAATTTCTTAGCTTTGATGCCAAGAGGGCGGCTCTCGCTCTAAAACTAAATAGAAAGAAACTAAGGACACTGTGTGGGGCGCTAACAGGCCACTATACCTGCAGGAAGCATCTACACAGAATGGGACTATCCAGTACAGCAACCTGCAGATTTTGCGGAGAAGAAGAGGAGACAATGGAACACTTGATTATTGAATGTGTGGCACTTGGCCACAGAAGACACAGGCTGTTGCAGGCCCATACATTGGGTTTACAGGACTTGCAAGGGCTTCCGCAGAAGGAGCTAATACTGTTTCTTGATGTATTAAACGCGTGAGGGAAAAGGGTTGCACAATAGATCATTCTAGATCTTACAAGGACCAACCTTGTAATAATACAATACAATAGAATACAATCGTTGCTGCAAGCGACAAAATGTAGCGACAAGCACAACGATTGTCGGATCGGTAAAAGTTACTGCATAGCACTACAGGCTATGCAGTTTCACAGCCGCCTCATCGATCATCAGCAAATTGCTTTTCAATAGCGATGTCATCTTATTTTATCTTATCTGCTGTTTGTTAATTACTTTATCGGGCTTTCAGTTCGCCTTAACTTTCTCAGCATTGAGAAAGGTTTATGATTCACGGGCTGCCAGTCGTAAGACCAGCTCATTTGGAGCCCATTATGCCATGAGAAAGATTTTTTTTTGAGGTACGATTGTACAGACCAAACTTTTTTTGTTTAAAGAAAACAAGAAAGGTAAAATTAAGGACTCATTGGCTGGGGATGTCCCAGGTTATAAATAATTGCGTTCTACTTTTAAACATCAGCGCTTTAGCCATCCTACTTATTTTCTATGTCCCATGGCAGAGGAATATTAAACTTTTTTTTTGTTATTATTATAATCCTGACTATAAAAACAATACTTTTAGGATTTGCGCTTAAAGCTAAATATTTTTATGTCTTGAAATGAATTAAGCTGGAAGGGAACAAATCTACTTCTTGTCTGGCGGCAACCAAAATTTTATGATGCGTTAAATGTAATAATTTGCTTCAGTTTTATGTCACTTACAGCAGCATGATGCCCGTGAAACTTTTTGCGTTTTATGAGCTACAAATAATTTGAAAAACTTTGAAAATTTATGGCCCTCAAAAAAAAGTTTAAAAATCGTTTTAAAAAGTAACTACTTGTTGGAAGGGGAAGAGAAGGTGGTGGTGGTGGTGCCAGGCAAACTCCTATAAAGAATGGAATTTACATGTTTCTTTGGTGGAAATGGGCTTTTGAGACAACAGGGCCCAAAAGAGTACGTAAATGCATTCTAAATGCTGGTCCATACATGATGTTAATGATGAGTCAAGTTTATTTTTCCAACTTAATGTGACTATTAATTTTTTTTTTTTTTTTTTTTTTTTAGACTAGGACCAGTACTCAGGGGATGATCCCTATATATGCATTGCATTGTACTGGAACTGGGAAAATAGGAAAAAGGGATTGTTGGGTGGAAAAACGAAAATGGGGAACGTTTGATTAAACACAAAAATTATAACATAAAAACAGATCATTTATTTTTGCAAATCTAAATAAGTCAGGATTAAATTACTGCTAATTTGTCTGCTTAGTGTCCAGTGTATATACCTTCGACACCATCCAGTTCACAACTTTTAACGAAACCTCTTCAGTATTGCAAACCGTTCGACTATACAGTATTTATCGGATATAAGAAACTTGAAAAATCCACGAAAAAAGTTTCTTATACACAGAGCGAAAACTTCCTAATAGATTCAATAAGATTTTCTCTTTGAAACGTTTTTAGGCTGAGGGGTATCCCAGCAGACAGAAAAAAAGATTTTTCTATAGGTATTTCTTATTATTTCCATGTTGCAAATCTTATTAATTGTCTCAACAAGAAAAACACATAAAACCAAGAAGAAAACTTGTTGCTCACGTTTGTTTTTACTCAGCTTCCGATTTGCATGGTACCAAAAAAAAATTCTATAGAGAAGAACTTATTGATTCTATTAGGTTGTCTTGTAAATTGTATACAATAAGGATTTCTTATTGATTTTATTAGGTTATCCTATTAATTTTTCCCTATTGGTTTTATTAGTTTCCTATATAAACACACGTAAATCATCTTTTTAATTTCATTAATTGTTGTTTTTTCAATAAGGTTTTCCCATTTAAAATAATAAGGAATCATTCTTGAAAAAAAACCATAGAGATATCTTATTGATTTTGTTCTACTTTATTAGGTGCTTTTTTCTTTGTGTAAGCGTTTCTTTCTTATATACAATTATTTTATATAAAAAACTTATTTCTTATATAAGTAGCTATGGCCATAAGGCATTTCTTTCCTATATGAATATACGAGCTTTTCTACCTTTTTATGTATATATGTATGTATGTACGTAGATGTGTGTATGTAAATAGAAAAATAAAACAAATCAAATTTTATTTTATTAACCCCTTCAGTAAATAGATATAAAAAACTAGACAACTTCAATTTGAAAAAAAAAAAATTAATTAAAATTAATAATTAAGTAAATACATGTACATACATAATTCATTTTGTACTATTTATTTATTTATTTACGAGGCAAGAAACAAAAACTTCTCATGAGCACCAAAAGTAAAAAAAAACCTTGTTGTTGTAAAACTGTCAGAAAACAGAGTTGTCCATGCAAACTACATAAATTCAGTGTTGCCCTTGAAAGTTTCTTATGTAAATTCTTTTTCTATACATTTTGTGGTTTTGGTGTTCAAGAAAAATGTTCTTTTATCAGTTTTTTTCTTATAAGCGTTTTTCTTTTATGAAACTTTTTTTGTTGGAAAAAGAAACACTAAAAAGATATGGTGTTTTTGCAAATGTTTCTTATAAGCGTTTTGTTCTTATATGAGATGTTCTTATATCCGATAAATACTGTACAAAAAAACAAAAAAAAAAATAACCACGACAATACCTATTACGAATGTTTACTTTGGCGAACTTATATTTAACAAATACATATGTACATATATATGTATATGTATCAGGTGTGTTAAGATCTCATTTGGCAAATATCTATACATAATTTGCCAAATAAGCGTTTAATGAACATGGAATATTTGTTTAAATAAGCCATTAAAAAAGAAATCACGCGTTCACCTATTACGACTTCACATCACAAAAGACACGTCAGCTCCGATCAAAAGTTCACAAACCAAAGATTGACTAATTCAATTATTATAATAATATTGAGTACTGCAATCACTTTGAATTATCTGTGACAGGATTCGAACCACCACAACTTCTCCTTTGATGATCAGCCATGAAAGCCACACAGCCATCGATGGCATTAACTAAAATGAATGCAAGAAAGAACAAACAATTTAAGTATAGAGTTGATTTTGATTTACTTCATTATTTTTCTACAAATTTAATTTAATTTTGCCCGTTTAATTTTACATTCGATTTTTTTTTCTATGCGCTCACGTTTCATATTTCATGTTATTTTTATTTTCATTATTATCTTTATTAATTCACAGTATTTTTAAATTTTCAGCAAAGAAAAGTTTCAGTTTATTCCTCGACAAGGTAAAACATACATAAATATGGAAAGATTATTGTAAAAGAATTTCTTTGCAAATAAAAATGCAAATTGTTTAAACTTCTTTTTTTTTATCTTCCTCGAATTTGCAATAGAATTTCAAATTTTGTTCAGCTTCACAACATGTCGTCAGTCTGTGAAGGGATTTTATTTCTCCACCATTTCCATTTTAAATAAAACGTGTACAAATGCGTAGATTTTTATCTGGTATTAAATTGTTTTCTGTTGGCTTCTTTCATTTTTGTAAGACGCAATAATTCGAATGAATGATGATGTTTTCGTTCCTCAACTTAAAAAATATATAAAAATGATTACTTGTATTTTATTTTTTTTTTTAATATTTTGTTTGTTAATTTTTCACGCCATAACGTCTGGCGTTGCGCATAATTTAATAAAAATTTCAATTTATAATTGTAAAATGAGAATTAAAAAAAAACAGAAACTTTAGAAAAGCAAACGAAATAAGCAACAAAACCAAATAAAAATAAATACTGCAAAATGCATAAATCTACAGAGGAGTTGCGGAATATTAAGTGAATGCAAAAAAGCAAAAAAAAAAAAAAAATAAACGCTTGCAAAAGGAACACGAACGTCTTTAGGAGGAGAGTTTGGAAGAAATATTCATTTATTTATTTATTTTCTTAAATGTGAGACCAGGCACCCTGGAACTATAAAGCAGTAATAATTTGGATAATATTTGTAATGGAAACTTTAATAAAAAAATGTAACACTGAAGCTGCATGGGGATCTGGTTCAAAGGCTCGGTGAACCACACAGAGCGAAAACTTCCTAATAGATTCAATAAGATTTTCTCTTTGAAACGTTTTTAGGCTGAGGGGTATCCCAGCAGAGAGAAAAGAAGATTTTTCTATGGGTATTTCTTATTATTTCCATGTTGCAAATCTTATTAATTGTCTCAACAAGAAAAACACATAAAACCAAGAAGAAAACTTGTTACTCACGTTTGTTTTTACTCAGTTTCCGATTTGCATGATACCAAAAAAAAAATTCTATAGAGATTCTATTAGGTTGTCTTGTAAATTGTATACAATAAGGAGTTCTTATTGATTTTATTAGGTTATCCTATTAATTTTTCCCTATTGGTTTTACTAGTTTCCTATTTAAACACACGTAAATCATCTTTTTAATTTCATTAATTGTTGTTTTTTCAATAAGGTTTTCCCATTTAAAATAATAAGGAATCCTTCTTGAGAAAAAACCATAGAGATATCTTATTGATTTTGTTCTACTTTATTAGGTACTTTTTTCTCTGTGCAAGAATGAAAGTCGGATATCAATGTTTCGCAATCGGCCTCTAGTCTGGTCTGCGGTATGCGATCTGGGGCCAAATCGTCGCATTCGATATCGCACGAATTCCGTCACTTATGCTGTGTGTTTGTTGTTTATTTTGTTTTTGTTTTTCATTATTTTTGCTCGATAGTTCATTCGATATCGAATGCGACGATTTGGCCCCTGATGACATATTTGCCGCTATAGACTCGCATATGGCTGTCAAGATTTGTTGATGCTGTGCTTCGTCTGCCTGATCGATCTACTCACCCATTACCTTAAATCATTGGCTTTATGTACTCTTTCCCTTAATTCCACTCTGTGGATTTCCCTCTTGTGCTCCTCACCATTCTTGCGCTGCAAGGCATCTTTTTGCATTTTTTTTTTTTAATTTTATAAATTATTTACACATTTTTTTTTTTTACAGAAAACAATTAGTACAAATTTCGTTTGTAAACTAAAACGAAGAGCAGAGTATCTGGCTAAACTAGACTGTGCTTGAATTTGAAATTCATTTTTTTTTTCGCCAGACGGGGAAACCCAGTGATTAAACTTCATTCGGGTGTGTTGAATTCAGTGGTGCTAACCGTTTTTTTTTTTTTTTTGTTAGCTCTTGTTTTTGAGACATTTTAAAAATCAGACATCGTCTGGTGACCGGTTGAAACTACAATTTTTAAAAATGGAGGAGATAGGACAGCATATATTCCTTTAACTCAGGCTTCGTCTGGTGACCGTTTGAAACTGCATTTTTTAACTTTTTGTGAATAACTTCCAAAGTTGTGCACCGATTTTTGTCATACATGGCTTTTTTTTTGTTTGAAACCTAATTTGTTATGAACGTATGGAAATTTCTGAGCATAACTTTATTTTTAGATGTTTTATGCTGTTTTAAAGAACAAACATTTTCAAAGTTTTGCAAAAAATTTAATTTTTTTCATAGAAAAAAAATCTTGTTTTCTAAACTACTTTTTATTGATTAAAAATACTTTTCTAGTTATGGAAAGGTAATTTCGTTGCCGAATTTCGGTTTTTATATTTTTTTCAATGTTCCACACCGTTTTTGAGTTAAGGGCATATGTGCTGTCCTACCTTCTCCATTTTTAAAATAACGCTATATCTCAAAAACCAGAGCTAACCTAAAAAAAACTGTATACAGCGGACCCGAATTAGGTTTAATCATCACGGGCTGCCCCGTATGTCGGCTTTTTTTTTAACAAGCACAGTGCTATTAACAGTTTATTCAGCTTTAGTTTCATGCCACTGTGCGGCTTTATGTTTGCCAGGAGAGGAATGTGTATAGAATTCATAATTGTTTATTAAATTACATAAATTATCGTGCATTGCATTAAAAGGGCCTTAACAATATTCTTAAAAGTTGGCGAAATTAAAATCTAAAGGAACGGACGAACGGCAAGTTGAAAAAGTTTTCATTCGAGTTTTTGCAGTTATGAAATAATGAGAAACGAATATGGTAAAAAAAAATAAATTTTCAGTAAATATCTTTTTATTAACACAAGCGATGAATCAATCTCATCAAGCAAATATGTTGATTTTAAATACTTAATTACATATTCCAAGGGATTTTCGTTAGAAGAGTATTCAGGAATTTGGAATGCGATAATGGTTTGGTGGATGCGATAAACATGCTGGTGTTTGTTTTTGCTGCTTTCTCGCTAAAGCCCGTATGATACTTCATTTTTCTCTCATTAATTGGTATAGAATTGATAGAAAGAAACAGCAATTGTTAGAAACAACCAAATATACAAAACGTAAACAAAACTGATATCATTTTTTTAAGTTTTGTATTCTTTTTATTTTCAAGAAAGCGCTAGGAAATAAAAATGTTCCAAAAAAAAAAAGCATTAAATCGCAAAAATCGTCCATAAACCGCTGATACAGCAACATTCAAGTTTGAAATGTCAATTTTAAGTTGAAAAATTTTGCATATTTTTTTTGACATAACTTGATTTTTTATCGATAACTTCAACGAAAATGTTGACAGTTTTGCATTTATCTTAATATAGTTGAACTCTTTGCACATACCAAATTCTACTATTACATTATATTTGCACTGTTCTCCAAAACTTAAACAATGCAAGAAAAATGTAGTGTCATATGGGCATAAAGCCTTTTGCTTGCATTAATTGCTACTGCATTGAGAGAAAGAAACAGCAATTGCTAGAAAGAACCAACTATACCAACAGTATACAAGTTATAAAATAAGTAAATGTGAACAAAAAAAAAAGAAGCAAATTCTAAAGCCGCCCGATCGTACAACATATTAAGAGATATTCAAGTGCTGGCAATATCCTGGAATTGAAAAATTTGTCAGCAATAAGAAAACGGCCAATTTAGATACATAATTGTAAAAAAAAAATTTTACAATTTTATTGCCGGAGAATTGCCAGACAAAAGCAGGTTTATTATGAGTTCAGCCGGAGGTTGCGACGGAATTTCGTCAGAAGAATGCTACTAAAAATTCCGACGTTATGACGAATTTTCAAAATTCCGAATATTGGTATTATGAATTGCGAGAGAAACGATCTTCAACGCTGTTTTTCATGCGAGGAGAGGAGGAGACGGAAATGAATGGAAAATAAGAGTAAACGTAATAGAATTCTTACACCGACTGACATCCACGTGAAATGCATGGAAGATGTTGAAAATGTGAAACAGTCGCTTACATTGACAACATCTTTCATCTTTCATTTATTTAGATGTCAAAAAAAAGAAGACGCAAAATTTTTGTGAAAAATAAAAAAATAAATCAAAATGGACTTGGAGGAGGACTTTTGGACTTTTTTCTTTCCATAGTTCAAGCAACATGTTCTCTTTATTTTGCACTGCAGTTAAAATGAATTTATTTATTAAATATTTGTCTAATTAATTGAAAATTATAACAAAATATATGTTCTGCTCATTTTTTTTATGTTAAATTTGTTTTCCGAAAAGCCCTTTTGCTAGTGATGGTACAAAAGCAATCGATTTTCGGCGATTTTTTTAGTGATGGCACTAAAAAAATCGAAAGATTATAACAAAATATATGTTCTGCTCATTTTTTTATGTTAAATTTGTTTTCCGAAAAGCCCTTTTGCTAGTGATGGTACAAAAGCAATCGATTTTCGGCGATTTTTTTAGTGATGGCACTAAAAAATCGAAAGATGGCACAAAATGAGAAAGGATCATCTTCTGCTGATGTAGAAACATGTAGAATGTTCGCCCTGTATAATTCTTATGGAGAGATGTAAACATCTTTGCAAATTAATGAAAGATGTAAGATGTGCGTCAGTGTAAATAGGCTATAAAGCAGTGGTGTTGATGTGAATAAAAATAATTTTTGAAATCAATTGCGAAACCTTAATTTAATAATAATTACGATTTTTGCCATGATTCGGCTAAACCAAAATAATACATGTTAACTGTTTGTGTTGGAAAAACCCGCTCCAAATGCTTCACTGCCAACAGCTCTGGCATTTGTTTGTGAAACTGACAATAAAAATCAATTTCTTTAGTTTGATTTATTTCTCAGACTCTAGCTCTTCCTTTTTTTTAATTACTCTTTTTATAAGAAGCTGTTATTTATTTTTCGATATTTCGAATACCTTCGGTATTCCTGTTGAGAAACTACAAAAGTTAAAAAACCTTACCAACCAACTTTACACTGAAAGAATTTGATCTACAAATCCAATGAATTCCGACACTAATTTAAGGGAAAAATTCATTCACTAACCAACGTTGGGGTTGATTGTATCAATGAATTTAGATTAGTGATTTTATGCAGACTAATGATCGTTTCATTAAATAAATACGAATTTTAGTCATTAAGCTAATGAAGTCAGGCGTTCAATGACAAAAAATCATTAAGTAAAGGAAGTGGTTCATTCAAATATAGAAAATCGTTCATTGATCTAATGAAAACAGAGCATAATTTTTATGACGTATATTATTAAGTTTAGGGATAATCTTAATAAGAGATATTACAAAAAAAAAACGCCGTTTTATGAGATGAGGGATGCCACTTTTTAAGTGCTGCTTGCAGTATATTTTAAAACCTTTGAGAACTGTTAAAATATGTTACCATATATCCGAATTTCCTTATAAATCAAATGAAAATTGGAAACTCAATGAAAGAATACATTGAGTTTATGAAATTCTTCAATGATTTGATAACATTTTTTCATAAATCCAATTATATTTTTTTTAACGAAATTATAAAAACTAATCAACAGTTTTTGATGAAATTTATTCATTAGCTCTATAACAATTCATTACCATAATAAACATTTTCATTGGGTTAAAAAATAAAAAAATATTAATGAAATAAATGGTTGTCGCTTTAGAAACATGAGCCAATGAGTTCAAAGACGGGTGCTGACGAGAAAGTGTATCGGCTTCGAAACAACTAATTGTCCACCCAGCTACATAAATGTCTTTGATGTCTTCTTTGTGTAATTTAATTAATATCAATCACAAGCATAATATAGAAAGAACTTGAGCGTGATAAACTTAATACAGAAATGCTTTATACCATGTTCATACATGCGCCTTTATTGAGATAATCGCAATAAAGTCCTTTATTGAGCTCAATATTCCATACAAAAAGTCAATAAAGTTATTGCTTAATAAACTCAAAATTGCTTTGAATATTGAGAAAAAGATGAAACACAACATTGTAAAAGATGTGTTTAATAAGCAAAAGTATACAATGCGAGATGAATGACGAGATAAATGTGAACAAAAGCAAGCAAAACAAAATGATAAAAAATAAAAATAAAAACATTGCAGCATTTCCAAATTTTTATTTCTCTTTCTTTTTATTATTGCCGCTTTGGAGTCATAACATGAACGCACTACTTGTACAAGTTCCATATTTTTATGGTACAACACTAAAATCTTTCTAATAAAAGGCAGTTTTTCTTCCATTTTTCTTATTTGAAAATATTTTTCACTTTTTCTTTCTCACTACCCAAACAAAAACAACAACTTTTTTCCAGCTGTCAAATACTAACGCAATATTTGTATGTATGAACGCAAAAAATATTATGTCAATAAACTGAGTATTATCTCAATTAGAAATGCATGTATGAACAAGGTATTAGGGAACTCCTCGGTATCTATTTCACTTTGGAGATGTTTTTGCAACTTTTCTTTCCTCCCATAAATGTACGCAAAATTCAATATACTTTTTGCCAAAGACAACATATCCTCAAGAGTTTTGAACGCATATTTGCTTAACTTTTGATTTTATATGCACAAAGAGCTTTAGCACTACCTGACCTTTAACCACTTTCCATTTGAAAACAAAGTATTTTTTGTTTCCCTTTATTTTGTGCTAAATGAATAAGTTTACTTTGATTTTCCATTTTCCATTTCTATTCTCGATTGCTTCTCTGTTAATTTCATTTTATACCTGATGGCGATAAAGCACACAAAATAAACGCTTTATAATCATACTTCTTCTAGGCATTTCCTTTTCTATAATATTAAAAGGAAAAGAAAAATTAAGAACGGTAGAAAGTTACATAAATACCCCTGGTATTTAAATGTACAAAAAAAAAAAAATTAAATAATTATAATGAGAAAATTTAGAACAAAAACTCATTTAATGCATCAAGCACTTCTTTCTCTACGTGAGCGTGCGACGCACATTAATTTTTTTTTTGTAATTTCATATCATCATAATCAATCAACATTAAATGGAATTTGAGTCTTCTTTGTCACATGCGAATGATAGTTGTTTGTCAGTGTAGGCTTAAGGGGGACAGTGCGTTCAAAATTCCACATGAAATGTTCAAAATTCCATGAAAAAATTCTGGCTAATAGTTTTCAACATATCGCGGCTTTCATTGGCGGTGGAACTTTTGTGAGAAAATATTTTTATTTTAAAATTTAAGTGAAATGCGCAAAAGAAACACTGAAATTTTAATACCAAAAGAAAAATATAAAAAGTTGTTATTTGGTGAAATTAATGAAAAAAAAATAATATTAGAAAATATGCCAATAATTGTCAGTAAATAAAATTCAGAGCCCATTGCATCCTGAAAGAAATCCTATAATTATGGAGGTAAAGAAGTAAAAAGGATAATAAAAATGCTGATTTCATCCTGGAATATTTTTGTCAGTTATCGTAAAATCTTCGCTGCTCTTCGCTACATGAAGTTCTTTTTAGGGTTCCGTACTCATCAGACTGAAACGGAACCCTATTACGGAGACAAGTACGTCCGTCCGTCCGTCACAGCGTCCATGCTCCGAAACGGTAAGAGCTAGAGAGCTGAAATTTTCACAGGATGGTGTTGTACCTCGCCGCTGCAACAACAAATACTAAAAACAACGACAAATCGAAAACTACCAGGTGTCCCCATACAACGAAAAGTTGCAATTAGCTATAACTCTCGAACCGTAAAAGATAGAAAGCTAAAATTTTCATAGTGTATGTATTTATAGATGCTTTACAACAACAAATGCTAAAGACAACAACAAGTTGAAAACTACCAGGTGTCCCAATACAACCTAAAGTAACAATTAGCCGTAGCTGCTAAACTGTAAAAGACAAAGAGCTGAAATTCGCAGAATATATGTGTTTACATATGCCCTACAATAACAAATGCTAAAAACAACAACATATCAAAAATTACCAGGTGTCCCTATACAACGTAGAGCAAAAATTACCCATAACTCCCAAACTGTAAGAGACAGAGAGATAAAATGTGAACAATATATGTACTCGCATGTGGCGTACAATAACAAATGCTAAAAACAACAACAAGTCGAAAACTACCAGGTGTCCCTATACAACGTAAAGCAACAACTAGCAGTTACTCTCGAACCGTGAGAGACAGAGGGATGAAATTTGCACAATATGTGTATTCACATATGATCCACAAGAACACTTGCTAAAAACAACAACAACTGTAAAACTACCAGGTGTCCCTTTACAACGTAGAGTAATAGCTATAACTCTCGAACCGTAAGAAATAGAGAGCCGAAATTCGCACAGTGCATGTATTCCCAGATTCCTTACAACAGCAAATTACAACAACAACAAGTCGAAAATTACTAGGTGTCCCCATACAACATAAAGTAGCTGTAAAAACAGAGAGATGAAATTTATAAAATATACATATGTATGTATTCACATACGCCACTCCATACATACATTATACATACATACATACGTACGGAACCCTAAGTGTGCGAGCCAGCCTCGTATTTGACTTAATTTATTGTTATTTGTTTTAAGTTATTTATTTTTAGCTGTACAACTTGATTACAATACTTTTAAGAGTTTTAGTATTATTTACCTTTTTTTTAATAAAAATTTTAATTTAAAACGAAAATTAAAATTCTTTGGATACAATTTTACGACTATTATCCAAGTTCGAATGTTGTTCACAACAAAGGACTTAGTTCGTAACGCAACCAACTACTTTTTCCTCAAATTATTGAACTATCCATCTCTTTAGTATTGCAATTTCCTGTAGCACAAGGTACGATGACCTGTGATGGTCCGCAATTTTAAATCCTCTTCTCTCTCTCTCTCTCTCTCTCTGTTGTTCACTTCTTTCTAACACAATTTTCTTTCCTCTAAAACACTCGCCAAAGTCTCGCCTGGTAGAGTGTGTTGCCACAACTGCAAACTAAATGTTTATAGGGATACTTTTAAACATGTTTAGGTATTTAGTTACATTGTATGCAGCTACAATGTATATATGTTTATGGACAAGTGTGTTTTGTGAAAATGTTTAATACCTGAGGGATGATGCACTTTAGTCTACCAGAGACACAGATGATCATATGAAAAAAATGAAGAAAAATGAGGCGCATGTTCTGTGCGAATGCACTTGGCTTAAAAAGATAATTTTTATTACATTTCAAACACAACAACGAACATGTTTGATGTGCAACCAAAACGTTAAACGGTTACAACATGTTTAGAAAGAAGTCAGGGCGAACTGTTGCAACATGTAATCAACCAACTTGGAGAGCATTTTTATTTTTCACACACACACAATCAAACAGAAGTTTGTTTACTTTTTTTGTTCTGTTTGAATGAAATTTCCAAAACAGCAGCAGTGAACCAATGTTTTATGTTAAAATGAATGATGGCAAGCTTCTTGCTTTTGCTTTTGCATTTCTTTTATTTTTGAAAAGGGAATGAAGCCGGAAAGAGTGAGAGAACCGAAAGGGCAGTTATACACAGAGCACAAATGGAACAATGTATGCTTCAGAAAATATTGCTGATTGTCTATTAAAGAAAAGAATATATTACAATGGCATCAAGTTTAAAAAGTACACAATGTGGTTTAAAACATGGTATGCTTTTCTGTGCAAAGTCAATTTGCAAAGTATGACTGCACAACATGGATTCAGGTTCTGAACAAGATGTTTGCTCCGAACCAATTTTACTGCCTGCTCCTCAATATCGAAGTCGTGCGATTGCTCGCATTCTAAGCAAAAGAAAATTATTTTGGGTTCCTCTATAACGTTCGTTTACTTGAACGATCACACCCTCGTTCGACAAGTCGAAAAGACGTAAGTGTTTTCATACAATATCCGATTCCTCTATATCGATTATATCGTCAGCACTGCGAACACAAACGACAAAATCAATCACTTGCCGTGATTGCTATCGAGTGGGTGTTTTTATATGGCAAATTTTATATTTATTTGTTAAAATATCTGGGAAATAAAACTAGAAACTCCAACATATTTTTCATTTTTATCTTATTTAGTAAATCTGCTAAACAATTATCATCTGTATGTATGCAGTTCACTAGTACGCTGGATGAAGGGGAAAAAAACTTGAATTTGCCAGTGGAATACCAGCGTTCAGTGCGTCAAAGTACTTACTAAATGTCTATAAAAAAATACTTTTAAACTTTAAAACACCACAAAAACTAGTTCCGCCAGTATTCGCAGATGAATGTATTTCTTCCCCTCAGAAAAATTTTAAAACCCCCTAAAATTCAATATTTTTCTACAAAATCCCCCTAAAAATTTTTTTTAAACATATTGCTTTAGTTTGCGAATCACCAATATTAATGCATTGATAATGCTTAAAAAAGCATAAAATTGTTAAATTTTCCCCAATTAAAAATAAGTAAAAATTAACTGATTATATGTACATATTTTTCAGTGCATATGTTCTGATTACAGGCGTCTGTATATTTATTATAAATTTTCGATTTATTTGTATTCACATATTTTGAGATCTAAGTACATATTTATAGGCAGCTGGAAATTGTTATCTGCGTATCTGGAAACAATTAAGTTTCTCCAAAAATATTAAGAGTTTCTAAGTCTTCTTCGCTCTTTACGTTCTTTTGACATTTTCATAAAAAGAGTTTCAATTTTTTCAAAGGTTCTTAGATATTTTAATATTCCCAATTCTTAAGAAACGGAAAAATTTTAAAGAAGGATTTCCCATGAGGAAATTAAAATTATCAGTTGCAAAAGTCGGTACTTGATGACCATAAAATATCTCGTTTAATTTTACTTTAAAAATCGTTAAAGTTTTCAAGCTTATCAGTTGAAAAATATTCTAACTCCTGCCGTTTTACCGTTCAACCAAACACAGAAATACCCTAAAAATACCCCAAAAATAAATTGTCTCCCCCTAAATTTCCCCCGAACAAATTTAACACCCCAAATTCACCCCTAAAAGAAGAAAAATTCCCTAAATCTAGGGGGAAACCCCCTAAACTGGCAACACTGAGTTCCGCACTTTCAAAGTGTTTAATTTTTTATTTTTTACTTATTTATGTATGTATTGGCTTTGGCTTGTCAGATACAGCTGACCAGTTTTATGAAGGGTTGTATTTGCACAAGAACAATTTAGTAGTTTTTTTTTTTTGCAATAAAACTCGTATTGTTTAACATATTTAACATAATGTAAATTTCAAAGTATTAAAAATACTACTCATTATTAAATAAAAAAAAAATACTGCAATGAAAAATTAACCAAAACTTTAATTTACCGATCTGGCATCTCTGGGAAGTGAATGCCAAAAATTTCATGACGCCCATGCCCATGCGAACGCAAGCTGTCGAAATAGAGAAATCCAAATTAATATTTCGATCGCTTATATTTTCTTGCGACATTGAGGAACAGTTGGTCTTGAGAGAGATTTTTGTGAAACGATTCAATTGAACAATTGTTTTGGAAAACAGAGCTACCATATGAAAGACCAGCGTAAAAGAGTAGCGTTAATTTTACAATTTGGCAACACAGCGGCAGATGAT
Source organism: Sturmia bella (assembly GCA_963662145.1). Classification (NCBI taxonomy): domain Eukaryota; kingdom Metazoa; phylum Arthropoda; class Insecta; order Diptera; family Tachinidae; genus Sturmia; species Sturmia bella. Next base: position 23,943,216 of record OY759172.1, read on the forward strand.
TGCAATTCACTCTGTTTTCTTGGCACACATATTTTTGATTGTGTAATAAATAAACTCTAGATTAAATCATTTCTTAATTAAATAAAAATATAAAAATGAATGAGGGGTGTAGTACACACCGCCTGTGCCCTGCAGGCCTCTGCTTTAATATATAATAAAAAATAAGAAAAAAAATATATTGTATATATTTTCAAATACCATTTCTTAATCCACGCTATCAGTCTCTGGAATAGAATCCCCTATAGATTACAAACAATTAATAACGCACGCCAATTTAGGAAGAGTATTTTTTCTCATTTTGCAAGTTGAACATTGTTTAACAACGTGTGTACGCTGTTAACATTTCAAGCCACATACATATTTTATGGCATTATAATGTTTTATAAATTTTTGTGAGCTTTACGCTAGCTCTATAATATCAAATTTTAAATCTTATTCTAAATTGTAATTTTATTAAAATAATCTACAATTCATTACTTAATCAAATCTTTCAAAATTTTGTTATCGTGCCTGATTTATTGTATTTACGTGTTCTCAGTTCCATGCTGCAATATAAGACTTACCCCCCGATTATGGTTCACAACATCTAAATGTTGTGTTGTAAGATTTACAACACAACTTACAACTCTTTTTGTGATTATGGTTCACAACATCTAGGTGTTGTGTATGTCACAGAGTTGTTTTTCATTTGTAGAGCATCTTTCCGCAAAAATACATGCCTGCACACAAAAAACTACCAGGTAAAGCCACACTTCCAGAAAGATGCACGCGTATGTTGCTTTCATTACACATACACAAGCGAAAAATAATAAATGTTGACGTTTCATTGTCAAGTTTTACAACAAAAAGACATGGAGTGTTGGATTTCATGTAACACCGAAACTACCGCGTAGAATTGCATTGGTAAAAATGAAAAGAATGAAAAACATTTTTGCTAGAAAAGTACAAACAAAGCCATAAAAATTTATGTAAATGTTGATGTTTAATTTGGTTATGATAATGAAAGGACCAAAAAATTATAGATTGCAGTTTAAATCCATTGCAACTACAAAATACAAAATAAAACTGTTTTGTAATCGAAAAATGGGTAATAATTATGTGTATAGATGTATTTTTATTTATATTTGGTTAATAAATTTTAACAATTAATTGTTTTTTTTTATATTTTTGCAAAAAATTTTGTATGCACACTTACAAATTTTATAATTTTTTCGTAATTTAACTGGTAACATCAACAAGACAACACTTCAGTAGGTGTCGTAAGTTTTTGACAACATCTGATTATGTGTTGTAAGATTTTCACAACACTTGATACAATAGTTGTAAACCATAATCACTTTTCAAAAAATACATACATAAATGAACAAATGTTGTGAACCATAATCGGGGCCTTAGTCTTGTGTATGGGACATCGAAAAGAAATAAAATAAATCAGTAAAATAAATAAAAAATTAATTCAGGTCCAAAAATGAGCCTTTTCACAAAAATTTACTGTCTCTTCCAGCTGTCTATATGCCGATGACATTTCGTTGGTACTAATCAACTCATGTAGACTGCTGAAAGAGACAGTAACTTTTTTGAAAATGTTCATTTTTGAACCTGAATTAATACATTTCAATTGGCAAATAAATAATTAAGTTCATGTTTGAAAATAAATATATATAATATAAAAATATATATAATAAAAAAAATATATAATAAAAAAAATATATATAATAAAAAAATATATATATTAAAAATATATACATATACATATATATAATGAAAAAAGTGTTGCAAAACAAAAAAATAAATGTTTGCTGTTAAAGGTTTGTTTGAACATTTCTGATTCTCATTCTGTTCATGGGAATTATGGAATAAGTACTTAAGTTTCAAACAAACTTTTAAGAATTTTTCAAGTCTACTGATGAGTTGATTAGCACCAACGAAATGTCGTCGGCATATAGACAGCTAAAAGATACAGCAAATGTTTTTTAAAAAGGTTCATTTTTGGACCTGAATTAATATAATGAAAAAATATATATAAAAAATACACTGCTTTGTTAGAGAAAAGTTTATGTCGTTAGACCTTGTGTAGAGTTTCATTGAATTTAGAATCTTCAAAAAGTTTTCTTAGAATTTTCTATACATTTTTAAATTTTAGTTTAATATATTGCTTCAACGTTTTTCACGTTTAAAGCTCTAAACACATAGACGACAGCAGACAGCAAGCAGCAATATGTCAAAAATAAAATGCATGTGTTTAAATGAAAACGATTATTTTGACGGCAGCAGGGCAGCACGACTGCACAACAGCATTTGCTGCTGCTGCCAACTTAGGCTATTTTCTATTTTGACGGGCAGCAAATAAGCAAATATAGTGTTGCCATTATATATATAAATTGGACAAATTAGAACAAAAACTTTTTTTCTAATATTAAACACAAAAGAACATTGTAAAAATACAATAAATAAATAAATGTATGTGTTTTTATAGTTTTTTCGTGATATTATTACATTTTTCATCAATATTTTCAATTTTATTCATTATGAAATAAGAAATACGGCATCCCTGAAATTAGCATTGCTAAAATACACAGCTATTCATTTTCAATATCAAAACAATTTTTTTCGTTTGAGCTAATTTTTTGTGATACTTTATTTAATTTTCATCCTGGTTGCTTTGAAAAAGTTTTCTTCATCTTTTTCCTTGATTTTTCACCAGCTGATTATTATGTTGTTGCTGTCTTCAAAATAATTATGAAGCCGACTTCAGAGCAACATTTGAAGTTGGCTGCACTTGAAGTAGGCAGCATTTGCAGTCTGCTGTCGTCTATGTGTTTAGAGCTTAAAGCTTGAAAATTACCAAAAAAAAAAAATGGTAGAAACAACGAGTCTTGTGAATGCTGCTATTTTTACCCACTCACTCATACATACGTTATGCTTCAAAGAGCATACAATTACACACACACACACACACACACTCACACAAATAAGCGAGCTTACAACAGTAAATATAATCACTTGCAATGAAAATATTCGTCACTTTATTATGCAGAACCGAGCGTAACGACAGCATTAACAACATCAAGATCAGAGTGTATTATTATTTTTTTGTTTTTGAAAGGGGTAGAACTAATATTTAATAAAGTTTCACATTTTATATGTTGCTTGTGGTAATAAAACAAATTCCCGTTAAATGTGGCATTATGAGGAATTTATGCATGCCTCTTGTGCGGTTTTCAAGTTTGAGCAAAGCTAAACAATCGTTTCTTTTTGCTTGCAAAAAAAAAGACCAGGAAAAAATTTTGTAGATGCAATTTTTTTGTAATTTACAATTTTTTTTGTAAATTAGGCAATCGTATTTAAAAATGTTTAGTTCGATTTTGCTGCTCAAAATTGAGCAAGATTTTCCTCGCAGTGAATAATGGTGATCAACACTTGCTTTTAAAGTAGACAGGAAAAGTAAATATGAAGACTTATTGGCTGGGGTACAAACATGGTTGTTTCACATTCGCTACAATGATCATCAGCATCCAATTTGCTTCTAACTCAGGTCAATCAAATTTTATTTATTATTTTGATTACTTAATTTATTATACTCCTTTTTCCTTACAATATTATTAAATTTGTTGTTTTCATTACGCATTCGATTTCTCAAATTTTTGTATTCACCAATATTTCAGACTACTTTGGATAGCTCTTCAGGACAATATTATTTAAGCAAATTCTAGCTCGTAAGTATTTTTTTAAAGAAAAAATTACAAATGAGAAATTATTTAAATACGAGTAATATTACCCTGAAGAATCTAATCGAAGGAGTGCGAAATATTGGCAAACATAAAAATTTAAGTAAACAAATACATGTACATATGTATAATGAAAGGGGTCATCTGCCGACAGATATAATAATAGTTTTTTGTTGTTGTTTATTTTGTCAATAAATATATTAGCAATACTCTGGTATACGGATTTTCGTCCTTTTATTTACAGCATTCAAATTTTTTTTTTAATTTTTATGTAACAACTTGTAATATTACATAATGTTCTCATTTTTAAAATAAATTTTTTCTTTACTCACTTAAAAAAGATGTTGCTCATATATCCTTTTTTGTAAACATTTTCAAAATTAAGTTTTCCTTTACAACAACTTGTGTATCCATTTTCAAATTCTGTTTCGAAAGCACATTTGCTTGTAACATTGCTCAAAGGGACTCTGCTGGTATATCCTTTTTTTATAAATACTTTAAAATTAAAACGTACTCTATAGAATTTTATATAACAATTTGTACATTCATTCTGTAGTTTTGCTCGCAAAATGTACCTTATCGTAACACTTTGTACACAGACTATCACTATATATCCTTTTAGTTTTACATTTTACAATGAAAATTTTATTAAACTTTTTTGCACCACAACATGTAGCTTTATGTAATGTTTTCATTTCAAAAATAAATTTTCTTCTTACACTCTTAAAAAAGATGGTGGTCATATATCCTTTTTTGTGAACATTTTGAAATTTTAGTTGTTTTATACAACAACTTGTGTATTCATTTCCTATTTTTGTTTCGAAAGCACATTTCCTTGTAACGTTGCTCAAAGGGACTCTGCCGCTATATCCTTTTTTTATAAATATTTAAAAGTTGAAGCGTTTTTTAAAGATTTTTGTAAAACAACTTGTACATTCATTCTGTATTTTTACTAGAAAAATGTACACTATTGTTACACCCTGTTCATAGATTTTCGCCGTTTATATTTTTACACCCATATTCATAAAAACTATTGAAGGTTTATTACAGGTTTATTTGACAAATATTCCGTAGAAATACGTCAAATAAGACCTTAATAAACTTACAATAATTATTATGAATATGGCCTTTAGTCCTACATTTTAAAATGAAAACTTTCTAAAGTTTTTTTTTTACGCCACTATTTGTAATTTTATGTAAAGTTTTCATTTCAAAAATAAATTTTCTGTTTACGGTCTTAGGGAAAATTGTATGTTCAGGTATGTTTTTTTTTTGTCGAGATGTTTTTATACTGAGAAATCCTGCTTCACAAAATTCATCAAAAGTTCCATACTTTTTCCTTGAAAAAAGGATATGTGGCAAGCAAATTTATTTTAATTAAATTTATTGCAAAATAATAAATTTAATTAAAATAAATTTGCTTGCCACATATCCTTTTTTCAAGTTCTGCTTAAAGCAATTTTTGTTAAAGGGTAGATATTAGGGACGGTTTATAATTTAATGTAATTTAATATTTAATTCTCAAACATTTTCATTAAAACTGTGTGCCTTAAGCAAATAATTTTTATTTTATTTTTTTGCACAATGGGACTTTGTAGGACTCAAGTGGGCCAGTCTCATGACCGTAAACCCGCGAAACATAAGCAAACAATTTCCTTGATTTTCTTTTGTAAGAACTTGTTGTTTTGAGTTAAGTTTTCTTTGCCATCAAGAAAATTGTTCTAGAGCAATAAATACTAATGTCCTGGATATATCCTTTTTTCCGAAAAGTACTCAGTATGACAAAAAATTAAAACTTTAATAATCTTTTCTTATAACATATCCACGAAACGGTACATTTTTTACAAAAACATCACAAATATTATTGTCTAAAGAATAGATTCTTTAAAATTTTCGCTTTATCATGATGTGTGGCAAATGATGGCATTGACAACATGAGACACCAGGTATCGGTTACAGTTAAAAACTCTATCACAATTCTACTGTTATCATATCCTCAGTTTTTGCCCTGCTTCATTGCACCACTCCCTCATGTTCACATACACTTTGACACTTTGGAATCATACCCAGATGTTTTCATCTGTTTGTTGTTAAAACAACGCGGGCTTCAACAACAACAGCAGGCAAAATCTTATCACTGCCGCTACTTTGCTTGACACAATAAAATAAAAGGCCTCAGAAAACAAAATGAAAGAATAAAAAAAAAGAAAAAAATTAAAAAGTAATTACATTTGATGTAGATGTTGGTTGGATTTTTTCCAACGACAACAACTATCTTCTCGTTACAGATACAATTACAATGATGTTTATTGTAAGAAAAACTGTTCATTTCGACGTTTTGTACAGCAAGTTAAACATTCTGTTGAACATGGTTACTTCTACAGGCAGCCAGCCTGTTTGCACGTAATCTAGTGGAGCTTGATGGCAAATTCCATTACTGCGCTTCCACTATCTAATGTTTCATGGTTGGTTGTTCTAACCAAGCAACTCTTTTTGTTGGTTTTTCCGTCCGTCAGTCTGTCTGTCTGTCTGTCTATCGGTCTGGCTGTTTGTTACTTAAAAGGGCTTCCTTGTGCAAATCACAACTGTGCTGTTTGCTGTTCATTTTTGAAGCAGCAGAGGCATTTAAAGCACAAACTACAAATTAATTATTCCATTTTATTGTAAGAGAAAAAAAAGTTGCCAGTTAAAGAATCATGGGGAAATGATAAAACTAACGGTAAAAATGACATTCTATACATCAATGGATTATTTCTTTTTCAAACGAAGAAACGAGCAATATATCTTTTAAATGCATTTTCCACTGCAGTAAAGCGACATGACAAATGTATCGCAAGAAACTTGAGAAAATAAGCAAACGAGATTTTACAAACATGATTACAAAATCAAGTCATGATTAGAAAATTTTTTTTAATGAAAATTCAATTAAATTGTAATTACCCAAGAAGAGGAAAAGCAATTTTTAGAGATGTGTATGAGTATGTACGTGCATACTGCAGTTGAAACATTATAATTAAAAGTTTATGTTTTATATAAAAAAAAATTTGAAATTTTCTTTTACAACAATTTGTAGTTATGAGCAAAGTTTTTCTTGCCATCCAGAAATTGTTGTTGTAGTACAATAAATATTAATAATCTGCATATATCCTTTGATTCTGGAAAGAATTTGATGTGAAGAAAATCAAGCTCTTAAAGGTATTTCTGCATAAAATATTCAAGAAACTATGGCAAAGAAATCAAAGAATTTTTTTTTTCTCTGAGACCAAAATATATAATTTTTTAAAAATCGAGTGTTTTTGGATTGTAATTTTTTTATAACAACCTGTGTTTCTAACCTAAGTTATTGTTGCCACCTTCATTTTCTATCCAGGCCAAAAAATAAAAGCTCTCTTCCTATATCCTTTTTTCGGAAAGGTAGTCCTTAAGCACAAAAACAGATTTTTAATAACTTTTTATGTTTTAATACTATATCATTTATATCAAATATTTTTCTATTTATTTTTTATTACAACTTGTGTTCCAAACTTTGTTTTCGTTGTTAGTAATTTTATTTCTTGACAAAAAAAACTTTGCTTGATGTATCCTTTTCTGTTAAAAATGTTTTTTTTTTACAAAAGCCAAGTTCTGAATACTTTTTTAGGAAAGGATAGCCAATATATTATAGATTTGTATAAAAAAATTTTTAGCTAAAAATAATTCTAAATAAATTCCTGAAAATAAAGTTTTTCTTTGGAATTTTTTTGCTTAACAACTTGTGTTCTAAGTCTAAGTTTCCGTTGCCATCGAGTTTTTTCTTCTAGGCCAAAAATTAAAAACGCTCTCCATATATCCTTTTTTCGGAAAAGTACTTGGAGTGTAAAGAAAGCAAGTTTGAAATTGCTATTAATTAAAAAAAGACTTCTGCAAAAAAAAATCATAAATTTGTTTTTTATAAGAAGGGAAAAGAATTTCACATACATACATACATACATACATGTATGTACATATGTATGTACATATGTAACTAAAAAAAAAATTTTTTATTTTTTGATATTTTTTTTTTGCTACAACTTGTGTTCCCATCCTAAATGGCCACTGTCATGAAAATACATTTTTTAGGTCAACAAATAAAAATTTTCTTCATATATCCTTTTTTCAGAAAAGTAGTTAGAGTGTACAGAAAACAAATTTTATATAATATTCAAAGAAAATGTAGTCTTCTTGGTAAAAAATCAAAGATATTTTTTTTCTTAAGGACTAAAATTATTTTGTTAAATAGTAAATTTTTCCTAAATTTTTGTTTTGTCACAATTTGTGTTCCAAACATAAAAAATTTCGTTGTTTGGTTTCGCAAAATTTGCTTCTAGTCCAAAATATAAAAACTCTCTTCATATATTAATTTTTCTGACTATCAATCAGTTGGAGTGCGGCAAAATGAGGTTGTGAAAATTTTTTCATTTCAAATATGATTTGTTTTTATAAAAATATATTAATATTATTTTATTATTCGAGCTAAAACAGACTTCTATTTATTTAGTTATTGGTCGATATATCGCTCTCCTTCAGATATCCATGAAGAAGCTTTAGCTCGAACAATTAAATAATATTAAACTAATAAACTTAATCAAAATTAAGATATATTTTTTGTTAAGAACTAAAAAATATCAAACGTATAATTTCTCGAAAATTAAATATGTACGTACATACACGTGAAATTTCCTTTTGTAGCAATATCAAGTCTTAAACGTACATCACTTGGCTAGCTAAATTATTTTTCTTACACAAAGGTCTTAAGAATCGCCGCGAGTAACTATTTTCTAAAAACTTAACTAGTTTGAAGCAAATCAAGTATGTTTCTTGCATTATTATGTTTATATTTAAACACGATCTTTATCAAATTAAGTTGTGTTTATAATTCGTTGTTTATATAATTTGAACCAGATCTTTGATTATGTCCCTGAAGATGTTTGAATAAAGCAAACGAGAAGAACTTTAAAAAATTCTAGGAAAATATAATTTTTCTAAAAGTTGGCTTTGCTAACAACTTGTAGCCCCAGACCAATTTTTAGCTGCCATCAATAATTTTTTTCTAACAGAAAATTTCAAAAAGCGCTTCCTATATCCTTTTTTTATCAGTGTGTGAAAAAACTTATTTTAACTATTATTTCTGGTATTATTTTAAGAAAACGCTATTTTAATTGTTATTTCTTGTATTATTTTAAGTCTAAAACTAGACCGTTAGAGTTTTTTATTTTTTATTCTTTTCCAGAACTTCTTCAAATTTTAATTTTAACAAGACATTTTTCAATATCTGAAAAAGCATTAACATTTTTTTGGGGCTTAAGGATTCTTTAAAGTTTGACAGTTAAACTTAAGTTCCATTTCGTTGCTCTCATCTTTCAAAAATCTTGTGCCCAACATTGAACTCAGTTTCCATTCATCTCTTGGCCCACAACGACAGCAGCATAAAAATTGATTGACATTTGTCGTCTGGATTTCAATTTCCTCAATTTGGTTTTATTTCGTAATATAATCTGGTGTTTTATTTTTTTTTTCCTCTTCGATTCAATGTGTGTTCCATTACACTTCTTTTGTGCTTTTTTTTTTTACAACATCTGACAATCAAAAGTTTTTTCTCTGGTTCTTTTTTCCATTTTTAATTCATCATAATAAAAATATTCAATTACAAATTATTCTCACTTACGAAACAAATTCACAAGAGAACTTGTGAATCAATATGTAGAAACAATTCTGTGTATTTCACAGCACATCCACATTTTGTTGCGTTGAGGGTCTGTGTGTGTTTTGCTTCATGATTTTGGTTTTTTTTTTTTTTTTCTTTAAAAATAAAACTTTAAACAAATTTTTTTTTTTTTTTGTTAGTTTGTTTTCCATGTGACATGACAATGACAGTGTAAATACATTTCAAAACTTTGCTACAAATGTTTGAACGAGCGGGCACTGAAACTGAAGTAAACAAATAAATGTTTGTTTTATTTCGTGTAGAAATTCAAAATTGTGTTGTGAGTGTTTTTATTATAAATGAGTTTGCATGCATCATCATCAGCATCTGCAACTGGAGGCAACAGCTCTTCGGCAGCAGAAAATATTAGATTACTTAGTGCAAAGACTACGAATAAACGCCAGACAGACAGAGAGACAGACGGACAAATCGAAGCATAAACTTAATAAAGCAATTGATGATGTATGACTTCAGACATGTACGAGTAGTTCTGGTGGTGTGTAAAATTAATAGTGTTTTCTTTCTTTTTTTTAAGAAAACAAAAAGTTCTTTGTTTACAAGTATTGTGCAAGAATTTTAGTAAGAACTAAATTTTCTTTAAGCAAATTTCGTAAGCAATAAATTTTTTTTTAAGAGAATTGAATGAAAAAAAATTTACCAGCACAAAATTTTGTATAAAAATGCTAAATAAGTGGCAACAAAATTTGCTTATTACAAATTAAACGCTAACGAAAATTGTGGCTGAAAAATTTATGGACAACAAAAGATGGCCTTGGAATATTTATCGATAGCAAACATTTCTGATAAATAATTTTACAGCAATAAAATTACCAATTTTCACACTGCACAGTAATTGCTATGAAACGTATTAAATTTTTTGGAACTTGCTTTCATGCACTGAGAGAATTGTGTTCATAAATCCAATGAATTCCGGCACTATTCCCCCCTAGTGCATTGTATGGCATAAAATAAAGTCTTATTATTGGTAAATCGCTCATTAGCGAAATAAATATATTAATTCAGGTCCAAAATTAACCTTTTCAGAAAATGTTTGTTGTATTTTTCAGCTGTCTATATGCCGACGACATTTCGTTGGTGCTCATCAACTCATCAGTAGACTTGAAAAATTCTTAAAAGTTTGTTTGAAACTTGTTTTTGCCAAAATGGGTATTATTGCTGTTTCGTGAATAAAATAAATAAAAAAATGCCTACGCATTTTAATAAATGAGGGCTTATTTTATTGCCAGTACATGCAGCTATATGAATAAATAAAAAACCTGGAAAATATTTGCAAATTTATATTTTTTATAAATTTTCCGAATTTAAAAATTTTGCAATTTTTTTCAAAAAAAAACAAAATAATTTTTTTTTATATATTTCCTAATACCCCTAAAATTATCAACGACACCAAAGAATGATTTTTTCCAAACCTTGAAGCTGGCATAATTTATAATTTTTTTTTTAATGAATTACATGATAAAATCGAACACGCTGTTCTTAAGTTATGACTAGAGGTATGGATGAACCTTTACGAAAATCTCATGTTTTAGAAAAAAAAAAAAAAAAATAATAAAAAAAAAACTGCTCCTTAAGGCCTAGTTATGCCAACGTCTACGTGTGTTTCTGGCATATTAGAACACTGTAAGTGCTTACCGAAATCAAATGTCACGCTGATGGAACATTTCAACCTGTATAAAATAGAAAGTCAAATAGAAAGCGGCTGTGCCAAAATTGTGAAATTTGACACGTCCAAAGTTTATAGGGTGCTGATGAAGGGTGTTTGCTAACCAGAAACAGCCGGTTGTCCACCTAGCTACTAAATTTTACTTTTCTTTACTTAATTGATATTAATTAAAAGTAGTGACAAACCAAGGGTTAAACTTAAGCCTGAAAAAGTAATTTAATATAAATGTATTACAACACAGAAGTTCAATAACAAAATTAAAATTTACAGTAAAAGAAAGTCATAACGTTTTTACGTGACATTTGCTAGCCAGTGTTGTTCCTCTATTTGATATTTGTAAATCAGTGATGGAACTTACATTTGTTGGTCATTAGTACGGCATAATTAATCCCTGTTCGTACTTTTATATTGAAATGCTAAATACTTTATCATATTTTTTTTTTTTTTTTCAATAACACAAGTTTAAAGAAATTTTAGTATGACAGTAATTTCAGAATGCACACACAGCTTTTTGAAACTGTTTTTTCTAATATCAAGAATAAGCCATACATACAATTAAGTGTGTTAATAAGAGGAGGATACATTTCTATTTACAAGCCGTTTTAAGTTCAAAATCTATTTATTTGTATATTAATAAAAATCAAATGGAATAAATTCTCACCCGTGTTGGAAAGAAACTGACTAGTAAAAAATAATTAAAAACTATTTGGAACATTAGATCATTAGATCACCCACTTATTACAAATAAATTAGGACGAAACATTTATGTATCTGTTTAGCCTTATTAACAATGCATTTAATCAAACTACATTCTTTACTTTGTATTATTTGTGTTTTCAATATAAACTATACAAAATTAATTACTGCTAATTTCACAAATTTGAGAAAATAATTGATTTTAGTTAAGTAAAAACTAAAATTCATTGCGCGCTCACATTACAAAGTAAGATTAATTACCCTCGATTTTTGACTTGGGATTTAAATACAAAATCAGTAAATTTTCCTTAAAATTTAAGTTGGATTTAAAATTGCTTTCTGTTTTACAGTCGAAAATTATTTTTGGTAATTAATTGTAATAAAAGTACGGCAGCACAATGTAAGTGTCAAAAGATTATCAATAACTCAATAAAAAACAGCTGTTTAAATAAATTTGGAAGCAAGTGAAATTGTGAAAAGTTTAGAAAATAATAAATTATTTTGTAAAAATTATTAAAATGAGTAGCAAAAGTGATAAAAGGACTACCAATTTCACTGCCACAGAAGAAAATCAAATTATGAAACCAAAAAAAAGCATGTGCCATTTTCTTAATTTGCACAACAAAACCAAACTGTCAAAATCATATGGCAGTACGAAAAACTTAAATCGATTTTAAATGGGCACCGCAGGCCGTTTAAGTTTGATTTAAATAGCAACTGTTTGACTCAATTTTGTATTTAAATCAAATTTAAATTGAAATTGCATTCAAAATCCAAGTCAAAAATTGGGGGTTAGAGAGTCATAATATATCAAAATAAATTAAGTCAAGTACGAGGCTGGCTTAGGGTTCCGTACGTATATATGTGTAATGTATGTATATTTTATAAATTTAATCTCTCTGTTTTTAAAGCTACTTTATGTTTTTCGGGGACACCTAGTAATTTTCCACTTGTAGTTGTTGTTGTAATTTGTTGTTGTAATGCATCTGGGAATACAAACACTGTCCGATTTTCGACTCTCTATCTCTTACGGTTCGAGAGTTATAGCTATTACTCTACGTTGTAAGGGGACATCTGGTAGTTTTACAGTTGTTGTTGTTTTTAGCATTTGTTGTTGTGGAGCATATGTGAATACACATATTGTGCAAATTTCATCCCTCTGTCTCTCACGGATCGATAATAACGGCTAGTTGTTACTTTACGTTGTATAGGGACACCTGGTAATTTTCGACTTGTTGTTGTTTTTAGCATTTGTTATTGTAGGCCTTATGTGAGTACATATGTTGTGCACATTTCATCTCTCTGTCTCTTACAGTTTGGGAGTTACGGCTAATTTTTACTCTGCGTTGTATAGGGACACCTGGTAGTTTTTGACATGTTGTTGTTTTTAGCATTTGTTGTTGTAGGGCATATGCAAACACATATATTCTGCGAATTTCAGCTCTTTGTCTATTATAGTTTAGCAGCTACGGTTAATTGTTACTTTAGGTTGTATTGGGACACCTGGTAGTTTTCAACTTTTTGTTGTCTTTAGCATTTGTTGTTGTAAAGCATCTATAAATACATACACTATGAAAATTTTAGCTTTCTATCTTTTACGGTTCGAGAGTTATAGCTAATTGAAACTTTTCGTTGTATGGGGACACCTGGTAGTTTTCGACTTGTTGTTGTTTTTAGTTGTTGTTGTTGTAGCGGCAAGGTACAACAACATCCTGTGATTTCAGCTCTCTAGCTCTTACCGTTTCAGAGAATGGAAGCTGTGACGGACGGACGGACGGACGTACTTGTCTCCGTAATAGGGTTCCGTTTCAGTCTGATGAGTACGGAACCCTAAAAATATGTAGTGGTCAGCCATGGTCAGACATTTTTTCCCCATTTGTTGTGTAGTGGAATAAACAATATAAAGAAGTAACTATTAAGGAAATTCACTACAGCTTTTGTTAGAAAAAGGAATTTACTTTATTTATGGCTCACTAAGCTTTGCCATATATCATGAAATTATTTATATTTGCTCATCTAATTCTACTTTAAAATTATTACAATTCAAATTTTCCTCCAGTCTAGTTTGAAGAAATAAAAAGCCAAACTTTTATTATTAGTTATAATCGCAAACTGATTATCTCTCCCCGGGCAGAGTAAATAAATTATACATTTGCATAGACAATTATGAATTTTAATTCACTGCGATATGGTTGAGTGGAAAATCTTAAGATTGAATATCTTTTACACAGCACATCGATTCATGACACAACACAAAACTGTGGGCATTGGAAATGAAACCGCGTTAAGTGTATTGTTGTAACAAATAAGCAGAATTAAGTGAAAAGTTTAATTTAATATTGATAGATACCATCTTACATGCACATGCATGCAGCTCTTATTTATGTGAAAATTAATCTTGGAGGTCTAAGAGGCATGTGGCTTAAGTGGTGGCAACACATGGTTGAATGCTCCTCCAACTCTACTATGTGCTTTCCAACACTCATTTCTATTCTCTTGTTTAGTTTTCCTTATCTGAAGATGATGAGGCTTTTGAACAATTTGGTTTAATAAATTATTTAAAGAAGTACATCTGATAAGGTTTGAATAAACGAATATTTATATGACTTTTTCTTTGTTTTCTAGAGTGAAAAATGGCCTTTAATTTGTAGTCAGTAATCTTTATATTTTTGGGAGGAAATAAATCAATGCCATCGGCAGCAATATGAGACATATTTGTTTTTTAAAAGGATGAACTGCACGTTTTGTTTATTATTTTAAGTTCATGTTAACATTACTGGCAGTTTTTTTTTTTTCAAAAATTTTTACACCCTTTACCTTTGGCTTTTGTTGCGGGATCTGGCATCCCTGGTGTTGCAATCTGGCCACAAACAGGGGGCAAATCACCGCATTCGAAATCGAGTGCTTTGTCATCGAAATGCTGTTAACGTGGATCACAGGACTCGTTATCGAAACGCATCTAATCGATGTTGTAGTCGATTGTTACTACACGATCGAAAACAAATAAACTTTAGCTTTTAGCAGCAAAACAAATAAAATAGCAAAGAAGCGACAAAAAAATAAAGAAATAATTTAAAAAATATAAATTTTATTCATTTATATTAAATTACTTTTTCAGGCTCAAGTTCAACCCTTGGGTTTTCACTACTTTTTAATCAATATCAATTAAGTAAAGAAAAGTAAAATTTATTTGCTAGGTGGACAACCGGCTGTTTCTGGGTAGCAAACACCCTTCATCAGCACCCTATGAACTTTGGACGTGTCAAATTTCACAATTTTTATAAATTTTATTGTTTTTAGGGAAAGTGAATACCAAGAAAAAGATTTTCCACTAAGTAGTGTATTTCATTTGTTACATTTTTCACCGCTTTGCACATAGTGCTTTGTGTCAACCCCACTAAAAAATAATTCCCGGCCGTGCGCTGAAAACTGCCACTGTCCAAAAGGGACAATGTAGCGGCAAACTGCAATACGGGTGGTACTCTCTCGCGACATGTGACCACAGAGATATTTATTTCCGATAAAACGTATTCAAAAGCTTCCTTAGAGAGCCGAAAACGTCTTTTGAATCTACATACATATGTACAAACGATGAAACATTTAGTTCTAATATTTTGCTTTAAACTCACAACTTACTCAGCTTCTGGCAATGAAAAAGTATTACTTTTGTCACGAATGTTCCTACTTATAATGGCAATATTGGACTCATCCTCCGATTCCGAAGATGAGAAACATAAAAATACATTCGGATTCATTTATCTTGCAGTTTTTTACCAATTTATTTATATTTTGTTTTCCTTTTTCGTTTTGTTTCCTTATTGTCAAAAGCGTACTGCGATGTAAAAAATAGTAGTAGACAATATTAATTGCGATCGAATACTGTGTTCCAAAAAATTGCCGACGTCGAAATATTTGTACACACAAAAGAAGACTCGATTTCGAATGCGGTGATTTGCTCCCAGGTCTATGGTAAAGTTGGAGGTTATGCGTACTCATAACGTTTTGACATACGAGCGCTATATGTGTTGTTTACAGTGACTTTAAATTTGAATTACATAAAGCTGGTCTTTTGCAAAAAAAAAAAAAAAAAAAAAAAAAAATTGGATTTATGTATGTTAATGTACATCTGCATACACACACAATGGGGACAAAGTTTTCCCAAAGGAAATTTTGTATGTATATGAAAAAATAAATTTGATATTTATTTATTTTGACCCCTTTTTTCTTATATTTTATATATTTATTTGAGCTTAAGGTCTTTTAGAATTTGAGTAATTATTTTTGTCAATTCTTCAGGACAATAATAATGAATATATAAATATGTATATGTATAAAATATATGAAAAAATAAATTTGCAATTTTTAAAATAAAACGAAGGCCCTTTTCTTGAAATTAAACTATATTTTTTTTTTATTTTTTTTTTTTTATTTTACACAAACATGCAAAGCTATTTGTCTATGTAGTTGTTTTTCACATTGTCCTTTATTTTTGCATTCTTCATATATAAATATTTTTGCATTCTTCATTTAACGTTATTATCGTTTAAGTTCGCCATATCTGCTTAATAGCAACTTGTTAACTGTCCCATTATGTCATTACTACTGGTAGTGTCATGTCCAGTTCTCATATAATTAATTCAGTATAATTCAGTATAGACCTTGTGAAAGCAGTTGTTCGTATATCCTTTGTAGGAGAATACACATTATACAAGCATGTATTTTTTTTTTTTTTTTGCTTTAGCTGACCCAGTTTCTACGAAGGTGTTCAATTTCAATTTTGTTTAAACAAAGACTGTTTTCATATTAAATTTTTTTTTTATAGTTTTTGCCACAAAAAGTTTTTTGTTGGCCTGTGAAGTTTTGCCCAAATGTTTTCTTTGACCAAAAATCTGTGTTATGAAAACACAATTATTTACTTAAAATACTTTGTATATCTTAGCAAAATCTTTGAAAACGTTGCGATATATTTCTAATAGCCAATATATTCTAATTCTAATAGTTTTAATATTTTATCAAGAATACAAATCACTTGTTGTGTTTTTGTGGCACATTTCAAGTATGGCTGCAAAGCCATTAGTTGCATATAAGTTGACTTTAAGTGCTCTTGAAAACAAAAACAAAAAATAAAAATACTTTTAAATGGAAAAAATTTTCATTGAAAAAAAAAACGCTTTTATTTTAACAATTTAAATTGCTATTTATGGGCCATTTGGCTAATTTTTTTTTTTTTAAGGCGAACACATTTTTGTTTGAAGTAATTTAAAAAGAAAAAAATAAACAACACATTTACAAACACAAGAGGCATTTAAAAAAAAAAGCCAAGAGTTAATACAGAAAGTGAGCAAGTCAAGCGTAGTATCATGTGCAGCACAAAAAATAAATTAAAAAAAAGGCTCCAAAGTCACATATTTTAAAGCGCTACAGCATAATTAAAAGGCAAACTAGACACAAACAAAACAAAAGGAAGAAGACATAATATTTTTGCATAAATTTTAATACTATTTAAAACTTTCCCTAAAAATTAATTTTTCCTATAAAATTTTCCACCAAAAATTTTGCTGACAAAAATGCTTATGACTCATGGGTTCCTGTACATACGATATGCTTCAGTTTAGGTGAGAAACGCATGATTTTTACATCAGCATTCCAGTAAAAAAAATACGTTTCACATCAGTAAGCAGTAACAAGTATTACAAAATTTGCCTCTCGGGAGCCAGCGTATGTCTTTCAAATCCAAATTATTTTATCAAGCTAAACAAAGCAAAAAAAAGCACAATTTGTATGTATTTCCAAAGATTTGAATGAAAATTCTTTCAGTGTATGACATAAGCTAAGGCTTTGCTTTATTTGTTAGTGTTCGTAATATAGCGAAAACATGTGTTTAAGTATTCGTTATTCTGTAAGATATTTAGTGTTAACATTTTCTTTGTTATTAATGCAGGTCCAAAAATTAACCTTTTTCAAAAAAATATTTGCTGTATTTTTCAGCTGTCTATATGCCGACGACATTTCGTTGGTGCTAATCAACTCATCAGTAGACTTGAAAAATTCTTAAAATTCTTACTGATGAGCTGATTAGCACCAACGAAATGTCGTCGGCATATAGACAGCTGAAAAATACAGAAAATATTTTTTTGAAAAAGGTTAATTTTTGGACCTGCATTAATACATTTCAATTGGCTGTTAAAGCAAATAAATAAATAAGTTCATATTTGAATTTTCTTTGTTAGTTTGTCTTTTGTTTTATTTTTCCGCTACTTTTTTCTCGCATTCGTTATATCGAGAATAATATTTCTATAACATTCGCTATAAAAAAAGAAATTCAATGGCAAAAATAATAGCCTTTGTTATATTCGTTATTTTCGTTAAAGCGAGATTCGTTATACCCAGCTTTGCCTGTAATTAGCGAAGCTAAGGAATCTACAAAGCGGGACTAACACAACGGGACCTTTCTAGCACCCCAGTGGCGGCAAATGAAAATCAAGCGATGCTAAAGCAGCTTAGTAAGCGGTAGCACATAATCTCTGGCTGGTTCCATTTAGAGCGCTATTTTTGCTGGGATGTCATTGAACGTCATGTAATTGTCAGGATAAGTTAGTTGAATTAAAATATATTCCCTGACCTTGTATTTTATTGTTTGTTAGTTAATAATATTTTATTTCAAAATTAGCTAAGCCAAAAGAATTAAGCAGATACCCTAAAAGCTGTTGTCAACCAACTCAAAATCAGGTACATATTTTTCCAATAAAAAAGTCCTTCCCAAACGACATCCCTTCATGTTGTTTGAACTACTGCAAAACATGTTTGCTGAGTTGTTGTAACGTGTAGTTCAAAGAGACCGTATTTTCACCATAAAAGCGTTCAGACGTGCTAACTTTTCCACAAATTTTCATAATTTATAACTAAAAAAAAAAATTTTTTTATAAAAAAAATTTTTTTTTTTTAAATTTCTTTATTTTAAAAATTACTTTCCCCACAACTCATATCGAAGTGTAAATTAAAAAAATATACTTAAAAAATTTTTCTTAAAAGAATAATAAAAAAGTTTTCCATATATCCTTTATTTCAAAATGTGCTCAATACGCATTTAATTCCAAATAAATTATATATTTTGAGTTGTAATTGACACCTTTACTGAGAGTTTTATTTTAAGCAGCGTAATTCCTATTCGTTATTGCTGCTGCCACAACTTGAATTTTTTATCATATGATTTTTTTTGTAATTTTGTTTTTCAAATGCTGTTGAATGAAATTGTATGAATATCATAGAAGTATGAAGTATGCATTTCAAACAATGATCATACAAACCATGTGTATGTTCCCAACAAATATGCAGCAAAAACAGCACAAGAAGAGCATTTCACAATAAAGTAGATACACTAATGTATGCACCACTATTCAAAAGTAAATGAAAAGCGAAATAAAATGCAAGCACACACATAAAACATTACAGTAATAGGCAGCGGAAAAAATACTTTCAATACAGTGCAGCTAGATGAGAGTTATAGGGGGAAAAAATAAATAAAAAAACGCTAGCAACTGAGCCATAGAAATCAGTAACTAAACAAACTTTTTAATGAAAAATTGAAAGAAAAAAAAATGTTCTGCAGCTAAAAAAATTTTCTTTAGAAAACCTTCCAAGTAGCTACGAAAATGTTTCATACCAACATTGCTTACCAGCTGACTAAAACTTTTATAACAAATTAGCTTAAAAAATAAAAATTTTTTAAGAAATGTGAGCCGGAGATGCACAAATTTTGTATGAAAATATTTTCAGCAGCTGGAAAAAGTTTTTGTAAAAAATAAATTGCCATGAAACTGTACAAGTTTCTTATTCAAAAACTGTTATAATAACTAAACAATTTTTATTCTCCTAAGATGCAGATTTTAAATAAAAAATTCCTTTAGGTGCTGCCTAAGTTTCTAATAGAGAAATTATTGCGCACGTGCTCAGATATTTTACGAAAATACTGGTCAGAAACTGCACAAGTTTCCAATAAAAATATTGTGCAATAACTGAACAAATTGTTTAGAGAAAAATTGTTCAGTAGCTGCACAAATTTTCTATAAAACCAATTGTTCTGTAACTCTATAAAATTTCTATAGAAAAATTGTTCAGTAACTGCATTAATTTTCTCCAGAAAACTTTTTCAGTAATTGCACAAAATTCCTATAAAAAAACTGTTCAGCAACAGCACTAATTTTCTACAGAAAACTTGTGCTGTAACTGCACAAATTTTCTATAGAATAAATTGTTCTGTAACTCTATAAAATTTCTATGGAAAAATTGTTGTGTAACTGCACAACATTTCTGTAGAAAAAATGTTCAGTAACTGCATAAATTTTCTGTCAAAAAATTGTTCAGTAACTGCATAAATTTTCGGTAGAAAAGTTGTTCAGTAACTGCATCAAAATTTCTATTGAAATTTATCCAATTTTCCAAGAAAAACTTGATCAAAAACTGCACAAATTTTCGATAAAAAAAATTCCTCAGTAATGGCACAAATTGTCCGTTTATTATTATAAAATTATTCATTAATTGCGCAAATTTTCTATAGAAAAAATGTTCAGAAACTACACACATTTTCTACAGAAAAGTTTTTTCAGTAACTGTACAAACTTTCTATACAAAAATTGTTCAATAACTGCACAAATTGTTCAGTAACTGCATCAAAATTTCTATTGAAATTTATCCAATTTTCCAAGAAAAACTTGATCAAAAACTGCACAAATTTTCGATCAAAAAAATTCTTCAGCAACTGCACAAATTGTCTATTTGTGCAGTTACTAAAAAATTATTCATTAATTGCGCAAATTTTCTATAGAAAAAATGTTCAGAAACTACACACATTTTCTACAGAAAAGTTTTTTCAGTAACTGTACAAACTTTCTTGTTGTACAGTCTTGCAAAACTTGTTCAATAACTGCACCAATTTTCTATAGACAAATTGTTCAGTAACTGCTCAAATTGTCTTCAGAAAAATTGTTCACTAGCAGCGCAAATTTTCTATAGAAATATTTTTCATTAACTGCATAAATTTTCTATAGAAAAACTATCAGTACTTCCACAAATTTTCTATAGAAAAATTTGTCTGTATCTGCACAAAATTTCTATACAAAAATTGTTCTGTAACTAAACCAATTTTCTATACAAAAATTGTTCAGTAATTGCATAGACTTTCTCAGTAATTGCATATTTTTCATTAACTGCATAAATTTTCAATAAAAAAATTTATCAGTAATTCCACAAATTTTCTATAGAAAATTTTTTCTATAACTGCACCTATTGGAAAAATTTGTTTGTAACTGCACCACATTTTCTATAGAAAAATTGTAACTGTAACTGCACCAATTTTTTATGGAAAAATTGTTTTATAACTGCACCAATTTTCTATAGAAAAATTGTTCAGGAATTGCATAGACTTTTTATGCATAGAAAAATCGTTCAGTAACTGCACAAAATTTTTTTTAGAAGAATTCTTCAATAACTACACAAATTTTCTCAAGAAAAGTTGTTCAGTAACTGTACAAAATTTCTGTTAAAAAATAGGTCAGTAACTGCATCAATTTTTCTATTGAAATGTAGCAAATTATCCAGGAAAAAATTTAAAAAAATTATTCACTAACAGCCCAAGTTTCCAATGAGAAAACTGCTAAAGGAATGCACAAATATTTTGTAGTAACTTGCTCAAAAACTGTACAAGCTCCTAACGAAAAATTATTTAATTACAGCAAGAAAAAAAAAATGTTTTAATTGCATATGTAGCGAAAATTGGGCTGAAATTATTCAGCATCATAAAATTTTCCCATTAAAATTTTAACATTCATGTCCCACTGTGCACTCATATGAAATTTATTATGTTAAAAATTAGTTTTTGTAATGCCAGTAAAACGGTTGTAACAAATTACGAAAACAAAAAGCGTTTAAACGAAAATGCATTTAATGCAGCTGAAAAAAGAAGTGAATAACGCAGAAATTTAACAGTGAAAATTCATTCGCTGCACAATGAGAAAATATAAACAAAAAACTTGTCCCACTTAGCGACAGCCTATTTCTGCTGCATCTCCTCTCGCTCATAAATATGCATTTTTGGTATTTCATTTTTGTTTATACACATTTCGCTTTTATTTTTATTTGAGTGAACAGCTGAAGATGCATCAGCATAATGGTGACAAGAAGAAAGAAAGGGGCATCAATTAAAAACAATAGACAAGTCATTACTGTGCGTTAAATTTTGTCAGCAACTGATTGCGCTTAGAGACACTCTCGCACTACGATGATTTTGATGTTGATGATGATAAAGTTGATTTTACTATTTGAAATTCATAAAATGTTTTCATGAATGAATTTGAACATTTTCTTTGTGGATAAAATGTTGAGGAAAAAAAAAAATACTAATCTGCTGGTTAAAAAATTTGTGCAGCAAAAAAAGCACTTGAGTATTTTAATAAAATTAAATGATTTTGAAATATGTACAAGTATTTAGACATGTTAAAATGATGATTAATTAAAATATTGAAAGTCATTTTTGTAGTGAAAAAAAAAAATACACTTAAAAAAATTTCCAATAGAAATTTCTAAACCAAATTTATCAATAGCAAAAAATTTTATAGCAAAAATTTGTCAATATCCAAAATATTTGTGGAAAATCGTTCTATGAAAAGGTTTTTTGTAGAAAATTAATTAATATTATTTTTAGTACACAAGGCAAAGCCAGATGTTACATGGAAAACAATAACAAATTTGAAAATTTTTGGAAAAAGTTTTGTTACTTTGTACAAAAACTTTCAAATTCTCCACGTTTGCAAAAGCAGTTTGGATTTTGTGTTTGTGTGCAGGCCAACAACAATTTTAAAAACTGTTTTCAAATTTGTTATTGTTTTTCACACAAATTCAAAAACCGGCTTTCGAATGATTAGAATTACTGGTTCTTGTCTCTTTCACGGATTTGCAATGTCATAGTATTCAGCGCACACGAATTAGGTTTAACGCACTGGGTGCCCCGTCTGTCGGTTTCTTCAACTATAGCACAGTGTTATTAACAATTTATTGATTATCGTTTTAAAAAAGTAATGTTTGAAAAGAATTATTGATAACTAAATGGTTTTCCAGAGAAAGTTTTAAACTATTTTCTGTGAAACGGCTCTTTTCACAATGTACAACTAAAAATTAACGTGGCCTTTAATGGCAAGATCGCCCTACAAAAGCTGTCGTTAAAGTAAACATTAAGTCTAATTCATACACTGTGAAAATGGCCGTAAAGCTTAATAAACAATTTATCGGCTTTGGAGCCAAAAAAAAAACTGTTATATAAAAGAAGTCGATAACAAAAAATATTTCTGCCGAATATGTTAGATATATAATGCTTAAAACAGCAATTTTTGAACTAGAAATTTTTTCTATAAAATAGTATCGATAACACACAATTTTCCACAGAAGATTTCCTGCAAGCAAATTTTTTTTTATAAAATTTATTGAAAGCAAATGTTTATAAAAGAAAATTTTGATAGCTAATATCGTTATATAAAAATTATCGATAGCGAAAAAGTTTTCCGGAAAAGTTATCGATAACAAAATTTAGAAAATTTGTGAAACTTTATTTCCTGGCAAAAAGTTTTAAAACAAAAAGTTCTTGCTATATTAAAATAGAAAAAAGAAAAACAAAATTTTTTCTCAATTTGTTATCGATAACAAAATTTAGAAAATTTGTGAAATTTTATTTCCTCGTAGAAAGTTTTAAAATAAAAAGTTCTCGCTATATTAAAATAGAAATAAGAAAAACAACATTTTGTCTCAATTTGTTATCGATAACAAAATTTAGAAAATTTGTGAAACTTTATTGCCTGGTAGAAAGTTTTAAAACAAAAAGTTCTTGCTATATTAAAATAGAAAAAAGAAAAACAACATTTTGTCTCAATTTGTAATTGAGTTTCTGCAATGTTGCCCTTCTCTGAGTGCACAACGCGCCTGCAACAGACGTACAGCCTGAACAAGTGTGTACGTACAAATATCCAAGTGTGTGAAGTCAAGTGTATGCATGTTGCAACATGTAGTTAAGGCTGCCGTTATTGCACTGTTTTTTACTTTTGCTGCTGAAATGATGTTTGAGTTGTTGTTTAAGCATAAAATCACCTACTTTCATTGAATTTGATTGGATTTGGCACACAACACAGCACATGTTATCCATCAATAATATCACAACTCAATAATTTATAAAAAACACAAAACATCTTTCAGCCGACATCATCCTCGAACAGCAGCAGCCAGTTATTCAATCGCCATCATCATCAGCATCATCAGCAGCAGCAACAACACGAAAAAAAAACATCAAGAAAAAACATGACCAACAACATTAAAAAAAATAAATATTGTTGTTGTTGGTGCTGCTACTATTTTCTCAATTAATCGTGTGCATCCGTTCATAATGAAAGAAAATGTTGTTTAATGCTTCATGTTCCAATCACTGGAGAGTTGTGTCAGGTATCAGTATTTACAAGAACACACACACACACACACGCGCACACATACACTCTTTTCTACATGCAGTCAGCTTAACATTTTACAAAATTTTAATAATTGATGATAATTGTGGCATGTCATGGTGGCACCAGCCTGCACATGAAGCAAATATTTAACCATTCAATTCATTTTATTGCCCCATTTAAATATAGACGTTATACTTTAGCTGACTTTATTTATGAAGCGTGACAAGTTGGTTTGCTGGGTAATTTTCAATTGAAAAACGTAAAAACTTTTTGTAAAAATTCACTTGCCTGTTCCTCGAGATGTGGCAAGAAAATGTAGGCGATCGAAATGTAGTCGCACGATTTGGAATCAGTTTGGGTTCCTCTATGTCGATAGCTTGCGTTCGCATGGACTTTTGTCATGACATTTTTGGCATTTACTTCACACAGATGCCAGATCGGTAACGCATAAAAATTATCTGGTTATTGAACAAACCTTAAACACAGTAAACATTTTTTTTCTTCTGCAAAACGAAAAGAAATGTTTGCTGTGTTAAAGATTTGTTTGAACATTTCTGATTCTCATTTTGTTCATGGGAATTATGGAATAAGTAGTTAAGATTCAAACAAGCTTTTAAGAATTTTTCAAGTCTACTGAGGAGTTGATTAGCACCATATAAACAGCTGAAAGATACAGTAAATTTTTTGAAAAGGTTCATTTTTTTACCTGAATTAATACGGGGTTTTCTTACATTTTTTAATAAAAAAATTTCAATTGATAAATCTTCTATAGGAAATTTTTGTTATGGATTTACTTTTTATAGCAAATGGGAAGACCCTTTTAAGAGAAAGTCTTTCAATGTTTTTACATTGAAATATAGAAATGAAGATTAAATATAGATCTTGTACAAAAATTGTTTAATATACTTTACCACAAATAAATATTTTAATTATTAATTTTATGGTGAATTGTTCATTTCAGTGTTGCCAGTTTAGGGGGTTTCCCCCTAAATTTAGAGATTTTTTCTTTTCTTTTAGGGGTGAATTTGGGGTGTTAAATTCTTTGGGAGAAAATTTAGGGGAAAACAATTTATTTTTGGGGTATTTTTAGGGGATTTCTGTGTTTGGTTGAACGGTAAAATGGCAGAAGTTAGAAGACTTTTCAACTGATAAATTTGAACACTTTAACGATTTTTAAACTAAAATTAAACGAGATATTTTCTGTTCATCTGGTAGTTTCAAGTACAGAATTTTGCAACTGGTAATTTCAAGTACTTTTTGTTGTTGAGTTGAATGAATTTTTTTTGCTTATTTCTTTGATTTTTTTTTTCGTTTCTTAAGAATTGGTCAAACTAAAATATTTGAGAACCCTTGATAAAATTGAAACTCTTTTACGAAAAAGACTTGGAAACTCTTAATATTTTTGGACCTACTTAATTTTTTCTAGATACGCAGATAACGATTTCCAGCTGAATATAAATATGTACTTAGATCTCAAAATATGTGAATACAAATAAATAGAAAATTTATAATAAATATACAGACGCCTGTAATCAGAACATATTCACTGAAAAATACATATAGTGATTCGCAAATTAAATTTTTTTAGGGGGATTTTGTAGAAAAACATTGAATTTTAGGGGGTTTTTAAAATTTTTCTGGGGGGAAGAAGTACATTGACCTGGCAACACTGGTTCATTTGCTATAAATATGAGAGGTACATTAGTTTGTGCATAAATTATTTGCCATTCAAAAATTCCCACAATTATGAAACTCTTTTAGCAATTTATTTTCACTCCATTAATTTTAAAAGTTTTTCAAATTCTTTGAAAATTAAATCCAGCATAAATTCACTTAAATGTGTCTTTTATTTTTCAGCAAACTAATGTATTTATTTATTGTTTTGTTTTTGCTTTCAGAAATCACATGGACCTACCGCACTACTTGTTCACACATGCTGCTGCTGCTGCTGCTGCCGCTGCTGGTGTTGCCTGCGTCACACACACAACACAACACATCATGGGAATGAAAAGATCAGCAGAAAAGCAAAGTGGGGTACAATTTACTGAGAGGGGGTCGACCTATTAAACAGCAGTCAGCCAGTCACCAAGAAAATAAATAAATTTATTACAGATTTTGTGCTTTTTTGTTTGGTTGTTGTTTCTGGCTGCTTTTTTTTTATTTTGCGGACTTGTTGTCAACATAAAGAAATTTATCAAATTCAAAGAAACCAAACACAACATTTTTCACAATATTCTTGATAATCCATTTAATTCGAAAAACAAAAAATAAATAAATAAGATTTATTTTAAAGAAATATAAAATTGAAACGCAATTATAGTTTATCAAAGTGAAAAGAAGTTGTGTTGTAAATTTAAATGAGAACAGAAGAACGAGATTGTGGAAAAAACTATAATTGAAAAATAAGAAGAAAAACATCAGTGCCTGCAAAAAAAAAAAGAAATAAACATTAAAAAATTTGATATGAAAAAATATTTTGTGAACTACTGAAATTCAAGAAAACGCAGATCCATACTATATAATTATGGTTTTACAACGGCCTCCGGCTTTAAGTGGCGCAAAACACGTTTTGAAATGTAAGAGGCCAAACACTTTCAACAAAATATAAACCAATCTGGCATTTACAAACACTTTAAGTCTTGGAAAATAAAAATAAAATATATTTTGTGTTTAAAATACAAAAAGCAAAAAAACACTTTAAATCTAAACGGTTTTTGTTAAATTTCTCAATCCAAAACTGCGCTTTAAATTCAAACTCAAACTTTTGGGGTCCTGAAAATTTGTGACAATAATAAAATTGACATCAGCAATAAATATTTATAAATATAAACTCTGGAACAATCATTTGCAATAATGTTGGCCGGCATAAGGAAACGTTTGGCACGCAAGTAAGTGAATTTACAAATGTATATGGAATATTTTAAAAATTTAAATGTTTACTTAAAAAAAATTATCAATAGAATCATGAGTGTAGGCAGCCCATTATTCATTGTTATAAATGAAAGGGCACTGGATATAATTGATACCGATTGAGGGTTACAAATAAAGTAAGATTATAGGTTGAGCTGGGGTACAACTAGCTGTTTTAAAGCCTTCAAGTGTTTCATTGGCCTTCATTTCGGCCATAAACATATTTGTATCTCTTCTTTTTACTTTATGTGATCGAAACCGCTGCTGAAGAGAAGCATAGTGGCTGAAAAACAGCTAGCTGTACCCCAGCTCAAGTCAAAATTCAGCTCTGTTTGTTATTTGAATTAAAGTCTATCTAAAATAGTTCACTATGATTCGTTTGACAGGTCACTAAATTACATGTTAAAAAAGTGCCCTTATGGGGGAGGGGAAGGTAGCTGCAGTGGGTCTTTTTTTGAACGCCTCCAGGAGCGACTCAGCTGTAGCTAAGTGAAGTTCCACAGTTTTTTCAAATCAACTAGGCATCGCTGAACACATTTTTTTCAAAAGAATGGATACTGGTTTGAAGAAAAACCGGCAAAATGTGGATGAATCTGCAAAAAATTCCTGGGGCCGGATTCTGGCATTCGTGATCGAATATACTCGATAATAAAAACAATGTAGAGCAAAAACAAAATGAGCAACAAACATACAGCATTCTATAACGAAATCGTTCAATCACGAGTGCCAGAATTTGGCCCCTGTTCTGGTTACGGATAATTACATGTTTTTGTTGTATTTACTTATTCTCCTTTATTCTTAGATAGATATAGATATAACAACTGATAAATTATCAGAGAGCCACTTTCAAACTTTACATACATATTTCTTCTGATTTTCTCCATCTAAATCTTGTGACAAGGCCAACATTGAAAAAATATACCCGTTAGAAATGCTTTTAATTGAATTAAATTTCAACCCAGAAAATTTAATTTTTGTCACAGCTTCTGCTTAATTGTTGTTTCTACAATTATGTTGCATGTGTGTGTGTGTGTGTGTGTGTGTGTGAGTGTGTGGCAAACAAATTTTGTTTAATGTTGATACAAATTGTGTATATGTTGTTTTTTCTTTTTCATTTTCATAGAGTTTTTCCTTTCTGCAAATGAAGTCATAAAAATTTAGGGGTCAGTTGGGGTATTTATGGTTTAATTTAGTGCTTCATTTTATTTCTCCTTTGGTTTTGGTAGAGATTCTTTTTTTTTTTTTTGTGTTACTTGTTATTGGGTTAAATTTTCTAGGGAAACAATAAATTAAAACGAGCGACTGTGGCAAGAAATAATCATTAAACTTAATAACAGGCTTAGTTTAATTAAGAGCAATAAAAACAAAAATGATTAAAGGGAAATGGGGGGGGGGGGGGCTTTAAGGTTGAACAAAGTCGTATAAACGTTTATTAGAATAAAACAAAAATATATAAAAAGTTGAAGAAGAGTTTTTGAAGGTTGCTTGCTCTTAATGTTTAATATTTTTAAACATTATTTTTTATTGTTGGCTGGAATTATTACCTTGTGCTCTAAGAAGATAACTACATACATACATATGTATTTCTATTAAGTCATTAAACATTTTTGAAGGCACAAAAAACCTGAAAATCATTAAAAAATCACATTATAAACCATTAATAAAATAGAATTAAAAAAAATCAGAAATAAATTGCAGGTTACGTCAGCATAAATTAAGATATATTTTTAGTTTTCGAATTTTGTGTTTATAAATGCAAAAAAAAAAACGGATACAAAAGGTTGAAAAAAATGCATGCGTACACATGTGTAACATTTTCAATAAAAATTAATATTTACTAATTACTGGTGGTTTTAAAAAAAGAAAATATTTAAAAACTTATGAGCCAGTTTTAACGTATTTTGTATTTTTATTCTGGCAATGCCACCATACTTTCTGATCAGTGACTCCTAAAGACGAATACTCGTATTTTCCACGATACAACGAACTAATATCTAAGGTAACCTTTTCCCTACAATAAGAACAACTTCAATAAAAATAACATGCATTTTGTTTTTGTAAAACTTCTGTAAATTGTCAAAAAAGACGCCGCTTCTACATTCATAGAAGAGAGATGAACAGATCTTACATTGATTTGCTGTCTCGTTTTGGGCTGCCTTTTATCTCTGTATTCTCTTGACAGTTTTAAGAAGTCCACTTAATGAGGGTACTTTATTAGTTGCGTCATGGTATTACTGACGCCGCAGTCGGTGTTACCAAATTCATGGAAACATTGTTATTGGCTAAAGTAAAGTCCAGTAAAATGAGAGTAAGCGAGGAAGGCAAAAGTAAAAGTGTTGCAAAAGTAAAAGACTTAAAAATGTTTTCTGTATTAAAAGTTTGTTTGAACATTTTTGATTCTCATTTTGTTCGGGAGAATTTTGGAATA
This sequence comes from Sturmia bella, assembly GCA_963662145.1. Classification (NCBI taxonomy): domain Eukaryota; kingdom Metazoa; phylum Arthropoda; class Insecta; order Diptera; family Tachinidae; genus Sturmia; species Sturmia bella. The sequence continues at coordinate 23,972,869 of OY759172.1, forward strand.
AGTAGTTGGGTTTCAAATATTCTTTTAAAGTGTTTCAATTCTACGGATGAGTTGATTAGCATCAACGAAATGCGACGGCTGAAAAAGACAGAAAACAGTAAGGTCTATTTTTAGATCTGTGTTCATTGAATCAATGAATTTTGATCCATTAAATTTGGTTTAATGATAGTTTCATTAAATTTATGAATTTTAGTCATTAAGATAATGAAGTATCTCGTGGGTTTAATGACATAAACTCATTAAGTAAATGAAACGATTCATTAAATATTCGCTGATTGATCAAATGAAAATGGAACATAATTTTTATGAAGGATATTTTTAAGGTTACGGATAATATTAGTAACAGATATTGCAAAAAAAAAAAAAAAAATGCCGTTTTATGTTGGATGTCACTTTTTGTGTGTTGGCCCGGGACTTTAAGACCTTTGCGAGTTCATAATATATGTTACCATATACATATACAAATTTTTTACACATCAAATGAGAATTGAAAACTCAATGAACGAACGAATACATTGAATTTATGAAATTGTTCATTGATTTGATGACATTTTTTCATAAATCCCATGATATTTTTTAACGAAATTATCAAAATTAATGAACAGTTTTTAATGAAATTTATTTATTAGCTTTATGAAAATTCACTGCCGTAATGAAAATTTTGATTGGATTAATGAAACTATTCATCTCTCTATCATTAGAACTATCAGCGAAAATTCTTACAGTGAAATGACAGCTCATGACATATTACTAATGGTAGTAAAGTCATTAAAAAATCATATCATCCGTATTGGAAAATCCGTTACATGTCCGACAATATTTTCCATAGCACTTGGCAATCAATTATATTGTAAAATTTACTATTGAAGCTAGACAGAAAACAATTACCATATCTTTTTAGACCTTAAATAATAAAGGTCAAATTGATTTTACAGCACAACACTACTCCCTCTTTCCTCCTCCCCAAAACCTATTTTCCTAGTTCCGGTACGATGCGCATGCATAAATAAGGGTCGTCCACTGAGTACTGGTCCAAGCTAAAAAAAAAAATATATATTAATTTCGTTTTTCAATTTTAAAAATTTACTTTGTTTTTTTAAATTACATAACTTTTTTTTCGTATATTATATAAAAATATTTGCTTTATCATAGTGTATTTTATACTTGTAATATTATTTGAAATTGGCCATGGGGCCAAATGTATTACAAACAAATAAATAAATAAATAAATAAATAAAATGTAAAACCGCCTTTTTACGTTAATTTTCTCTCAGTGCTTTATACTCAGCAGTTCATCTGGCAACTTTGTATAGAAATGAATTTCAAAATGATCGTTACAAATTAAAAGCTTTTTGTTTAAAAAACATTATCAAGTTTCGCTTCATTTTAGCTACTGTAATTTAATTGCTTACGGTTATTTTCTCTTTGATTACAGTTGGCTTTTGTTGAGAGTTTAATCAGTGCTCGTTTCACTCACTACTACTACTACTACTACAAATTCGTGCTCAATTAATTGTTTTATTTTTTGTTAAGAGTGTTTTTTTTGTTAACTCTCACCTGTTAAGTTGTTTATCAAATTTGTTAGAAATCAAATAATTTCTCATACTCACACACTCTTTTCACTTGCTACCGTGTTGGCAATAGTTTGTGTTGAATTCTTATCACTCACTGCCGGACAGGTTGTGTCGGGGATGTTAAATTGAATTTTTTAAATTGTACTGAAGCAAACAAAGTATTGTGATTTTGTTGTTTAATTTATAAATGTTGTTACATAAAAAAGTTTTTTTTTCAGGTTAAAATTTATATAATTATCTTAATTTAATTAACCAGACTCATAAAGGAATAAATTAGTAAATATGTACGTATCACGTGTGTGCACAGAAAAAAAAAATATATATTTTTTTTCCATCCAAACACATTAGCTGAATAAAATGAGTTTTTATTCAATATACGTTCCACAATGAAATTTGTGAGTTAGGTTGCAAATTTTGTAACATACTTATTGAAAAATAAATTCCATGATGCAACATCAAACAATAATTTAATAGAATATATAAAAACTTTTGTTAGAGAGAAAAATATTTTCAAGCAAGTGGTTGATTGAATATGTTTTTATGATAATTTTTGCTGTATGGGGATCAGTTGACACAAACAAATTTTGCTCTTGCTTATTAAAAAACCCATCGTCTTTATTGCGAAAAAAAAATATTTTTTTACAAACATCAAACCTTAGTACTAATTTATAATAAAAAAAAAAGACAGCTTTGCTTACCGTCATGTGTTTGCACTATCTTATGGCTAAAGTTGAACGATTTTGAACCGTCTCAGTCCAATCTAAATCGAAACATATTTTGGTTGTCTAAACAACCCTTTTCCAAACAAAATGGGGGGGGGTTGCTTACACGACAATACTACGCTTTACGCGCCGCTTTGGATTGTACTGTCTATCGTGGGACGATGCGTATATAGTGAGTCTTAAAAGTTTGAGCTTCATAAAATAAAAGGGAATAGAATAGCCACTCGTTTTTTATTTTCTTTTTTAATTCTAAGTATAAGGTATAATCTTGGAAACATAAAACTTATTTAAAATGAGCCTAAAGAAAAGCAAATTTTATATTAAATTTTAAATCACTTTTTATTCATCTTATTGGTATTATTTAATAAAATTTTGCAGTTATATAAAATAATGGCTCATCTTATGAATAACATTAAATTTTTGATACTCACTCAGTATCGAAGATCGGTTAACGAATGTAAAATTTGTATTATGAATTGGCAGCACTGTCGAAAATTTCGTTATCCAACGAAATTTTTATAGAATTCAATTTAAAAAAAAAACACACAGTGATAAAAACGAAAGTTTATCAATAAGATTAGGTATAGATAGTCAGCGCATGGCTATGCGCTGCTGCTTGAAAACAGTATACAATTAGTCATGACCTGAGTTCGAAGCAAATTTGGGTGCTGATGAGCGAAGTGCTGGTGGTAAAACAGCCATGGTACATACCCCAGCCAGTAAGTGTTCAACTTTACTTTTCTTCATTAAAAATGTTGATCACTCCAACTTGATCACCAAAAATCTTTCTCAATGTTGAGGAAGTAAAAATCGTACTTGAAAGCCCGATAAAATTTTTAACAATTGAAAATCTATATAATTAAAATTAACGAGTAACGTGATTTGAAATGATTGAACATTTTTCCAGGTATACTGGCAAGTTGAGTGAAAACAATGCAACGTCGGCATACAAATGTACATTAGGTTGGGACGATTTGTAGAAAGAAACATTAGTCGACATTGTGCCAAATCGTTAGACTTTGCCATGAGGAACAAAAAGTTGCACTACGACCTTTAAAAAGAATCATGTGCGAGACATCCAAATTAAAATTTCTTATATTTTTATATGGGTGTCCCCATAACGAGTCGACATTGTGCCAAATCGTTAGACTTTGCCATGAGGAACAAACAGTTGCGAGACACCCAAATTTAAATTTGTTATATTTTTGTATGGAAGCCCCCATAACGAAGGGTGGTATGGGGTCAATGTGTTCGAAAAAAAATTTTGGGAAGAAAAACTTACTGAGAGTTGGTCGTACATTTGACTCATCTACGGGCACCTTAGAACCGATTTATATTAAAGATCCTAACCTCAATTTTAATTTTTCCACCATCAAACTAATCAGTTCCAGGGTGCGCGTAGAGGCGTCAAACGTCAGACTCACCCCCAATAATTTTTTCTCTCCCATCCCATACCTCCCATACAAAAATACAAGAACATTTGAATTCAGTATGTCGTGATGGAACTGGTTGCTATCAAAAGCTATCGATTTTTTTTACTTTTTGTTAACACAAAACTGTGAAGATTTTTGCTTGTCTGCAGAAACACCTGGACCCTTCGAGAGGAATCAAACCTGCGACCAATTTATCCATCGAGGATTTCAAAATCGATGACACAAATGGATTGCTTATGCAATTCGCCCATAATGTACTTGCTAGAACACAAACAACGAGCTCAATATATTGATCTTGTGGCAAGATTTTTGCATTATTCAAAATTGCTTGCTGGGTATTTTTCCCTGTGAAAACCCTTCCCAAGCCCAGTTATTTAAGGTCTTATATGAAAAATTAATACAAATGGGAAATATATTTTAGTTCAAATATAATATACAAAAAAATAAGAAAAACATGCGTTCATTTATTTGAAATATTCACATTATTTTCTTTATGATCTCTAATTTGATGTCCTTAAAATGTTTCCCAATTGGAAATAAAGTCTTCAAATATGTTCAGTGTTTTTATTTATTTAGTTTATTTTTTGTAAATCTAAACTTTCAACTTACAATATAAAAAAATAGAATACTAAACTATTTAATTGTAACATGCCAGAGCTGGGAGTATTGCAATAATTAGCAATCTGCAATATTTATGAAAATATATTGCCACACCAATGCAATAATTTTTGCGATTTTAATTAGTGAATACAAAATTAATAATCATTAAATATAAATATTATTGATATTGAGTTTAAAAAAAAATTCTCAATAAAACAAAATTATTTACAGGTAAAGACAGCAATCTTAAAGATCTTCGGCCTGCAATCATGTGATTGCAATGCCACAATTGTGCACTCAATTTGAGGTCCAAGTTGATATGTATATCGTTAGCTTTAATGCAAAATGTAAAACAAACAAAATATCTACAAAACGTTTTAAATGAAATTTTAATTACATGTAAAAATGTTTGAGCTGAGCAGCTCAGCAGAGAAAGAAAATATTATATGAAATTTGAATGAAAAAGACAATTAATTCTTGGTTTCACTTTTTCTAGATCAGCAGCGCAATACATTGGAAAGTGTGTGTGGTAAAGTTTTGCAGACAAAATTTAGTGTCAGTTCCACGATTTCGAACTACTTCGAGCGTTCGCCTAAATCCATTTAAAACAAATTTCACGATTTTTATATTGTCTTAAATGCATTTAAGCGAACGCTCGGACAGGTTTGAAATCATGAGACTGGTACAAGGCGGGCCGAAAGAAATCACTCGATTTAAAGTTGATCTCACTTTTGCAAATGGTGGCCAAAGTCAAATCCGTCTTTATATTTGTAAACTAAACAGCTGTAGAATACAAGTGAACAAGCCATGGTGCTTGTGCGTTCCCTAAGAATGCGGAATAATCGTGTCTATAACGAAGTGCATGATTTCTACCTCAGCGGGTACGTGAGCAAGCAAAACTATCGCTTCTGGGGCACTGAAAATCTATGAGTGATGCACGAGGAGCCCTTACACCCGCTCAAAGTGACTGCAAGGTGCGCTATTCACGCTGGAGAAGTCATCGAGTCATGTTTTTCGAGGATGCCGCTGGTCAAACGACAACGCCCTACAGGGTCATGTTGCCTGAGTTAATTCTGGCGCAATTGAACGAATTAGGTCTGGAGGACATGGAGCAACGGCACTCACTGCGCCAGCCACAACCGATATTCTGAAAGCCAAACAACATCGGATGACTTCTTTTGGCCCACCTCTTATAAATAATTCTTAATTAGCTCAAGTTCAACCCCTGGGCGATTATTTATTTTTTGTTTCATTTTTTTTTTATTAATTTTATTTGGCTTAATAAATGGAGCTTGAGGTCACTCGAGTTTTAATAAATGTATTTTTTTTGTTATTAAAATATATATTTATTAAAACGTGAGCGACCTCAAGCTCAATTCATTAAAACAAAGAAAATTAAATAAAAAAGGTCAAAAAATTAGTATCCAAAATATTTTTTGATTAATGTTTTTTATTATGTTATTTAAATATTAGTTTAATTTAATTATTCAATATTTGCGGCGATACATTTGCTTACCGCTATTAATAAAAATAAAATGAGGTTGAAATACGTTTTACAACAAATTTTGCATATAAAATTTTTTCCGAATTGTATTTCCGCAACATTTTAGTTTTTATGAATACTGGCGTTATATTTCATGTAAAAATTAAAAAACTAAAAACTAAAAAATTGCAAATTTTTAGTATAAGCTGGGGGACAACTAGCTGTTTCGAAGCCGCCGCTCTTGTTAAGAATAGCCAAATTTTTTTCGAAATTAATTTTGTAGCCTGAAGATCGTGTTTTGTTTTTGTAGGGGCTTAAAAGTTGAAGCAAATAATTAAAAAATAGTTTTTTTTTTTAATTTAAAAGCAGAAAGCAGCTGTAAACATTTTGGTGAATGGCTAACATATCAAATGATTGTGCTTAAGCGGATGCTAGGATATCTTTTTTATTTACTAAATTTATTGACATGTGCTTGCATTTCAATTGGCAGTATATTTTTGGAATTTTATTTTCAATAGTGTCAGGTGATTGCAGGTTAAAATGTTCCAATAAGGGAGTGATTGCAGCCTAAAATTCTGCATGGGATATATTTTATAAAATTTTACTTTCCTAATAATTGATTTCCTCTGCAAACTTGATTGCCGCCATTCATATCTACTGCAATACTCCCATCTATGCCACATACGTACATACATATGCTTGCATTTGAACAATTTCTTTCAATTTTAAACTTTTCATTTAACAGTAAACTAATGATTAAAATTATGCAAAAAAGTAAAAGAAAAATTAAAATAAATTATTATAATTTAGTTTTTCCACTAAATTGTGACTTTTGTTGTTGTTGTTGTTGCGTTTTATTTCGTTTAAAGCAGAAATTCATTTTTGGAATGTAACAATTAACAAAGTGTTTTTGTTTTTTTTTTCTTTAAGAAACATTTTTTTCTTTGAGGTTTTTTGTAGCATTAAAAGAAGAGAAACTCTAAAAAATAAATGACTTTAAAATTATGAATAAGAACAATAAGAAAAAGTGTTTAAGCAGAGGAAAAGATTTTTGTTTGTTGGGTTGGGGGGGGGGGGGGGGGGGGGGGGGTTTTCTTTATTGAAATTCAAAGCTTTTGCACAATTTCGTATTTCTTTTTCAAGTCCACACTTTCGTTTTTGGGATCGTATTTCTTCTTCATCATCAGCTTGGCGCGCATTTCGGCCGCAGTCATGGGCAGCTGCAGGCTGCCTGCTTTAATGGTGCCGCTGGCAGCACTTCCGCTTCCTGCAGCCATTTCTGTTACTGCACCATTGCTGGCGGTTGTCGGCGTGGGCATGTGGTTGCTCATTATTGTTTTCATGTTTGGTGCAGCTGCCATTGTGGCGGAGGGTGGTGGTGGCACATTGTTGTTGTTGTTGTTAGTCATCAGCTGATGCATCTGGTCACTTGCAGCACTTACAGCCTTGTCAGTCACATCCAAGCCATTATTGTTATTGTTGTTGCTGCTGCTGCTGTTATTACTTTGCGTACTGATGCGCTGGGACTCTTGTGAGGGTCTTTTTGTGGACACCATGGTTATGCTGTTGATGTTGGCACTGGCTCCTGGAAAAACCTGTTCCGTTTTACTTGTAGCCATATCCAGACCATTATTATTCGGCTGGCCATTGAACGCGAAACCATCGCCTTTGCCCTCCACATCTATCAACAACAAACGCACCTCGCAGGAAATGGCTTTAATGCGCTGCACCACTTGTTTGTGTGTCTCATTGTTGATGGCCACTCCATTGACCTCAATAATGCGATCACCCTCTTTGAGGCCAGCAGCTTCGGCCGGCGACTTGGCATCAACTTTGCCAATAAATTGTCCTGGTTTAGCCTTCTCAGAGTGCAAGTTAAAGCCGTAACCATCAAAATCCGGCCGCTTGACAATGTGACACAATTTGGCGGCTGCTTTATTAATGACATCGGGACTAGAGGCAGCCGTTGAGGTGGGTGAAGAGGATTTCATTTCGCTTTGTGACATTTCTTTTAATAAATTGATTTATTTGTTGAATACTGTCGGCCAGCCGTTGTAATGCTTTTAGTGATTAGAACTTTTGTTTTTTTATTTTGATGAAGCTGAAATTAAACAAATTATAAGAGGAAATGGCAAATTAGAAAAATGCTGATATTTGAATGTGATTGTTTTTGTATTTGAATTGTATGTACATATGTATTTGAATAATTGGGTGGAGTTTGTTTTATTGTGATTTAAACTATTTGGAGGATTGTACTCAATTCGATAAATGCCAATAGCATGTTTAACAAGTCGGAACAAAATACCAGCGTAACAAAAACTTAATAATAAAGTTACCAAGAAAAGAAATAAACTTGGAATGTTGAGCAGCATCAATGAAATGTCGGCGGCTTATAAGTAGTTTTAGTTAATTTATTTCGGTAATGAATTTTCATAGAGCTAATAAATAAATTTCATTTAAAACTGTTCATTAGTTTTCATAATTTCGTTAAAAAAATATCACTGGATTTTTGAAAAAATGTCATCAAGGCAATGAACAATTTCATAAAGTCAATGTTTGCGTTCATTAGGTTTTCAATTCTCATTTGATTTGTAAAGAAATTTGCATATATGCGAACATGTTTTAACACGTAAAAATTGGCATCCAACATAAAATGGGATTTTGTTTTTGAATATCTGTATATTATATATTAATATATTAATGTAATAAAAATTATATTCTGTTTTCATTAGATCAATGAACGAATTCCCATATTTAATGAATCGTTTCATTTACTCAATGATTTTTTTGTCATGAAACCAATGAAATACTTTATTAGTTTAATGACTAAAATTCATATAATTAATGAAACGATCATTAATATGAATTTAATGAATCAGAATTTGTTGATTCCATGATCATTAGCGGTGGTTAAAAAATAGTTAATTTTTTCATTAAATTAATCTCAGAATTCATTATACTTATAAACGAAATTCTTTTAGTGTTGAAACTTAGTTACTTATTCTATAATTCCCATGAACAAAATGAGAAATGTCGGCGTCAAATAGACTGCTGAAACAAACAGAAAACAACTGGTCTATTTTTGCACCTAAAATAATACATTTCAGCTCTAGAAAAATTTTAGAACTAATTTCACCTGAAACAATTCAACAACCTTTTTAGTTTTTATGAAGACCAGAGTAAGAACTTTTTCTCAGTACCGCACAGATATTTAGAATTATTTGGTTTATCAGTAAAGTTATCACTTAAATCATACGTGGGAAGGAAGGAGAGAAGGAAAAAGGAACGGAAATATGACCGGCAGCAGGCCTACAAAACTCTGAGCTTAATCACTTATTTTAATTAAATTTATCGAAATTAGAACACTCAGCATTAAGCAAAGCGTCCGTTTAAATAAATAATGTTTCTTTTTTTATAAATTAAACGCTGTAAACAGCATATCAGAAAGTTTCCAATACAACTAAAAGCCACATTAAATTTGAATATACAAAGAAACAATTTCGTGATTATTTGATTAAATGGGTTTAAAAATAATACTTTTGTTGTTGTAGGTTTTTATCGCTTTTTTTTTTTTTTGTAAAGGAAACTAATGAATGGGTGGGCTCATTTAACTGTCATTGAGAACAAAAAAAAAAAAAAAAAAAGCAGAGGAGAAAACGAAAAACATCTCTAGAAGCTTAAACAATTTATTACCAGAAAAAAAAATTCTAGCTGAAATAATTAAGTTAAAAACAGCACCGAGTGCCTGAACAGCGGAACCTAAAGAGTCCAACAAATTTTCCCATACAAAGTTTTGCAATTTCCCTGTCATTTCTTTATTTTCGGCAGTTTTCTTTTCAACTATTTCAATTTCATTAAACTCATTTTATAAGCGTTTTTTTTTTTTAATTCTCATTCAAGCATGACTTTTTCTAATTAGAAAAAATGTTTTGCTCTCTGCATTAACGAACTGCTTTTTGTACGTGTTTTTTTTCTTTCTGTTTTTTTGTAATAATTTATAACGAAAATTCGTTGCTGTTTGAACTTTTATCTTGAACAATTTTAATGTGCAAAACAGAAATGATGACGCTTGCTGCTGTTCAAACAGCAGCTAAATAAATTTTCAATGTTTATTGGAGCTTTTGTTTGGCTCATTTGTTTAATATTGTGTTGTTTAATCTTGAAAAATGGAAAAGAATTTCTGTTTAATTTACAAACAGTTTTTTTTTATTAACTCAGCAAACAAAATGCATCTAAAATTAAAGATAATTTAAAATTCAACAGACACAAATGCTGACACTGAGAAGAATTGTATTTCAAAAGGCGAAACTCCCAGCACGAAAAGCATTGGTATTGACAACCTTGGCACAAAAATTTTTAGTTGCCTTAAACTTTTTTCTTTGCAAAATTTTAAGTTCTAAATTTTTAGTATAAAATGTTAGTACTAAAATTTTAGTACTAAATTCCGTAATAAATTTTTAGTACAAAATTTTAAAGTATTAAATTAGTACTAGAAATTATAATGCCCCGCTTTTGAGCACAACAATTTTTCATAATACCAACATTTTTAGTTTAAACTTCTGCCAAAAACTTGAAAATTTATTTCAGTGCTAAGTTTTTGGTATTTAAATTGTAAGTGTTAATTTTGAACTGAACATGAACAAACTGAGAAGTGGAATTGTTCAAATAAACCTTTAATACAGAAAATTTGGCAAAAGTTTTTAGTACTAAAATTTTTAATATGAACAAAAATTTTCAATATAAAATTTTAGTGCCAAAAGCATTGATAATAAAAACTTTTGCACTAAAATTTTTAGTACGATTACTTGTGGAAATTAAAAAAACTTCTTTGCTAAATTTTTAGTACTAAATTTTAGTAAAAACTTTTTAGTACAAAAGTTTTAAGTACTAAATTGGTAACAAATTGGGAAAAACACATTCCACGACATTCGTGATGGAATGCTTACATTATTTTCACTAACGAGTTTATTCGACCACGAATGCGGGCATTCGGCCCCAGGTCTGTTCTCAAAATCACTTGTCTTCAAATCACAAAATTTCAAAAAAAAAAAAAAAATTGCAGCAAAAGCCTGAGCTTATGTAGATCGGTTAGGGTTTTTCTAAAATTAAATTGCTTGAAATGCCATTTCGGACTTCACTGGAATCACATGATTTGAAATCACGTGATTTGTAGAGCAGTGCCAAATGTTCTCGAAATGAAATTGAGGGTACATTATTTGAATTTCCAATTGATGTCCTCCAACCTCCTGAGTTTGCACAAAATGTGTTTGTTCTCATGAATTATAATTTGTTCTCTGAATTATAAAATCATAATTTTAATTTCAAAATTTTACTTTATTTCCTGCAACTTTCTATCGCTTTCTATGTTTACATACTCAGGCAAATATTTGCCCTTAACTCTGGGTTTTTAAAGCATCGTTAGAACTGTTATTGCCCTGTAATGATAATTTCCCTTGAAACTCAAAGTTTAAAATTTCAGAATCATTTCTATTCACTCTATAAAAATATATATTAAGTCATGCCGAGAAGCATCTTGAAACGGCATCTTGATGGCGTAAATATTTTTTTATTTTCAACAATTGAAAATCTAAAAAATACTGCAAATAAATATTTTCTCGTCTTGGTTGCGGTGTCAGGTAAAAAGACGAAAAACAAAAAATATTATCCAATGAATGTAAATAAAGCTTAGAAAGAAAGAAACAACTCAGCATTCAAATGATTTATTCACACAAGTTTAAATGATACATACCACCACTCACACAATTATTCACATGTTCAGTTTCAATTTAAGTTGTTGCTGTGATTTGGTATGAGTTTAATATTTTTTATTTATTTCTATAAAGAAAAAAATTGCTAAATTGCATAATAAAACTGATGAGCGGTTGGCTTAATTTATTATACATTTACTAATTTAATTACTTTTTTTTCTGTAGGGAATAACGTTTAGAACAAAATGACTGATTTTTGCTGTTTAATTTATTATAAAGAAAAAAAAAAAATTGCAAAACGTAATTTCTTTTGGGGGGGGTTTTGCCAGAAACATTTTTTTTTTTAATTAGAAACGTTTGTTTTTTTTCTTTCAAAAATCTTTAATCCAGCGTAAAAATTGTTGTACAAAACTCTCAAAGCCGGCTGGATTGAATTTTTTTTATCGGGTTTTTGTTTTTGTTGAATAAAAACCAGTTTGCTGTTTAACTTGAATTTCAAAGAAATAATAATAAAAAAAATAAGAATTTGAAAAATTTGATGCTGTTTGTGCGCATGTGTACAATTTGTTTCTTTGGAATTGTTTGTGCAAGTGTAAGTGTGTGTGAGTGTTGGGAAGTGTTTAATTTATTTGAAATATTTTCAGTTAATTATTTAAGAGTTTTGTAAATACATAAATAATGTTTATTTTCAATTGAAATTTATTTTCAATAAAATTCACTTTTATGAATCACTGCTGTTAAAAACACAAGTTTTTGTTTTTACTTTTTTGTTTGTAATTAATTAAATAAATGTTATTGCATTGACGTCTTGCCAAATGTTTCAATAATAAGTTATTAACCCCAAGAAGAGTTCAATTTAATAGCAGAGCTGCACAGAGATAAAAACAACATTATTTTAAATTTTTAAAATTCTTTTTTTACGCAGAAAAAAAACAAGTTAAGAACGTAAAAAATACTACCAAGATACCGATGGTGTATTAAATATTTGTATGAAAACAAAATTGAGTGAAATTAAAAATTGTACATATTTAAAGTTTTGTTCAATGAAATGTTTCTTAAAACTAAATTTTAGTACTTCAAGCAAAGTACTAAAATTTAGTACTAAGCATTTAGTACTAATGCTTAGTACTAAATGTAGTACTTTTGTGTTACTAAATATAGCACTAATGTTTGGTACTAAATTTTACCACTTCTGTTAAGAGGTACTAAAATTAGTTTTTAAGAAAAATTTCGTTAAACAAAACAAACTTAGTTTTCATACAAAATTTGTTCTAAAATGCATTTAAAAAACATTTTGGCTATATTTTTTAGTTTTCGTTAATGACTTAGTTCCACAGGATTTTCCTATTATTTCAATCTGATTTTGTGCTCAAAAATTAAAATTTTTTTTCGTGTTTTGTTCTTTTTCTTACGAAATTGTATTCTTATCTAATTCACTTTTTGTATTTTATTATTATTTTTTTTTGCCTTTTATTTATCTCTAACGGGTTTCGAACCATAACCTCACATGTCTTGAGCAGCCAAGAAACCCACTCAGCCATCACAACCAGTAAAAACTAAGAGCGTAACAAGTAATTTAAGAAGAGACATAATTCGCCGGACAGTCATTGTGCACAAATTTCATTACGAAACTTTAACTTTAAATCAATATTTTTAAATCCAATTTTTGCTTAGAGTCCACCTAAGGTGTGACAAACAAAAGGGTTTAATACGTAACGCTTGCATACGTTCCAGTTTTATTCGTATCAATGAAATTAAAAATGAATTATTGATAACGTTCGAGTTCTTTTTTGATTTGCAAAATCTGCTGCTACGAAATTCAGTAGATTTTGAAATTAAAAATCAATAATTAAAATGGTTGTAGTTCTTGTTATACAATTTCTTACTCTTTTAATTTGTTAAGCATAAAGCAAAATTTATTGTATGCACGCCTTACAAACACTATTATTCCGTGTAGAATTCCTAAAATTTTGACACTATAATTAATTGCTAATTTGTGCTAATTGTTTTATTTTCCATGGCTGAAACTGTTCTTAATGAAAAAATAATACTTTTAATTTCAAAATCTATTATTTTCTCCAACTTTCTATCGATTTCTGTGTTTCAGGCAGATATTTGCCTTTAATTCTGGTTTTTTTTTTTTTTTTTGAAATTGATCGCGATTTTTAGTACCTGCTTGTGGTGTTAATTTAATGTTTAAATTTTTATCCAACTTATTAGTGAAGTTCAGTCGATTCATCTGTAGTTTTGTGTAACTTATTTGCATAACAATAAATAATAAATGTGCTTTTAACTAAAGTGCTAAATAGGAAACGATCTCATTGTAAAATGTATAGACTTCTCTTCTTAGATTCCAATCAAGCGAAAATGTTTTATTGATGCAAGAAAAAACGATTGATAAGAAAAATAATTATCTTTGCAATTTGAATTTGTATTGTTTTATAAAATTCTTCCGTCTTTCATTAAATTTTTTAAAGTTTGTTATTAAAATTAAACTTTTAATTTGTTTTTTGTTTTAATGAATGGCGTCCGTTAACGGAAGTATTTAAGCGAGTGTGAATCATCTTGTTGTTTCATTTTTTTTAGTTTATTGAATAGCGAATGAATTCAGCTTCTTTGTAATTTATTAAATAATTATTGTGGTGAGAGGAAAACCTTTACATTTTGTACTTAAAATCGTTAAGCGATCACTTAGGCAGATAATTTGGATGTATAATTATAGTGATGATGCTAAATTTTATATTAGAATTCCGCGGCTTAAGAGAGATTCAAAATTTTTGCTAAATTTAGTTGTTTATCCATCCATAACCTGCTTTTTGAGATCAGTTTTTACAGGGTATTTATTTATTTATTTTCTACGGGGTTTGAAATTTCCTTTCTTTCCATTTTGAAACCCTCAAAATATGTTTATGTTGATTGTAGGTCGATTAAGTGACACTAGTCTAGGCGGCCGTCTGTCTATGCGCTATTAAAATACTGTTGCTGAGAAAACTACTTGACTTAAATTGCAGTGCAGTCACTTATTGAAAACGGTTACCCATTTTTTACCCAAAAAACGTAACCACTACTTTCGTGCTGACATTTATTTTGGACCAATACCTGCATATAAACAACTCAAATTCAGGTACAATCACAACGTTAACCAAACAATTAGCAAGGAAAAGAAAAAATCAACAACAAAACGAAGTAAAAGAACTTCCCAAGAGCATATTTCAAGGTTATGATGGCTCGACGAGCAAACATAACCTTCAATGTGGTAAAATTGAGGCGATCAAGATTTCTAAGGAAGCAAAATAATATAAATTTTCAGACTTGTTTGCTGGGGAGTAAATCAAGGCAGTTGCCTGTTCACTACTACGATCATCAGTACCAAATTGCCTCGAACTCAAAGCATAACTCACACTTGGTTATACCAAGCTTAAATTAAGAAACAGATGATAATTTTTTCTGTCTAGTAGCTAAAGATGAATTCGGTTAAAGAAAACTAAAAAACTAAAAGAAATATATTTCGCTTGTGCTACATTATCATTTAGAAGAGGTCCGGAGAAGCAAAATTCGTTTTGGCTAAACGAAATCTTCAATTTTCTTCAAAAAATTCTCTAGAAAATCAAAAAGCGAAACTTGAAATAAATTACAGAAAATTCAACTTTATTTTACTGTCGTTTCTTCTAAAACGTACATAAATTTTGTTGCGTATATGTTTTAAAGTTCTGGTACTAAAAATTTAGCACTAAAAATGTAGCAGCAGGCGTAGCATTAAATTTTAAGACCAAAAACTAAATTTTGATGCTTCGAAATGGAATTAGTACAAAGTGAGGTATGGAAAATAAATTTTCATATATATTTTTACCATTTTGAATATAAATTCCAGAAAAAGATAATGTGTGTACGTGTGTAGAAAAATCGACAGTTTGTTTTAATAAGCAAACCACAAAAATAATTGGCATGCATTTGAATTTATTTGAAAATAAAAAGTAATTCATTACAATACTGGAGATATTTTGTTTCCGGAAATTGACTAGTTTTCTTTTAGGCGGTGTTTGTTTTTATGTAAAATAGAAATTTTTTATCATACAAAATGTCTTTCAATTGTTAAATACTTTATGGGGCTTTCTTTTTTCGATTTTACCGCCTCAGAATTGAAAAGATTTTTTAGTGTTTTCTAAAGAAGACAAGAAAAGTTAAAGATGTATTGTCTGGGGAACACACCATGGCTGTTTCATGTCCACCGCATCGCTCATCAGCACCCAAATTGCTGCCAATACGCGTCATAAGTAATTGCATATTATTTTTAAGTATTTCACTTCACCGAAAACGAATTTACTTTTAAGCAAACGAAAGTATTAAGAAAATGTTCGGGAGATGGTCAAAGCTATTTTTAGTCACAATTATGCGAATTTTTTTTTAAAGGTGTGCTCTTATCCAAATTCAACTGTACTATACACGCCATACACTTCAACGATGTGTTTTCTTAAATGGTCCAAAACGATTTTTAATAAAATTTGACCTGCCGGGGAACCCAAATAATTATTGAAGCAAACAGAAAGCACCCATAATGGAAAAGTTTATTTAGAAATCAAAAGCGAACAATCTCAAAGTTGCTGAAAATGCAACCCATACCCACTTGAACGTGACTGTTGTGTAGGGTATTTTTAATGCGGCAAACACTTTTACTTGTTCCAATTTACCACTCTTACAAAAAATTAATTAAATTTATCTAAAATCTAGCATATCTTATCTGTGACATAACAAACACATTTACAATTGATTACAGCTTATCTGTATGTGTTCCGACGACTTTAAAGCAAATTTAAATATTTTTGGTTGTCTAATTTATAATCTGCATTCTTTTGTACTTAATAAATATTAGTAATACTTTGTCGCAAATATTTGAAATTTCTTTGTTGTGAAATCAAAAGTACATTTTTTTATAATGCGCTGTTTTACAATGTTATAAATACATTCATTTACTATCATTAGTAAACAAAATCACAGCGGAATGGAAAATTTTTTATCTAGACTTTTTGTCTTCAATAAAATTATAAAAAAAATAAAAAAAAAAAACGTTTACCATTTTTAATTCAAATTTAAAAATGTATGGCTAATAGTGGGTTTTTGGAATGGTAGTGCAAGTACCCTCAAAATAATAAGTTTTTGTTAAAACAGATAAATTTAGTCTTAGATTACGGAATCAAACAATACAATTACATACATACATATTGGCGTAAAAAGTGTTTGCATGAAACCTTTTTTTTTTGGTTTAAGCTAAAATTTAATGCAGCGTTGTAAGCATCTGGCACCAAAAGTTTAGTACTAAAAATGTAGTAGCAAGCGTAGTATTAAAAATTTAAAAGCCAAAAACTTGGCACTAAATTTTGATGCTTCAAAATGGACTTAATACAAAGCGAGGTATATTACAGATTCATATTAAGGTAAAATTGGTGGAAATTAACACTATGTTCAAAGTTTTGCCTAAGAAAATTTTTTCTTAAAAATCAATTTTAGTACTTATAAACGAAGTACTAAAATTTAGTACAACATTTTTGTACTAAATATTGGTACTAAACTTAATACCAAAACTATTACATTCTAGGTACTAATCTTGGTACCAAACTCTGGTACCAAAAGCATGTTACTAAATTTTAGTGCTTCAAAATGGAATTGGTGCAAATCAGGGTACGGTTTGCGCATTCAATATTTGTAATAAAGTAAAATTGGCAGAAGTTAAAGATTTGTTCAAAGTTTGCTTAGTGCAATTTTTCCTAAAAATAAATTTTAGTACTAAGCGAAGTAGTAAAATTTAATAAAAAAAATTTGTACTAAATATTAGTACCAAGTACTAAATTCTTCGTACTAAACTGGGTACAAAACTTTGGCAATGGAATTGACAGAAACTGGGGTACGGTTTGCGCATTCAGTATTTATAATAAAGTAAAATTGGCAGAACTGGTGTAATTTTCCTAATAATAAATTTGAGTACTTGTAAGCAGCAACAAAAATTTAGTACACATTTTTAGTACAAAATATTAGTACTAAACCTAATGCCAAAAATAAAGTATTTCATTCTTGGTACTAAGCTTGGTACCAAACTTTACTACTAAAAGCTGAATACTAAATTTTCTTACTTCCCTTATAAGCACTAAAATTTAATTTGAAAACAAATTTCTTTAAATAGAGCTTTACAGAAACTTTTCATTTCGGCCCATTTCGCTTTAATATAAATATCTAATATACCTCGGTTTGTACTAATTGTATTCTGAATTTTTAGCACAAACAAGTTTTTATACATTTACCACAAATTTTCGTACTAAAAAGATTTAAATATCAGAAAATAGTTTTTTTTAAGAAATGTAAACGATTTTGCAGTAGTAAGTCGCTCTAAAATTTTTTTATTGCATTTATTGGGCATATGTACATGCCAGGCGCGGATCCAAGGGTTGGATCCTGTTGAAATATGTGTTAGAACTAATTGTTTTGACTTTTCGGCATTTAAAGATTGAAAATTATACGCGTATTTACAAACCAAAATATTTAGCTCTCTATAAGTTCTAAGAAATACTAAAATATTTAAGCTGTTATTCATACAAAATAAAATGTTGTTGAATTATATTTTAGAACAAATTACATTTTAAAAGAAATGTGAAAACTTTGTTCTGAAATGAATTTACGTTTTTGTACTAAAAAATATATTGAGAGTTGTAGGTATTTTTTTTTTAAATTCCAGATTTAAATGTTTAAATTCTGGGCCAAAACACAATTGTCAACATTATTTCTCTGGAATTCCTTCGAAGCAAAATATTTTTAAAATACGTTTTAGAACAAATTTTCCTTATATTTTTTATATATAAATTATTTTATCTATAATTTTTGACCTTTATTGCTAAAATTAATAAAACTATTTTTTACAGCTTAAGGTCTTTTATTTATCTTTATTAATTTTTTCCGATATTTCGCTAACAATTTGTTAGCGAAATTTAAAATTTAAAAAATAGTTTTATTAATTTTATATAAAAATTTGTTTTAAACCAAAATTTAAAAATAGTTTACTTTCCACGAATAAAAGTGAAATAGTTTTAGCAATTCTTTTTAGTACCTACAACACTCAATATATTTCTTAGTACAAAATTGTAAATTCGCTCAAAAACTAGCGCTGGTATTCATACGAAAGTATTTCAACATTATTTTATTTTCTATGAGTAGCAGCATACATTTTTTAATACGTCCTAGAATTTGTAGAGATCTAAATATTTTGGTCTGCTAACATGAATTTCACTCACTAATAAAATGCTGGCAATAAAAAAAAATGTTAAAGGGCTTTGAAAAAGTTTAAGCAACTAAAATATATTGCCTGTATAAATAATCTGTTTCTTTTTGTAGAACGTGCAAAATTGTTATTTAGAATGTTAAACAAGATTCTTGAACAAGCCATTTGCTCTAGAATTATAGTTTTAGTACATTTTCAAGTACACATTACGTGTTGTGGAAAAGATGAATAATAAAGTGAAAATGATTGTTTAGCGCTAAGATTGTCAAATGGCTTCTTAAAGATTTTTTAAAACAAGTAAGAAAATTATTTCAATTTGATGCATTTTCTTGCCCAAGAAACTTTAGTGATTTTAAGTACAGAAATAATGGCTTTGAATTTGTGATTTCCAATACATATCCAGTATATACAAATTTAATGTACGCATATATTTTAGTACAAAAACGTAGTACATTTCAGTTTTAATGTCAGGTTCTTTACATATTTTAGAACAAACAAATTAATTTGTTACTATATCAATTTATAAAACGCTAGTAATTTAAATACTAGATTTTTAAGTACTAAATGCTTTGGCTCTTTTACATATGATTTTAACAATAATAACGCTCCCTATAAAAAATAACACACTGTCGAAAAAAATTTAGCACAAGTTTTTTACGATTATTATCAGGCTTGAGCTCAGTTTCTACTTCCTCAAAATTAAGAGAGATTTTTTATGATAAAATTGTAGTGATCAACATTTTTAGAACCGACAAGAAAGTAAAGATGAAGACTTACTAGCTGGGGCTGTTTCACCACCAATTTTTTTATTTTTTTTATTTAATTTGTTCTAAAATTCTCCTTTCGTAAGTAAGTAAGACATTTAAAATTTGTGATTTCTATATCTTCTTGTACAATCACTTCTTAATATATAATTTAGTGCAATTAGCTCAATTTAAACATAAAACCAAATTTCGTTGATAATTTATGAAATACATTTTTAGTACTAAAATATCCATTTGCCCAACACAATTCAAACATTATTGCGTGAAGTCATAAAAATGTGTTTTAAAACGAATTTTAGTTAAATTTATGAAATATTGTACTTAAAATAAATATGCACTTAACATGTAACAGGCGCGAATCCAGCTAAAGCTTTTGGAGGGGGAAATTTTGTATGGCATAAAATCTTGTTATTGGTAAATCGCAAAATATACCGTAAAATATATTACCCAGTAATAAAATGTTATGTTGTTCGAACAAATTAAAAAGAACTCCGAAAGACTGAGATGTTTGCAAATACATATTACAGATATAATTTTCTTTTTTTTTTTTTTAATTTATCAAAAAGACAATTTAAGTACTGCCTGTACTAAAACATGTGTTCTGTACTAAATGCGTCATAATTTGTTGAACACCAAAGAAAGGCAAACAAAACTGTTCTAAAACATAACCTGAGAATAATATCGCTAAGGATTTAAGAAAATTTTCAAATCGATTTGGGTCAGTACTATTCTTGAAAATTTTGCACAATGAGCCTTATTAAGAGTAAAAGCAAAATTGCTGGGCATGACCTTTCCATCACTGATGGAATAGCATTACTGACAGAAATTGGAAATTGAAAATCAATTGAATGTTGTGGAGAGAATAAAACATGTATTCCAATCAATAGAAAAAACAGAGTGATAAAATAGTTGTATCAATGGATTAAAAATAGACAGTCAGTAGTGCTCAGGTAGGGTAGCTAAGCACTGCTGCTTAAAAACATTATGCAATTAGTCATGAACTGGGTTCGAAGCAAACTGGGGGCTGATGAGCGTCATGGTGTACGTGAAACAGCCAGTAAGTCCTCAACTTTATTTTTCTTGCCGTCTTTAAAACTGTTGTTCACTACAATTCGATCATGAAAAGAAGGAAGTCAAAAATTTAACTAAAGCCCTTTGAAAAAGTAAACAATTGAAGGATTGTTTGTACTAAAACATATTTTATAAACCAAGTGCGGCATAATTTGTTTAGCAACAAAGAAAAGTAACCAAAAATGTACTAGGATGTAATCGAAAAATAATAAAGTTAATTTTTAAATCGCATTGGGTCAGTATAATTTTTGAAAATTTTGCACAGTGGGCCTTATTAAAATGGTAACTTTTATGAACTTTTTATCTTTTTGAGTTTCGCAAAATAACAATTCATTGAGGCGCAAGTCTTTTATACTACTAATTTTTTTCCAAAATGATTATTGTTTATACATATTTTTTGCTCTTCTATGTACTTTGTGTGTAATAAATATTTGTAAATAAATTTACAAATTTGTATTTTCAAGGTTCAAGTATAGAAAACACTTGTTCACTTAATTTGCGCTGGAAGAATGTATTTGTTTTGTTAACAAATTAATATTATAATACAAAACAAAAGTCGAATACAATACGTTTGTTAAAAAAAAAACAATATTCAATACTTTTTTTTTTGTCTTCTGTAAAAAAAACATCATTCATATGATTATTTGTTTAAAAAAAAAATAATAATAATAAATACTAAAAAAAATAATCATGCATGCCATGAACAAAAAATAAAAATATTATTTAATTTTTGCTTTGAGGTTGTTGAGTTAAAGATTTAATTTTTTCAGTAATTTTTTTATTTCATGAAATTGCATGTCGCACGTATTTGTGCAACAACTTGTTTGAAGTACTCATGCCAACTGGAACAGTGGTGCAGAGTAAACAAACTGAGACAGATAGAAATTTAAATAAGAAAAGTATACCCTGATGTTTAAAGTGTGGCTTTAAAAGAAGGGTATTTTCTTAAAAAGAGACTTTTTTTGAAAAAGGAAATTTGCTGAAAACAAGGCACTCCATTTTAAAGAAAATAATTTTCCCACAAAAAGTTAGGTTTTTAAAAGATATTGTTTTTTAAAGAGGTACATTTTTAATAAACGATATCGGTTAGGCCAAGTTGTGATTTATGTTGCTATCACAAAATCCATGCCACAGGATTTTTTATTATCCCTTGTCATGAGGCAAACGAACGGTCCCCTACCACATATCACACTGTGGTAAAATAAGGTGATGACGGGAAAATTCAATTTTCGGAGCCCCCAGGGTGTCCGTAGAGTAGTCAAACTTTTTTTTCCATCGAACCGACTCCATACCACGTCTCTAAACTGAAAGCTCTAATGAACTTAAAGCTTTAGCTTTAATGAATTTATTGCATGAATATTTTTTCATTAATATCATGAAAATATTCAATACGGCAACGAATTTTCATAGAGCTAATGAATAAATTTCATTAAAAACTGTTCATTAGTTTCTATAGTTTCGTTATAAAATGTAATTGGATTTATGAAAAAATGTCATCAAATCAATGAACAAGTCAATGTATTCGTTCATTAAGTGTTTAGTTCTCATTTGATTTGTAACGAACTTTGGATATACGGGACCATATTGTAACGCATAAAAAGTGGCATTCAACATAGAACGGGATTTTTTGTATTTGGAATATCTCTTATTAAGATTATCCATAACCTCAATAATATACATAATAAAAATTATATTCTGTTTTCATGAGATCAATGAACGAATTCCCATATTTAATGAATCGTTTCATTTACTTGATGATTTTTTGTCATTAAACCAATGAAATACTTCATTAGCTTAATGACTAAAATTGATATATTTAAGGAAACAATCATTAATATAAATTTAATGCATCAGAATGTATTGATTCCATGAACTCTAACGTTGGTTGAAAAATAATGATTTTGTTTTTTCATTAAATTAGTATCGGAAATCATTAGATTTATGAACAAAATTCTTGTACACTAAACAAACGAAAGAAATTTCGTTCAAAGCCTGGCTCCTTATTCTAAGGTTTTCTTATTAATTTTTATTAAAAACTACAATATCAAAAAACAGTACCTCTTACAAAAAGTACTGTTTAAAAAAGGTACTTTTTTTTAAAAGAGTGCATATTTTTTAAAAAAAGGTACTTTTCAAAAATGGTAATTATCGAAAAAGATACAATTTAAAAAAGTACTTTACAAGTTAAAAAAAAAATTGGCTTATTGAAAAAGTACCTTTTACAGTACAGTACTGGGGTTAGTCAATTTGGGTGTATTAAATAAATTATTCAAGCTTAAGATCTTTTAAAAAAAATTATTGGAAGCAATTATATTTACTTATTTGCTAGCGTCTTTTTTTGGAACGAAGTTCCTTAACGCGGCTTGCTGGTAGTGGAAATTAGTAGAAAACGTCGCGAAAGCGTGTGAGCTGTTTATATGTATTAGTGTATCTGTCGACAAACAATTGTGTATGTGGGACGCCTACCAATAAATATTAGTTAGTTGTGAAAACGGACACTATCAGTTGATAGATGTCGCTAAAGTAAATTATGTCACAACAAAAAACAGCAATATTGAAAAATTTTCTTCGTTTTGTAGCAGATTGACAAAAAAATACTGCATGTGTCAAAAGTAAAAAATAAAACGTTCCAAAAATTTAAAGAATCATAAAATTTAAAAATTTCAAAAGCAACACAAAACAAAACATACAGATTTCATCTTGTATTACATTCAAAGATGAAACAAAAACGTGAGGAACTTCGTTCCTAACGGGGGTCCCCCAACCGCATTTCTTTTTTTTTATATAATAGCTGGAATCAATTATATTTTTTTAATTTCAATATTTCGCCAACAATTTGTTAACATCTTCAAAAAAAAAATAATTACAAAATTAAAAAACAAAAAATTTTATAATTATTTTCCTGAAGATGCTAACAAATTGTTGGCGAAATATAGAAAGTAAATAAATATAATTGATTCCAGCTGTTTAAAAAAAAAAAAGATCTTGCGCTGGAATAAATTATTTAACAATCTCAATATTAGATAATATAAAAATAAACCAATTTGAATATAGTTATTGTGCCATAAATTTTTCGATTTTTCAATAGCTTTGGGCAAGAAAAAATATTTTTTTTTTTATAAATTCATTCATAAAAGAATTATTTATATAAAAAAAATTACTTTCTTTTTTTTGAAAATCACGTTTTTTGTAACGAACCACAAAGTACATTTTTAAATATTATTTTTGTAAACGTTTTTAGTATAGTATTTTTTATAAACGTTTTTTGCAGAGTTACTTTTTCAAAACGATTTTTTTCCTTCACATTATTTTCTTATCGTCCTAAATGCCAACAAAGTTTTTAATGGCCATACTTGTATTAAAAAGAATAAGAATTTTTTAAATTTTATTGTTGTTTTTTTTATCGAAACACGTGTGCAAATGAAAACTTTGTTCGCATTCCCAAAAACAGCCAATACATACTTATAGCAACCCAATTTGTTTATAATTTACTGACAGTATATCGTTATAGGATCTGTTCGAACGTACAGATCAGAACGCTTTAATACATTTCACATAAAAACAAAATTTTAAAATTAGTTTTTCTTTAAAATGTATTAATGCGAGCGAGCGAGCGAGCGAACAGGTTCGATCTTCCTGAGCTGGCAGCTAATAGTTAATAGCTGTTAAAACCAGTTGAAATTTATTATTTTAGACCTAAAAGACTGGTCTGTCTACATAACTTTTTTTCTTCTTTCCATAGAAATAAATTATTTTTAATGAGCCGCACAAACTACACAAACGGTTTGTCAAACTAACAAATGTGAGCTTTTACGTTTCTACAAGCACTTTGCGTTAATTACGGGGTATTTGCTTTAAAGTTTTTGCGAAGAACAAAAATTCTTCACATTCAAGTGTGTATTTCCAAAAACAAGTCAAAAGCAGCCAGGCGTTGAAAGAAATGAGTTTTATAGGTCTGTAGAGGGGGTCTTGAGGCTCCGAAAACTAAAGTCAAACCCCTTAATTTATAAAAATTATAACAGCCTTATAAGACTGTTATTTGACATATTTGTATGGAAAATCTGTCAAATAAGAGCTTTATAAACCTGTTATAATTTTTATGAATTAGACGGAAAGTCTGCTGGAGACTTGTAGTTTCTTAAAAATTCAAAGTTAAAATTGCGGAATTTACTAAGGAAAATATGAGAATGTTGGTGAAACAGTGCTGCCAGAGAAAAGTTTTTGCACAGAACGTAAAATCGCGAATTCATAAACTTCATTCGTTGAAGTATTCAAAATCGTATTTTTTTTTTTTAATTTCATTTCATAAATTTCATTCATGGGTATGCAAAGTTTGCTCTTGACAACCGGCCTTCGGCTGGATTAAGGCAGTTTCTCCCACCAACCAACTGGCTTCGCGTACAGAATCTGTGAACGTCTGGCAGCACACGTTTTCATTTGATGGCAGTTGGTACCCATTATACTAAAGTTAACCCATCAAAAGTGTTATACAATAATCGTCTGTTTGTCGAACTGCTTGTGTAATATACATACATAAGTTGTCCTTAAGGGCGCTTTTCTTCAAGGGGGTGCTTTATGAACATGCAAGTCATCTTTAGAAGTTATTTTTTTTTTTTTTTGCAATAATTTTATTCAAAATATAGAGGCCATATTCATAATAATTATTGTAAGTTTATTAAGCTCTTATTTGACGTATTTCTACGGAATATTTGTCAAATAAACATGTAATAAACCTTCAATAGTTTTTATGAATATGGGTGTAGATACATATGGGTATTTCCATGAAATGGTCCACCGTTAGTTAAAAAATCAAAACGCTCGCACAATTTTTTTAAGCAAATTAAAAAGAAAATTAAAAAAAAACTATTGACATTTTATTATATAAAAAAAAATTTTAACTTATAATAATTTTAAATGATAGTAAAAACTTCTGAAAATATATGTTAAATTACAAAAATATGTATGAAGGTAAAAAGTGTCACGTGCGTAATCAAAACATTTTTTTTTCTTAGCCAACCCATGCACACTTATTTTTGAACAAACCATGATTATAAAGGTCCATTAATAACCTTTATAAAAACATTTTTTCCGAAATAAAAATCTTCTACAATTCGCCTACTTTTGCAATATTTCATGCTGCTTTAAAAGGCACTTCCGTTTTTTGTCACGTGCGTAAGTCAACTTTGATCGCATGGAACTTGGGTACCCAGTGCTCAATTTTCCAATATATATACTTTTTGGAAGGAACTCATCACATTAAATGTAACAATGGCAAAATTCCATTCAACAATTCCAACCCATTTATATTTTTATAATATTCAAAACAATTAAACGTGTACAAATGTCACATGCGTAACCATGGAAACACCCATATATAATTTAAAAATATTTTTTGCTCATTTTTATATGCAAACTGGCCCACTGTCTTTCATGTGATGTTTCTTTGTAAAGCAATCTTTTGTAATTTTTTTTTTTTGTTTCTGTTGGTTTTTTTTTTTTTTTTTTGTAACATTTCCATTAAACAACGAAGAAGATCAGTAGTTATAGAGAGTAGAAAGAAACAATAAAAAAGTTGTTAAGCGTACACATATTGCAGCAGCAATGACTGCAACAACAACAACAACAACAAGTCACACCACAGCAAAGAAATTATGTAAGAAAGTGAAATCCCCAAAAGGCCTTAACCAACTTAACTGTTGCCACTACATTTGACGATTGGTATGCGCATGCAGCAGCAAAACCTTTTTTTTTTTTTTAATTTAAATAATTTTCAAATTAAAACTAAACAAAAGTCGAGGAAACCCATGCCCGATATTGGCAAGCACTTACTTCAACTGCTGTGCGATCGAATCGAATAATTTCTCTATTTTATCCTTTTTTCCAATAAATCAATATTCAAATACTAGTTTTGCTTTAATTTGCTGGTTTAATTACAAGAGAATTTATTTATTCTATTACATTTAAGCTTTTTTTATTCGATTTCTACTTGTAACTCTTCTGCAAAACGTGTTTTTTCTTATTTATGTAGGTATGTATGTATGTATGTAGGTATGTTGCTTTTGTTGTTATTCTAGATTATTTATTTTATTATTAATGCTTTGATATTTTTCTTCTTTAATATTGTACATATGTATATTTCTATGTTTTATTCAATCAATAATATTTTATTTTCTGCCGTCCGTTTAACAATTTAATATATTTTTACGTTTTTAAGTACGAACTCCAACTGAAATTGAAATTTCTTGCTCTGGCTTGAAAAACATTCCACAACGATACACACTCTTTCAAATAAAACAACAAAAAATACACGATAATAAACAAACACTAACACATTTTTAATAAAAAATAAAAAAAAACACACAGGTAAGCACCTCAAAAAAAAAAAAAAAATAGAAACAACAAACGAAAATATCACTCTTATTCTCCAAACCTGGTAACTTCTGCTATAAAACGCGATAAAACAAACGATATTCAAAAAAAAAAAAAAAGAGTCAAGTTTTCTGTGCTCAACATCTCTTCAAGTTTTCTCTCACAGTCTGATTTTTTTTTTCTTATTTCTTACAAAAATGCATTTTTCAAGGTGTATGAAAAAAAAAATATACAAACAAGCATTCAGGTCAGGTATGGAAAAGTGGCATGTTTAATTTGTGTCCGTGTTTGGCATTCCAAGCTTCAAGTGTTTAAAAGCAAACACGCGCAACCAAGTATCAACCAAAGTAGCATGTTTAATTTGTATCCGTGTTTGGCAAGCCAGTTTCTAAATTTATTGAACACATAAAGTAAATGTTTACATGAATGCACGCGCAGCGAAGTTTGGATGGCAAAAATGTTGTCGTTTATGGGGATTATAAGTGATTGGACGCTTTACTGTAGTACCATTATGCTGGTATTATTTATGTTGGAGTTATAGTGTGTTTTCATTGCGAGTCGAATCACCCGCTTTATGGATCACATTGTTTACATGACTCGTCTACGCGTTTCGATTGCATTTTTGTTTTTAATAAGCCAACATAAATTTTCCATTAATTTCGTGAAGCAAATTTTTCTAAGCTGACAAAAAAGTAAGTGAAATGGTTGTCGCAAAAAACCACATTAATGAGCTTCATCTGAAAAGATGATTTATTTTTTTTTTTGGCAAAATCATTACCATGATTTTCAAAGTAATATTGCAATATTTCCCAGCGTTATTCAAGCGTATACACAACCATATTTGTTCAGCAGAAGGATGAAACTAATTATCTGTTAAATCAGACATGAGTTGAAAAAAAAAAACGTTCAGAACCCCACAGCGTTCAACTTCCAGGTGTCAGAGGTTTTTTTTTTTTTTTTTTTGTAAATAACTTTTTTGGTGGACAATTTAAATTTTAATACTGTGTGATGAAGAACATTTTTTTCAGCCTAGTTCTCCATCCCTGCGTAACTCGTATTCATACATGCCAGTCAAAACAAGCACAAACGTACTCTTTATGTACAAACTTCTCGTTATCTCCAGATTCTTGTTGTCTCCGTGCGCTTGTAATAGAAACCTTATTAAAACCCTCTGCCCAAAAAATATGCCATAATCAACAAAAACAACTAAAACATACGAGTACCACATATTCTACTAAAATTATGGCTACATACATACACACATACTTGCGTATGCATGTATGCTCATATCTAGAATATAGATTCGACATAATCAAGAATTTTGTAAAGCTTACAAAAACCAGTTCCACACAACAACAAATTGCTTTATTTTTACACCTCAAATCTTCTGAACGAGCAACAACAACTAAATCAAAGATAAAAAAAAAAAATTAATCTCAACTAAAGGGTTCTCTTGTTTCTTTAATAATGCCCTTTAATGATGAAACGCTGAGCACAAAAAAAAAAGAAATTATAAGAGCGCTTTTTGCTTAGCCAAGTTTTGGTTGAATATAAAAGATGCTACAAATCACTTTAGGAAATCTATTTAATTTTATTAATTCGACTGTTCGTGAACGCATGCAACAATTGGCCGTACTTGATCAGATTGCACAACAAGTTGTAACATCTAAGGGCCGCATTGCATAAAATACTGCGCGTCTCTCTTATTCAAAAGCTAAATACTTCATTTCAACCATATTCAATGTTGATTTTTTAGTTCGCACGCATGTGGAACGGCAGCAAAGTACACGGGGAAGTAAAATTTCGGCAGATCTTAAGTACCTACATAAAAATAATGTTTGACAAACTCAGTGGTCGTTATATTTTATTACGGAAACCTAAATTTGGCAATCTTTGCAATTTTAGTAAAAAAAAAAGAATTAAATTAATCGAAATGATTTTGCTTTCAAAATAATGGGGAAATTTTAGAATAAAGAGCCAGGCTTTGAAAAAAAATGAGTTCTATAGGTTGGTAGAGGGGGTCGTGGACCTCCCAAAACTGAAGTCAAAGTCTGCCGGCGGCTTTTAGTTTATTAATAATTCAATGTTGAAGTTGCGAAATTTACTAAGAAAAATATGAATACATATGTTGGTAAAGCAGTGCTGCCAGAGGAAAGTTT
This sequence comes from Sturmia bella, assembly GCA_963662145.1. Lineage (NCBI taxonomy): Eukaryota > Metazoa > Arthropoda > Insecta > Diptera > Tachinidae > Sturmia > Sturmia bella. The sequence goes on from OY759172.1 coordinate 24,002,016, forward strand.
TTGCTCAGAACATAAAATCGCGAATTCATAAACGGTTTCAAGCATCCAAAATCGTATGTTTTTACATTTAATTCAATAAATTTTTTCACAGGTCTGCAAAATTTGTTCTTGACTATTTTGGGGATAGACCCTTTTTTACCGGGGTAGGGCTCAGGACAGTTTTCCAGGATTCAAAGATTTTTTTGATGTTTTATTTTTCGTTAATTTATACAATGCAACTTTATTCTTACGGTTATCATAAAACCTGATACGAGAATCAACCAGTCGGTGTGTATTGAATAAAAAATGCAAGAAATCGAGTGACGCAGATTACCCGTGTGACGTACGTTCGACTTAAAGGGTCTACCCCAAAAAAGGGATTTTCTCCTCCATGGTATAACCAACACCGGCTTCGCGTACACAATTTTTAAGCATCTGTTAGCACACTTTTTCATTTTATGGCAATTGGTACCATTATACTAAAGCCGACCCAAAATAATAGCTAAATGCAATGGCAAAATTATTAGTTTTTGTCAAACTGCCTAAAAACTGGTCTCAAAAATGTTATCGTTTCATATAGTCAAAACTCAAACTTTTTTCACCATGGACCTATTTTTTTTTTCCATCACAGAATTTTGCCGCATTTCATACACACCCATTGTAAGGAAAAAATAGTGTGTAGTGTGAATTGACAAATTTACTTTGAATCTAATAGTTTTTGATCAGCTGCAAATGTGCTGCACGCGTACAGGTGAATTTTTTTGAGTACTAACTTTTCATTTAAATTCTGTGTTGTCAACACTATTTAATACTTTTGGGTTCCAAAAAATATTGTTATTGATCTCTGCATCATCAATACACGCTCTCTTTGATAAAAAATCAATGTAAATATAAATTCAACTCTTAAGAGTAAATCAACTCCGCTTGGGGTTTGTTTTATTTTCTTCTCCAAATAGAGAAGCCGAATCGATTGTTCTCCGCTTATTTGTATTTTTCACTGTTTCTCACCTCATTTATATTGGTCTCAATAACGAAGACAATGCTAATGATGATGAGCTATCAATACATGGTTTTATGCTGTTGTTGTTGTTGCTGTTGCTGTTGTGGTTTAATTGATGTATACACAAAGAAATTTTTGGTGCGTATACTGTAGTGCGTTTCATATTTGTAACGCTGATTTTGATTTAGAGGTTAAACTTAAATTATTTGTGAAATCGCACATGATTTTCATAGAATAAACGTATAAATTTTGAAAGAATTAATTTCTTAAAATTTAGTGTAAACAAAATTTCATTATACCTCTTTAGCTTAAATGTGACGTTGTATTTAAGAGCATCTATAAATATGAAATACACTTTTTCTATACATACATATGTACATATATACATATGCATGTAATTACCTTTATACGAATTTCATTGTTGTTGGTATTATTAGTTTGCTTGTACGAGCGTGCACCTGACTTTTGACGATACGTCAGCTGCAGTTGTTTTCTGCATGGTGCTCAAGAAGTTTGTTGTTCTATTTAACACAGTTTTCTGCTTAATAAATATTTTCTTAACAAAAAAAGTAGTTACATTCGGTATGGCCGAATTTGAAATAACCTTTTATTTGTAATAAAATAATGTACATATACATTTTCTAATAACATATAGAGAATGTTCAAATATGAACTTAATTATTGAAATGTATTAATTCATTATTGAAATGTATTAATTGATTTCCAATTGAAATGTATTAATTCAGGTCCAAAAATGAACCTTTTCAAAATATTTGCTGTATCTTTCAGCTGTCTATATGCCGACGACATTTCGCTCGTGCTAATCAACTCATCAGTAGACTTGAAAAATTCTTAAAAGTTTGTTTGAAACTTAACTACTTATTCAAAAATTCGTCGGCATATAGACAGCTGAAAGATACAGCAAATATTTTGAAAAGGTTCATTTTTGGACCTGAATTAATATAGAGAATGTTTAAAAAAATATGTGTACATATATACATACATACATACCCTGAAGGAAATGTCAGTAGAAAAACTATAGTGATTTACTATTGACATGGTCACCAGTACTAGTGACATATTATAACTCATACAATGGTTTTTTTCTGTTGACATTCAACATGTGCTTGTCACTGCAAATCAACTACTGACGAAGGAACTAGTGACTAGGTGGTTCCAATGCGACTATATGACGATCATAGTGATTCTCTAAAGACACTGTCGCTACCCTGAAAGAAATGTCAGTAGAGAAACTCAATTGTAAAATCAAGAAATAAAATTTGTCTACTCATTAACAATGTTGTCAACTCAATGTTTTCTTTCCAAATAAAAACGATTTTTTTTTCACGATTTTGGTGGACTTACAAATTTCAACAATAACAACACTGTTCATAAAACAAAAAAACTGGAGACACTCTGTTGACAATTTGGTAAAAAGGTCACCAATACAGGCGACTTGGAGCCACTCTGTTGACAATTTGATAAAAAGGTCACCAATACAGGCGACTTGGAGCCACTTGACTCTAGGTTTCCTTCAGGGTACATACACACACATACATACATACATGCATACATACATACATACATACATACATACATACATACATACATACATACATACATACACACATACATACACACATATATACATACATACATACATACATACATACATACATACATACATACATACATACATACATACATACATACATACATACATACATACATACATACATACATACATACATACATACATACATACATACATACATACATACATACATACATGCCCTAGTAATTGGAAAACGGACACGAGGTCGCCGTTTCCGTCAATGATGTCAGATGTCGGACAATGTTGAAAAGATATTTAAGGCCAGCCATGGAAAACCAACCACAAGTATGGTCCAAGGTAGACAATGGGTCTTTTGCGGGACATCTTTGGTGAAGAAATTATTTCGCGTACATGTGATTTTAATTGACCTCCGCGTTCACCGCATTTAACCGCTGCAGACAGTTTTCTTTGCGGTTATTTGAAAGGAAAAGTCTACCATCTAGCAATCAAAAAGCAATATACGCGACGAAATAAACAACATAACACCTGAAGTTTTGTGAAAGATTATAGAAAATGTGTTGGAAAAAAAAGCACGAATATGCGAAGCAGGAAATGGCCACTACTTGCGAGAAATTATTTCTCATAACTAAACTAAAAATATTCCCCATTTATATACTGTCTTAAAAAAGAATTCAATATATACTACTCAAATAATAAAGTTATAAGCAACTCAAACCCCTCTCTTAATTTTGAGCCACCCAAAAAATGTTGGTAATAGTGTAAGAAAAAAATTTTCTTAGTACTTTTCTTTCTCAGAAACCTACAGGCGAACATTTCTTAATCGACTTTTATGGCACTATTGATTCGGCATAAATACACTCTATTGTGAAAATTACAAATGATATCACAATGGCATCACCATTAACACTTGTCGTGAAGGTTATAAGGCCCATAATTATGAGAGACTTCCATTGTTTGTGGAGTTTAAAATTGTTACACCTGCTTTGAAATTTGTGGCGGTATAATGTGAAGTGATATTTCTTGTCTTATGTTGAATTTTATTTATTTACATATTATTTTTATATTTGTATAGTTTAAGTTTTTTGGACTATTTTTAGGTTAAGAATTTGAAAAATTCGTTTGTGTACATGAAATGTGTAAAATATGTTTGCCACAGTGAGAAAAAGTGACAAAATTGCTGTTGACGGATATAAACAGCTGAATGCTTAAAAAAAGAAAAATAGCACTAATTTATAACAATAAATGTTTTTTAAAAGTTGGTATTTTGTTGTTGTGAAGGCCTGGTAACTGCATATATGTATGTAGTAATGTAGTAGGCAAATTTCAAGTCTCTACCTCTTACGCTTCAAACGTTACTGCTAATTTCAGTTTCTTGTATGGGAGCACCCTTTAGTTCCCAACTTTTTGTTATTTTCAATATTCATTGTTGTAGACCCTGTGTAATCACATATTCTGTGAAATTTTCAGCTGTCTAGCTGTCTCATGGTACAAAAGTTACAGCCAATTTTTACAGTTTCTTGTACGGCAGCACCCTGTAATTCATAACTTTTTACTGCTTTGGGTATTTGTTATGGTAGAGCCTTTTTTAACACATATTCTGTAAAAATTTCAGCTCTTTAGTTGTAGTGGTGCAAAAGTTATATTTAATTTCCACAGTTTCTTGTATGGGAGCACCTTTTAGTTCTAAAATGTTTGTTGTATTTAAAATTTGTTGTTATAGCACCAGGGTAACCACATATACTGCGAAAATTTCAGCCCTCTAGCGCCTGCCGTTTGGGGGGAATGAGGCCTGCGACGGTCGGTCATACGGATGGACGGACGTCTCAGTAATAGAGTTCCGTTTTCACGGCACCCTAAAACTGATTTATAAATAATAAATTATCTAGCAAAAATCTTTGTTAGCAATTAATTTTCCATTCATTTTAAAATTTTGTGCGACTACAGCTCAGCAGCATCATGATTTATTGTTGCTTATTTAGGAAACTCATTCAATAATTAATAGTTTATTTTAATATTTTTTCTTGTTTTTTTTTTTTTTGTTTTCTTCTAAAATTTGTTGACAAATGAAATCTCTTAATTGTTTGTTTTTAGTGTTTTCTTATTCTTCCCCGAAAGTGCAAAACTTTTGATTTACCATCCATTTACATTCACAATTGATGGTGTGTTGTTGTCAGAGATCAATCTTTGTTTCTTCAATTTATTTTATGTGAATTTGCAGAAAAAGTGTGGGAGTTTTGCAAAAATAAATTAAACCATAAATCTTCCCTGGCAAATGATGTTGAAAATACTTAATTTCCATAAATGAATTAAACAAAGCGATTGCGATTTTTTCCGCTCACACGACACTCTTAAATAGAGAACTTAAAGTTACAGTGAAACTTCGATATAACGAATCTAGGAGGATCGAATAGCTATTGATTCGTCACACATATGCATTGTGAAACCTTGGTGTAACGAAATTTAAAGAAATACGAAAGAAATTCGTTATAACTAAATTTTTTTTGTCCAAATTCTATTTTACACGAAAATAATATGTAATAGAAATTCACTTTTAAAGAGGTAACTAAAAAATTATTTTTTTAGTTGTTTTTTTTTTATTACATTTTAGTAAAATATTGTGTAATTTTTGTTTGTTTGATTTCGACATTGTGTAAACCATTTAGATAAACATTGCTCAACGTCTTCATATTTTGTAAGGCGCAATCTTTTGCACTTCCAACGTTAGTGTTGCTAATAATTTTCCGATTTTTAAAAATTTTTTAAAATTATAGAAAGAGTACTCGGCGGGATATTAAATTGTTTAGCGATTTCTTGCTTAGATTTGTCATCGCGATCAACAGCATCAATTATAGAAATTTTTTCTCGTATAGAAATTGATTTACGCTTGGATACACTCATTTCGGCAAAGAATCAAAACAGAACTGACTATGTAGCAGTGTTCCCAGGTCAATGTATTTCTTCGCCTCAGGAAAATTTTAAAACCTCCTAAAATTCAATGTTTTTCTACAAAATCTCCCAAAAAAAAAAATTTGGTGAACATTCTGCTTTAGTTTGCGAATCACCAATATTAATGCATTTCTAATGCTTAAAAAAGCATAAAATTGTTAAATTTTCCCCATTTAAAAAGAAGTAAAAATTAACTGATTATATGTACATATTTTTCAGTGCATATGTTTTGCTTACAGGTGTCTGTATATTTATTATAAATTTTCGATTTATTTGTATTCACATATTTTGAGATCTAAGTACATATTTATAGACAGCTGGAAATTGTTATCTGCGTATCTAAAAAAAGTTAAGTGTCTCTAAAAATATTAAGAGTTTCTTCGCTGTTTACGTTCTTTTGACATTTTCATAAAAAGAGTTTCAATTTTAGCAAAGGTTCTTAGATATTTTAATTTTCCCAATTCTTAAGAAACGGAAAAAATTCAAAGAAATGACCCATAAGGAAAAAATTCTTTCAACTTAACAAAAAAAAGTACTTAAAATTATCAGTTGCAAAATTCTGTACTTGAAGCTACCAGATGAACATAAAATATCTCGTTTAATTTAAGTTTAAAAATCGTTAAAGTGTTCAAATTTATCAGTTGAAAAATATTCTAACTTCTGCCAATTTACCGTTCAACCAAACACAGAAATATCCTAAAAATACCCCAAAAATAAATTGTTTCCCCCCTAAATTTCCCCGGAAAGAATTTAGCACCCCAAATTCACCGCTAAAAGAAAAAAAAAATTCCCTAAATCTAGGAAGAAACCCCCTAAACTGGCAACACTGCTATGAAGTTTGTGGCGCTTTACAAGTTAACCTGCATATACATTTACCTTTCGTTGTTATAAAAAGGGACTTCCCCGTTTTGCTTAAAATTTAATTTTGCTTTATTCTGACTTTGAGGCTTTTTAAGAAAATACTTGGCTATATAGAGGCTTTATAGCTCAGAATTTTTCGTTATAGCTATAGAGCATTTTTGTATGAATAACTTTGCAATAAAAAGGTTTTCTCAAGGGACTCAGCTAAAACTTCGTTGTATTGGGCTATTCGTTATAACGAAGTTCGTAATATCGAAGTGTCACTGTATAAAGACAAAAATTTATTTTAAGCACTCGCAACGGCAGTTATTAAAAATAAAACTTTATTGAAATACATTTCTAAACAAATTTTTCATATGAAATTTGTCCCAAAATGTATTTTGCAACGTTTTACTTTTCATCAATACCGTTGTTTTAGTCTCAATTATTTATTTTATTTCTTTTACGACCAAAAAAAATTAACTTCTAAATTGAAATGTTCCTGCTTGAGCGAGTACACCATTAAAAGCATGCCTTAATATTAATAGTACAAACTAAACTCCATTTTATCACTTGATTAACCTCCCAATGACCTTCAATTTTATTCCTCATCAAAATAATAAAACCAACAAACGAACCACCCCGTTTGTCACATGCCACAGAAATAAATTTTCCTTAAACAAAATTAATTGTGAGAAATTTCTGAAAAATAGCAACTTTCCGCTTTAAAAAGAGATTACAAAAAAAAAAAAATTATTTCATTAAACAAAAACACTAAAGTTGTGTTACGAACTGAAAATGACAGCAAACAAATGAGAACAATAGAAAAGTGCCAATTAACAATTGTTACGGAAAATCCATTTTCCTTAAAAAAAAATTTATATAATTCTCTTTTTATAAAAATGAAAATTATTTTACTTTTTTTTCATTTGATATTAAAAAGAATTTCATATAGTTGTTGTAATTTTTATTCAATTGCATGACAAGATGTAATAAATTTCCTAAACACCAAACAGTGGAAAACTGAAATTAATTTTAAGGGTTGGAAGGAAATTATGAACAAATACCGAAACTTTATACACAAAAAAGTAGTCATTACATTGAAAACAGAAATTTAAAGGGGATTTTTCATAAAAAATATTCTTAAATAAGATGTTCTTTAAGTAAATTTAGAAATTAGGGCCTAAAAAATAATTAATATAAATTAATATAATAATAAATAATTAATATAATAATAATAAATAATTAATAAATTAATAATTTTTAAGAAAAATTACCCTTTAAGAAAATAATACCCCTTAAAATAGTGCCTTTGAAAATTTTTTTTAGAAAAGTACCTTTAAAAAAGCGCCTTTTAGAAAAGTATATTAAAAAAGTACCTTTAAAAAAGCATCTTTTGAAAAAGTAGCTTTTAAAAGCGAAAAATTTGAGAAAGTACCTTCTAAAAAATGATTTGTTGGACAAGTACCTTTTTGAAGGAATAAGTTTTAAAAAAATACTTTTAAAAATGTATCTTTGTAAAAAGTACTTTCTATAAAGTACTTTTATAAAAGAAATGCTTTTGGACAAATTTACTTTGAAGAAATACCTTTCTTTTACATAGTGAACTTTTAAAAGAATTCTTCCGAAAAAAAAATTGTTTTTTAAGAAAAGTACCTTTTTGAAAAAGGTACTTTTTTAAAACAGTACCTTTTTAAAAAAGTACCTTTTCAAAAAAGTACCGTTTTAAAAGAAGTACTTTTTTTTAAAAAAGTACCGTTTTAAAAAAGTACCTTTAGTAAAATTTATTTGAAGAAACCACTTCTGAAGGAAAGTACCATTAAGAATTTTTTAAAACGTACTTTTTTACATAAAGTACTTTTATTAAAAATAAATTAAAAAGGTTTTTTGTAAATGTCTTAAAAATGCAATGTTTTAATAGGACCAAAAAAGTCATCCGATGTTGTTTGGTTTTCAGAATATCGATTGTGAGTCGCGCAGTGTGTGCCATTGCTCTGTTCAGTTTCAACCACATGTCCTCGAGATCTAATTCGTTCAATTGCGGCAGAAAAAACTCGGTTAACATGACCCTGCAGCACGTTGTCGTTTGACCAGCGGCGTCCTCGAAAAAAATGGCCCCATGACTCCTCCAGCGTGAATTTATTTAAAGAAACCACTTCTGATGAAAAGTACTATTAAAGTACCATGAAAAAACCATTAAAAATTTTTTAAAAAGTACTTTCTTACAAAAAGTACTTTTATTAGAAATAACGCACGCACTTTGAGCGGTTGTAATGGCTCCTTGTACATCACTCGTGCACTTTCGATGCCCCAGACGCGTTAGTTTTTCTTGTCCAAGTACCCGCTGGGATGAAAATGAGATGAGGCTCGCTATGATTTTGGTACAAAAATCGTCCACTTCGTCATGGATACGATTACTCCGCGTGGTTGACAAGTTTATCGCTTTTCGGCTTGTTCACTTGTATTCTACAGCTGTCTAGTTCACACATGCAAATCCAGTTTTGACATTGGCCGCCATTTGCCAAAAAAAAAAAAGAGCAACTTCCAATAGGGTGATTTCTTTTGGTCCACCTTGTATATAATAATATTTTATTATTTTTAAGTATATAATTTTACAAAAATTACTCTAATGAAAAATTTATTTTAAAAGTACCTTTTAAGATGTCCTAAAAAGTGTTTTTTCCAAAATAATACCAAATTTTAAGAAAAGTGTATTTTTGAAAAAATACTTTTAAAAAGCAATTTTTTAGAAAATTACCTATTTTTAAAGTGTACATTTTTAAAGACTTGCCGCCAGAAAAATGTACCTCAAAAAATTATCTTTCATACATACACATTCCTGATTCCTGAGGAATAAAATTCGTTTTTCAAAACTGCTTTCGTTCTGGCTGCGGGTAATACAGTCATAATTTGAATTAAATCTCGAGTGCACGAAGCTGCTTCGCAGGTATTTTTATTTATTTCTGTTTAAGTAGATGTAACAAATATTAATCAGTTTATTTCAGAGGGAGTATTAATATTTTTGCTCAGACATCTGGTTCATTAAAAAGATATTCATCATTTCATCAGCAGACAGTTGAACAGGGGGTGGACGGACAGAAGTTGTTGCAAGCAAACAAGAGGCAAACAAATAAACAAACAAACATACATATCTGTTACAAATAACACAAATTTGAAAATACGCACGAACTCCACAAAAATCTATCACCACTCAAGTCTCAAACAATCATTCATTCTTTGGAAGCGAAAAAAAAAACCAAACGAACGAATTCCCACCCTCTTGTTTTCGCTCTCTTTTTAAAATTCAACATGATGAATTTTCCTTGTCCTATTTCATCAAATCTTTTGCAGATGTAAAAAAAAGTAATATTTTTGTTATTCATTAAGACACGAAAAAGATTTAGGAAAAAAAAAACAAAACAAAAAACTTTAAAAAAGCAAAACTATTTGTGCAATGATGAAATGGCGGCATCAACAACCATGTGTTTCATTTCAAAAATGCACATTTTTTCTACCCAACTGCCTGCCCTTCCACCACCTGAACCTTTTTTCCACTCATGAGTCCATACAGAAAAGCATCAAACACACACACACACACACACACTTGCACTTGCCAGATTTACAGTGGCTGCATGATTGAGATTTTGCATGTGGCTGCCTGCCTGCCTGCCCGCCTCGATGTCATCAAACAACATTCGTTCGTTATTGCTTATTTTATTATATTTATGACATTTTCTTTAATCGCATATTGTCACGCTTTATATTTAAAACTTGGCCATACAAACAAAGTTGCTTACTTGTACGTGGAAATGTACAAACGAATTTCGGGAACACCGTCTCACAAACGGTGCTCTTTTTTGTGTGACACGACAGGTTTGTCATGAGAGTATTTTTGTTTTTGTTTTACTTTTCTGTTTGCTCTGCTTGTTTTCTGAACATCATGATAAATTGAACATGTGTGACGAAATGGAAATAAATTTCATTTTATGAAAATATAAACTAATTTTTCACATCCATAAAATTTTTTTAAAACAATTCCATTAAGATTTACATTGCAACCGGCAACAGAGGACAGAAAACAGTGAACAGTGTTTTATTTATGTACATAAATAATATTTAGTTATCACTGAAATATACTTAAAAGCGTAACATTTTATCTAATGGATAAAACAAATCAATTGGAAGAAGATTTTATTTAGCATTTGCAGTGAAAACCAAAGAGTGCAGCAAAATTATTATTATTTTTTTTTTAACACAAAACTGCGAAGCTTTTTGACTTGTCTGCAGAAACACCCAAAGCCTTTGGCAGGAATCGAACTTGCGACCTCGGGGACTCTTAGTAGGTCTCTCCACCAATTCATCCATCGAGGAGCTCAAGAAGAAAGAGAAGAAGAATAAGAAGTCTCTATTCGAATAATTGATAAAATACATACCTGTTCAGTTGCCGAAATAAGAAAACTTTCCCTAAAAAAATTAAATCTGGAAATACAAAATTTTTTCAAATGATCCTGTCCAAAAAAAAATTCTGCCAGGCACTTTTCTCTCAAAACAAGATTTCGAAATACAGAATTTTTAGAAATATTCCTGTTAAAAAAATCTGAAAAGTAAATTTTTAAAGCACATTTTTTAACTTGGTACTTTTGCCCTGCAAGAAATGGCTGATGGAAACTAACCCAGTAACAGCTAACTAACTACTAACACATGCAAAGCAATTTTATAGCTTTCAGCGTTGCCATTATAATGATTTTTTTAATATTTTTTGATTTTCCCTTATCAGTTTGGTAATTTCATTTGGAACTACGTTTATGCATTAAATTAACATACACATAGTGCTGTGTATGTTTTTTCCATATGATTCAGTTTTCTATTTTTAAAACTGCTACTGACTACTGTTTTTCTCTTAATTTTATCGAAATATGTCTAAAATAATTTATTCTGTTCTCCTTGTACAGTTTTTTTTTTAATATTCGAAAAAACTCTTTTTTTTTTAATTGGTACTAAAGAAATAAATAGCATTGCATGTAATTTTGTGGGCATTTTGAAAAAAAGATTTCGAATGATCGCTTTGCTGAGGTGGTAGCGCTGGTTAAAAAAATAACTCACACGTACACGAATGTTTACATCAGTTTTTTCATTTTGCCCTTAAGAAAACGATAGAAACCCTGATGTATGAATTCTTGTGATGGATCATATGACCGACACTGTTTTTGCAGGGTAATTAACACTTACTTTTTTAAAAGACATTCTCAACTAAAGGGTGTTTTTTTTTTTCGATATGTAGAACTTTAAGTTGCAATAAAACAACAATGGATTATTCGATTGACATGAATTTTATTTATCCGAAAGATAATCTTGTGGCATTACATTTTAAATATGATTTCTGGCATATGAGCGCCACGGCTGGCGCGGATTTAGTCCGATCTGGACGTCCAATTTTCGATGAATTTTTCCAACATTTGTGGCCGTTGTCTTCCAAATGGTCAAGCGTTTGTGTCTTATCCGCCCATAGACCAATGACTTTACATAGCCCCACAAAAAGTAGTCTAGCGGTGTTAAATCACAAGATCTTGGAGGCCAATTCACAGGTCCAAAACATTAAAATTAGGCGGGCACCAAACGTGTCTTTTAGTAAATCGATTGTGGCACGAGCTGTGTGACATGCTGCACCATCTTGTTGAAACCACATCTCCTGGTTATCATGGTTATTCAATTCAGCACTGAAAAAGTTAGTAAGCATGGCTCTATACCGATTCTGGCTTTGAAAAGGTACTTTTTCAAAGACGATTTTTTAAAAACTACTCTTTTTGAAAGTTTTCAAAAATAAGTGTTTTAAAACTTTTGTAAATTAATTTATTATTAAAGATACTAGAACAGCGCCTCGATGGATGAATTGGTAGAGAGTCCTACAAAGAGTCCCCGAGGCCGCCGGTTCGATTCCTGCTGCAGGCTTTGGGTGTTTCTGCAGACAAGCCAAAAGCTTCGCAGTTTTGTGTTTGTTAAAAAAAAAACATTACTTAAAAGAACTATTTGAGAAGGTACGTGGCACTGAAAGAAGTTTTGCAACGGCTTTTTTACTTTTTCTCAGCGCATTATTTTTAAATTTTACTTTTCATAGGTATGTTTTTCACTACTGGATTTCTGAAAAAAATATTTTTTCAAGAGCGTAGTTTTTCTTAATAGTTACATTTTTATAAAGACTTAATTTTAAAGAAGGGCTCTTTTTTAAGATAATTTGGCTTCAATGCAGTTTTCTATAAGCAGCTCTGTTAAAAGGACACTGCTATAACAGGTACTTTAATATCCTTCCAAAAAAATGGTTTTAAGAGTATCGTTTTGCAATCTTTAATCTGCACAAGGTATGTTTTCTAATGTAGTATATATATATATATATATATATATATATATATATATATATATATATATATATATATATATATATATATATATATATATATAAATGGTATTTCTCTTAAGGTTGTTTAGTTCAAATGTTCATTTCTAAAAGGTTTCTAAAAAAATTTGGTTTTTTGTCGTGTCGTGTCGTTATCAGTGATCCCTTTTAATATTAGTTGTACAAAGAAATTGCTTTTTTAGACATTAAATAATATACCTTTAGGCAATTACTAATTGTTTTGTTACTCATGACGCTAAACGGCTGGCAAACTAATTTTCCATTTTAATTAACTTTTTAGGGGACTCACTTTCCTTGTAGTTGCCTGTGATTCATTTTCACGGGCCAAAGTGTTCAGTTTGATGATTTTCCAGATGTTCTTTTAGGCAACAAAATCTAAATTTTTTTATAAAAGACTCTTAAAGTGTATTTTTTTCATTTGGTACTTAATTGAAAAGGAAAATCAGCAACATATTTAAGGGGTTAAAGATCGCTTCAAAGTACACACACACACACACACACACACTCACGCGCACACACTCGCCCAGCCAACTGCAGCCATGATTTGATTTGAAAAAGAAAATGTCTTTCTTTAAGGCGATGCGTCACCAATTAAAGTGTGAAGAGTAGAAGCATGTGTGGTATAATGACTCTTTTAAGTGACATTTTTACTTTTAGTGGTTGCATAATAAATTGATATTCCACTTTTCACTTGAAATCACACACTCATACACACGCGTGCGGCACTTAACCCTTGCAGACCTTTAGGAAACTCACTCCACATGTGCAATCAAGCAAAAATGAAGAAGAAGAAGACACAGTATAAGAAGAAGAAAAAAGCAGTATGATTAATAGTTTTGAGGCAAAGTTTCTTTTTGTTTTTTATTTGAAATTAATTGTCTCGAAAATGGCTCATAATGTTGAAAGTCTGTTTTCCATCAACATGAACTCGCAGCACAGCACATACACTTGAGAGCAATTTATGCTCCATTAATGAGCACCTTTAAGTGATTGTGGCCGCAATACTAAAACGAAAAATAAGCCATATAAATACATACATGAAAATCGACCAAAGACCAAAATATTCTTGGCCCGAGGCCAAAAACTATTTCGTTTTTATGTTCAAATTCAATTACTATAAAGCACAAATTTAGAGCAACACCTCAAAAAATAATAGAAATACAAAATTTTGAAAAGACCATAAATATGTGGAAAAAGAATGGGAATTAATACATTTCAATTGGCTCTAAAAGCAAATAAATAATTAAGCTCATGTTTTGGTAAAAGAAAACTTTAAAACCTGCTTTATTTTTTTTTTTCTACATTCACACGAGACTAATTATGCTGGATTGAAACGAAAATGATGGAAAAAAAAATGTTAAGTTCTATTGAAAATGCTGTTGCATCAAAAATTGCAACTTTAGTGGGCACAAGTTAATTTCTTGCACAAAAATCCTCCTCATTTACACACAGCTGCACTTCAGTATGGGTGCGTGTGTGTGTGTGCGTGTGTGTGTGTGTGTGTGGATTTGTTCCTACAAAAGCATTAAAAACAGGAAATTAATTGTACAACATTTTGTTGCACTGATGTTGTTAAACAATAAATAAGGTCATGCTAAAAATGTCCTCAATGCTCATTCATGTAGTTAAAAGGTGCCGTGCACAGTGGTGCAAAATCATTATCTCGTTTTGCATTTTGGTGAATATATTTTTTTTTTTTTTTTTTTTTTGATGCTGAATATTTTTCAAAAATTTAATTCCTTTTTCACTTTTAGTGATCATATAGTTTTAGTCTTCTTACTTCCTGCCTCACTGTGTTCCAACATGTGCAGTTAGCAGCATCTTTAATGCCCACATATCATGACATTACACATTTTGCTTTCCATATTTTGCATTTTATTTATAATTAAAAACCATTTATGTTGCATATTCATATTTTAGGCTTGAAACAGCAAAAAAAATATCATTATTCCAATTTTCATTTTTATTTTACACTGTTTTGATACAAGCTGTTTTCTGTTGTTGTTTGTTTTTCTTTTAAAATGTTTGTTGTACATTAAAGTAAGGCAAGTGCATAATATTTATTAACTCCACCTGCCTGTTGTAGTTTTATATGAATATTCAGGCAGGCTGGCTGGCAAGCGGCACCAGCAGTGTTGCACAGGCCTTCCAAATATTTTATGCATACAAAAAACATACAAAATGTTTATACACATCCCAGTTGCCCAAGTGTGTGTGAATGGCAACATCGGGGATGGGACAAGCAATGAAAGTGGTAATTTCTCTTTAAAGTTATTGTCAAAAGCAATGCCACAAAAACATTTTGAATGCGTTTTTTTTTTTTTTCTAATAATTATTACTATTATTTATTTGTTTTCCATTTTCTGTACAACAAGATTTCACTTTTATTTAAAGTACAGAAATACATTAAAAGGGCCCAACTTGTCTTAGACTCCACTGGAGAATATATCTTTATTATATAAATTAAAACTAAACAAATTACCCCCAATTTTTGACTAGGATTTTAAATGCCATTTCAATTTAAATTTGATTTCAATACAAAACTGAGTCAAAGAAACCTAAACGGCCTGCAGTGCCCATTTAAAATCGATTTAAGTTTTTCTTGCTGCCATATGATTTTGACAGTTTTGTTTTGTTCTGCAAAGTAAGAAAATTGCACATGTTTTTTGTTTGTTTCATAATTTGATTTTTTATTATTTCCAGAAGGTAATCAACTTCTGTGGCAGTGAAATTGCGAGTCCTTTTATCACTTTTGCTACTCATTTTAATAATTTTTACAAAACAATTTATTATTTTCTAAACTTTTCACAATTTCACTTGCTTCCAAATTTGTTTAAATAGCTATTTTTTATTGAGTTATCGATAATTTTTTGACACTTACATTGTGCTGCCGTACTTTGATTACAATTAATTACCAAAAATAATTTTAGACTGTAAAAGAGAAAACTCTTTCAAATCCAACTTAAATTTTATGGAAAATTTGCTAATTTTGTATTTAAATCCCAAGTCAAAAATCGGGGATTAAACATACAAAATAATTTTTGTATTAAGTTTATCAGGCTCAAGTTCTTTATATATTCTTTTTGTGATTAATATTAATTAAATAAGACAAAGAAGACATTTAGCAGAAGGTGGACAACCAGTTGTTTCGAAGCCGCCACACTTTCTCGTCAGCTCCCCTCCTTAAACTCAGGGGCTCATGTTTCTAAAGCGACAACCCTGCCACTCAGCCACCCAAGTTGTTGTATATTTTCTGTCTAAATTTTTAATTATATCAAACACACCAATTCTACTTTATTTTTATATTTATCATAGCATATTTACCGGGTGTTGGAGTAGAGTTTCTCACCACACAATCGTAACCAAGTTGTATTACAACTTACTTTATATATTTTTTTTATATTGTTAATTAAAATTTTATTTCTAAATACAAATAGAATAATATAAGAAAAAGTTCGAATAATAAAAATTAATTAACTTCATACAAAATAATAATAGAAGTTAAGTAAAGTTGTAAAAAAAAACCTTTTGAGACTTTTTGCGTTGCTCTTAAGATGCTGAGTAGCTGATGGAAGGTTCCATCAAAGACGCGCTGCATTTATACAAAAAAAATTCCACTCCAAACCAGACAACTAAAGAGTGGAATAAGAATTTTTCTGCCTCTTAGTGATCTGGTAAATTTAATTTTATCGCAAAGGTGCGACGGAGTTTGTAGATAAATAATCTTATGAAGAAATGTGAGTACACGAGTCTTAAGTAGATTATAGGGGGATAAACCGTAAAGTTATGAAGAATAATTAAAAACACGGTCATGCTTTCCTACGCCACGCCTTACCTCAAAGGTTAAAAGTTTATTTGAATATTTCTGATTTTCAGTTTGTTCATGGGAGTTTTGGAATAAGTAGTTGAGTTTCAAAAATTCGTTTAAGAATTTTTCCAGTCTAGTGATGAGTTGATTAGCATCAACGAAATGTCGGCGGCATATAAACGGCTGAAAAAGATAGAAAACATTAAGGCATATATTTGGACCTAAAATAATACACATCAATTGGCTGTTAGAGCAAATAAATAAGTTAAGTTTTCATTATTTTCTTAGTTAGTTTGGTAATGAATTCCTTGTTAACCATGAAATTTTGGCCAGTTGGGTGTTGTGTTTAGTGATCCAACACCAATATACTTGTTTTAAAACTACAAGCAAAATATTTTTAGATTTAATTTTCCAACATCCCTTTAACATGTGTTTTAGCCTAAAAACTGCTTTCGAGGCTTTTAAATTTACACGTTCGGTTTATTTATTTATTACAATTTTAAATCGATAGTGGCACATTGCCAAAATGTGAATAAAATTTTGCAAAAAAAAAAAAACACAACACAACAACAACTACTACTACTCCAACAATACTAATAACATACATATGTAAAACTTAAATTGGCTTTTCTGCATTACTTTACAGTGGAATCAAGGCAATAAAATAGTAACACATCAGAAACTCTTAATACAGACAAAATTTATCGATAACAAATTTCCAAGAAACGACAATACCATAAACATCTACGCGTTTTTGCAAAAAAAAATTTCTATAGCGAATTTTCGCTTCTGAAGAGTTTTCTGTATCTTGCTAAGTTTTCTACAAGAAATTTTTGTAACTGATAAATTTTGTACAGAATATTTGTGGTATCGTCAAATTACCCAAAACGAAATTTTGTTAAGCTTCGTATAGACGGTTGTCAGATCTTACAATATTGTAAGACCCAACAACTTGCTGGCAATCTACTAGAAATACAAAATTGTCAGCATTAAGAAAATTATCAGTTCAGACAATTGCCAGAAAATCTAACAATTTCATTGCCAGACAATAAATTTAGCTACCAACGAAAATTGTCAGCTTACACCATAGATGCCCAGTAGTGGCTGATATCAGCAAATTAAACTCACACGTATTATTACGCTCTTTTGTTTGATCGTCAATCAACCAATAGGAAATCATCATGTTGAGTAGGAGAGACAAACTACACTTGCAGAAATTCTGTGTCTTATTATTGCGATACATTAATGATGTCAGCCGAAAAGTATTTTATGTTACAAAATGTTTTTGATGACATGCAATGTCTTATTTGTCATAAGACATTTAAAAAAATAAGAAATATAATTTTAAAAAAACATTTTGAAGATGTTTACAAAGACATTAATAAAATGAATAGCAAATTGTTTTTTTCGTCACTCTCATCAATACTACTACCATGGGCATTTATGGCTTACACGGACATAGGATTTTCTACGTATCAAAAATTGTCAGCCAATTGTCATTATCAAAATACACACACACACACACACACACACATGCCATTCTTCATTCTGTATTTTTCTCGCTCATTAACCATGTTTTTAATTTTTTTATTCTCTTTTCTGCAACTTTTTACCTCTCGTACTCACATTTTTACTATTCTCTTGTTTTTTCGCTCCCTTTCGTACACACACATTTTTCTTTAATATTCTCTGTCATTACTCTGACAATGACGCCATTGTAATGTGTTGAGAATTTATGCATCTTACAATATGCCAATGCCTGACAATGTACTAGCAATGATGATGCCAAAGCGTTCAGACGATTGACAATTAACTGACAATTAATTGTCAGGTAGGTGGCCTGCCAATGCTTCTGCTTACAATATTGTCAGCAAGAAATTGTAAGTTCTGACGATTGGTTAAAAATATTCTATACATTTTCTGACAATATTGTCAGATCTTACAATCGTCTATACCTAGCTTTATGGATTATGTTTTGTAAAAGAAAAAAAAAATTGTTAGTGATAATATTTCTAAAGAAAATTGAATATCACTTTGTTGTTTAAGTATAAAAATAGACTCTATCAATGTGTTCTGCCTCTTTGAGCCGTCTATATGCCGGCGAAATTTCGTTGATGCTAATCAACGCGTCAGTAGACTCAAAAAATTTTGAAGCAACGTTTGAAATCGTGGTAACCATTGCACCATATAAGTTGTTTCAAATTTCAGTTTTCACCACCCATAAATTACATCTTTCTAAACAACTGTAAAAAAATGTTCCATTGACAATTTCAGCTCGCTGGCATATCATGTATTTCCTGACCAACTTGTATGTTATTTTCGCCAACTATTAACCACCATTTTTGTTGTTGTTATTTTTCCCGCTTGCCTTTTTTTTTTGCCAGGTCTGCTTTGCTGTTGTCTTTGTATTACTTTAGGCATTGGAATATGCCATCAACCGAACCAGGTGCAATTGGGGCTCTTTTTTTTTGCTGATTTAACTTAATGAAATTTGCAAAATAAAGTATAATTGCTTTTAAAGTTTATTTAATTGAGTTTTGTATGTAGACTTTATTTTAATTATACGCTAAAAATGGAAATTTGTAACAATTCCTGAATAACGTACATAATTAAATTAATGGTGTAGAAAGACGACAATAAAACTTCAGTAAATTTTATGAAATAAGAAATATTTAAGTTTTTTTTTTTTTTGAGGCAACGGACCAAAGAGCAGGTTTGGTGAAAGGATTTTAATGAGAACAAAAGCAAAGTGGAATGTTCTTGAGAACCAAATTCAGACGGAAGCAATAGGATAGAATTTTTTTACCTCAAAGTAATTTCTTACTACAAAATTTTGTATATGAACAAGAAATCTTTAAGTGGAAAAGTGCTTTTAATGGTAATGACTTCTCCCGATTTATATTGAGTCCCACACTGTGCGATTTGTTATAGATGGGATGTCAGCAAAAGAGTTCGAGATAAATTCAGGGGTACCGCAAGCTGCTGTTCTTTCTTCTACTCTATTTCTTATATATCTTAGGGCCATTATTACAACTTGCCATTAGTTAAAAGTAGGATATAATTGAGCATACGAACCAGTTTTCATTATTGCCACTTCCCTTTAACAAAAAGTGAGTGTTAAATTATCGGAACAATAATCCAACAAGTAAACTAACGGGAGGTTTAGTTTTTGCATTTA
The DNA here is from genome assembly GCA_963662145.1 of Sturmia bella. Classification (NCBI taxonomy): domain Eukaryota; kingdom Metazoa; phylum Arthropoda; class Insecta; order Diptera; family Tachinidae; genus Sturmia; species Sturmia bella. The sequence goes on from OY759172.1 coordinate 24,021,755, forward strand.
CCACATTTGGTTATGTCTTTGCTATAGCAAATTGAAATGCTTACCGTCTAATTCATAAAAATTATAACAGGTTTATAAAGCTCTTATTTGACAGATTTTCCATAGAAATATGTCAAATAGCAGTCTATATAAGCCTGCTATAATTTTTTTGAATTAAGCGGTTAATTTATTGCCAAGATTTCCCAGAAATCTGCAAAAATTGCGTTACGTAATTTGTGAACAGCCCCTTACAATAAATAATTAAATTAAAGTCTTTTTTAATATTCCAATATGAACTTAATTATTTATTTGCTTTAAGAGCCAATTGAAATGTATTAATTCAGGTGAGCTCTGTTTTTTTAATAACTATTATTAATCAGAATTTTCTTTAAAATTTTACTTTTATTCAATCGAATTAATTCTTTTTTTGTTTACTTACTAATACAGACTGACGGATATGGCTGCACTTACATGTACACCTAATTTTTGAGAGTCATCTCATTAGAGATGGGATTTTACTTAAATTTATAAATGGTTGCATGATAAATAGTTTGGCATATTCGATAAATAATGTGGCAGCCATTTAAAGCTGTTTCAACTTAAAGCCAACTTTAATTTTGACTATAGCTAAAAAAAAACAACTTAGCAACACCCTTTAAAATTTAAGTTGCTTCTAACAAGAACCGGATTTAGTGTTTGACTATAGTTAGGGCGCAATATGTTTTATAAAAAAAACCTTGAACAAATCAGCCTCAAGTTTTTATTACTTTTTTTTTGTATAGAATAATTAAAAACAAAAGTGACACTTTGCTGGCTTTGAATGTAGAATTTATTAAAATTTATTTTCTCTTTTTTTTATCAAAACGACTGAATGTGTCCTCCAGAAAGGGTTCACCCAGCAGCATTCATTCATTCACTCATTCACTTTCGTGTGCGTTAAGTTGAGCAGAATAAAAGTGTTGAGAAAGGAAAGTGTGTCAGGGATTACAATGTGTGAGTCACACACAATTCATGAGAGCCACCAGGCACCTACTTTTACTTCTCTATTTAGACAAAAACAAACAAAAAACAAAAAAACAAAAAACATTGCACTCATCATTATGGAAATCACTTTTTTCAACTCGAAATTAAAAAAAAGTGAGTGTGCGTGCGTGTGGGTGTGTGTAATTTTCATCACGTCTATTGTGTTTTTGTCGCCAACAGCAGCATCATTGTTCCTCCTGCCTTTTCACTTTTTCTTGCTGGAAGTGGAGGCAAACCAATTTGGAACTGGTCACATTGTAATTTAAAGTGTGTATAAAAGAATATCTGTATGTCTGTATGTACATACATACATACTTACGTAAATAATTACATTTAAACAATTTTGCGGAAAATTTCTTTGACAGCTAAAATAATATTGTTTATTGCCATGTTTGGCGTCTTATGAATTCTTTTTGAAATCGTTTCGAATTCGTATAAAACATTCAAATGCTCTGGAGTAGGTATATTCATAAAAACTAAAATGTATTCGAAATTAGTTTTAAAATAATTTTGTAAGGAAATTTTGAATTAAAACGCATTTTTAGCTTATTTTAATTTTTTATAAATGTGCTTATCAGTGTTTAGCCCCCAATTTTTGTCTTGGATTTTAAACGCCATTTCAATTTAAATTTGATTTAAATACAAAATTGAGTCAAACAGTTGCTATTTAAATCAAACTTAAACGGCCTGCAGTGAAAATCGATTTAAGTTTTTCGTACTGCCATATGATTTTGACAGTTTGGTTTTGTTCTGCAAATTAAGAAAATGGCACATGTTTTTTTTTTCTTTGTTTGTTTCATAATTTGATTTTTTATTATTTCCAGAAGGTAATCAACTTCGGTGGCAGTGAAATTGGGAGTCCAATTTATTGTTTTCTAAACTTTTCACAATTTCACTTGCTTCCAAATTGGTTTAAACAGCTGTTTTTTATTGAGTTATCGATAATTTTTTGACACTTACATTGTGCTGCCATACTTTTATTACAATTAATTACCAAAAATAATTTTAGACCGTAAAACAGAAAGCTATTTTAAATCCAACTTAAATTTTAAGGAAAATTTACTAATTTTGTATTTAAATCCCAAGTCAAAAATCGGGGGTAAGAGCAACAGCAGATGGCAAACAATAAGTGTGTGCGACTTATGTATGTATGTTACCGTGAGATCCTGCGTACTGCCATCTTACCCGAAATGGGTTTCTCGATATATATTCTATGAAAAAGTTTTTTAAGCTAAATTTACTTAATCCATTTTCGCAATTGTTAATTAAAAAAGCGAAGACCTTCAGCTCAAACTGCTGGTTGAGAAACTTTCATCCAGTAGAAATGCAATGCAAAGGAAAAATAATGATTAATGGAATTGAATAAATTCAACAAAAACTATCTAATAAATTTGGTGGCTAAGTGTCGCCTTAGAAACATTATCCTCTGAGTTTAAAGATGGGTGCGGACAAGAAGTGTGGCCGTTTCGAAGCAGCTACATATGTAGTTGTCGCCCAATTGTTTGTGAGCTTTTAATTAAAGCGGCAGTGTTTTTTCTGATGTGTAGCCGTAATAGGTGAACGCGTGCTTTTTTATTCATTGGATTATTTAAAAATAATATTCCATGTTTATCAAATGTTTATTTCGCAAATTATGGATAGATATTTGTCAAATGAAAGTAAACATTCGCAATCGGTCTCATTGTAATTATTGTGTCGTCTGTTTGTTCTGTAGAGTCAACGTTTTGCTATAGTGAGGAGGTTTTATTAATTGCTGTTAACTGTATAGTGTCGAAGGTATTTACGCTGGACACTAAATAGATTAATTAGCAAGATTTAATCCTGACTCACTCAGCTTTGCAAAAATAAATGTGAACAAAATTGGCAGCTTTCAGCTCTGAATTTTGTGCTAAAATAAATTGACTTTGAGTAACTACTCGTTGCCAATTTATTAAATATAATTTACAAGGAGTAAATCACATTTGAGTTAGGGAAAGGAAAAATTACAATTTTTAGTTACATGGTTAATTTCTCCTTTAACTTGGGGTTTGAGTTGATAAATTTACCTCTCCTCAGTTTTGTCTGTTGACTTGAAATTTGAAAGTTGTTTTAAATAATTTAAGTTTTATTTATTTTGGTTTATTATAAAATTAGATAAATTTAAGACATAAATCCAAATTGAACTGGTGATGGTTGATCAAGAAGTGAGTTGAAGTTTTTTAATCCATAATGAGGCAACTTCTGACTCTTGGAAAACCCGTGCTTTTCAATTTGTCAACTCTAGCAACATTTAGTACAAAAGGTATATTCAAAGTCAATTCAAAGCAGGTAGGTAAAAGAATTCAATGTTTAGCCAAAATTGAAATATTAGATTAAAGATAAAAATCCATAAATACTTTCATATATTGTATATAAAAAAATAATTAAAAAAAAAAGTTGTCCAATGTAATTTGGACAATTGTAATTTTGTTTTTATGTTATAATATTTTTTTTTTTTTTTGCTTAATCGATCCCCATTTTCGATTTTTTTACTCACCAATTCCTTTTTCCTATTTTTCCAGTTCCAGTATTATGCAATGCATATACAGTTATTTCCGCTTATTGAGTTTCGAAAAATGCACGACTTTTGACGCAATTAAACGGGAACTCAATTAGGCAATACTCGGTTAATTGAGTCTGCGACGCAGTCAAACGAAAATCGTTTGATTGAGCAATATGTGCAATAAAGCGAAACACCCATGCGTAGATGGAAAATGAAACTCATTTCTTTAGTTACATATTAAATTGAAGAATTGTTTAGGTTTATTAAAACAAAATAAATATCAGGTACGTTCATCGTACAATGGTTTATAAAAAAACAGAACCCTGACCTGTTTGCCACAAAATAATTTTTGTGGCAAAAAAAATAAGTAGGCGGAATCAATTAAGCGAATCATTTTCTCTTGTTTTTCCCAATGCGGTCTCAATTTGCGAAACAATTAAGTGGATGATGCAATTAAACGGAACTCAATTAAACGGGTATTTTAACATAGACAGGTATACTAAATGATTTCGTTCATGTTTTTTAGTGCAATAAAGCGGGAAACTCAATTAAGTGGGACTCGATTTAAGCGGAAATAGCTGTATAGGAGTCATTCCCTGAGTACTGGTCCCAGTCTAAAAAGAAAAAGTTTACAAGTCTTTGATGTGTTTCTTGTGCTGTTTTTCCTTTGTTTTATTAAATTTCTTGCAATTTCTGAGCTTAAGAGGGGCGGCTGACAAGAAGTGTGGCAGCGGCGAAGCAGTTAGTTGTTCCCCAGCTTAAGGTATATAATGTTTTCCTTGTGGCGTTTTCCCTTTTGTTTTATTAAGAGCCTTGCAATTTTTAAGTTTAAGGGGTGGTTGCTGACGAGAAGTGTGGCGGATGCGCAGCACTTAGTTGTCTCTCAGCTTAAAGTCTTTAATATTTTCCTTGTCTTGTTTTTTCTCTTTGTTTTGTTGCAATATCATGCTTTCTGCTATTTTGATATCTTTATTTATTACTTATGAAGTTGATTTTATAATCTGGTATTGGAACTTGTGTGTCTCGTTTACATTTTTTACCTTGAATTTTTCTAGTTTACAGATTACTCCAGTTATGAGCTTTTGACTTGTGAAGAGTTTTCTAAAATCCAAAAGTAGGTTGATATTTGATTATGTGTTTGTGTTTGTGCCCTTAAAAGAAACGAAAACAAATGCAGGTACGTGCTGTGCACTGTGTCGCTGACACAGTCATTTAAGAATGCAAAAATCCTTCAGAGACCCACAAAACCAAAGATGTTTGTTTTCATGCAGCCACTCAAGGTACTTGGTTTTGTTCATTATTTTGCCAGTTATCAAGTGCTCCAAATCTTTCATAACACTTTTGTTCTCTGTAGAAGGTTGCAGCAAATTATGAATAATAAAAACAGACCTGGTGTAGTGATTTTGTTTTTCGTTGCTTCGAACAATACGTTTTTACATCTGAAAATGCTCACATGCATGCATAATTTATGTAATTGAAAGGCTCCCACTCATTAATTTATTTATACGATTTTCAAAGCGGCTAAACCAGACAAAGTAGATGGATCCCTCCATTCGCCGGGGTGAAATGATTTAAATAAAAATCTAAGAAAGTGTTGTTTAACGAGGAAAAAGAAAACAAATTTCAGATACCAACTTCTTTTTGCCCACAATTTTCATTTGGTTGAAATTCAGCCACCAGCACCTGAGAGAAAACCTTCGCTTTCATTTGAATGCGAATTTTATACGAATAAATGTTATAGTGGGTGCTTTTTTAAGAGCTCGAGAACTTAAGGCAATTGTGTTGCCTCATGCCCCAGCTCCCATTATATTGTGTTTGGCGCAAAGTGGCTTATTGGAATAGACAATTGAATTACACCTTGTGATCAGTGAATGGTTCTAGAATTTACATTTAATATTGGTTTCTCAAGTCTTTTAACCCCTTGAAATCGTAAAAACACTGTTCGACACTGTAAAAATTAAAATTCGAACAAATAGATTTGTAGTGATTTTTGACAAGTGAAACAAACAGCTGCAAAAAGCACAATGGGGTGAAAATACAAGAAAGTCCGGCAGAAGTTTGCAAAACTTATAGCAAAAGACTTGCAACACTAATTAAAAGAGTTATGCTAGGAACCAAGGCGAATCAAGTACAGATGGTCGCAATTCAATTCGCTTCAACATTTTCTCTCGAGACGTCACAAGTTTTGTTGTCGTTTTCTATCGGCTTTGACAACTCAGAAGATAAAATCGTGGAAAAATGCTAAAGTGAATTGGTATGCGGGCACCTGTAATGGATTCGCCTTGCTAGGAACACAATTGGGACGAACGACGAATTTTTCGCCGCGAATATTCGCCGTCAAAAATAAAACACATTGGTGTATATGAAAATGCACACAGTCACAGCGTCGGTCGAAATTCGTTGCACGCGGCCAACTTGAAATAGATTTATTTCTATTTCTTACGCCGGCGAACGACGCTACGAACAAATCAGTACCATGTGGCCATTTTGGTTTTAGTTTTCAAGTGTTTTAGTAAAAACAGTTAATTTTTACATTAAAGTAAAAAGTTTTTATTTTAAGTGCTAAGCTTTGAGTTTTTGCATTTAAAATAAAAAGCCAACATATTAGATTATAAAACATGCAGTGCTGGGCAAAATACATGCTTTGATGTATTTAAAATACAAAATACAAATACTTTTTCTCCACGTATTTAAACTACAAAATACAAAATACTGCATTCGAAAAGCAAGTATTTCAAATACAAAATACAATATAAGAAAAATATGTATTTAAAATACAAAATAAGTACTTTTATTCAAGAAAGTTTTTGTTTCCTTTCATAAACACCAGCTTTTCAAATGTGGTATCAGAGAAACAACCTCTTGATGGCGAATGAACAAAATCAGCTAACGACAAAATCTTAATGATTTCTTATTAAAAATTATATTTTATCGAAAGAATTAAGAAATAAGTGACAATTAAAAAACGTCCTGACCAAAGGCTATGTATATAGAGTATAACCAAGTCAGCATGTGATTGATATTTTTTTCTCTTCTTGTTTTAGATCAAAATGTCAATAGCTGTTTATATTATATTTTATTTGTGCATTATTTAACTTTCTGACAGCTTGGCGACTTTCATGCATTTGGCGACATGCATTCAGTTGCGTTTACTCTACGCAGGTACTTTGTGGTTGGTAATTAAATTGTAGTATTGTAATTTTTTGGAAATAAAACATTAGTAAAATTTGGTTAAAAATGTATTTTGAGAGCACAACTATTTGAAATACAAAATACTCGAGTATTTAAAATACAAATATATTCCTGAGACGTATTTAAAATAAAAAATACGTATTTGCATTTTAACTACGTATTTCAAATACATGTATTTCAAATACTGCCCAGCCCTGAAAACATGCTTGTAGTGTTTAATTTTTTGTTTTTGGTAATGCTAAATTTGTAAGCAAGCAATTTCTTGCTTGTTGGGTCACCCCAACAGCTGTTCAACTATAATAAGATAAAATTAAAAAAAAACTGAGAAAATGGATACCAGTGAAATTATAATTGAAAATGTTAAGCTTCATGAATGTTTCATATAATCTGGGATCATGTTCATTATTTGAATTATTTTTACAAAATTTGAAACTCTGATTCATTTAATTTTTTTTTTTTTTATCTTTAAACAAACCAAAAAATCGTAATTATTGATATCGATAGTTTTCTGGCAGCTAAGCAAAAAAAACACCCATCCTCTTTTACTAAACGCAGAACATGTTGTTGCCTTCTTTTTGTCCATATGACGATTAAATTGTCAAGATAAAAATCTTGTTAACATTCTTCTACAATCTACAGCAAAAAATCTACTACAAGTCTTTAAAAGGCAATGTGATTGCCAAAAAAAAAAAATATGCAAATTGAGTGAAAATTTCAGACAGCGAACAAAAAATGTCTGTTTAACTTAAATGAAGCCATCCATTCCATCATTAATATTTTCAAACCATAAACAAGATTATTATCTCTCTTTTATTTTTTATATTAAATTACTCTTGTATTTTGCCTTTTAATCATTTCATGTTTTAAATCCACATGATGAAATGAAAACAATCACAACAAAAGTTGAAGCCATGACAAACTTTTAATCTCTTTGAACCCAATGAGAATTGATGTTTTGCGCTGATTTATCGCTAATATTTTGACAACTATTCCATAAAAGTTTTTAATGCGGATAATGAAAGTTAACCCACTAAAGTTTTTATTCATAAACAAGTAAAACCGAAAACTTTTCTGACATCATGGCCTCCCTTGCCGCAGTGTGGGGATCTTAAATAACAAAACTCTGACTTGAAATGTCATTTCATTCATAAACTATTAAGCCAAACAAACTACTAAACCAAATACTCGATTTTTGTATGCGGCACAGCAAGAAAGAAGTGTGTACACAAAAGTATAACAACAAAAATATACTTTTACTCGTAAAGCTGCTGTATGTTGTTGTCATGGCAAATCCTCAGATACTGTCAACAAAAATATTTTGTGTGTTTGATTGTTTGTTTTTAAATAGACAACACACAACAATAAAAACTACTTAAAACTGGTGAGTGAGTGAGTGCTGGGTATCAATAACTAACAGCCAGACAGCCAAACAGCCTCAACAGCAACATTTTGTCTTTTCAAAACTATCAATGAATATTTTGGCATACTTACCCTGCCAGCAAATTGGTAGTCGACTACTAAAATAATTAACTTCACGTTAACTTTTATGGACTAGCTTCAAATTAGCTACAATACAATCGAAACGTAGTGCAGAGTTTACTCAAAATTCAAATACTAACATACACACATACACGGTAAATAACTCTTGAATTAAATTGCCTATTGTCGCATTCGTTTTAAATGTAGCGATGGCTGAATGGGTTAAGGTGGCTGCTCACCAGTCTTGAGGCTTAGTGGTTCGAATCCCACCAGAGGCTAACAAAAAAAAAAAAAAAAAAGTGTGATGAAATTTAATTTAATAAAATATAATAACTATTACCACCGAAAAATGTAAAATCAGCCTTGATTTGTACATTTTTTTCTGTATGTACTGACTTTGAAGTAGTTAACTTGAAGTTAGTTGAAAAGTAATGCAGCGTCGGACAATTGACTACCTCCTAGGACATCGTAATGTTAAAATAGTCAGTCATCTCCATTGAAAATAATCTAAGTGTCAACCACCACCAGTTGTAAAAAAGTTAGCTTGTAATTCATTATTAGTTAACTGAGTTGCCGGCAGGGTATGAACAACACACAAACACTCGCGCACACACACACACACACACACACACACACACCCATTAGAGGAAAACAATTTCAATAAATCCTTGTTTAGAAGTAAACAAGTTTTTGACAATTTAATTGAAAAAAGAAACGCGAGATTTTCCTTAAAGTTATGGCAACTAATAAAAATGCACTATGGCCTGCAAGCCGGCCTAAAATTATTTCCGATTGCTGGCAAATAAGAAAAGTATTGTGTACACTGAAAGAATTTTGCTCCTACAACCAATGATTTATTCATTCATAGTTGCGAGCCAACGTTGGAATTTATTGAATCAATAAAATCTAAGGCATTAAATATTCACGATCTTTTCATTAAATATATGAATTGGGGCCTTTAAGATAATGATAAGATTTTTCTAGGTTTTACCAGCAATTAGCCTTGGAAAACTTTGAATTCGAATTTAAATCCCCGGACAAAAACCACAAATTTTAGCAAAGACACATTCTGAAGTTAACAGAGCCTGTCAATGACTCCGCAGTGGCAGCAAGTTTAATTTTAGTTTTTTAAAGGGGCTACATATACCTCGCAGAGCCATGATCTTATCAACAGCATAGCGCAAGTAACAGCTTGCAAATTAGTCCATGCTAACTAATCACAAGAACGCCTGAAGTAGTGTTGGAAATAGAAGTGTGCGGTTGTCGTGAGTCACGCATGATTCGTGATAAAATGTTAGAAAAATCACCCATGGATGCGGGAGAGTGATATAAAAATAAACTTTGGTGCGTGATTACCATTTTAAGGTAGTTCACAAAAAAGCTTTTCTGGCTTAAAAAAAAAGCTCTCACACATTTTTTCATGAATTATTTTCAAGGCAGATTATTTTAGTTTAATTTATATGGGCTACAATAACAGAATAACAGAATTTCAAATCGCTGAAAAAATTTGTTAAAATTATATTTAAAAAAAAAAACAGAATTGAAGTGATCCTTATTAAAAGTCCTATAAAACTGGCAATAAGCTCCAAAATGTCCTAGAAGACATGTTTCTTTAATATTATAATTTTTAATTTATAAAAAAACTCTCCTAAAGTGCCAATTTAAAATTTTTTTTTATTTCAAAGAAATTTTTCTATATTGAAAAAGCTCGAGCTTTCTCGAGACAATGTTTTAAGACTTAGACAGTTATCGCTTCCGATCACAGTTTCTATTTGGATACAATACAAATGTGATTGTTTGTGAGAACTTTTTTCGTTTTTCATGCTTGAAATTTGGATGTTTAAAAAAAGATTCTTGAGTGAAAATGTGTGATTGATAAAATTTTGCTCGTGAGCGTGTGTGAAAGTGACTGAGGAAAATTATTTTGATCGTGGGCATGCGTGACGTAAGCCAAAAAACACTCACGCCCACATCTCTAGTTGCAAATAACAAAAAACTAATTGAAAAATCGGAATTTTTAGTTTCTGGAAAAGCTTTTGGAAAAACTCACTTTTCAGCAGACTACACAGCATATGCAAATAGTGGCCTGAATGGTCCGCTAAGAATTCTGGTGTTTGTCATATCTAAAATAATCTTGAGAATCAAATAAAATGGATTTCAAAAAGACTTTATTTCTGAAAATATAAAATTTCTGGAGAAGATTAGGGAAGTTTTTGGAAAAACGGACTCTTCAGCGGACTACATACCATATACCATATGGTGGCCTGAAGGGTCTTCTGAGATTGTTGGTGGGTGGGATATCTGAAATAATTTTGGGCATTGAATAAAATAGATTTTAAAAAGACTCTATTTTGAAAAGTATGAAATTTCTGGAGAAGATGAGGAGAGTTTTTGGAAAAACGGACTACACAGCATATACAAATCGTAGCCTGAAGGGTCCTCTAACACACACCTGATGGTTGTGATATCTGAAATAATCATTTTTTATTCTATAATATACCGGATTTTCTGTAAAAATCAAATGAAAGCTGAAAAGCCAATGAGCGATTTCATTGTCTGGCACTGTCTAGAGTTGCAAAATCTTGAAACATAAAAGGCTACCCTCGTAGATTTCAGCCATTTAAAATAAATGGATTCTAAGTTCATAGTCAACTTCAAATTACTTAAAAGCCACATCCCTTTGACACATTCCTCTTGCACGTGGCTCCTAGAAAGGTCCCATTGTGCCACCCGAAGAGGCTGTAAGGACATAGAAAACCCCACCTCCACGAGATGCACAACTTGTTTTTACTGTATTTTCTAAAATATTTTTTGTGTACAAAATTTGAAAGTGGAAATATTTAGAGGGAGGCAGCCATTTTTAAATATGTTAAAAACGTTTCTTATAAATGTACCGCAATGGAATGAATTTTTTCTTTTTTCGCGTTAACATTCATAATAATTGATAACACTGTTTTAGGCTTGCCAGAAAAAAATTTATTTATACAAGTATTTGCAATAATAATAAAAAAAATAAAAATATAAATTTGATCAAAAAAAACCTAAATATGTCTTAAGAATATGGAAACTTCGGCGAAAAAAAAATATTTTTCCTCGAAAATCTCTCAGATATTCTCGTGAAATAAGTATCCTTAATTACAAAAAAAAAAATCTCCTATTTGGGTACAAATTCCCAAAACTGAGAACACTGCCGAAAACGTCTAGTCAATTCTTAGCAAAAATTATTTGCCTGAAATAGGGCTCAAAAGCTTCGTCTCGAGGCTATTTAATATTTCTGCTGATGTTGCTGAAATTTTTTATTATTATATTTTTTTTTTTTTTTGTTTGCTGTGTTTATGTTTTGTTAAATTAAAATTGGTATGAAAACATACTGTCACAGCCCACTTGCTGTCACATTTAAACAACATCAACAGTAATAACGAAAATATTGCCAAATGGGCAAAAAATGCCAATGTATTTTTTTTTTTATTTTTATTTTTCTACCAACAAACCAAAGCCACTAAAATGTTTAGTGAAAAAAAAATTAAAGAAAAAATTAAATGAAAAAAAGAAATAGCATTTTAGTTAAAAGTCTGCACGAGTTTGAATGTGTTTTTTTAATGTTTGAATTTTTAAATATCTGTTGGCATAACGAGTTCTCGTACAACAAGCCAACACACAACAATGTCACTTGATACTCTAATAGCGAACCTGCATTTGTGATGCACCAAGAGGGGCTTTTTGTACACTTCTGCGCACGATTTTAACAGACTTCAAGACATGATTTAAATATTAACTGTTTAAATATACTACTTTTGCATTTTGGTACTTGCACATATTTTTCCATCCCTGTCTGGTGTATTTGTTTAGATTTGATTGCACAATTTTAAAGTGTTATAGAACGACAAACACTCGTGCATTTTTGAAAAACATATTGTACAATTTTACTAGACAGTTGGACGTTAAAATCAACCGACAAAGTAGCTGCACACAATATAACTACAAATAGTCACACACAAATGTGCAAAGTGACAGACAGACACAAAATCTCTAGACTTTATGTCTTGTTAAGTTTTTTAATTTCATATTTCTTACTGAAGTATGATAAATGAAGAAATGTTATGCATATTTACATATGTATAATAAAATAAGTTATTATTGAGAAAAAACCTGAAATAGAAATAAAATTTATGCGCACTTGTACAGAGAGAAAAAAATTGTTAAGCACTTCAAAAAGAGGTTGTCGATTTGTTACCTTATTACTGGGACTAAGAACTCAGAATTTCATGTAATACGATGATATCGCTGGTGAAACTTCTCTAATTAACTTTGTAATAGGAACTCTCAAGATCTGCCCAACAGCTGCCAAGAAAGTCCTCTTCACATTTGTCTGAAGGCCGAGGCTGCTCTTAGACTACCTCATCTGCTCACACTCAAGGAGGGCAATCTCACAGGACATGTTTGTATTCTGAAAATACGCCGTGCCTTACGGTTTCAGAAAGAATGATTAAAACACTATCATTCTTTAGGAATTTCTAAGTGGTCATTAGTGTCCTGGAGAAATATTAACGTGATTGTAAAATAGAGTTCCCAACTCTGGTCTGCAGGTGGCTCCAAATGGAGGATGGCAGCATAGCTTGGCATTTTTTATACTTTTTTTTTTCCTAAAATGCCACTTTTAAGATTTTAGAGAAAATGTCCCTGTAACCATAAATAATTAATTATTTCAGGTCTAAAAATAGACCTTAATGTTTTCTGTCTTCTTCAGCCATTAATATGCCGCCGACATTTCGTTGAGGTTAATCTAATCATCAGTAGACTCGAAAAATGTTATGTTATAAATGTTATAAGGAAGAGCTAAGAAAAGTGAAAGTGTAGCAGGACGACAAAATGTTTTCTAGATTAAAAGTTTGTTTGAACATTTCTGATTCTCATTTTGTTCATGAGAATTTCTGAATAAGTTTCAAACATTCTTTTAAGAACTTTTCGAGTCTACTAATGATTAGATTAACATCAACGAAATGTCGGCGGCATATTAACGGCTGAAACAGGCAGAAAAATTTAATAGGGTCTATTTTTAGACTTAAAATAATAAATCTCAATGCTCGGCAAATAAGTAATTAAGCTCATTTTTGAATACATAAATAATTAAAAAATAATTAATAAAACAATGTCCATCACAATTTTTGTTACCATTCTCTGTAGGGCGTTGTGCGATTTATTGGCCACTTGACCACAAATGGATGATTGCTGGGTAATGCGCGTGTATTGCGTGAAATGATGCAGCTTTCGGCAACAAGATACCTGATCTCTGCAGAGTAAAATCCATTAAAAGTAACGATAAAACAGAGTGACGCAGCCCACACACTTTGACAATGCTCCAGAGAGTTTTATTCCATTTTCGGTCGGATATAGGTGGCATAAATAGTGAGGAGACCATATGGACATAGACATTTAAATGGTTATTTTGTGACATAAAAAATGTGTTTAGTCCGGTGGACATCATATGGAATTTTTATTCCAACAACATTAAGAGCTTGCGATTTCTCTATTTCTATACCATCCATGAGTACAGATGAGATGAGCATTAGTAGCCGAGTGACTTTGGGTCTTACGGAGGATAAAATTTAGCGTTTAGACCCCTTTCGTTGATTATTCGTAGATCGTTACTGAGTGTAATTTTCATATTTGATAGCAGCAAGTGCTGCTATCACCTACAAACGAATGGTTAGGATTGAAAATTTAATACACAAGGGCATTATTATAAACAACAACAAAAAAGAGTAGGAGAAAGAACCTGGCAGTACCCAGGTTTCGTTAAGCTTAAACCCTTTGGATGATGCTTTGACTTCGTCCCTTAACTCCGTAACCTTCGTAAACTATTGATACGTAATTTCTCACATATGCTTCAATAATAACAAAAAGGAAATTTTTGATTATCTCCACGTATATACTTGTGAAAAGAAATCGAAATCAAATCTTTGCAAAAAAGATTGAAAATCGGCTGAATTTTGTCAAAAACGGAGCTATAATAATAAAGCAATAGCTATATTATAGCAATTGCTATAATAGTAATAAAGTTTGTAGTATGCACGACAAAGTCAACGTTGCTTACTTCTAGTGCAAAGTGTTAGATAAAACGTTCACGTTTGCCTCGACAGCTCAAACTCTACAGGAAAGAGCGGAAGAATTAATTGGTTCTCATTCACTGGATCATCCATCGTCTCGGTGTTGGGTGCGTTATGCTATTTTATCGCCACCCTAATGGCTTCTAATCTGACGAAACCAGGCAACAATGAATCGGACAACACATTACCGATAAAACTCAGCCATTTCAGCCAAATAGCTCGCTCTGCCTGCAGACGTATTTTGAATTTTTCTAATACATTTGAAATCAACTTTTTGTGCATTAACAAATTTTGGGCGTTAATTTGCCGCATGTTCCTTCCACAACTGCTAATTTTTGTTTTGAGAACAAATTTTATACATATAATTTTATACATATAATTTTGTTGTTGTTGTTCTTCCAAAATATTTGCCACAAATGTCAGTTTTATTCATTGAATTATCTAAAGAAAACCAACAACGACAACAACCAGTTCATTTGGAAAAATGTTGAAGTGGCTGTTGGTGAGTTGAAGTTTTCAATTTTCGTTTGTGAAAAGGTGCAGTCAACGCTCGCCTGGAATTGCATTAAAACGACATTCGAAAAACATACTGATGACTGATAAAAAAAATCTATTTAATATTTATTAAATATTTTCTGCACATGTGAGGTTGTTCGAAGGACAGTGGAGCAGATGAGTAAATTTTACTGTAATTTTTACTTTAGCATCAGCAATGGAAAATATTCACCCCTATTCTGTATTTCGATCAAGGCTCCGCAATCAATTCCGCTGTGATCGAGAATCGGTATTCCGAAGAAAAACGGAATCGAAAGAAAAAGAAATGTGGAATGTGGAAATGAAAAAGCAAAATAACCAAGTTTGTTATAATTTTCATAAGCAAATGTCAAATTTAATACAAAAAGTAGTTTGTATACATACATAGTTAAAAATAGATTCTTGATAAAGTTTAATAAAAAAACTTGTTAAATAAAATAAAAAATTATGAAAACAAACTAATATTAAACTAAAAACAGAATCTTGTGAAGATAAAGGTACATAATAAAAAAAAAAATTAATGATGTTGTGAGTAAATATAGACTTATGGATGGATGGAAATTGATTTAATTAAATAAATTAATTAAAATCAATTTTAAGTGTTTTTAACCGTTTCTGAACATTTTATATCACTTTCTATTTAAATTTAAAATTTTTTAAACTTAAAATCCCAAACAAAGAAAACCTTTACGTTAACAAAAAACCAACTGAAAAAAACGGAGGTCCGCTCGTAATGCAGACTACATACAATCGAAAGAAACAGCGGAATCGAAACGCAGAATACCAGAGTTACCAGACGGAGAAAATTTCGATTACGTTCGAAATGCAGAATAGCCCCCATTACTTATTTAAGCATTATCCTGGAGAAATTGTTGGATTACATGATCTGTTTTAAGTAAAAATGAGTAATTATAACATGGTCCAATGTAATGCAATTATTTGACACCACTCGCAACACGTGATTACCATGTGGTAAAAGAAATCACCCTATTGGAAGTGGCTCTAATTTTTGCAAATGACGGCCAGTGTCAAATGTGTTTTTACATGTACAAACTAAACACCAAGTGAATAAGCCACGGAGTGATACACTACCCAAGAACGCGGAATAATCGTGTCTATTACGAAGTGCACGATTTTGCGACAAAAATCATAATGAGAGATGAGGCTCATTTCCACCTCAGCGGGTGCGTGAACAAGCAAAACTATCACTTCTGGGGCACCGAAAATCCACGAGTAATAATCGTGGTGCTCAAAGTGACTACATATTGCGCTGTTTCCGCTAGAGGAGTCATCTTCAGGTCATTTTTTCGAGGACGCCGCTGGTAAAAAAAACAACAGTGGATGGTGCTCGGTATAGGGTCATGTTAACTGGGTTTTTTCTGCCACAATTGAACTAATTAGGCCTGTAGTACAATTCACTAACTTATTTTACCGATTAATTCAGCGTTAAAAATATTTAATTGCGAAACATTTGGCTTTCTGATTCATTAGTGATATTTGACCACAGTTACTGGTGCTAACTTAACAACTAGAAATTGATTGTGGTTTATTTTAACCACAAAATGTTAAAGTATTCTAGTATAGTTACAAGCTTAGTCGAGTCATAAGCCAATTAATGTGACTTGACTTTGGGTCGACTTCACATTATTCAAAATTATTAGTGGTGAGTTTGGTTTGTCATTCTTTTAAGTAAGGACGCCACTTGATTCTGAATTTAATAATATGTTGAATATGATAGTTTATGAATCACTGAATCGTTAGTGCAAACACCAAATGCGGGTGTTTAGTTTAACGATTGGATTTCCTTTAAAAGTTACTGAATCGCACTACTGGAGGACTTGTGGTTTCAACAAGACGGATCAGCGGCATACACTGTGTGGACCACAAGCGATATGCAAAAGTTCACAAACAACAACAAGTCAGGGCCAATTTTCAATGGCATATGACATTTTTTGCCAGGTTTGTTATTTCTTTAATATTTTTATACAAAATTCAATTTTTAGTCAGGCGTGCCATAAAATAGCATTTTTGCAATCTAGAAAAATTTCATGAATTGCAAATTTCTTTCTCTTAACAGTATCGCCCTACTGAAATAATACATTTAAAAAATATGTTGGATATTGGTGTTTTTTTTTGTGGTTTTGTGGTTGTGTAGTGTAATAAATTATATATTTTTGATGCTAATTTTTCGACGTTTAGTATTTTAATTGTTCGAGCCTTAAGGTCACTTGTTTTTGTATAAGTATTTATTAAATTCGATATTTCGATATCACAATGGATATCGAATTTAGTAAATACTTATAAAAAAACAAGTGACCTTAAGGCTCGAACAACTAAAATAGTAATAAATTATATTAATGAGCAAAAACTATATAGAAATATTTTCTTACTTTAGGTCTAAAAAATAGACCTTAATGCTTTCTGGCTATTTTTTAGACCTAAAGTAATAAATTTCAATTATCTCTTATAGCATATAAATAATTAAGTTCATTGTAGAAATATATTCATTAGATTTCTGGAAGTAAAAGCTCTAGCACATTGGCTTCTGATCAAAGACCATTTTTAGTGGTTTAGTCGGTTTCTTTGACTGCCAAGAAACATGTTTTTTTTACATACCATAAATTTGTTGGCTTTAGTCCCACTGTATGTAATGGATACCCTGCTACCTTCCAGAGCAATTGCTGAAATATATATTAATATTTATTTTCTCATTTGTTACTTTATTTATTTATTTATATATATATTTTTTTTTTTTTTGTACTAGATTATATGTACTTTTTTATTCAATAAGTCTCGCAGGCTTAAAGATAAATTTTGTATTTCAATTGACATTTTAATCTAAATGCATTGAATTACAAAAGAATTGAGTTGGAAAATTCAAATGCATAAATAAAATATTGCCATTAATTTTCATACAAATTACTGCACTAATTTATAAATACATTTATTACATATTTTGAATCTATTTTTTTAATCGTTTAACTTCAATTGTTTTTTCAGACAACTTGATATAAAAGAATGTGAAGATGATGACAAAGATGATTTGCATGCCACAACGTTTGTGCCACCCACCAATTATATAAAGATTTCTCAAGGAAAAATACAATTAGTACATCAGCCGCCACCGCCGCCATCAACAACAACGACGACGCCAACAACTCTGCTGTCGCCACCGTCTTCTTCACCCTCACCGCCAACATTTTGTAATCAAAATCTTTGCAATGGCTTGGAATCGCCCAAAGACAAGGTGCGTAAAAGATTTTTATAAAATTTCCCTCTACTGGTTGGTGGTTTTAATTCATTTGAGCTTCAAATCCTTTAAGTATACTCATATTATTGTCCTCATAGAGTTGGTAGTTAAGATTATTGTATACCTGATCATATTGGTATTTCTTTTGAACCTGTTTTTAAGCCTGGGCAAGTAGTGGTGTTGGTAGTATTTCAGCTTAAGTTTTTAAAATAGTATTTATGAAGGTGTTTAGCTAAAAACAAATCATCTGCCTTATCAATTATTTAACAGTAGTATTTAAAACACAAACTTTAGCATTAAATGTATTTACAGTGGTCAGCAAAAGTATTTAAACTGTAACTTAACTGAAATCGTTAACTGCAAGTTTTCTTTATTTTTCATCATATCTGTGTAAATTAGCAGTAGAAAATAATTTTCCTCAATTCGTGAATAAAACTTGAGCATGATATAACATTTTCGATTTGAAATCACAAATGTGGTTCAAAATTATAAACGAGAATTTAAATCACAAATAAAGATGAAATCTAGAAATTCGATGGGGAAACACAAACGCGACCTAAAACTACCAAATTTATTTGAAATTAGAAACGTGATTAATTGAAATCAATTAAATTCACAAATGTAATTTTAAAAAGCATACCCAGTTACAAATCCTAAATGTGTTTTGTGATCGCAAATATTTTCTGGAAATATTAAATAAAGCATATCGCAAATCGAAAACTTGATTTGAAATGGCAAACATTTCTTTAAATCCAGATACATGATTAAAATCAGAAACAGGATTAGTTGAAATTATGCAAACTACTTGAAATTCCAAGTGCCGCTTACAATCACAAATCTCGTTTCAAACTACAAACGTTATTTCAAATCGAAAATTGGTCACAAACTACATGCGTGCTTTTAAATCATAAACGTAATCTGAAATCACAAACTTAGTTTTTAATAACAAACGTATTTTCAAAATACAACCATTTAGGCCGGTGCTGCAAATCACATGTTCTTAAGTCACATGATTGCAGAAATCACAAATGGTATAAATTCGACAAGGCAAAATTGTACATTATAACTCAAGTTCTAAATAACATTTAAAATGTGTCAATATTAGAAAAAATCAAAAAAAGAAAACAGTGATTTTTTTTCACTTAATTTATTTCCAGAAATCGAGTGATTTCAAGTATCATGGTCTTCAGAACTAACCTGATTATTTCGACACAATAATTTGGTTACGAATCGCAAACCTGGTTTGATTCTTTTTTTTTTTTTTTTGATATCTTAAACTTTATTTGGAGTCAAAAATGTTTTGAGTCCAATTGAAATCTCAAGAATCGGCAAATTTTTGCTCATAAATTTTTTTTATGATTTCGCATCTTTTTCACAAAATGTTTATTTATTATCAGAATTTTTAATATTGAATTAATTTCTACATATGTATACTTTTTGCAAAAAGTTTCAAAGCAAATCATTGTGAACGTTCCTGAGAAGAGAGTGAGGGGCTTCCTTAGCAATCGGCAATTCTCTGTTCCGCCAGTGTAAGTGATAAAACATTTGCTGATTTCTTGAAAATTTCGACAGGCAATATATTTCGTCTTAATGAAGATATAAGCGGTTTTCACACTTGTATTATATTTAAAATACTTTTAAATATAATACTTCTAAGCGTGAGCGACATTTTGATTGGTATTGTAAAACAGTTGAAAGTGCTGACTTTTGTTTAGATATTTAGACAGCCAAAAGTCTTTTTCATTGCAAATTTAAGAAATGTTTACAATTCACTTTATTATATGTAAGCAAAAAACAATGTGGCCCCAAATCTGTCAGCTGTTTCTGCTGCCAAAAGCTTGTCTGCAGAAACACCCAAAGGCTTCGGCAGGAATCGAACCTGCGACCTCGGTGACTCTTAGTCGGACACTCTACCAATACATCCATCGAGGCGCTCCTAAAATTTGTAGAATACCAAATAGCCATTTGCGCGTTCGAAAAAGTTTCGCTATTTTGAAAAACGTGCGGCTTAGAAAACAGACTGGAAATGTGGCTTCAAATACATAATATCATTTTCGAAAGATGTGACAGAAAGCAATCGATCGGTCTTGCAAATATTTCGCGGCTTGTTTCTTTTATATGTAATATTACAGTATTTTTCGGTTAATTGCACATCAAAATTTGCACAATTTTTTGTTCCATTAACCGGGGAACCAATTAGCCGATACCCGTTTAATTGAACAATTCGTTCCATGACAAGAACCCTATTTAATTGAACAGTTTGTTCAATTACAGAAATCACGCATAATTGAAACTACATATGTACTAATGAATTAAAAGAAATCGCATATGTGCACTTTAAGTTTTTCAAAATAATTTTTTTTTTACCTTAAACGAAAAAAAAAAATGCAAGTAACAGCAAAAAATGTGCATATGTATATGTGTATAGTAGAGATGCCACCCAGTGTTTTTCACAAATGATGTCAAATATGTATGTGCAAAAATGCCAGATTATTTTTCAATGCAATTAACCGGGTAAAAGTAAGAGGAAATTTATTTTTGATGACATGAATTTTGAACGAATTAAGCGGGAAAATCAATTAACCGGGTTCAATTATCCGAGGAAATTCACATGGTGTTCGTATGCAATATTTTTTTTGCCCGATCATGTGGTTCAGTTAAGCGTGGAAACCAATTAACCGTAGGGTCAATTAACCGAAAAATACTGTATATTGCAAAGTATTATCCATCCACTTAACCATCGAAATCTTATGGAAATCTGTACAACAATTTTATGCACCGCACCGTTTTCGCTTTTTGAAATTGCATCTTATGACGCACACACACATACCTGTTCGATTAAATTGCTTGTTTTGTATAAATCTTTGTTTAAAGTGAAATTTCAAAGCCGTAAAATAACATCTATTATTTGGCTGTCATCATTTAATAATTTAAGAATTTTGAAATGCTCAAATAACACTTTAAAAATATTACGAATTTTAATCCGCAAATACTGCTCAAGTTCACATGTGAAAAGAAAAACAAAACCAAAAGCTGCAGTAACTGGCTATAAATTTTAGCTAATAACTATTAAAACTACTAAAGAAGAACAACGACAGGCAGCAGCAGCACCAGACCAGCAGCAGCAGCAGCAGCAAACAACATCAATAAAAAGAACAACAAACGAAAATGCACAAACGACAAGCAAACACTATAAATTTCTTAAACGTTCATTGAACTTTGGCGTTTAAGCTGGCTGCTGGCTGTTCAAACAGAAACATCATTGTTGTTGTTGTTGTTGTTGTTGCATGTTGCAAGCTGCTACTGAAACGTACTACTTAAACGTGCAAACAAATGCGAGTGAATCTGCGATATCTGTATGTCCGTCCATCCGTCCGTCTGTCTGTGTGTATGACATGTTGGCGGCAACAGTCACAGTTACAGTCACAGCCAACAGTCATCGTTCTACGCATTTTGTTCTCACAAAAAAAAAAAAAAGTAGCAAAAAAAAATGTAGGAAAAAAGGCAAAAAAAATAAACTAAAGCTGAAAAACAGAGAACGTGATTGCACTTTTCTGGGTGCCAGTGCCATGCAAACAGTCAGGCAAACAAATAAACAAACATACGTTCACATCCAGATATAGAAAAATAACTAACAGATGAAGTTTACAACAATTTATTGCACACTTACATTCCTACATTAACTGCAAAATACTCATGTTGCAAGGCAACATTTATCGTTAACTATTGTTGCTACTTTTTTTTCTCGCTTGTTGAATAGTTGTGTTTGCTTCTTTCTTTTATTGTTTCTTCGTCGCTATTTACTGTGCGAGCAAAAGAAAAAAAAGCAAAAAGAAAACGTTGACAATTTACACAGTCAACAGCATAAACACCAGCACTTCAGGCAGCAAAAGAATCTACTGCAGCAGCAGCAGCAGCAGCCATAACAACAACAGCAACAACATCACCATCAAAACAAACAACAAACAGGCACTGAAGTTAAAGCACGATTCAAACATTATTAAGTGAGACGACTGCGACATGTTTGGGCATGCACGTACTTGTTAACTTCTTTCATTTGTGTTTCTAATACAAACGCCCGCTCGCAACGCTCCATCTCTTCTCGCCAGCGTAACCATTCATTGCTACCAGATTTTGTTTTCTCTCTCTTGTGATTTGAAGCAGAGTTGTAAAGCAGAAATTTCATTATACCTAAAGGGTGGTCGAAAAGA
Source organism: Sturmia bella (assembly GCA_963662145.1). Lineage (NCBI taxonomy): Eukaryota > Metazoa > Arthropoda > Insecta > Diptera > Tachinidae > Sturmia > Sturmia bella. Next base: position 24,044,051 of record OY759172.1, read on the forward strand.
GTGAATAAATACATAAATAAAAAATGCACGATCTTTGTCGTTCAACAAGATGATTAGAGGGGCCAGTGTAATCATACGCAGTTTATCTCTATAGGTCGCTATCAACTCCGCATCGTTGACAAAGTGTCTTAGTTTTCTCCAGAATATGTTCTGTAACTCGTTTATATCTAGTATCTAAGGTCCCGCTACCAAAATATCTGGATCGTAGTTGCCAGAAGGCGGGACATTGGTATAACTATTGCTCTTAGTCTCGCTCTCTCCTCCTCACATGCTGTACACTCATCTCCTTCCGATATTCCTATGCGGTTAAGATGTGCCAGTAGCTGAGAGTGTCATAGCTCCCATTATTCTACATAGTTCAGGTTTGCTAGGACTTAGCAGTCCCCCTGTTTTTGCCTCGTCTGGATACCCTCGTAGAATCTTTTGCATTGATTCTTACAATTTCGTGCAAATCCCAATTATTCAGCTCAGATTCTATTACGTCGAAAGTCTTGGTGCATACCAAACTTATAGCATGTTTCCACGACATGTGCTTTGCTCTCTATTTGTGCTTAACACCCCAATCGGGAGCGAAGCAACGTGCTTCGCCATACAAAATTTTGAGAGCGAATGAAGCTGATTCATGTTGAAGCTACATGCGAAGCACGAAAAATTCCTGTCTTCTCTAATTTATATCGCAAATTTATCTGCACTATCTGTTAAAATCATATACTGTTATTTCCGCTTAATTGAATTTCTAAAAATGCACGACTTTTGACGCAATTAAACGGGAACTCAATTAAGCAATATTCGGTTAATTGACTCGCCGACGCATTTAAACGAAAATCGCTTAATTGAGCAAAATGTGCAATAAATGTGAAACACCCCACAATTAAGCAAATCATTTGCTCTTGTTTTTCGCAATGCGGTCTTAATTTACAAGTTAAGTTCTGGATTGTATTTAATGCCCTGCAGTGCCAACTCCGAAGACATTTCCATATGAATGTGATTTTTTGCAACAACACTTTCACTTACTTTTTTTGTTCATTTCGACAAGTTTTCTTCACGAAAATTAATGGAAAATTTATGTTGGCTTAATCGAAGCACATAGACGAGTCATGTAAACACTCTGGTGATTCATAAATATGATTGAGAGAGCGAAGCGAGTGATTCAACTCGTAATGGAAACATGCTATTATGTTACTTAACTTTCTTGCTCTTGAAGCAAGTGAGCTTGCTCTCTCAGTTCCAGTTATTCTCACATCTCCTGCCATCCATATGATTCACAGTTCACCATCCATCGAATAACTGTTAATAGCGTTTGTGCCATCCCAAACTGTCTGTGATTTAATCCGCTCAGCAGAGATCGCTGTGATGGTCAATTGACCATATGTGAGTATATTTACCGGCCCTGGAGTTCCCATTTCATTGGTAACCCCTAATACACTACGTAATTGCTAGAATTTCCGCTTCAAAAACTGTGCAATAGACCGGCATATGGAATAATAGTTCCGTGGCATTTTCTTTGTAAAACAAAGAGACGTAAAAAAAGTCGAAACACCACTGTTGAGAGGGCTATCGGCCGAGCCAGCAATTTCCACGGGATTTTGAATAAATTACAAAACGTAACAAAAGGCTTGATTCATTACGCAATATAATTTTATTAAAATTCCTTTGTAAAAAATATACATATACATATATTTATATTAAATTCAAATATTCATAATAAAGATGATTAATTCTACATACTTTTTTGTATGGAAATTCCTGGAAAATCCTATGAAACTATGGACAATCACGTCTTATCCGCTTCGCAATTAGAATAAAAATGGCTTATTAAAAGATGGCAATTAAATTCTTTTAAAAATGGCGAGGGCGGTAGGACGTTCTTGACAATACAACTTTCGTTAAATTGGCAAATATGCCATACTTTTTAAGCAACTACTTTTTCCAATTAAATTAGTGATGCCAGATTAAGAGGCAATCATGAGGATTTTGGGAGTAGCGTTAACAACCACCATTTACGAAATTCCAGAAGTTTGACAAACGAAAATTGAATCTAGTAGCAGACAATAACTGCCCTGCAAGAAATACCTGAAGGTAATTAACACATTGATAATTTCATTACTAACACATGCAAAGCAATTTTATAGCTTTCAGCGTTGCCATTACAATGAGTTTTTTAATATTTTGATTTTCCTGTATTAATTTGGTAATTACATTTGGAACTAGGTTTATGCATTATTATTTTTACAGGTCCGTAATACGAACTTCGCATATCCTTTGAAAAAAAAATGGTGCCGCGGAAGTTTTTTCCATATGATTCAGTTTTCTAGTGTTCAAACTTCTACTGACTACTGTTTTTCATTTAATTTTATCTAAATGTATCTCTAAAAAAGTTTATTCTATTCTCTTTGAATTGTTTTTTGAAAGTTTTTGAAAAACTCTCGTTTTTATTCAATAATAAAGAAATTAATAACAAGATTTCGAATGATCACTACGCTGAGGTGGTAACGCTGGCTTAAAAAAGAAAGATATCACACCTACACGAATGTTCCCAGCGTGCATTTGGTTGATTGAATTTTTAGTAGTCATCTTACTCACTCATTTTTGACCAGTTTTGGTGATTAAAAACTGAGTTTTCATACAGTTCATCAAAAAGAACAGTCAAATTTGTCTATTGTTTAGGATTAAAAAGTGATTACAATAATTTTTATCATTTACTTGAGTTCTTTGTGACTATTCTTGGTGACAAAAATGTGATACAATTCGGTAATCATCTTACTTACTCTTTTCCCCCCAACATTTCGCATCAGTATTTTTTTTTCAATTTGCCCCTAAAAAAATGATGGAAATCCTGATGTACGAAGCCATCAGTAATGTCGTTCTTGCTGGTTGTTTACTCAGAACAAGAACAAGTTTCCAACAGATTTTAATGCGCAACCAGCAATTATATATTTTTCAAATTGTAGTTCGTATCACTAAAATCTAGTTAAAAGATTTTTATTAAAGCAGTCCGCTCCACTTAAAGTTATTTTGTTATAAAAATCTAAAACTCAGTTTTGAAATTTAATTCTTTCATAGTTCTGCTTCATTTACAAAACTAATTCAAATGAAACCTGTAGCATGAAACTAAACAAAACGCAGCTACAAAATATGAACAAAGAAATGAAAAACTTGGTGTCATTGTAACTGCTAAAAGACGGGAGCAAAATATAAAAAAAAAACTTAAAAAATAGCAACTTTTGAAGACAATAGAATCTATTCAGAGGCAAAAAGCTTTTTGTAATTTCGTTTTTTTTTTGTATAATTTATATTTTAACAGGATATTGCAAATGCAGGTTTACATACAAACACACACACACACACACACATGTGCCGCCACTCAAGTGTTGCAAAACTTACGATGCACCACCACCATCACCACTCTGAATCCGACTCTGGACCTGAGATGCAGCAAAGAAACAACGATTTTAATTTTCAGCCATAGATCTACTCATGCGTGATTTAAAGACATTTTTGTCATTGTGGTTTAATCTGTCTCTTGTAAATTTTACAAGCTCAGTTCCTTTCGAGCACAAGTGTATGCCGTAACCCTGCTCCTGTAATGTGGACACATTAAATTTCCCGATAACAAAGCCTCTTAACAAAAATGTTTCAAATTTTTGTAATCAAATGTTTGTTACATACATACATATAGAAAAACTAAAAAGAAAAACAAGTTCTGCCAATTCCTTTTCTGGCATTCCTCAAACTGTGCTTAATAACAATTCTATGTATGTATGTATGTAGTCGTCGTATACCGCATCTTTAAGCCGCTTGTATGTATGAATGGTGGAATTTTTTATTGTGAAATTGTTTCCTTTGAAAATGAGAAAATTGCATAGAAAATAACATGCTCAAGAAATTGCTGTTGCTGAGGCAACCGCAGACTCTGTTATCAAAGAAATTGAAAGCAAATCTGTTTGAAGCCGACTTTAATTTACAAGATGCTTAAATATTTTAAGCTGAAAAATTCTAAAACAAAAAGGCAAATAAGGAAAACGAATATAAATAAAATCAGTTCTATCAACAATAAATAAAAGAAAACAAGTAAGAAAACATTCGACTGGGCCAAATATCCTAAATACTCTTCCAGATCCCTGGCATATAAATCGTTATCAAAAGATTTTGTGGTTTGTAGAGTTATTTTTTATTATGGCAACAATTTCCTGGGGCACCAAAAATTATAACAAAATAATAACGCCTGGTTTTTCCCCAAAAAAAAAAAACATGCTTGAGTCCTCTTACAGGTCCAAATTCCTGGAAAACGGTTTTTGCTATATCTCAGCTAAATATTAAGCGATGTGATGAGTTCTTATTGTTCGCTTTTGAGTACCTATATTTTAGTATGGCAGATACTGTTTGGCTCCAAAGCTGGCTCAGCTTCGCTTGCAGGCCCAACTTCTTGAGAAATCGGTTTTCACTATATATGTATGTATGAACCGATGGCATACATTTTTATTCCTTAGCTCTTAGTAAGCTTATTTAATGATAACGTCAACTTTCTGGCTCGCGTACAGACCCCATATCTTGAGAAAACGGTTTTAGCTACATATTGGATGCATGGACCGATGTCCGAAAATTTTCTCTTTGTTGCTTTTAACGACCATCCTAAATACTATAGATCGTATTTTGACCTAAAAATCGCTATACAAAATATGCAACTTTTTTTTTTTTTTTTTTGAAAAAACGCAATCAAAACATTTTTCAATATTATTGTCTCCGTGTTCCCTGTCGGAAACCAAGCTAACTTTAAGCTAACTTATAGCTAACTACTTCGCAACAGGTACCGGTTGAGGCCTGGATTACTTCTAAATGCAAACAACTATTTTAACATGGTGATGTCCTAGGAAGTAGTCAGTTGTTCGACGCTGCATTACTTTTCAACTAACTTAAAGTTAGCTACTTAAAAGTCAGTACCGACAGAAAAAATGTACAAATCCAGGCTGATTTTACATTTTTCGGTGGTAATATTTTATTTTATTAAATTAAATTTCATCCTACTTTCTTTTTTTTTTTTTTTTTTTTGTCAGCCTCTGGTGGGAATCGAACCACTAAGCCTCAAGACTGGTGAGCAGCCAACTTAACCCACTCAGCCATCGCAACATTTAAAACGAATGCGACAATAGGCAATTTAATTAAAGAGTTTTTTACCGTGTATGTGTGTATGTTATAATTTGAATATTGGGTTAACCCTTTAGTTGAGTTTCCTTTTTAAGTTTATTGGCAAATTGTTGCTGTGACAAAATTGCGCTTAAAAACAACAGGAAAATTTTCTAATCTCATTTTTTTTTTTGTATTAACTTTTGTAATCACTGCAATAATTTCGAAATGAACTACATACCCAATTAAAACGAAAAAATTATAATAAATAGAAAATATCAAATTTAACAATATTTAATATTTAGTTATTTTGACCCCTTTTTTCTTATATTTTATATATTTATTTGAGCTTTAGCGCCGGTATCCATAAAAAATAAAACATTAGCGGAACTCACCCTTCACTGCAAATTACCCTTGCAGATATTGCAACCGTAGCATATGTGCCATAGTCTGCAACACTACAAAAACAAAATGTATGAAACCGAAGTTTGCATCACTTAAGCAAATATGCAAAACTAAAAACCATTGCAGATCCGTGTTTGCAAATGTTGCTAAATGCTAAAACAGCTGCTTGTTTTTCTACATTTCAACACGTAAACTCCTGCGCTCAAAAAACTGTATGACGGCAAGGCCGCCACAAAACATGCTTGTGCTGGAATTAAATTAATGCTAACGTTTGCTCAAAGAATTATTTACAAAGTAGTAAAAGATGAATATTATACCTATTATTAAGCATAATTTTTATTAAATTTTATAAAATAAGCAAAAAATCGGGCGGTTGCTTCACGTGCAAATTTTAACGACGGCGTTGTTTTTCAAATATTGGCTGCGGCTTAGCTTATCTCATGCGGCAAACTCGCTATATTAAATGTTGTAAGCAAATAAATAAAACAGGGAAGGAAATGAAGAAAGTAAAAATAAAATTAAGGCAATTAAACAAAAAGTGAACAATAAAAGACGGCCAACGAAAAGATGAATAATGAAATTTTTGCAATTTGTTTTCTAAACTTCCTTCTCAATTTGCAAAACAAAAATATTTATATTTTCCGTCACTCTAAAATCAGCTGCTACAATTATTTTGCTAAACACTTGAAAAAGACACTCACGCTTTGTAGCCAAAAATCATGCTATATCTGCTAAAATTGCAGATGTGCAACCAAGGGTGATTTCCGGTATTGTTAAAATACATTTTAGAACAAATTTTTCATATCAAATTTGTTCTAAAATGTATTTGAGCAACACTTTATTTTTTATGAATACCGGTGTAGGTCTTTTAGAATTTGACAAAAAAAAAAAATTACTCAAATTCTAAAACACCTAAAGCTCAAATAAATATATAAAATATTTAACAATATTATTATTAATTATCTCAGGATGATTTGCATTAGCAACTTAATTAAATTTTTTCTCTAATTAAAGTGCACACCAAATATTAAAAATCCCTTTTTTACAGTACACTTTTACCACAACAACAATTAATTAAATACGCTTTTATTATACTTTTATTGTTATTAATTCTTTTTTTTTTTTTTTTTTGTATAATATCTAAAGTGTATTATTTGGAATAGCACCCTATTGCTTTCCATGGGCTTCCTCCTGGAAAGAAAATGTAGAAACGCTTATCATTATAACTATATTTATGGGTTGTAGAACACTTGTTAAATATTAAATTGCACTTTTCACACCATTTCACGGCCATAAACGGGAGTTCGGTTCACACATCACCCATAGAAAACTCACATCATACACTCAATATCTGCTTTAAATCATATTCTGAGCGATTTTGTTCTTTCCTGTTTAATTTAGAGCTGAGTTGAAAATTTATCTTTTGAGTTGATTTTCATTTTACTTTTTTCTATTTTTTGTTTTTTCTTGCTACACAACATAAAAAATATATCGTTTAATATGAATGCAGGATAAACTTGAATATCGGATTATAGAACTTGAGGCAGCTCTGCTGAGACTACAGGAAAAAGTAAATAAAGTGAGTATTCTTAAAAACAATAATGATCCCAGTGAAACCTACCTAACCGATACACCAATAAAGTTAAAGATTTTAAAATTTCAACACATACATACGCACTCTTATATTCCATAAGCGACTTAACAGGCCAACCTCTAAATTACCGCCTCAAGCGTATTTTTGCTGTGTAAACCACCCATTTTCATACAAAATGGGTGGCTTGACTCGCTAATTTAGGCTGGACTGTAAGTTAGAAAGAAACAGCATTTTTGATTAAAGAATCGTGCTGTACCTTACTTGTTTCATCATTTTAGATGCCACAACTGATATGAACGGCAAAGAACTGTCATAAAAAAAAATAAATTGAAGACGCGCGTGTAAATAAAGAAAAAACCAAAGTTAAGAAAAAATATGGATAATATGGAATTTGCAATTGTTGATAGAGCGGAAAGTGCAGAGAGTTGTCCATTCGATAGATCTGCTAAGATTAATATAAACAATTTAAATTGCATGCTACAAGTTCTGATTAATAAATAATTGCATTACTTGATTATTTTCTTTTCTGAAAACCTGAATTTAAAATTTTTATACAGTATTTTTCGGTTAATTGAAATAAATATTGTTACGTTTTTACCCTTTAATAAAAACAGTTTTTACGGATTCTTTGATTGCAAATGAAATAAAACACACTCAGCTATTTTATGTACAGTACTTTCACTTCTGTTCACACTTTATTAATTATCCAACAATGTGAAGGCATTCTGCTAAAACACTTTATCACTAATACACAATTACGGCATAAATTCGAACTGATTAATGTTGAGGGTGGGTGGCACGCTTAAAATCAGACTGTCCCAAAGCTCACATCATGCCACTATATGTATATACGAAGTTGCCGAACTTTCTAATTAGAGGACCATGACTTGAGCGCCATTGATGGACAAATTGATCTCGAAAGTTCGTTCTAACACAACAACCTTTGTGCTGAAATTTAAGATGTGGGTGGCCTCGCCTTTCGAGATCCTTTTCGCGCAATGGTTTCCACGCTTAATTGAACCACATAATCGGGCAAAAAAAATATTGCATATTAACACCATGTGAATTTCCTCGGATAATTGAACCCGGTTAATTGATTTTCCCGCTTAATTCGTTCAAAATTCATGTCATCAAAAAAAAAATTCCTCTTACTTTTACCCGGTTAATGGCATTGAAAAATAATCTGTCATTTTTGCACATACATATTTGACATCATTTGTGAAAAACACTGGGTGGCATCTCTACTATACACATATACATATGCACATTTTTTGCTGTTACTTGCATTTTTTTTTTTCGTTTAAGGTAAAAAAAAATTATTTTGAAAAACTTAAAGTGCACATATGCGATTTCTTTTAATTCATTAGTACATATGTAGTTTCAATTATGTGTGATTTCTGTAATTGAACAAACTGTTCAATTAAATAGGGTTCTTGTCATGGAACGAATTGTTCAATTAAACGGGTATCGGCTAATTGGTTCCCCGGTTAATGGAACAAAAAATTGTGCAAATTTTGATGTGCAATTAACCGAAAAATACTGTACTTTATAAAAGAATTTGTCATTTTGCACTACATTTGCAAAGCAAAGAACGAACTTAATTATTTATTTGCTTTAAGAGCCAACTGAGATCTATTAATTCAGGTTGCAAAACGAAAACAAAAAACCTTTAATGTGCTTAAAGGTTTGCTTAAACATTTCTGATTCTCATTTTGTTCATACGAATTATGGAATAAGTGGTTAAGTTTCAAACATTATTTTAAGAATTGTAAGCAGTGTTGCCCTTTTTGGGGGTTTTCCCCCTAGATGTAGGGGTTTTTTTCTTTTAGGGGTGAATTTGGGGTGTTAAATTCTTTCGGGGGAAATTTAGGGGGAAACAATTTATTTTTGGGGTATTTTTAGGGAATTTCTGTCTTTGGTTGAACGGTGAAATGGCAGAAGTTAGAAAAATTTTCAACTGATAAATTTGAAGACTTTAACGATTTTTAAAGTAAAATTAAATGAGATATGTAAGGACGTGCTATAAAAAGTAAAGGTGTTGCCAGACGTAAAATGCTTTCTGTATAAAGTTTGTTTGAGCATTTCTGATTCTCATTTTTTTGGTGAGAATTTTGGAATAAGTAGTTGGGCTTCAAACATACTTTTTAGAGTTTTCAAGTCTACGAAATGTCGCCGGCTGAAAAAAGACAGAAAGCATTAAGGTTTATTTTTGTTTAAAGTAATAAATTTCAATTGGCTCTTATAGCGAATAAATAATTAAGTTCATTGTTGAGTTATTTTATGTTCATCTGGCAGTTTCAAGTACCGAATTTTGCAACTGGTAATTTTAAGTACTTTTTTTGTTCAGTTAAATGAATTTTTTCCTTATGGGTCATTTGTTTGAATTTTTTCCGTTTCTTAAGAATTGGGAAAATTAAAATATCTAAGAACCTTTGCTAAAATTGAAACTCTTTTCATGAAAATGTCAAAAGAACGCAAAGAGCGAAGAAACTCTTAAACCCTAATTCATAAAAATATAACAGGCTGTTATTTGACATATTTGTATGGAAAATCTGTCAAATAAGAGCTTTACAAACCTGTTATAATTTTTATGAATTAGACGGTTAATATTTTTGCAGACACTTTATTTTTTCTAGATACGCAGATAACAATTTCCAGCTGCCTATAAATATGTACTTAGATCTCAAAATATGTGAATACAAATAAATCGAAAATTCATAATAAATATACAGACGCCTGTAATCAAAACATATGCACTGAAAAATATGTACATATGTATAATCAGTTAATTTTTACTTCTTTTTGAATGGGGAAAATTTAACAATTTTATGCATTTTCCGCATTGTCAATGCATTAATCTTTGTGATTCGCAAACTAAAGCAGAATGTTCACCAAATTTTTTTAGGAAGATTTTGTAGAAAAACCTTGAATTTTAGGAGGTTTTAAAATTTTTCTGGGGCGAAGAAAAACATTGACCTGGGAACACTGATTGATTGTAAGGTCTATTTCTAAACCTGAATTGTAGGTTTTGTTTATATTTTTACTTATAATATGTATGTAATATAAAGATGTCATGAAAGTGAAACAAACAATTCTATTTTCTACTTTGCAATTTTGTGCACAGTAGGTAGTGTTTTTAAAAGGGTCGTGAAAGTGTCAAATAACTAAAAAAAAAGACATTTGTTGCTACAGCAAACCACAAAAAAATAAAACACAATCTTCTAAATTATATTTTTTCTTTCGGAGTGAGCAGCTAATCTAAAAAAATATGCGCTAAATTGATCTTTCCATTACACAATAGTTTGAATAATTTGTTGCTCATATGAACAAATTTTATGGGAGTTCAGAAAATGAAATTAAAAGTATTTCAGAGTTGAAAAACTTGCACTGAATTTTCCAACCACAAAACCAAAAAGTGTCCTGACAACTGCTGGTTTTATTATTCACATAAAAAAGTTTATTATTTCCTAAATAAAAAGCAGCGCAAAACACAATTTCCTTCCATTTTCATGTCCGTTTTGTGATACAACACTTTCGCTTGACCGTCTTAAATGACTTCAAGGTTTGTCTGTCTGCCTGCCCATGCGACGACTTAAACTCATTTCCATTTGTTAAACAGCCAGCGGCGGAAAGGAAAGATGATAAGCAGGCCTTCTGGAAGGCACAAGGCCTTGCTATTCCATTCCATGCTCATATATTTTTTACACGAAATGTCCTAGAATGGCAAACCCTTCCAGTGTGTGGAAGGTCTTGCTCAGCTGATTGTTCTTTGAAGCATGTTTGTTGTTATCCAGCATTATGCGACATATACTCACTTCGTCAAGAAGCTGTCATACAACTGAGTGAAGCTGATAAAGCCCAATAGAGTTCACCTGCTTTTCAGTGGTTTAACCATCTGAATCTCTAAAAAGGTTATAATAAGGCCTTGAGGAAGGCCCAAGAAAGTTCGCTCTGGGTATGCCTGCGTACATATGTACATATATACATATGTATCCCAACTAAGAACGTTTATATTGAAACTCCCATTACTTGTTGTTAAAATAGTAGCGGCAAAAAAAAAGACTTACAACGACAACAAACTTTGTTTTTGCTTTTGTAACATTAAATAAATATTGTTAGAAATATGTATAAACAAAAATCTGATGTTGACCGGCTGATGTTGGCTGGTTGGTGGGGGTGTTGTTTTTGGTTCAAATTCCCCACACAAAAAACATTTTAATAGGAAATGTTTTTCATTCGCCTGACGTTTTAATGCTTTCGAAAGCATTCAAACAGGACATTAATCCTGTTGATGGTTGATGGGCATGTTCATACATACGAGCTGTTGAAACTTGCACTCCCACTGCTGGACGATTTTTAGCAGAAAGTTTATATATTTTTTCATGGTTTATGCTTGTTTACTTCGTTTAAAGACTTATTTTTAAGTTGTTTTTATGGTTATTGAAATACACATAAAAGGGGTTGATCTGGCAACGGCTAAGCAGAGATGGCAATACCTGTATGTACCAGAATTCAATTTGATAAGAATAAAAAAAAATCAATCCAGGTGGAAGAACACAGTGATAAAATTGAAAGCTGATCAATAGATTATATATAAACAAGCCCAGTTAGTAGGATTTATATGTGCTGATGCTTAAAACAGTACACAATTAATCATGGCCCGAAGCAATTTGCGTGTTCAAGATCCTCTTGGTGACCATGATATAAACCCCAGCCAATAAGTCTTCAACCTTACTTTTCTTGTCTTCTTTAAAATACTGATCACTTTAATCTCATCACAAAAAAGTCTTTCTAAATTTTGAGGAAATAAAAACCGAAGTCGATCCCAATAAAATGTTTAACGATTGCTGAATTTTTAAGGCATTGTTTTAATAGATACTTTAAAAAAAATTTTTTTTTAATTATTTTTTTTAGAAATACTTTTTAAGGTAACTTTTTGAAAGGTATTTTTTCGAAGATTTTCCAAAAGGTACCTACAGCGAGTTTCAAGGGTACTTTTTTGCCAATTACTATTGTAAGAGCTTTTGCTTGGAAGGAACTTTTTAAAGTTATTTATCAGGAGATATTTTCTACAGGGTACTAATTACTTTTTGCAAGGTACTTTCTTTTCACACTTTTTTTAAATAGTTTTTTTTTAAAGGAAACTCTTTTAAGCAACTTCTTAAGAGGTAATTTTTATGAATTAAATTTTTTTATTTGGTATTTTTTTAAAAATGCTTTTTAAAAGAAATTTTTTAAAAGATACTTTTTTAAAAGACAATTTTTTAAAGGTAAAAAAGTATTTTTTCTAAAGTTACCTCTTACATTCATTTCTTTAAGGATCCCTTTGAGGGTATTTTTAAGGTTGTTTTTTAACAGATAATTTTTTTAAGGTACCTTTGTAATAGATTCTTTTTTAAAAGCTTCTGTTTGTAAAGGTACTTTTTTAAAGGTATTTTTTAAGAGACGATTTTTCAAAAGATTCAATCAATTTAAATTCAATTTAAAGGTGCTTTTTTAAAAGATACTATTTTCAAAGGTACTTTTTTGAAAGGTACTTTCTTGAAAGGTACTTTTTTAAAAGGTATCTACTTTTTCAAAAGGTACTTTTCAAAATATACTTCGTAATAGTGATTAAAGACACTTTCTTAACGGGTGCTATTTTTGGAGGTACTGTTTAGAAGGCACTGTTTTAAAAGCTGCTTTCTTAGAAGGTACTTTTTTGAGAGCTCCTTTTTCTTAGAAAGTTATTTTTTAAATGCCAACTTCTTTTCAGGTAACTCTCTTGTTTTAGAGGCATTTTGTAGCTAGTTGTCTTAAAAGGTATTTTTTTAAAATAGAGTGTGTGGTACCTTGGTTTGCAGATCTTTTCAAATTTAAATATGTGCTGCATTTTATTGTATGTACAGTGAAAACTTTCTCAGTGGGCAACTCTACCGCCTGAACTCCTCATTACGGAATACAATCTCTATTGATCAATTTTCCACTTTATCAGTGTGTTTTTTCTGCTGATTGGAATATATTCTCTCACCAACACCCAATTGATTTCCAATTAATTTTTGGTGTTTGTTGCCATTGTGTCAGTGATAACAACGGTTTCAAACTTTTCGGCGGATCCAGCTATTTTCAAGCATTACTTTAATTATATAGTCAACTATATGATTTACCATTGTTAATTATTTGGTGGGCATTTTAGTTCAATTTTTACTTCCTCAAAATTGAGAAAGATTTTTTTGTGATAAAATTGGAGTGACGGTTTCAAACTTTTCGCCATCCCCAGCGATTTTTGAGCATTAATTTCAATTTTATAATCAAAATATATGATTTACAATTGTTAATAATTTTATCAGGCCACCTAGAAGTTTCTGTTAATGAAATGAAAAAGAGGTCGTAAGAAAATGAAAGTCGAGCATCATAGAACAAGACTGTTAGTGAATGCGCAAGAAATGAAATTGATTCCCAAAAATTATTTTGTTCTGATATTTCTCAAGCTTGCCGCTCAAATCTCTGCTGATGAAACTTATTCGCCTTCAGGAGCTTTCACTGTATGTACGAGAACACTAAATCTATTTCATTTCACATATACATACATACATATGTAATAGATCAAAGTTATTTGTCTTCTGCCTCTCATAACTCCCAGCTCTGTCATTCTGTGAAATTTTATGAAGTGTTCATTTAAAATAATATCCAGTTGTTAACCTGATTCTGGTATAACCATTTCCATCATGTGCTGTATGTGGATTTGTACATATTTATGCTTCAATGACCGATTTGTGGTTTATTTCATTAATACTTCTACGTTTCCCAAAAGCAAGCGCGCACACACACACACTCAGATTAGAAGTAAAAATAGACTGCAACTTAAAACACACTGAAAGCATTTTGTCGGTTTTATTTAAGAACAGAAAGGGAGGGAGGAGCTTAAGAACTTGGCTCCAATGTCTCCTGCAATTGGCCTTCCTACAAATACATAGTTTGGTGTTAGTTTCTAAAACTTTGTTTATTTTATGTTTGTTTGTTTGTTTGTAGTCTCGGGGTTCGTAAAACTAATTAAGTTGTCTTAAACGAAGTAATATGTTTGTAATCACTGACATTATTTGTGTTGATTACAAAATACGCTTGTGCGTACCAAAGTGTATGTGTGTGTGCGTGTGTTTTGTGTGTGTGGGGATGAAAAACATGTGTTTTTTTTGTGTTCTTGGTAGCGAATTGTAAGTGAATATTGAAGTGAATGTGTAGCAATGAAGTTCTTTAATTAATTTAGATGATAAGAAGGAAGTAAAGTATTTCTGCAGCTTAAATACACTAAAAGACATTCAATTCGAAACAACTTGGGAGATATTAAAACATCAAAGCGATTGAAGTTCAGTGTTCCCAGCATTAGTTTAGACCAAATCCCCAATTTTCAATTTTCATAGCCAAAAATTCCCAAAACAGGGTTTTTCTGTCCCCAAATATCTTCATATTCATAAATAAAAACGGTTCTCACTCTTGATAGTCAACTCGGTTGCACATTTGGTTAAAGTAGCAGATTTGATTAAAGTACTACCGTCTAATTCATAAAAATTATAACAGGTTTATAAAGCTCTTATTTGACAGATTTTCCATACAAATATGTCAAATAACAGTCTTATAAGCCTGTAATAATTTTTATGAATTAGGGGGCTAGTGTTTACATCACTGCAGCAACAAAATGTACTGAACTTTTATTTACTACGCTGTGATTAAAAAATCAAACAAAAAGCTTTAGTAAACATTGTAAAAAAAATACTGGGAGTCACAGATATTCTGTGCTGTGAATCGTTTTGCCGGCAAAACTTAATTTTGTGTTGAGAAAATAAAAAACAATGGAAAAAACAAATAAAAATATACTGGTGAAGAGAAAACGTGACAAAATTCACAACAAAAGGTGGACAGATAAAGAAATTCAGCAAGTTTTAGAATATTTGCAAGAACATGCAGACTTTGAGGTAAGAAAGTCACTCGAGCTTTGTGGTAAAAATCTTAGTGAATATAGCAGAGTTGTAAAATTACTATTAAGAGTGAAAACCGCTAATATATATATATATTTTTTTTTTTTATTTATTTAGCATTAATTGCATAATAAAATTATCGTAATTAATTGGAAAAAATAGGAGTACGAGCTGCCATGGCTATCGACTCCGAGATCTTTATAAAAACTTATATACTTTCTTTAGTTTCAATTAGTTTCAACAATAAACTTAAAGATTAATTTTATATTTTCATCACAAATATTTTTTAAGAGATCTGTGGGTAGCTGGGATCCAAAGATATTTTTCCTTTGTATGTTGCAAGTGGGGCATTCATCTAGGGTGTTAACTACGTTGCTTAGTTTGTTACAGGTAAGGCATCGCAAAGGAGAATTTTTTTCTAGTAAGTGTTTGTGGGAAAATTTCCAATGACCAATTCTTAGTCGAGTTATAACAGATGTTGTCTTTCCGGGACAGTTTTTCGGATAGATACAAGGCCCATATTTAATAACAAATATGTATATTTCTCAAAATTGAGAAAGATTTTTTGTGATAAAATTGAAGCGATCAACATCTTTAAAGAAGACAAAAAAAAAAATAAAGTTGAAGACCTACTGGCTGGGCGACATGCCATGGCTGTTTCATCACCACCTCGTCGCTCATCAGCATCCAAATTAGCTTCGAACCCAGGCCATGACTAATTATATACTGTTTTTTGAAGCAGCAGCGCTTAGAGCATGAAGAGCCCAGGTGGTGGGATGACTACTCGCTGCTGCTTAAAAACACTATAAAATTAGTAAATAAAAATGATACATGTTAATAAAAAAGTAACAATGTTTGTGTTTGATATGATTAAAAATTTTGACAGAAAGTAGATATACAACAACTTGGGTGGCTGAGTGGCTTGAGTGTAGCTTTAGAAACTTGAGCAGCTGAGTTCAAGGATGGGTGCTGACGAGAAGTGGGGCGGCTTCGAAACTGTTAGATGACCACTTAGCTAAAGGTCTTTGATGTTTTCCTTGTCTTGTTTAATTAATATCAATTACAAAAATAATATATAACGAAGTTTAGCCTAATAAACGTAATACAAAATAATAGTGAAAAAAGATTAAAAGAAGCAATAAAAATTATCTTTTAGTATTTTAGTTGTTCGAGCCTTAAGGTCATTTGTTTTTTTTTTTTTATAAATGTTTATGAAATTCGATATCACAAAGGAAATCTTCTTCAGGATATTTATTTATAAAAAAAAACAAGTGACCTTAAGGCTCGAACCATTAAAATACTAAACAACAAAGGTCGAAAAATTAGTATCAAGAAAAATATCTTTTCCACACAATTTATTATGACGCTTGCTGGACATTTTTTTTTTTTTTTATTTGAAAGAAGTGAATACTGTACCAACTTGCTAATATGTTATCTGGTCATATAGTTAGAAAAATTTGATGGCGCAAGTAATGCTTTGCCACAATTTTTTAGAGCAACAGCTTTATAATATTTTTGCAACAGTTTCAAAACTCCATCATAATATAATATTGATATATCCTTTTTGGAAATTCAATTATTTTATAATCTCCCCTCATTTAAGCAACAATTTCGAGCATTTGATGGCATCATTAAATTTCCAGCACAACTATTTAAGGCTAAAAAAAAAAGAAAAAACATATGTATGTATATAAAAAAAAAAGCAAAAGCAACTGTTGGAAAAGAAAAAGGACACTCCTTCGGTATCGATTTCTTTTTGTTTATAACACAAATACTCCATTTAACACTTTCCCTGTTTTATTTATTGTTAATCTTAAATCTATGGAAAAACTTTTTGCCACCACTGCCGGCCCGTCTGCATTCACTCATTCACTTAACAACAATTTATTTCAAATTTGCTGATAAAAAGAGTAAAATCTGTTTTATACATTTTTGGCTTCAGCTAAATAAGCACAAAGAAAAATATGGCAAATAATCTTTTTCTTAGTTCCCATTGAATTTATGGCATTAAATATCTACTCCAGTTATTGTTCATGAGTGAGCAAAAAAAAATTTACATTCCTTTAATGGCAAGTGTTAAAGAGGATTTAAGAAGAAGAGGCAGAAGAAGAAAAACCCCAACATTTAAGCCAAGAAAAGTTTGCTATTTATCCTCACCAGGACTTTAAGCCAAATGCGTAAAATTTATTAAGCATTTTAAGCTGTTTTTTTATTTGAGTCGTTTTCCTTTTTTTTCATTTCATTGCTTCCTTTCATTTGAACTAAATATCTGAAGGAATTTTCATGGCATTAGATAAAAGACAAAATAAGTAGTAAACAAGTGAGTTCTTTTATTTAGAAAAGTTATTTGAAAAGCAAAAAAAGAAAACTAAACTTATTTCTTGGGGTTGTTGCAGACAATTTAAAGGAAAATTTATTGGTTTAACAAATTTTTCTTCCTCTTTTTTTTTTTTTTTTTTGCTTAAATATTTTGTTGGTTTAAAGATACGGAAAAGTATAACAGCAGACAACGAGGAAGCCAAATATGCAGCAATACATTGGGAAATAATTTGTTTAAGTAAGAAAAGTAAAACTCAATTAAACCATTTCCAAATGATAACAGCACTCAATATTGGTTTTTGTACGCGCAGCTGAAATATATCAGAGCCAAGGGATTTTAAGGGGGAAAAATTTTTATTTTCTTATCCAACTCTTACGGTATAATTATACCGTAAAAGTAGCATAAGGCTAGCAACAAACCTGGCACAAACGACGAATTTCGCCCAACACGACGAATTCGCTGTGTAAATTCGTCACATGAAGCACAATAACAACGAAAAACAAAAACATCTGTTATAATCAGGGACCGTAACTCTTATGACTTTTATCAAAAAAAAAAAATCAAGAAATAAGAGTTATTTTTGATTTTTATATTTTTAGATAGAAAATAAGAGTTATTTTTGATATTTATAACTTAAATAAAATAAAATAACTTTTATTTTTCATTTAAAAATATAAAAATTAAATATATCTTTTATTTTTCATTTTAAAAAATTAAAATAAAAAATAAATCTTATTTTTGATTGTTAAAATAAAAATAAAAAATTTAAAAATCATGCCATATGTTGGAGGCATTTCGCCTAAAAATCATGATGGTGTGCAATTAAAAGTTTTCTACAATGTTCATGTATCTATGATTTATTTCTTCAAAAATTTAAAAATAACTCTTATTTCCGGTCCCTGGTTATAATTGATAAAGTTGTTTATTGTTTGTTCAAAGATAAGAAAAAAATTAAATGAATCAAAGAATTTGAAATTTTGTAAAAATAATTAAAATAATGAACACGATTCCAGATTATCTAAACATGATCCCAGATTATATAAATGGGTAAATTTACCAAGCCGCCAATTTTCTCGTTCTCGTTCTTTTATTCGAACGATTACTCGGTCGACAAGTCCAAAAGACGTAAGAGTTTTCATACAAAATCCAATTCCTCTATATCGATCATGTCATCAGCACTGCGAACACAAACGTCAAAATCAATCACTTGCTGTTTTCCTATTGAGTGGGAGTTTTTATAGAAAAAATTTTATATTTATTTGTTAAAAAATAAACTGGGAAATAAAACTAGAAAATCTAAAAATTTTTCATTTTTGTTTTATTTAGTAAATATATTAAACAATTATCATCTGTATGTATGTAGTTTTCCTTAACAGTTCACCTGTTCGGTGGATGGAAGAATATCAGTGTTCAGTGCGTCAAAGTACCTCTTGAATGTCTATGCAAAAAATACTTTTAAATTTTAAAATACAACAAAAACTATACCCACACTTTCAAAATGTTAGCTTTTTTATTTTGTACTTATTTATGCAGGTACTTGCTTTGGCTTGTCAGATACAGCTGACCAGTTTTAAGAAGGGTTGTATTTACACAAGAACAATTTAGTAGTTTTTTATTTTCAATACTGCAACCAAAAATCAACCAAAACTTTGATTTGCCGATCTGGTTTGTAAAGTAAATGAAAAAAAATTCCTGACGTAAGCCCATGCGAATGCAAGCTATCGACATAGAGGAATCCAAATTGATTCGAAATCTAGCGACTACATTTTCATCGCTTACATTTTCTTGCGAAGCAAGAAAAGGAACGGGCAGTGAAGCTACATGCGAAGCTTCACGAAAAATTCCTGTCTTCTCTAATTTATATCGCAAGTTGACCTGCACTATCTACCAAAATCATATATTGTAAACAAAAACCAGTCAAATCACAAATAAATTTGTAAAACTTGTGTCAACGTTTGAAAGCGTTTACATTCTGTTTATGGAGTGCGCCAGAGGTAAAGCGAAACTGTAGCAGACGTCAACAACCACGTAAGAAATTGGGTATTTGCAATGCGCTTCTAATTATTCGTGTTGACTTACGATGGGCATAAACCAACACCATGTCTAGCCCGTGCTGTCAATACGTTCATACATTTATCTTGTTATTTTTTTTTTCTAGAAAAATATTTTTAAAAGCTGGTAACCCTATTTGAAAGTAAAAAAAATAAACAGAAGGGGGGCTTAAATAATATTTTGCCCGAAGTAAATAGGACCCGCTCAAAATTTTGTATTGTAAATGATCGAAGAGAATTGTGACGCAACTACATTTTCAATACAAATTGAAGAACTCGTTGTGAAATGCGAGATGGAATCTTTTCTATTTTAAAAACTTTACTTTATCGGGCTTTTATATAGAGTTTACTTACTCGGAATTGAAAGAGTTTTTTTTTGTGATAAAATTGAAATGATCAACATTTTTAAAGCAGACAAGAAAAGTAAAGTTGAAGACTTATTGGCTGGGGCACATACAGTGTTGGGCAAAATACATGCTCTAATGTATTGAAAATACAAAATACATGAAAGTGGTGTATTTAAAATACAAAACACTGCATTCCAAAAGCAAGTATTTGAAATACAAAATACAGTGTAACAAAAATATGTATTTAAAATACAAAATACTTTTTTAATCAAAAAAGTTTTCATTTTCTTTCATAAACACCAGTTTTTCAAAAGTGATGTCAGACAAACAATCTCTTGATGGCAAATAAAGAAACCCAGCCAACGACAAAATCTCAATGATTTCTTATTAGAAAATGATATTTTATTGAAAGACATATAACGGAATTAAGAAAAAAGTGACAATTAAAAAACGTTTCACCAAATGCTATATAACTATATAATATATAGTCTATCCAAGTCAACATTTGATTGATATTTTTTACTCTTGTTCTACATTAAAATGTCGAACGCTGCTTTTCTTTGTATTGCATTTTTTCATTATTTAACTTTCTGACGGCTTGGCGACTTTCTCAATGTATGAAGTATGTGCATTCTGTTGCGTTTTCTTTACACAAGTACTTTCGTAATTAAATTGTGGTATTTGCTATTTTTTGGAAATAAGACAGTAGCAAAATTTTTGATTTTAGTTGATGATTAGTTCATTTTTATAAAAAGGCATTTATTATAAACGATGTTTCGTTGTGAAAATTCTTGACAAGACTGAAAACTGATTCCTTGATTATTTCAATTATACCAATATATAAAATCAAATACTACTCGATAAAAATAGAATCAAGTTATAAAAAGAAAAACAATTTACATTGATATTCAAATTCAAAGTATTTCCAACAGATGTGTGAATGGAATAATTTTTAGCGTATATATTTTAATATAAATTTAAAATGTATTTTGAAAAAGGTATTTTGGGAGCCCGAGTATTTGAAATACAAAATACTCAAGCGCTTAGTATTTAAAATACAAAATACAAATACGTATTTCAAATACATGTATTTCAAATACTGCCCAGCCCTGGGCACATACCATGGCTGTGTGACGTCCACCACGACGATCATCAGCATTTTTTTCACTTATAATCTATTTAGTCTTAGAAATGGTGTATTTCTTGCATTACGTAGATTTTGTTGTATGTATGTATGTATGTGCCGACCTGAAATTCCTCAAAACATTCTGCGATAAAAATGTACACAACCCAAATAGATTTTCCAGTATCTATTACGAGGAGATATTATATTGTTCAGTTCATTGGCTTGAAATTGAATTCCTGTGTTTCTTAGGGATAGTAGATGATAATAATAATAGTAATAGAGTTAGAGCCAGCTAACAGTGTAAACTGCGTTCATCAACAAAGTATTTTGTTTTATTTTCAACACAAAGTCAATGCAACATCGCAACATACTCACTCGTTTGTAGTAAATTACTGTAGCAAGCAGAGAAACCAATAATGTGTTACATCCTTCTTATTTACTCGTAGTTTAGCGTTCGCTATCAGTATGAGTGTGTTCGTTAATACTTATTTCTCTTACATCAACCGATTTTATTTTATTTTTTCATTCAAAAGAAAAAAAGGTCTGCAAGTAACGATTATCTCCATTGAGTTCTTTACTTTCGCCAACATTAAGTCGTTTTTATGGGATTTTCATTTTCTTTTCATCGTTAGTTGTTTCCTTAAATTGAAATAAATAAACGAAAATTCCCTTTTATTAATATTTTTTGGTGTCCTCGTTGTTGTTGCTTGCTGATAGGAGGAAATATGAGTGCATACGTGTGTGTGTGTGTGTGGCAGAGAGTGTTTGAAACAATATTTCCGCTTCATTGCTTAATGCGCCATAAATGACACGTTCCAATGATTTCCGGTCACTTATAAAATCAAATTCTTTTTTTTTCATACTTTCGCTTTCTTTTCAATTAAATGTGAATACATTTTTAATAAAATGCCAATTGCCACTAAAACGGAGAAACCAGAAAGAAGTTATGGTGCATTTCATTTATCATCAAGGCTCAATGTGCGTGATAACAATCTAACTAATAGTTATTTAAGTTTTTGTATTTGTTGATGCGAGTGGGGGGGGGGGGGCAAACAGTTCAGCCAGAAACAGAAACTTCCGTTTGAAATCCGTTTATGATTTTTTTGGCAATTCTTCTGCAACAAAACTGTTTATTGTATGCCATTGATAAGCATTTTGTTAATTGAATTTGTTTCTTTCTTTCTCAGAAAAACTTCTGTTTTAGCGACAAAGATTAATGGAAAAATAATAAAGTAATATTATTATTATTATTATTATTGTATTATTGGGAATTAACATTAAACAGAGTTTACAAATTAATATCAACATTTTGTTGAAAGTTGTTGTCAGGGTGCGCCATTTTTGACAGATTGTGCTATGGAATATTAGCCCAATTCACAAGCTGTCTTTCTATTGTGTATGACGTACAGAAATACAGATTTGAATCGTACTTTATGAACCATGAATTTTACTTCATTGTCGTGATATTTTTAATTTAATACAACATTTTTAATCTAATAAAACACGATATTTTAAAAACGATTCAAAAGCAAAAAAATGTAATTCCCAAAAACGTACTTATGCATGTTTATGGAGCGCCTCAGAAGTGAAGCGAAACTAGGCGACTCATCAAGCAAGGACTATGCAAGAAATTGTATACTTCAAACGCGCTTCTAATTATTTGTATTGATGTACATTGTGTGCGTTTAAATCAAAATTGTGTCTAGTACTCAGTATTGCCAATATGCTGATATGTATTTCTTTTATTTATTTCATGTAAAATATTTATTTTTTTTACTATAAAATCCTGTTGATTAAAAATACAACAATTATGTTGTATTTTTAAAAACTTTGAAGTAAACATCAAAGCGAATTCAAAAAAGTAAAATATTTTAAAGAAAATTCTGATGAATAATAGTTATTTGAAAAATGTATTAAATCAGGTCCAAAAATAGACCTTACAAATGATGACAATCGTTTCCATTCCGTCTATATGCCGCCGACATTTCGTTGATGTCGCTAATCAAGTCATCAGCAGATTCGAAAAATTCTTAAAAGAATGTTTGAAACTTAACCTTAATTTAAGAATTTTTCGAGTCTACTGATGAGCTCTTAAAGCAAATAAATAATTAAGTTCATATTTGGTTATTAAAAATTCAAATATGAACTTAATTATTTATTTGCTTTAAGAGCCAATTGAAATGTATTAATTCAGTTCCAAAAATGAACCTTTTCAAAAAATATTTGATGTATTTCTCAGCTGTCTATATGCCAACGACATTTCGTTGGTGCTAATCAACTCATCAGTAGACTTGAAAAATTCTTAAAAGTTTGTTTGAAACTTAACTACTTATTCTCATTCTGTTCATGGGAATTATGGAATAAGTAGTTAAGTTTCAAACAAACTTTTAAGAATTTTTCAAGTCTACTGATGAGTTGATTAGCACCAACGAAATGTCGTTGGCATATAGACAGCTGAGAAATACAGCAAATATTTTTTGAAAAGGTTCATTTTTGGACCTGAGTTATTAAAAATTTTTAATTTAATGATTTATTGTAAAAAAATTTGCTTTTAAAAAACTTTTACCTTGAAGTGACATTTGTTAGATAAAAGCTGTTGCCAAAATGGGTTAAAAAAACTTCTGCCGGTCTTAAGTTTACAGCAGACTTTTGCTCGTACGGTCGGCTTGTTCTCGTCTATAGTAGACAAAAAGCTTACTTTTATTTAGCAGTGACTTAAATCATACTTTTTCGATGTCTATAGTTATGGCCCATTAAATTTACGTTTCTAACTTGGGGGGTTACACGATCAAGTTTTGCCTTTCAAGTTTTAATACATTCACACTTTCTTACTAATACACTCACAATTTTGAAAATTGATGCAAACTTGATGACAATTTTTGCTTTCCATAGAGAGCATCAAGTCACAATCAATAAAACAGCTGATAACAATTTTTTTTCGTTCTGTCTTGCAAAATTTTTTTGCAAATATTTTTTTGTTTTGTTTGAAAGTTGCAATTAAAAGTGATAAAAATTAAACAGATTCAAGCTTAAAAATAGAAACAAAAACAACAAATATAATGATGTGCTCCGATTTATAGAGCTATACAGAAGCCACGAAGTTCTGTGGAATATGAATGTGGCGTCATATTGTCAGTATTTCCTTTCTGCCCTCTGTTTCTTTTTCTTCTTCTTTTATTTTCTTCATTTCTGATAGTACTTTTAATGAAGCAGCTATTTTTAATTTTCTTTCTGCGTGCAGCCTACGTCACAGCTATCAATTTTATTGAATTTTGACAAGCAGTATGTGAAAAAAAACTTGATAGCAAAACTTGGTGGTGTAACTGCAGTGTAAAAGAGAGGCCGAGGTAATTGGTTGTATCAAGACTCAACCGGTGGCTGCTGTGATCGAGTAATTAGGAGCACACGAAATTGATTTAAATTTGCACATTTCTTAGAGCTCAACCGAATTACACATGAAAAAGAGGAATATACTTTAAGGGAAAGTTTGAAAAAGATTGTTATTGTGGCAAATGTGGAAAAAATTATGTGTGAAAGAATGTTTAAGATAAGGGTAAATATTTTCGCAAAAGCTCGACCCTTGTCGAGTAAGTAGGCAGAGGGGGCCTCTGCTAGAGTAAAAGTACCATTGATATGTTCTTCCTCCGATATTTTTGGTAACTCGCCACCCACTTGCTCTCTCTCTCTCTCTCTCTCTCTCTCTCTCTCTCTCTCTCTCTCTCTCTCTCTCTCTCTCTCTCTCACCATACAAACATGTTGTGGCCAAATGTCAGTAGGATTACAATGTGTAACTGAACCCCATTAACTTTGGTTGCCTGACATTTCTTTAGGTTAATATTTGTTATTTTATTACTTTGCTAATTAATGGAAATGGAATATATTTCTAACACAATATCAAATAAAAACGCAAAAAGCTGCCACTAAAATTTTATTACATTTTGTTTCTCTTATCAATTGGACATTTAAAGAAATGTTCATTGTCTATCTCAGCAGCAGCATCATCAGTTTTTTCTTTTCATTCTTTTACACGAGGACATTTAAGTCCCCATTATGCTACAAGAAAACTCAAGTGTTACTTGAAAATATTTCAGTTCTACATTTTTTATTTTCTATCACCAATTTGTTACAGAAGAAAAAGAAAAAAAAAGACGGCAACTGCCCACACTTCGGTCAAATTGCTCAAGACAGAGAGGAAAACAGGCTGAATGGAGTTGAGAGTCAAGTATAAATGAAGGCGAACTTTTGACGTTGTTCGTACTTTTAAAAGAGCCAATAATGCCAACGACATCAGTTTCTTTTCTGTTTTTGCTTCTTTCATTGTTACCAAAACTGCTGCTTCAGTTGTAAAAAGAGGGAAGTGAGGAGGAAAGGAAAATGTTGTTGTTAATGTATGAATGAGTGTTTCGAAAAAAAACCCTTTTGGGTAACAAACTGCAAGCGAAAAAAATTGCAATTTTGTGTGCATGTGTGTATGTGTGTGTGTGTGTGTAAGGCAATATTGGTTGGTTGGTCGCTCGCCAGCTGTTTTCTTAAAGAAGATGAATGAAACTCTCTGCCTCGTAATAAGCAATTATTTGCAGGCTTTCGGAACGTAAAATTTTATTTGTTCTTTATGGATTGTGGTGCTGGGCTGCTGGTGGGGAAAAATTGTATATATGTATATAGTCTTTTTGCCACTACAAATGGCATGAATGAACAAAAGAGTTTTCAAGCCACTTAAAGGAAATGCGAAAGATACTTCACAGATTTTAACACACACAAAAGTTCAAAGGAATTGTTGGAGTGTATAAATAAATAATAAAGATATGGTAGGGCTAATTGAAATAGGGCGTGCACAAAGATTAAATACTGTTTAAAAGTTTTAAGGAGGCCAGACTTGGAAAATGTACAGCATTTAAGATTCGAAAAAATAGCAGCGTTACTTGTGCGTACATACATACAATGTATGTATGTATTTGTATTTAAGTAAAAGACCAGGTAGCCGCATAACGACAACAAACACAACACCAACAAACATTTCATGTATTTTTTTTTTTTTTTTTTTTTTTGGTAAAAGTACTACTTTATTTCTGTCACTCATTTGTTTGCGTTTGTGTGTTTGTGTTCCGCAGTTACACGATCAAGTTTTGCTTTCAAGTTTTTTTCACATACTGCTTGTCAAAATTCAATAAAATTGATAGCTGTGACGTATGTAGGCTGCACGCAATTTCATAACAATTCGTTTTCAAGATGCCGTCAAGAAGAAAATTAAAAATAGCTGCTTCATTAAAAGTACTATCAGAAATAAAGAAAATAAAAGAAGAAGAAAAAGAAACAGAGGGCAGAAAGGAAATACTGACAATATGACGCCACATTCATATTCCACAGAACTTCGTGGCTTCTGTATAGCTCTATAAATCGGAGCACATCATTATATTTGTTGTTTTTGTTTCTATTTTTAAGCTTGAATCTGTTTAATTTTTATCACTTTTAATTGCAACTTTCAAACAAAACAAAAAAATATTTGCAGACAGAATGAAAAAAAAAAATTGTTGTCAGCTGTTTTGTTGATTGTGACTCTCTATGGAAAGCAAAAATTGTCATAAAGTTACCCAATAAGCATCTTGGCTGGAATTCAAGTGGAATTACATTTCAAATGCAGTCACAATTTCCAATTTCCAGTGTTGAATTACAGTTGAAACACTGTTGAATTCAATGGCGTATCCAGCAAAATTAGCCATTGAATTACAGTCGAACAAAACAGTACCTTTACAGTGTAATTCCAGCCTTGAATAACAGTGTCATGCAAGTAGAATCGAAAAATTTCTTTGAAAATTTTATTATAAAATCATCATCATCACCGCCGCCAATGATTTTGCATCAAGTCTGTGCCATAAATAACATATGCTTCAAACAAATTTGTTGTTGTTTTTTAATAAACTTCAAACGGACTGGAAAGAGGATGGATTTTAAATGTAATTCAAGCTTGGACTCACACTGGAATTTCAGCATTGGAATTTCCAAAAAAATTTGTGCTTATTTGGTTGCATCAATTTTCGAAATTGTGAGTGTATTAGTAAAAAAGTGTGAATGTATTAAAACTTGAAAGGCAAAACTTGATCGTGTAACCCCCAAGTAAAAACAGTGGTCAGCTGGGCTTGTAAGGCTACCTGTTATCCAGCTGGCTTGGTAAAAAGTTTTATGCATACATAGTTACCGTTTTTTTACACAAATTAAATAAAATACATAAATATTAAGGTCAATTTTTTAGACCTAAAGTAATAAATTTCAATTGGCTCTTATGGCGAATAAATAATTAAGTTCATTGATAAATATATGTATGCATATATTTTTTGTTGAAAGTTGAGCTGTCAGAACCCTGACGTTTTCTTTTGTGGTAAAATATTTGTTTTTATACGTTCCCTTACTTTTGTGCATTTTTGTCTCTTATTGAGAGAAATTATAGTTTACTCTCATTTTACCGCACTTTGTCCAAAATGTCGAGGAACAGAGCTATTGTTATCTAAAAAATTTCTTGATCCTTTTCTGAGCTCTACTGTCACATACGAAGAAAATAAAAATACAAAAAAAAATTTGTTTGCAGCTGCAAAATAAAAAGCATGAGAAGCAATTTCATTAATTCATTTTTTTTAATAATTGCAAATTAGCTTAAAAATGCATAAATGAATTTTTTAGCAACAGCAGCAGCAAAATCCTTTGTCAAAACAGGGATTATTGAATGCAGGCAAAAATAGAAAAAACGAAAAATCAAGCGCGTGCCAAAACATATTTGAAACATGATAAAAAAGAAGAGCAAAAAAAACTCCCCAAACGGAGCCGTTTTCATGGCAGACAGTTAAAATTTTATGGGTGGTTATTAAAAAAAAAACAACAATAACAACAACAAACCCCGAATATGTTATTCAGCTAATTTAAAAATGAAAGGAAACCCCCCCTCCCAAAGATTTTATGGCAAAATATTTTGCCAGATGATTCATGCCAAACACCCAAACTACTGAAATTTGAAATCAAACTACTCTATTCCAACTTCAAGGCCAAAAACTACCCTCGGATTTTGATCTACCCGCTTTTATGCAAAACAATGCATACTTTCTGCAAATATTTCTTCGTTTCCATTTTTTTTTATTTTCTATTTTATAATGAAAAATCGCCATGGCAAATTCAACTCACACTTGCAAATTGTACAATGACATGAAATGCGAGCATAATGACGTTTTTAGTTGGTTAATGAAGTGAGAAGCGTGTGACGTATGGACGTATGGAATGGCGCAAATATGCCGCGCCGCATGTTTCCTGACTGCTTGCTTTGAAATATTAGTTTAGCGCTCAAACTCTATAAAAAAGTAATTTTCTATTCTTTTCTTTTATTGCAACATCCACCCTCCTGACAACATGCAACAAGCTTTAAATTATTTTGAGCAGAATGCCAGCAACCCCTCAAAAACAAGTTCCCCTCGTACCCTCTTCAGTTTCCTCAAGTGCCCAGCAAGTGGAAGAGATCATTAATGTTTGTGATAAAACAAATTTTTGATTATACAGCTGCTCGCGCAGAAACTTGAAATTTAAATTAAACATGTTTTTTCCATTGATGTTGTTGAAAATTAATATTTACCAATGGCCAGGCCAGGCCAGGCTGGGCTGGGCTGGGCGACGCTAAACGAAGCTTTTGAAGTTGGCAAGTGTATTCAGCAAATAATTTAAATACATACATGTTATTTTTCAGAAGGCAAACGAGTATTTTAAGAAGTAAAGATGCTTCCGCAGCTGAGAAAGAAAAAACAAAAACGAAGGCTTGAAAGTTCTTCAAAGTCAAAGAAAAATTTCAGCAACTCAGCGATTTGTTTGACTACAAAAATATTGTAAAAATATGGTTTTGTTGGAGAAGAAATAATAGAAAACAATTACGTTTATATGTTTGCTTTCTCGTTTGTGTGCTTCTATAGTTTCTAAAATACTACAAACAAGATGGCTGGCTCAAGATTGGTCTAAAACTTTTCAAGGATTCGTTCACAATCCAATACCAAAAGTTTTATTATAAAAACCCTAAATTCTCAAAAATGACAGAAAAGAAATGCGGGATAATTAGAATTAAACTGCTGTTGGTTGTTGAAGTGTCAACATTTGAATGGATTAATTTTTAGCGTACATGTATGTAGTATATTTTAACATAAATTTAAAATGTATTTTAGTATTTAAAATACAAAATACAAATACATTTATAAGACGTATTTAAAATACAAATACAAAATACGTATTTGTCTTTTAAATACGTATTTCAAATACTGCCCAGCCCTGATTATAATATCATAGTTCAATGTAATTAAAATTTCAGCAAAATGAAAAAAAAAGTAGTTTTTGAAAACTGACTTGTCAAAAACAATTGTCCCACACATACATATTTAGTTTACACTGTCACACTTTGTGAGAACAGATCGTACGATTGTGTAGGAAAGTGTAGTATGGCCTTTACCTGGTGTAACACAACAAGCTAACAGTTTAGCAACTTTAGTTTTTGTTGATTCAATAAACATTTTTTGCTCTAATATTTTTTTTATGAACTTAATTATTTATTTGCTTTAAGAGCAAATATTTTGAAAAAGCTCATTTTTGAACCTGAATAAAGCGATACACTTCTCAACAACGCACAGTAATCGTGTCTATGACGAAGTGGACGATTTTTGGACCAAAATCATAATGAGCGATGAGGTTCATTTTTGGACCTGAATGAATATTTTTTTTTTTATAAAAATGTGCCGTATGAAAGAAGAAAATTGTTTTATCAGAAAAATATTTGAAGATCGGACTTCCCCAAAACCCCTATTTGCAGCCACTTGTCTTCTTCTTCTTTTCTCTTCTTCTTTCTCTACAAAATTTCAATTTAAAATGTATTTCTTTATTGATCATTATAAAATGTCGCATAATGGACGATTTTACCAGTAATTGGCGGTCAAATATTCACAGCTTTGAATTTGACGAGAGTTTTTTTACGCTGCACGCCTTGTTTAGCCGTATTACTGCGAGTTTGCTGTCCGTCCCTTCAGTTCTCCGAAACAGTGGGAGCTAGAGAGCTGAAATTTGTAATAGGACATGTGATTAGAGGCCCGCTACAGCAACTAATACTAAAAACAACAACAAAACTTAAAACTTCTGTACAAGAGGCTGTGAAAATAAGCTCTAACTTTCGCTCTAGAAGAGACAGAGATAGATGCTTGAAGCTGGAACAGGATATACATATGTATAATTTTTTCCTCCTAAAGCTTGATGGCAATCTTCAGGTCGTTAAGCACTAGCAACATAATTTTTGGCTGCCAACTTGTAAAATCGTCCACAGTGCTACGCGACTGGTCAGCAATCGCTTGTACTCCCACAATTGTGTTCGTTCATTAATTGGAAAACGAAATAATGCTGTTAATGTAGTCTTAATTAAAAAATTTAGTGCGGCCTTTAATTTGCCTGTGTCATTAAAACAGTTTGTTGTCCCTGCCTTCATGTAAATGGCCATACTGATAAGAAAAGACAAAACATAAAAAAAGGAATAAAAATAAAAAAAAGGTTCAGCCGGCTGCCTGCCTGGCGGGGGTGTGTGTTTAAATTAAATAAATACTAAACGAAAACAATTCACTTGGAAACTTGAAATGAAATTTTAAATAAAACACATAAAAACAGGATTATTTTTCACATTGTTGTTTTTCTTTCCTCCTTTGCCGCAAATTGTGTGCTTTAAGTTATTTTGCTTTTATTTTTGTGTGCTTTGTGCCTGATGTCCTTAAACAAAGAGAGGCAAGCACAAAGGACTTGTTTTTTTTTAGAAGAAACAAAAACGTTTTGATAAAATGAATATTTATTTTATTATTTATTTTGTTGCTCGCTCTTGAAATTTTCAGAGCAAATTTCATTTTTAAATGTTCCGCTCACTTGCGAGGAGTTTTAGTTTCATTTCATTCCTTTAAATTATGTTGTATGAAATAAAATGCATTTGTTTATTGCGAGTAAGTGAGTGGCTTGTACTTTGGTTTCCGGTTTGATGTTCTCATTATTTTTTTGCCGGTATTTTGCTCTTCCTCTCTCTCTCTCTCTCTTTCTCTCTGGTTAATGTGTTTTGTTTGGTTTACTTTACTACTTAGTGAAATAATGGACTAAATGCAATTACGCTGGGGGACAGCTATCTATATGGCGGTTACCAAACCCTTCAGCTGAGCTTTGGCATGGTTTATGATGCTTACGAATTTTTGCAAATAACTTCAATACGTTGGAGAGCGAGCAACAGTCTTTCATGTGTATTCAAAGAAAAAAGTTGAGATGTGTTTTGAGTGAATATTAAGAAAACTTTGCATGAAAGTACAAACTTAAAATATATTTAAAGTTGAAGTATATTTTCAATTTGAGCCAATTTTTTTAATGCTCCCTCCCCTCTGTCTTAAATTTAGTTCTTCATACGAGTAATAATAATGTTAATAACAATAATGGTAAAAATAATAAAAATATTTGGTCCCAGTTTGCTCTAAGCAGTTGCGAAAAATATTCCAACCCTAATTCCTGCAGCCGGCCAAACATCTCTCAACCATCAACCATCCCGAAATCCTGTTAAAGGGGATGAAGATGATTTGAAACTTGTTTTTATTTTTCCACATTTCAGTCAGCCGCCGGCTTTAACTGAAGAAACTTGTGCATGCACTTTTTAAGCGCTTGCACTCTGTGTGACTTGTTTAACAGTTCTTCTAATTGAAATAAAAAAAGAAGCAAAATCCCTAAAATGAAACGTTTTTGTTGGTTGGCGGTGCTGAAATTTATCACTTGTGGTTTATAAAATTATTAGAATTTTTTTCGCTTGAATTTTCGAACGAACGAAACAAACAACAATCGGTGATTTAGTGGATTTTCTTTTTTCCTTTCACGTTTCAAATGCTTTTGTGTTGGGCTGCAACTAAATGGTGACCATAAAGCCAAACCTAAAAGCACAATAGTTGTATTGTCAAAAACAACAAAAAAAAAATCGTCAACCCATGCACATACCCATACAAATTATCTTTGTGTTATTCGTAGAAGAAAAAGTGTGAGTTTTGTGTGAAAAAAAGTGAAAATTGTATTCGATTTTCCAGACATTTTTCACTTTAATTTTGCCAATACATGCAACAGACTTTGCTCGCCAGAGACACACGTCGTCGTAGTCGTCCTCGTCGTAGTCGTAGTCGTGGTTCCCTGAATGTGTGGTTGTGATTTACTCAAGTGTATCGTGTACATGTGTGGTTGTGTGTGCGAGTGTGTGTGTGTGTGTTAGTGTAGTGGGGTGTTGTCCTTTAAAGAAATAAATTTAAAAGCAAAAACAAAAACAAAACACACACCAAAAAGGAGGAAGAAATCGAATTTAATGTTGGTTTCTTGTTCATGTCGTTGCCATTGTTGTTGTGATTGCGGTAAATGTTTTGTGCTTGAGCAGCCAAAACAACAACACCAACAACAACAACAATAATAATAACCAAACAAGGAACAAATATTTACGCTACGGAGCCACAAAATCAAAGAATGGTAAGAAATCCATATTTATTTATTTGTTGCAAGATTAAAGGAACTGAAAGAACGGAACTTGAAGTTTTATTTAATGTTTGCAAAAGTTGTGTACATACATATGTATGTACGTTTGTGCATAAGCACAGGGTGCCTCAAGTGAGACACTTACATACCAGAGACTGGCTTGGGTTATATTTTTTCATATTTTTTATAATAAAAATTTTTTGTCCGAAGAGTTTTGTTTTAGCAAAAGCTTAAACTAACATCTTAATTCAAGATAAGATAGAAAAACATTTTAAGGATAAATCCAATTATTGTTTAATCATATTAAATTATGAAAAGAACTAATATTTACAGCTTCACATTCTTTTTTTTTCAAACAGAAAATTTATCAAAATTGTTAATATTCAATTGTTTTGTGTTGGGGTCAAATCACGGAACGCACAGCAAGCCCACGTTCAGGGGTGTTACGAAAATTTGTTCAGAAAACGTCAAATTTTGGAAAGAAAAACGTCAAAAAACGTCATTTATGTAAATGTATAAATAAACCCAAAATTAATTAATTTTATTTAATAAAATCTTTTTATATTGTACAGAAAACAATTCAACATGTATTTTACTATAACAAAACAAGTACAATTTAAATTGGTTGATTGATTTATTTCCAAAATATACACAAAACAAACAAAAAATAATAATAAATAAATAATAAATAATAAATAATAAATAATAACTAAATAAATAACTCTTCACAACTTTATGGTGTATCCCTCGATAGTCTACTCAAGATTCGTGTACTCATGTTTCTTCATAAGATCATTTATTTGCAAGCTCCGTTGTACCTATACGACAAAATTAAGTTTACCAGATCACTAAGAGGCAGAAAAATTATTATTCCGCGTGGCAGTTTTTTATAAATGCAGCGCGTCTTTGGAACCTTCTATCAGCTACTCAGCAACTCAACAGCAACGCAGGAAGTTTCAAAAGATATTTGTTTAACAACTTCACTTAATATATTTTATTTTTTTTTTTATTATATTGTATTTTTTAATTATTTATTTTCTTAACTTTTGTTTTAATTTATATAATAAAAATATTTTTCTCCAGTAGTGCCTAGGACAAGTTGTGCCCCTTTAACACATTTCTGTACTTTAAATATAAGTGAGACCTTGTTGTACAGGAAATGGAAATAAATCAATAAAATAAAATAAAATAAAATAAAAAAACAATAAATAAAAAAGAACATAAAACAAATAGCCACACAGTACTACTGCGCAGTATTATAAACTGTATGGGATATATCCAATGTCCTAATTCGCCAATGATAAAACAAAAGGTCTGCACCGTCGAAGATCAGACCACCATCTCTAAGATTCAAGAGATCTATCTACAGGCGAGAAGTAGTTCCTAACCCGACCGGTCTCCAAACCAGCTGCCAAAGAAAAGCATCGGTGAATCAATGGGTTGTCAGAAGATCGTGCACCTTCCAAGAACTTAATCGAATTTCCGATCATGAAAACGTCAATAGTAGTAGGCGTGGTACAAAAAAATATAGAGAAGAAAAAATTATGGAAGGTTATTATTTTAATTGTTTGAGCCTTAAGGTCACTTGTTTTTTTATAATTGTTTATTGAATTCAATATTTCGATATCACAATGGATATCTTCTTCAGGAAGATATCCATTGTGAGGGGGAATTTCATTTTCGAAGAGTCGAAATGCCGACCGCTGTTACTGATTAGTAGACGAGTTAAATGTATGACCAAGCCCCAACAATATTGCCTTCCCAATACTTCTTTTCGAACACATGGTGCTAGAAAATTAAATTTATATTAGTTGTCACAATGAACACGCTGCCGCTGTGTCAAATTTTGAAATCTATATTAGAATCCAATACACACAATTATCGACCAGAAACCTTTTTCGATATTTTAAAATTTTTTCTTATTAAGTTCTTAGCGCCAAAATTCCTACATAAATTCTTTATTTTATATTGAGAAACAGATGTGTTTTAGTAGTACTTCAGTTTCACTTGACACAAACAACAAACAATTTAAAAATATAAAACTGAAGTCATTGGCGACACATTGTCTGAAGATTTAAGTGTTCGTGTAGGAATGAGTGAATGCGAGATGATATTTCACTTGTCGCGACTGCAATGACTATTAATTTATGCCTAAAAACGGGTTTTACAAGACTATACTTTTTTTGATGTTTGCATATGCATTAAATCCACTGTGAATGTGTGTGTGTGTGTGTGTGTGTGTGTGTGTGTGTGTGTGTGTGTGTGTGTGTGTGTGTGTGTGGGGAGCCCTTTTAAATTACAGTCACATGAACATGATAAAATGGCAGGAAATGGAGCAGGAGTAGGAAGCAATGGTGGTTTGGCAAAAACTACAACAACAGCAGAAGTTCCTAGAATAAAACCAAAATAGTACAAAACAGCATAACAGTTACATTAGGCGCCGCCGAGCTTAACCGAGCCCCAACAGACACAACATCAAAGCAGCACAAACTCTACGAGTTGTAAATACATACAATTTAATGATTGTTAAATTTATAAATGAAAGCCGAAACAAAATATTTCATACAAAACAACTGATTTGCTGATGATAAGGCACCGGCTGTGATTGAAATAGGATTTACGAGCACAATTTTTAGTTCTGCAAAACATTAGGGGGCAATAAAATGTTTCAAACGTTTTTGCCTTCTCTGCAACATTTGAAAATATTGTGCCCCCCTCCCACCAGTTTCAATCAATTCGGAAGACGTGACGTGACGGTTTTTTATGATTTGTACACATCGCATACATAATAAAAAAATTCTTTTAATTAAATTTCTCACATACTCGTACACATGAGCAGAGGCAGAGTCGTATTAACATGTGAATATTTGAACATTTATGTATGTATGTATGTATGTGCCTGCCTGTGTATGTAGAATTTCTACTCACATCCTTTGCTTTCTTTTAACTTTCATGCGCTGTTCAATAATTAATAATAATTATGCTTTAACATGTTTTGCATAACAACTTTTAGACCTGCACCCTGGGCCTTAATGAGGTCTATTGTTGTTCGAAAAAGGAAAGAGTGGTTTTTTGGAAAAACTGTTTTCCACACACACAAAAAAAAAAGTAAAAAAAAAGAAAAGATTCTTTGTTGTTTGCTCAACCATGAATAAAATGAAAATGGAGAAATACAATGAAAATATTTTTTGAACATGTGAATAAATATTGCAGGAGGAATAAAAATCAAACTAAATTTCAATTAGTCCTTGTTATTCCCATACATAATTCATGCATTTCGAGGGTTGCTTCTCATACGCACATATTTTGAATTATTCAAATGCCCACCAACGGCTTTACTCCATTAAGTAGTTTTATTATGATTGTTATTATGAATTTTTTTAAGTGGGTCAATTTTTCAGTACATTATCACACATAATTTATCATGCAGGAAGTGGAAATAAAAACAAATAAAGACGCCAATTTCTTATTATTGCTACTGGTGCGCTTTGAGATTCGACAACTCCTCGAAACTCTTGTGTCTAATTCTTCATTTGCGATAAATAATATAATATATTTTGAGAAGTCCGGCAACTAATGTTTACATGTGTTGTCTTAGCAAACAGCTCAGGTGTCGAGCGTACTTCACACTTATTTCTGTAACTTAGTCTGTGTGAAACTATATTTTCAATACCAGCTGATCTCAAGAAATTTATATGCAATTAGTTCCCTTTTTTTTCAAAAAAAACACCAAAACATTCCTGAAGAAGATATCCATTGTGATATCGAAATATTGAATTTAATAAATAATTTTTATAAAAAAAGGGACCTAAGGCTCGAACAATTAAAATACTGAACAACAAAGGTCGAAAAATTAGCATCAAAAACATACTTCATGAATGTTCATATAAACTGGGATCATGTTCACTATTTTAATTATTTTTACAAAATTTTAAATTCTTTGATTCATTTAATTTTTTTTTATCTTTGAAGAAAACAATAAACAGCTTTAACTTCAATTATAACAGATGTTTTTGTGTTTCGTCGTTATTGTGCTTCATACCACGAATTTACACAACGAATTTTAACCAGCGTATTCGTTATGTTTGGCGAAATTCGTCGTTCGTCCCAGGCGACGATATTTCTTTTTTAATAGAAAAGTAAAAGCTCTCAAAATTGAAAAAAATTTCTTTTGAGTCAAACAATTTC
Source organism: Sturmia bella (assembly GCA_963662145.1). Classification (NCBI taxonomy): domain Eukaryota; kingdom Metazoa; phylum Arthropoda; class Insecta; order Diptera; family Tachinidae; genus Sturmia; species Sturmia bella. Next base: position 24,080,693 of record OY759172.1, read on the forward strand.
TTTACTGTTACACCTTCAAACAAGTATGAGTAATTTGTATCAAAAAAATTATGTTGCAAGGAATTCAAACACAATTTCAGTTTAACTGACTTTTCAATTGACTCCCCCTAAAGGCAAAAACATCAACTCTTGTTGATGTTTCTGTCTATTTGCCAAAGTAAACGGCAGTCAGAAAAGCAACTGCAAACAACTCTTCGAAAGTAACAACAACAAAAACAAGAAAAATATTTTAACAACCCAAATTCTAACAACATGTTAAAGTCATGCGGACATAATGTCATATTTTTTAATAAACCCCATTTGACTGTCAGGCAAACTAGACGCCCTTTTGGCACAACGAGAAAAACTCCCCCTTCTGTGGAAAGAAGAAAAATATTCAAGCCAGAATTTCATCATTAAATAAAAAAAGAAACAAGTATCAAAGTACTTAAGCAGTAGTTATAACAAACGCAACAAAAATAACAACACGGGTAATAACAATAGACACGAGTAGATAATGGATACTTGTTTGCACCGGCAACGTGAATGAAGAGCAAATGAGTGACAGAGAACTGGCTGACTGACTGTCTGTTTGTCTGTCTGTCTATTTGTCTCTTTGTATCACTGTTTCAAAGTACAAATGATCGAATGAAAAGGGTACTACTACTTTAAAAAGCCTGTCGCTTAATCCTGTCAAAGAAAGATTCACTTAATAATTTTCCCAACTAATAGAAGAACTTTCTGTTTGTAGATTCTGCATTTGAAAAATTCACCACCCACCACCAATTTTGTACTGCAACTGCCAATTGCAAATATTTTCTTGACAAAAAGGGGTTACAATTTCTATATTTATATTTTTATTTCATATTCGTTCAAATTGTTTTTTCCTGTTGTTAATGCTAAAATGTTTTTTATGGATTTTTTATAGTCGAATAAATTTGTCATGCTTTAAAGGACCTTCGAGAAATATGAATCTATCCAAAATACATAATGTTTAATTAAGATTATAATAGTTGATGCAGAAGGTGGTGGTGAGGTTGCTTTTGAACACATGTGGAGGGGGGAGCTCAAATGCGTATGAAGGTTTTCAAGTGCAGAACAGCAGTGAAATACATAATTGAAGAATTATTTATTTCTTGCATTTTTACTTGCATGCTAATCAAGTATTTTCGTAATGATTATGGACCAAAGCGCTTTCATGGTATGTACATATGTATGTATAACGATATGTATGTATAACACAGGTGCCTTTTGTGTGTTTTTTTTAATTTTCCGGCTTTTCTGTGAAAACTTTTGATAATTTTTTGCAAACCATCTGCTGGAAATTTTTAGAGTTCGGAAAAATAAATAATACTTCAGCCTTAAACCACACAAAGGATGTATTCTCTGCCTTCTTTTATATACATCTATTATATACTTCAGATATACCAGTCACTATAAAATAGCATTTTGTCTGGCAGCACTTGTATTCTATGAAACGAGAAATATGAATTGTTATTGGTTTCCCCTAGGACAATTTAACGAGCATGTTTGTGACCAACCACAGCTTGATGATGGAGCCTACCGGGGTGTATGATCGTTTGATCATCTTGAAGATCAAAATATTAATTATACGGCCCCTTGGCTCAAAATATCTAAGGGGTTAGCTATACCATCCACTACGGAGATCAACTTTCCAGGCCGACTCTTCCACGCTACTCTACCTGGTCACAGGGTGGGGGTCCTCCTCAGCTGAAACGTAGTGGTTGTTGACTGGCACCCGGAAAATTCGTTTGGCAGATATACATAAATGTACCGAAGTGCTGCTGCTCAGCCACTATACTGTAGTAGTGCACTACCATTGGTTAAGGGCCTGATACTCTCTGCAGAGGAATACGGCCTATCTGATGGTACGATGGGTCCTTTGCGGTAAAAGAAACATCAGTACAGAAGAGTAGATTAGTTGCATTCCCCGTTGCAAGGGGGAATGTGTGTCACCAAGCAAGATACGGTAGAGCTACCCTAGCAATTATAATCTCTATCCCGGGGGAACTGGTTGACGTCATGCATTTCACTACATGGTATCATCGACTTCTAGCACAATAGATCATCTATGGTCGCAGTGCAAAGGGCCATCCTGGACCAACCATACAATCATACAATTCATTGCTGTACTGAAATTTCTATTGGATTAATGGGTAAATATTAATGAAATAAAGTCAGAGTAGGGCTCATCAGAGCCAGCTGCTGGCATGAAGCCTATCACATCTGTCAATCTTTTAAACAGAAAATTTGACATTAAAGGCCATATTTCGCTGACAATCTCTCTGGAGATATTGCATTAAAACTCAATAAAGACCGACATTAATTCAATGAAAAAATTATTTAATTTTCAAACCATATTGGGATTCTTTGATTCAATGAATTCTGAATCACAAAATTTATATTAATGATCGTTTCATTAAAAATATGAATTCTAATCATTAAGCCAATGTATCATTTCGTTTATTTAGTGACAAAAAGGAATTGATTATATGAAGCCATTCGGTAAACACTTGAGTTTGGTGGCCATTGGTGTAATAAAAATGGAACACAATTTTTCTGAAGTTTGTTATTAAGTTTACGCATAGTTTTAATAACAGATATAATCCATTCTCAAATAAAATACCCTTTTCCGTGTGATGATTTTTTTAGGTGCTACTCCCGAGTAGACTTGAAAGACCTTGCGAAATGAACAATTTTTAATGAAACTAATTCATTAGATCTGTGAAAATTCATTGCTGTACTGAAATTTCTATTGGATTAATGGGTAAATATTAATGAAATAAAGTCAGAGTAGGGCTCATCAGAGCCAGCTGCTGGCAAACATGAATTCACATCACATCTGTCAATCTTTTAAACAAAAAATTTGACATGCCAGGCCATATTTCGCTGACAATCCCTCTGGAGATGCAACATTTTTTTGAAAACTTGGTGGCCGAGTTATTAGAAAATTAATTCTTTCGAATTTGACTTCGAAAAAAAAATTGACTTGCACATTTCACTGAGAAAAAGTGTCTAGAAGCAAAACCAAATTTCGAAAATAGTTTTATAAGTGACCGAGTTATTTGAAAACTAATTTTCTCCATTTCAAGAAAAAGCCAATTTGCAACTCGATTTGGAAAAAATGTTTAAGCCCAATTTTCGGAGAAACACTCTCAAAATGTAAAACCAAATATTGAAAATAGATTTATAGATGATCGCATTATTCGAAAAGCAATTTTTTCGATGTCGAAAAAAGTCGATTTAAACTTAGATTTCGAAAAAAATGTATGTGCCCAATTTTCGGAGAAACGCTTTCAAAAAGCAAGAACAAATTTTTGAAAATCGTAATCGAAAAGCAATTTTTCGATTTCGAAAAAAAAAAAACTTACTCATAATATGCTAATATCACTGACGCTAATCTTAAGGGACAAGAAGTGTTTGGAAAATGGGCTTATATAAAGACCGGCTCATTCATTTCTGATAAACTATCACTTAAAAGAATTTACTTTGTTTTCCAAAATGGCTCAAATATGATGTTCATGAAAGTTACGGAAATTATTTTCACAGATTCTTTTTCATTTTATGACCATTTTATGGTGAAACAAAAACCGCTGAGAATCTAATGCTGAATTCTCATTTCAAGTTCGAGACATTTTAATAGCAACAATTTTCATGAATTGTAATTTAACATTCTCCAGTCATTTACTTGCACGTATGTATGTATGTATGTATGTATGCATGTGGTGGTTTTGAGCTGTTAACAATTTGCATCCGCTGTTTTATGTTTAAACTCTTGATGTGTTTCCATTGTTTTGGCAAATTAATAAACATTATTACTGCTATTGTTATTATGTTTTATTTCCCTTTGCCAACACTTTCACGTTTTCCAAACAACAAACTCTTGCATACATCCAACACAGGCAGGCAGGCAGACAGACAGACAGACAGACATAAAATCAGTCAAACTCACATGTTCATGACAATAAATGTAAAAAACTGAAAAGCAAAAGCAAATTCGCTGGCTACATTGGCGTCAATGTCTGCACGAGCAAAGGTTTTTATAGCACTTCCGTTTTAGATGTTACCCCCTCTTCTGCAGCTGAATCCAAAAAAAAAATTAAAAATGAAAAATATCCTGTAAAATACAACAGGCGCCACTAACCCAACTGTATAAACAACATTTGTATAAAGATTAAAAGGGACTTATGAGAACGAAGGATAATTTCTTTATGCTGCTCGAAAGCTTTAAGGGATTTTAAAATAAACTAGACTGCTGCACGGCGGCAGCGGAATAGGAGGAGGAACACTTCTTTTCTATCCAGATGATTCCATATTGCAATGGAATTTTATTATTAAATTATCTTTAATACACTTTCTTGAACGGCAATTAATATCAATTAACTTTACAATTGAGCTGAAAAATGTCAACCCAACCCCCAAAAACACAAAAGTGGAGTATTTGGAGAAAAGTAATTTACGTTGCTGTTAACACCCCTGGTGTGTGTTGTAGTCGCCACATTATTTTGCGGGGCGACAAATTAAATACATCTGTGGTCCGCTCACGGAAAACATACAATTAGCAGAGTCATACATCACTCAACAAACTGGAGATTTATTTGTATGTATTTATTTCCAAAAGGGTAAAAAATAGCAACAGAGAAATTCGATTTTATAATAACATTAGTTCAGGCGAGATTTGTTAGGAATTAATTCCCTTGAGAATATCAATTTTTGTGATTTGATTTTTTTTTTTTCTAATCACAGTTTTAGTTCAATTATTCGTTTACAAATTCAATGTATTAAATTATTGCTAGGAATTCATATAAATAAAGGAAGTAAATTTAAAACTGCAAGTGGGGACAGTTGCTTCGAAGACGCAGCACCTCTCGTCAGCAAGCATAAAGTCTCGAACTCTGTCACTTGGCGCTTTCGTTAAACTTCAGACAAAGTAAATTAATTAAAGTCAATCACCGGTATTCATAAAAAATAAAACGTTGCTGAAGTACATTTTAGAACAAATTTTATATGAAAAATTTGTTCTAAAATGTGTTTCAACAATGTTTTATTTTTTATGAATACCGGTGAATATCATTAAACACTTCAAGTAATAAAAACTTATAATCAGCGACCCTTTTATGTAACTGGCCAAAATTAGAGGTATCGCTAAGACTCTCTAAAAGCAATTAAGCGATTTTTAGCGACGAATGAATGAGCTTGAATAAACTGTGCTGTTGAAAATTTATTTTTGAGGCCGAAGCTAAAATTTTACAGGCTTATTATGAATTCCAAGTGAACATCACTCGCAATGGAAAATCTCCGTCATGAATTCGTACAAAAAGGTATTATGAATTCCGACGGATTCGAAGTTAGTGTTACCATCCTCTTCAGCTAAATTCGAATTAGTTCAACCAACTTTTTAAATGAAAAACAGATGTGTTTGGTTTACATTCTAAGGATTGTTAAAAATATTTTTCAAAAAATAAAAAGAGGAAATACAATGAATTTGATTGCTGCAGCCGTTTCAGTGTGGGAAGAGGAACAAAAGCTGTTAGCGAATAGAGCGCAAAGTCTTGAGGAATGATTAGAATTCCCTTGATTTGGATTACATGGAGTAAGATGTTAAAACAAATCACGAATTATGAAAATGTGTTTTCCAATTTTTCGTTTAGTTTTATTAAAAACTTCCGGCTGAACAAATCTGCACAATTCGATTTCTAATTCAATCTGCCTGGATGTGGATGCTGCAATGGCTTTTTCGTACCACTTTTTGTACACACATTTAATTCTATACATAAAAGGCTGTTTTTATTTTGTTTGTTTATATCAAGGCAGCTTGATACCAGGTAATCGCATAACTACAACAAACACAACAACAACAAACACTGCATGCATTTTGATGGTAGCAAAACTGTATTACTGTCATTCGTTTGTTCGCGTATGTGTGTTTGTGTTGTGTATTTTGGCAGTTATACAAGCTAAAAGCAGTAGTCAGCTGGGCTTGTAAGGCTACCTGGTATCGAGCTGCCTTGGTTTATATGGTTAATTATTTTTCAAGCAATCTATCAGATGTTGCAATGGTGTATATGAAGCGATTTTTTCAACACATAAAATCAGCACATAGTTTGAGTTACTTTTTTGTTTCAAATCAGGGCAAAACCAATAAGTATTTAATTAATTAATTATTAAAGAAATATAATTTTATAATTATATAATAAATAATAAAAATATAATTTTATAATAAATATTAAAGAAATATAATTTTATAGCTACTTAAAAATTGTTTTTATTCAATTTAAGAACTTCCTTTCAGTTTGTTCTTATTTTTAACTATTTTTGTATTCTCCCAGCAGTAAGAAGAGTTCGTACAAATTTTTGGAAAAAAGAACGCTAAAAGTACGTTTCATTCGGAATTCATAACACCAATCTCCCGAATTTCAAAAATTTCGGGAGAATTTCGTAGCTACGTCGGAATTCAGGATAGCATTTTTACGACGGAATTCCGTCGTCGGAGTCTCCGACGGAATTCATAATAAGCATGTTAGTTTTTTCTTTAAAAAAGTAAAATTTTTAACAACAAAATGTTTTTCGAACCAAAAATTAGACGTTTTTTTAAAGTTATATTTTTGGACCTGAATTAATACATTTCAATTGACTCTTAAAGCAAATAAATAATTTAGTTTATATTTGAATGTTCAGAAAACTTTTACTTTTTGACACTTTCAAAAATTACAGGTGCCCACATACCAATTCGCTTTAACATTTTTCCACGAATTTATCTTCTGAGTTGTCAAAGCCGATAGAAAACGACAACAAAACTTGTGACGTCTCGAGAGAAAATGTTGAAGCGAATTGAATTGCGACCACCTGTACTTGATTCGCCTTGGTAGTAACCGATGGCAACTCGTTGTATAGAAGGTTGTAAAGAAAAGTAAAAGAGTTGCAAAACGAAAAGAAATGTTTGCTGTGTTAAAGGTTTGTTTGAACACTTCTGATTCTCATTTTGTTCATGGGAATTATGGTATAAATAGTTAAGAAATATCGGCGGCATATAGACAGCTGAAAAAGACAGAAAACATTTGAAAGGTCTATTTTAGAATCTTAATTAATACAAAAAGTTAAAATTTTAGCGACGACGCTTAAACTCAATTTTCACCAGCACACTTTGTACAAGAATAATCCTCGCTAAAAGTAGCTTAAATGCAAAAATACCATAAACGCAACACGCCAAAATAAGAAAAGGCAACTCTAATGGCTCTTGCTTGACTATCACAAACAGAGTTGCCGTTGAAAATTTTTAAAAAGTGTCATAAAAGGGATATTCTTTTCAAAAAAGGTTCAGAAATAGGGTACTTTAAAATAAAAAAAGGTCACATTTTAATAACACAAAAAAAAACAAGATTCAAATTTACTTTTCTTATTTTCTTTAAAAGGTAAGCTAAACAGCTGTTTAGCTGCCTGATTTCAAATCACAAAAATACTAAAAGTGTTTTGTGCAGAATTGCATTTCAGTGATTTCAAATCACTTTCATGAAAAGTGAACACTCCCCTCTACCATATCAATGTAAGTTGATTCCATTTTACATATATAATTAATATTTATTCTGTTACACCGTGAAGGGAGTCAACAAACACTTGATGGTGTTTCTGCATATTTTTTTTAATTCTATATTTATTTGTTGCTGCTGATGACAGGAGAAAGTAGCAAAACCAGAAAAAAGATTATACAAAAAGAAAAAGTATTTATTGTTGTGTTGCGCTGCTGTCCTTTTGTATAGACTCTTTTTTTTTAATTTAATGTGATATTTTTGCGTTGACATGTTTGCGTTTTGACATGTGATTTACGAGTTTTGTTTTCCCTCCCCCGCCACAAACGGCAGCCACAAGGCCAGAACACCTCTTGTGTTTCTTATTCTTTTTTTCATCGTGTTGAAAGGCAACTGTGATAATGTTTTAGTTCCGCATTTTTAATGTTGCAAAAATGAGATTGAGTCGTTGTTTCCGTAACAATGTTTTTTTCCATTTGTTTGTTTGTTTTTTTTTTATTTAATGGAGTTTTCTTGAAGTAAAAGACAAAATAATATAAAAGGCTAAAAATAAAGGGTGTTTTTCTCAATGTATAGAACTTTAAGTTGGCATTACTGTTCAAAATGGCGACCGATTTAACAGCTGTCAAGTGATTTATTCTCAGTTTGGTTTGGCAATTCATCATGAATAGCCAAACGATCATCAAGTAAGGCGTAGATTCGTCGAATGGGCCCAAAACGAGATTGCCGTTGTTCCCGATTTCCATAAGCGAATTTTGTTTAGCGATGAAGCGCACTTCTGCTTGAATGTCGACGTTAACAAACAAAACTGCCGCATTTGGAGTGCAGCTAATCCTCAAGTGTATGTCGAAACATCGTTACATCCAGAAAAACTGACTGTTTGGTGCGCTTTATGGGCTGGTGGAATCATTGGTGCGTATTTCTTTAAAAACGATGATGGCCAGAACGTTACAGTCAATGGTGAGCGGTATAGAGCCATGCTTACTAACTTTTTCATTCCTGAATTCAATAACCATGATTATTATTATTATTAATGCTAGGTTGGTCCAGGATGGCCCTTTGCACTGCGACCAATAATTATCTATTGTGCAACCCTTTTCCCTCACGAGCTTAATACATCAAGAAACAGTACTAGCTCCTTCTGTGGAAGCCCTTGCAAGTCCTGTGAACCCAATGTATAGGTCTGCAATAGCCTGTATCTTCTGTGGCCAAATGCCACACATTCAGTAATCAAGTGTTCCATTGACTCCTCTTCTTCTCCGCAAAATCTGCAGGTTGCCGTGCTGGATAGTCCCATTCTGTGTAGATGTTTCCTGCAAGTATAGTGTCCTGTTAGCGCCCCACACAGTGTCCTTAGATTCTTCCTATTTTATTTTAGAGCGAGATCCGCTCTCTTGGCATCAAAGCTAAGAAATTTCTTCGAGTGTTCCAGACCCCTAGTGTCATTCCACAGTTTCTCTGTGATGGATGTTGTCCATTTTCTGATCTCCCCCCTGAATAACCATGATGGCCAGGAGTTGTGGTTTCAACAAGACGGCGCAACATGTCACACAGATCGTGCCACAATCGATTTGTTGAAAGACACATTGGTCTATGTGGATGCGGATAAGCCACAAACGCTTGACCATTTGGAAGACAACATTCGCCTTGTTATTGCCGACATACGGCCACAAATGTTGGAAAAAGTCATCGAAAATTGGACGTCCAGATTGGACTACATCGGCGCCAGCCGTGGCGGTCATATGCCAGAAATCATTCATATATAAAATGTAATGCCACAAGATTATCTTTCGAATAAATAAAATTCATGTCAATCGAATAATCCATTGTTGTTTTATTGCAACTCAAAGTTCTATACATCGAAAAAAACACCCTTTATATTAAAATTGTGTTTCAGAAACAGAATGAATTCATGTAAAAACTTGTTTTCTTTCATTTTATAAGCAACAAAATACTTATGTATTTCAAAATACAAAATACACATGTAATACACATCTAGTTTATTAATTAATACAATTTTTACACCAACTTCAACAAATGAATATGTTAACAATAATAAAGAATGACATGATATGATATTCTTTAATACACAAAAATCTAATTTATCTTAATTTTATTGTGCAGCATTTTCCGGCATTTGTTAACTGAGACATTAGTTTTTATGTAAATTCTTTTTTTATTATTACTTTTCGTTTACTTTTATTGCATTTTGACATTCAATTTCAATCTGGCACCAGCAGCGAGCAGCAGGCGGCATAAAAAATGTGTTTTTTTTTTTAAATGCAGACGACTTCTTAAGTAGTTGGTGTCAATTTTTGACATTTCTTTTGGACACTTTTATTTGCTTCCTCCCACTTTTGTGTGGCTCTAATGAGTTTTTGCATGTAAATTCATCAAAATGACAACTTTTATTGTCAACATGATTACCGTTATTTATCTCTTTAGCGAACACAGACGAGAGATGAAAAAGAAAACAGCTCAAATGAAACTAATAATAAATAATTTCTTTTTATTAAAATATCTAATTTTTTTCTTTTTTCTCTGTCTCTGTCTCTCTTTCCAGAGCCAATGCGGGTCACCAACATTTGAAAAAGAACTGCGTCAGCAATTGGAAAAGTAAGTAAATGAATGCAGCAATGAAGGCAGTGAAGAATACAAAAGCAAACAATTTATAAATACAGTTTTCAATTGATTTGCTCCTTATTTTCTTGCACGAAAGCGATAAAACGGCTGTCGCTTAATAATTTGTTAGAAAACTAATTTCCGCTTCATAAGATTTTAGAAGTTAATTATTGAAATGGAAAAAAATGCTTGCAGTAAAAAAGAGCCAGTTCTGGTTGCAGTCAAATCATGATTTGATTGAGTTGAGGGTTGAGTTTTTTTTTGCGCTGCTTTTCTCATATTAATCAGGGTTCACTATATTAAATTGTTTATGAAATTTAAACAATGAAATTGTTTTAATCTACAATTGTTGATAGTTTTATCAGGGGGCAAATCACCGCATTCGAAATCAAGTCTTCTTTTGTGTGTACAAATATTTCGACGTCGGCAATTTTTTGGATCACAGTATTCGATCGCAATTAATATTGTCTACTACTATTTTTTACATCGTAGTACGCTTTTGACAATAAGGAAACAAAACGAAAAAGGAAAACAAAATATAAATAAATTGGTAAAAAAAACTGCAAGATAAATGAGTCCAAATGTATTTTTATGTTTCTCATCTTCAGAATCGGAGGATGAGTCCAATATTGCCATTATAAGTAGGAACATTCGTGACAAAAGCAATCCGTTTTCATTGCCAGAAGCTGAGTAAGTTGTGAGTTTAAAGCAAAATATTAGAACTAAATGTTTCATCGTTTGTACATAGATTCAAAAGACATTTTCGGCTCTCTAAGGAAGCTTTTTAATACGTTTTATCGGAAATAAATATCTCTGGTCACATGTCGACGAGCGTACCACGCGTATTGCAGCTTGCCGCTACATTGTCCCTTTTGGCCAGTGGCAGCTTTCAGCACACGACCCGGAATTATTTTTAGTGGGGTTGACACAAAGCACTATGTGCAAAGCGGTGAAAAATGTAACAAATAAAATACACCACTTAGTGGAAAATATTTTTCTTGGTATTCACTTTCCCTAAAAACAAATAAAATTTATATTTTTTAAATTATTTCTTTAATTTTTTGTCGCTTCTTTGCTATTTTATTTGTTTTGCTGCTAAAAGCTAAAGTTTATTTGTTTTCGATAGTGTAGTAACAATCGACTACAACATCGATTAGATGCGTTTCGATAACGAGTCCTGTGATCCACGTTAACAGCATTTCGATGACAAAGCACTCGATTTCGAATGCGGTGATTTGCCCCCAGGTTTAAGTTTGATTTTTACTTTCTCAAAATAGAGAAAGATTTTTTGTGACAAAATTGGAGAAAAGAAAAGTTGAAGACTTAGCAGCTGTTTCACGTCCACCTCGACGCTCATCAACACCCCACCTCACAACTGTAAATCATAAACTTTGCTTGAGTGAATCAAGAAAGAAATGAAATTGGGAAAAACTCGTTGCGCAGACACGACCTCCAGTCATATAAAATTTTTCTTAAAAACTTAGTTTTAGCTGAGTTTTTCATTAGCGTGCGCTAACAATTCATGAATACTTCTATAATCACGCGTCTTAGTGAGAACACGCTCACCTCCTGCATCATCCTTTTCTCACAATTCTCATTTTAAAAGGTTCGCCAAAAAACTTTTTTTTTTGAAAACGGCGCAAAACATAGAGTGTAGCCTCGGCTGTGTGTTACGTAGCGCCGTTTGGTTGAAACCAAATGTTGCCAATATCCTCCTCTTCAAGTTTTGGGAACAAAAATTCGTTCAGCATGGCCCGATAACGATCGCCATTGACTGTAACGGCCACTCCCTGCTTTTTTTCGAAGAAAAATGGCCCAATTTTGCCTCTGGACCAAAATCCGCACTAAATCGTGACACGTTTTGGGGGCGTCGGGTTTTCAAGGGTTTTCTGTGCCCCAAATGCGTCAATTTTGCTTCTCTACATACCCGCCAAGATCAAAATGAGCTTCATCTGAAAAGATGATGTTTTTTTGGCGAAATCGGCATCTTCTGTAAGTCGATAGCAGGCATGTGGGCCAGCGAAGCGTATACGCAACCATATTCGTTCAGCGCAACGATAAAACTAACTATCTGTCAAATCAGACATGAGCTAGGTTAGGTTAGGTTAGGTTGATTGGAGGGGTTTGCTTGCCCATGTCTTGCGACATACACCTAAGCCAATGTAGGCTTGTTGTGCGCTCCGTGGATTTAACCGTGATACACCTTGACCCATAGGTCTATAGGAACTCCGTGTCATTCACAAAGTTCCTTAATTTCCTCCAGCATATGCCCCGTAATTGGGTTATGTCTGGTAAGGTGTCTCTCCCAAGATATCGGGATCGTATTTGTGAGAAGGCGGGGCACTGGCATAAATAGTGCTCTAGAGTCTCGCTCTCCTCCTCACATGCTCTACATTCATCTAGTCCCGCTATTCCCATGCGGTTAAGATGTGCCAGTAGTTGAGAGTGGCCTGTAATGACTCCCATTAGTCTACTTAATTCGGACTTGCTAAGTCTTAGCAGTCCCCCTGTCTTTTCCTCATCTGGATCTCCCCATAGAAACCTTGCATTGATTCCCACGGTTTCGTTATTCCAGAGAGTTAAATGGGCCCTATGTGCACAGTTCTTTAGCTCAGATTTAACTGCATCGAAAGGTTTCGCGCATACCAAGCTTATGTTACTTAACTCTCTTGCTCTTGCAGCAAGTGAGTTTGCTCTTTCATTTCCAGCTATTCCCGCATGCCCTGGCACCCATATGATGCACAGTTCACCACGAGAGACATGAGCTAAGTGCTACCATTCACGAAATAAGCACTAGTTGAAAAAAAAGTTAGATGGTGGACCTTATAGCTGCTTTTTTCAACACAATGAGCTTAAATCTTTTAGGTGCTTTTTTGAATACGCGTCTAAGCTCTGTCGTAAGTTTTGTCGAATTTGATTTAAGAATTTTTCTCAAAAACTTAATTTTAGCTGCGTTTTTCATTAGAATACTCCAAAAAGAAATGTTTGTCATTCGACAATCAGGTATTCTAGTTCCGCCGTAAATTGTGTAAAAATCTTTTCATGGACACGCCCACTTCCCATACATCATTTCAGTCCGCAACTAATGCCATTTGCGTTTCTACACATACATTTATTTTACACTTTTTTCTTAAAATGCCACTTTTAAGATTTTAATGAAAATCAGATCAAAAGAAAATGTCACCATAACTGCAAATAATTAAGTAAAATTAATAAAACAGTGCATTTGGCGCTTGAAAAATCCGTACTTAAAACAAGCACAATACACTTGATTTAAGGGAATCCCTACTTGCCGAACTTCTGACAAATGGATTGAATTGTTTTTTTTCAGTGTAGGTAGTGGATTTTGTGTAGATGTAAATAGGCTACAAAAGTACGTTGCTGTCTGAATGCAGCCTTAGAAAGAAGCTTGAGTGCTCAAGTACACATTGAGCTCTTTTTTAAATGGTGTAAATCGTTTTTCTTTTGCTAATGTAAAAAAAATGTTTTGTTTTTTCTTTTTTCTTTTTTTTTAATATTATAATTCACAATCGCCTAATGTTTAGTGCAATAAAGAACGTTGCCGTTTTCTGTTTTTTTTTTGTTTCTTTTAATCTGCTTTTGCTGCTGTTGTTTCAACACAACAGATGCATTGGCGTCGTCATTAAGAGGTTTTTCACAGCCACATGCTTCCTTGCAGTTGGTTTGTTTTCCACAAAACCACAATTCGCAATGTGGAGAAAGATAAAAAGGAATTTAAGCCCGAATTCAATGTTTAGAGTCCCAAATGCAAAAATAATTTACTCTCCAATTTTTCTTTTTTTTTTTTGCTTTTTTGCTGCCATTTCTTCTGGAATATAAGAAAATGCAAAAATTAGTATGTATATAAACTAAACCACGATGGTGGTTAAATGCACTTTGTTTGCTCAGGGAATTGGTGTGCGGTGCATGTGTGTGTGTGTGTGTCGAAGTTGTTCCATCAAAAGCCGCTAAAAGCTCCAGGCAAAAGTTAAATATGCACTTTAGAAACAGCCTGCTGCTGCTGATGATGACGACGACGACTACGACGACGATGATGATGAGGTCTTCTCAGTTGTTTTCTATTTATTTCTGCTACAATGTACTATTAGTGCCATAAATAAGTCGTGTTGTAAATTACACATTACAAAAAAAAAATTGAAAAAAAAAATACATACATTTTGTTTCTGAACTTTAATTGCCTGGAAAACACCATCAATCACGACCCTCGCGCCAAAAGAAAATTTTAAAGGCACACAACCTCTAGCAGCTGAACCAAATGTTTTGTGAAAAAGTTTTCTTTTTAGTTTTCTTATTATTGAATTTAAAAGCATTTATGTTAATAAACCAAGCCAAAGGTGATAAATTTGTTAAGCGGTAAAATGTCAATTACATGCATACATTTTGTGCGCTGAAGAGAAAAAACAAATTATTCAAGTTAACAAGTTCTTTTAAATTTATTTTGCTGCCAAGAATATGTTAACGAAAAGATTTTACTGCCTCAATATATTAAAAATAAATAAACGATTTTGTTCCCATTTAAATGTTCATTTCTCTTACTTTTTCTATTTCATTGCAGCATGAGTCGTGTCATTAAATCGAAGGAGCGTAAACAACTTCAAACATGCCGGGACCATAAAGCGTTACAGGTTTGTTCTGAGCCTTCAGAAGAGAATTTTTCACAAATAATTACACTTCTATTCTCATGTACAACAAATATCTTGTAAATTTCAGAAATTTTCATAACAATAAGCAAAGACTATTATTTAATTTATTTTTTTTTTTTTTTTGTAACTTGTATACAAAAATCTGCGACTTTGAATTTTTGCACTACCCCCCAGTTAAATGACGCCTCATTTTCTTTCGTTTCCGTCTGATTGTTAGAAATATTCATACGTAATTTGCTTAGATAGTGCTGACATCATTTTATGTAAATTTCCAAAGAATAAAATTAAGTTAAAAGGATATAAAAATGTCAAACAACTGAAAATTTATTGCATATAAAAAGAAAGTTGATGAATTGCAATACTGGATTAACAAATATAAAATGCTGTTGTGTTGAGGTCGAAAAAACATTTTTTGTTCTGAAAGGGTCATCATCTTAAAGAAAAAAAAAAAAGGTTGTTTAGTTACTGGTAATAATTTATGCCTTTTCTAGACTAAAATTACTTTGTAAAATTAATACAAAAAATTTTTAAAATTACAGAGATTTTGATTAGAACTTGATTAAGATTTCTAAAAGAAACTGCTTAGAAAGTAACAAATTTTCTGTACAAAAAAAAGAAAAGAAATCGCTCAGAAACGCAGAAATTTTCCAGAGAAATAAAACCTAAAAAAAAGTTTCTATTGAAAAATTACACAGAATCGCAACCAACATTCCACAGAAAAACTGTTACTGTTCACCTGAGTAAACAATGTAATGCATTATCCATCCCTGTGTTATTTCACGAATGCTGATGAGAACTGCGATGGCTTCAAAACAGTTAGCTGTCCCCTAGCTAAACGGTTTGATGATTTCTTTGTCTTGTTTATTCAATATCAATCACAACAACAATACAAAATGGACTTTTGAGCCCAATGAAGTCAATACAAAATAATATTTTCAAAAGTTTCCAAGTCTACTGACAAGTATTTAATAACTTTAAGAATTGTCCGGCGACAACTACTTTAACTTTGTTTAACTTTTGTATTTTCTATATGCCACATGTGCTGCCTCTCATTCAAAGTTTTAAAGTTTAAACATGAGAAATGAGTTTTTATTTTTTGGGGGGAGTTGGCCAAAGAAAAACATACACAAATTGCCCACAACTATGACTTGCTGCAAAGGCATAATTAGTAGTCAGTCTAGTGCTAATGCAAATGTAATTAGCACCATTTGGGAAAAAAAATTTGGTCATGGCAAAATGTAATTAGCAGTTGCAAAAAAAAAACTAAATGAAAATTTAATTACAAGAAATATTGAATTTGAGTTTAAGGAGTTATCTCAACTGAATAACATTCTTTCTTGTTTCAGACTCGTTTCGCCCGCCAAGAGAATTTGCTGCACACGCTGCAGCAGGAGAATAAGGCGTTGCTGTTGCGCATACGCCAATATGAGCACTGCCTGGATGATGTGATGCGCAAAGTTGTGGACGCCATAGTGGCTGAGGACAATTTGCGAGAAGAGGTGGCACTTTTAAAGGGACGTGTTCGGGACTTAGAAGCACAGAATGCGGCATTATCAGCCAGTCCGGCCAAGGGACGAGACGAGGGCTATTGCACCATGAGCAGTGGCCAACCACAACCTTCAAATGGTCATTTGGAGGATTTACCTGAAGAGCCGGAACAGTGGCTGTTGCCGGCCGAACCCTGTTCAACGGAAATGGAAGACTGGAGTATGTCGCAAGAAGAATTGGCTGTGATAACTTTGGACGAAGAACGGGAACAACAACAACAGCAACACCAGCAACACAGACGGCAACCAAAACTGGGGGAAAATGATTGGATTTGGAATTCCACAGATTTGCTGAATTCCACAATGGTTGAAACAGACTCGGTGGCCGATAATATATCGCAGTTGTTGCAGCAAAAGGTAACACAGAGCGTAATATTTAAAAATTACTTCAGAGCTTTTGTAATAAAAAATACAAATAAATTTTCAGATCATTTATTCGGAAGATGAGGAAGTGGCCTGTACAGAGTTCACCAATGATTTCTACAAGCTGGTGAACATACGTTCCAGTTCGGCACGCAGTTTATACTCGTATATCGAAGGCGAAACAGACGACGAAGATGATGACGAGGATGACGAGGAGGAGGAGGAAGACTCCGAGGAGGACGAAGAGGATGATGGCAATTCAAGTTTATCGCCCAGTCATAAACGTCTACGCTCAAAAGTTTTAAAATCCCGCCAAAAAGCCCCCAGTCCAACACCCAGCGAAGCTGGCCGGGCTCAAGTTACCAGCTGTTCCTCTAGTGAGACCGATGACTTGTCACACTGTACCACACATCAAGCAATAACCTTACAAACTTTAAAAGAAAACGAAACAATGACTGAAGACGTCACGCCAACCGAAGAGGAAGAGACTGTGGAACAGCACAGCGATATAGAAATCGAAGATGTACATCTGGATGATGGCGATTTGAAAACGCCCAACATTATAATGCATCATACCAATCATCAGCGACATTTAAGCGACCACATGACCGAAAAAGAATGCATAGAGCAAATAATAAAAAGCGAATTGAGCCGCACACCCAGACACAAACTAATGAAGTCTCAATCGACCATCGAGGAAAGGGAAACAAACAATATTTTGCGAAATCGCCAACATCAAAGCGAACACATCTCCCAGGTGGTCAGAAGTGGTAGCGTAAATGGCAATTTAGTTCTGAAGGCCAGATACCAAGAGCGCCTACAGAACACAAACAATTCCTGGCGACGCAGCAATGGCTGGAAACGCGTGATATCACCGTCACACTCCCCCACAATAGCTTCCCCTAAAAAGGCAAGTAAACTACTCAAATGAAACAAAAAATTATGCCTAAATCAAATTTGCTTTTAGGAAACCAAATCTAATGAATTGAAAAGCCCTCCCAAGGCCACTCCCACACGCATACCTTCTTGCAAACCTTCCAACAACTCGTCTACCATCAACCAACAACAACAGCCTCAAAAAGTCTCAACAAATTCAAATCATCTACAGAACTCTCAACAATACTCACGTAAATCAAAAATTCCTCCACCCGTACCCGTAAGACGTTCCTATGCTAGTTAAATCTTAGTTGAAAGACTATTCTAAAACGAAGCGCAAAGTACATGATTTGCGTTTCGCAAGTCTTTTGTATATAGAAAAGAGTATAAGTGAGTGGTCGTAGTAGTCTAAGTTTAAACGTAAGTCCGCAAAACATTAATTATAATTGAAAGGAAAAAAATTAAAAAGACTAATATGTGATATGCATTTGAAAAATATTTAAACAACAAATTTAATCTTAACTTTAGCAACTAAAAACACCAAATTCAAACAAAAACGATACAATACAACTGCCGTTTCAATAGACTTGACATAAAGTAACCACAAAATCATAATCAAAAGGCATCAAATTTAGAGGAATTAACATTTTTTTATATAATTTTTCGTCCTGCTAACACTTTGCCCTGAAATAAATTTCAGCTTAAAGTCCAGAGACTTCTAATACGGACCAGAAGTTTAATTTAGTCACTAACACCTGTTGCAAGAACAAGTTCTACATGGCATACAAAATTGCGTCGTACTCAAAGACTGCTATTCACAACTTGCCGGTGCCGGTCGAATTTTACTGGCCGCATCTCGCCACAAGAGTTCATAAATTGAAATCTTAAATTCCTACCGTCTAATTCATAAAAACTATAACAGGTTTATAAAGCTCTTATTTGACAGATTTGCCATACAAATATGTCAAATAACGGTCTTATAAGCCTGTTATAATTTTTATGAATTAGGGGGCTAAAATATAAAATAATTTATATTATTATTGGCCAGTTGCCGAAATCTAATCATAAATTACTGCATTATCAATGCAACGCATTGTAAAGGGTGGTGGCACCAAAACTCACGCACGCTGCTGATTGCAAAAAGAAACTAAAACTCAAACTATATATTTATAGTTATCCATTAGTTTTATCTTTCTCAATTCTGAACAAGTAAAATCGAACTCAAGCCCGTTAAAAGTAATTAACAATTAGAAACAGTTTTGAACAAATGATGTGAATATTTTTTGTCACAATAGAAGCGAGTAGGGCAAATATGTATAAAATATGCGCCGAATGCTGGCCACCGCTGCCGAGGCGTATGCACCTCTATCCGTTCATCCATATGTTCAATAACTTTGAGACATAATTGAGGTTCAGTGCCTTTAATGTGCTGAAATATCTTAGCCTTTAGCTATTGCATTATTCTTGGCTTATTGATGTAAAAATTTTCTTTAAAATATCCTCGAAGAAACAAGTGTCAAGTCGCACTGAGTGTGGTGGTGAATTAACACTGCCGCGACTTGGCATACCACCCACGACCATTGAATTTCTCACTCATAAAGGTGGGATCATACGATTGCCGCAATGCACCAATTTTTGTTACATTTTGTATGCCAATCGTGTGATAGCACACAACTCATGCGGCAACTCAAACGAATGTTGTTCCTATTTGTCCCAATCAAATACAACCCTGATGCCACAACCGTGTGAACACTTGGCATACAACTAATCACCAATAAAAATTCTAAAAATGCACCAATATTTATTGTGTTCTCATGCGGCAACCAAAGGAGGCAATGCCCGCCAATAATCTACATACATACATACATACATATGTATACATACATTTATTTAGTTTCAAAATTGTTTAAACGCGTCTTCCAAACATGATTTCTGCTTTTCAATCAGTAAAATTCAATTGTTGTTACTATTCATTTTTTTGTTTTTTCAGCCCGCACAACATTATAATTTCAATTCCTCTCAATTTCCTCTCTTTTTAATGAACAAACCATATTTTTAACATTTAATTCATTTTTTTTTTTTTTTTGGAAAACAAAGTTTGTCATCAGCTACAACAGCTGTTTCTCAGAGTTGCCGTATAATATAGCAATCGTGTGACTATAATGCGGCAATTATCGGTAGTAAATTGTTTTGCGGCAATTTGCGACAATAAAATTTCAGTAAAATGTCACAATCATGTGATTGCAGAGAATTTGATTGGGACAAATTTTTTATTATGCTCCAATTCAGCCCAATAAAAATTGTGTAAAATTGGTGCATTGCGGCAATCGTGTGATCCCACCTTAAGAGTCATTGTTTCGTTGACTGTTCGACTGTTGCGTATTATACAGAACCATATCCCCAATTTCTGGCCACTAGAAGTCCATTATCAGCTCACGATAGCCCAACTCATTTGCGAAAAAGTACACACCAATATATTCAACTACTTTATGACTTTAAAAAAAATATATGTATGTATATGAAACAAGCCAACAAGAATTTCTACATTAAAATGTAAAATTTTAACAAATATGATGCATACCACATTTACATCGTACGTGTTGATGTGAAGCTAATATCACTCATTCACTACTGTCCACATAGAGAGCATATTTTACTGCTTGTTTCTAGTATGAATAGTAGCAACGGCAACCCCAACTAAAACAATCAGAGATAAAAAACACCAAAATTTTCTCAGCAGTGGACTTAATGCATGTTTTTGTTGTTGCTCTTGTTTATTCTCTGTCATACTCTGGCTCTCTATCTGCCCTTCGCTTTGCTAAATGTGTTTATTGAAAAAGAACGAAGAGCATCGATATCAATGAAGTGGTCATTGAGAATTGAACTTTCTCATGCGACAGATCAATATTTGTTTCTTACTAGAGGTCTTCATTAGCCATGAACTTGGTATGAACATGATGTCGCACATTGCTCATGGCTAATGAAGCCCACTCATGGTCATGTTTCGGCCATGCTCAGGCAGCAATGTTCGCCACCAAGTGTCATTTTCTGTTTGACAGCTTAAATTACAAAAATTACACGTTCTCCAGGTACCCAAACATGAGCGAATTAATACCGCTGCTCAGCCAGCCAGCATCATGTTCATGTCATGCTCAAGTTGATAGCTGGTGAAGACGTCGAGTTATGCTCTTTAACTTCAAATGAGCAGTCAGTGCACAAAAGTCGGCCAGAAAGTGCATCATATTATAAAATAAAAGCCTTATTTCAACCATCATAATCGCTATGACATGGATTCAATCATAATTTGCACAAAATCCTAATGTTTTAGTTTTAAGAAATTCTCTTAGGCGATAAAAATGTCATCTAATGTCATCTCACCGCTCTTGCAATAGAGACGTTCAGTAGATTTGCAAAGTTATCAAGAGAGAAATTTGAATAAATTTTAATATCTCCCCCGCTCTTAACCGCCAAGAGTGTTTTGTGGGTTTGAAAATTATAAATTTAATACAAATTTCGATGGACATGCACACACATATGTACATACATCGCTGTGATAATAAGGAAAAAGTGCTAAAGTCTAATTTTTGATTCACAGGATCATTTCTTTAATTTTGAAAGCCAATTCTAATAGAGGTGATCACTTTTCCTCATTAAATAAAAAAAATAAAACTTTTAGTTCTTGTTTCAAATGACACTGCGTATTGAAATATGTACATATACCAGCCTGCCACAGAATTCAAGTTCGGTCATAAATTAGTCCAATTCCAAATGGGCTTCTTCACAAGTTTAAGCACGATAAAATTACTCAAAATGAAATCACTTGGTTTTAGGGTCGAAATACTTTTTTCTATATGCCATGGTAGAAAAAATAAATTTAAATCATTTTTGTCACAACTTTTCGCTTTATTTTTTTTTTTTTGCTAAAAAAAACATCTGTTTACGCCTTACGATTTGCACTATAGTGTCACATTTAAATTTTTAAATAATTAAATGGAAAATTTATAGGAACGAAGTAAACCCATCAAACGCTGAAGAAGATAAAGCCAAATCGAACGAATCGAAAAATTCGTAATCAAAACCATGCGGAATTGTTTTTGTGTGGCAGGTCTGACAGTAGGCAAATAAATAGTTTTGCTATTTGTCTGCCTGAAAAATACATGTTCAATCAACATAATTTGTA
Source organism: Sturmia bella (assembly GCA_963662145.1). NCBI lineage: Eukaryota > Metazoa > Arthropoda > Insecta > Diptera > Tachinidae > Sturmia > Sturmia bella. Next base: position 24,102,471 of record OY759172.1, read on the forward strand.
ATTTTACACAGCTGTGTTTTTGAGTATCGGCGACAATAAATTAACCGACAAAAACAGATTTTAAGGGAGCAACTATTTTTACTTATTTTCAGTTTTTTTTATAAAAATTTGTACATATAAGCCCATTGAAAACTATTGAAATATCATTTTATATAATATAAAATATTAATTTTGGAGGTTACTTTATTTTGCGGTTAGAGCCGATATGTAGATTACACGGAGGTGTCATTAATTCAATTTCTCTTAAGTTGGCTTCAGCACGTATTTCTTTTTGTCACAGATACATACATACATATATGAACAACACAATAAAACTTAATTTATTTTATTTTTTTCTACATAAAACAAAATACAATTAAAGTTAAATTTGAAAACTGTAACATTTAGTGCACATACTCTGCATGCAAATGTCTTTGAATGAAAAGTGCGTGCAAATTAAAGATTTAGTAAAATGCAAATATACTATACTCAAAATATATTATTCGTTAACTTTTTAGTAATCTTTACTTATAACTACATTATAAGTTGTATTACATCTTGTTCTATAATGCAGGCTGTAAAGCCCTTTTTTCTGCAAGGTTTGCACAACCAGCTCCCTAATAGACGAAAGGATTAAAGTTCAAATCGTGTTCTAAGAATATTTTGAAAGTAAAACTCTATTCACTCGTTTGCTCTGAACAAAAATGTTGTTGAGACAAATATTGGCTGCGTTCACAAGCTCCGTCCTATAATTTATCGATGTATTTGGAGAGACAATTGCAAACACAAACCCTTAAAACAAAACCAATTTTCAAATTATTTATTTCCGAGTTTGATGTTTCTGTTTAAAATCCTCTTTCCAAAAGCATTGATACGCGATGCGACAGACGATCGAACTGATTTAAATAACACAGGCTCGATCGTTGGTAGATCTGGGTAGATACGTGACCACAAATCGTACAAGTTTGGAATTAGTACTTTGCAGTTCGAAAATTTAGCAGTTTTAGTTTTCCATCACACAGAGAAAAAAGCACCTAATAAAGTAGAACAAAATTAATAAGATATCTCTATGGTTTTTTTCAAGAAGGATTCCTTATTATTTTAAATGGGAAAACCTTATTGAAAAAACAACAATTAATGAAATTAAAAAGATGATTTTCGTGTGTTTATATAGGAAACTAATAAAACCAATAGGGAAAAATTAATAGGATAACCTAATAAAATCAATAAGAAATCCTTATTGTATACAATTTACAAGAAAACCTAATAGAATCAATAAGTTCTTCTCTATAGAATTTTTTTTTTTGTACCATACAAATCGGAAACTGAGTAAAAACAAACGTGAGTAACAAGTTTTCTTCTTGGTTTTATGTGTTTTTCTTGTTGAGACGATTAATAAGATTTGCAAAATGGAAATAATAAGAAATACCCATAGAAAAATCTTCTTTTCTCTCTGCTGGGATACCCCTCAGCCTAAAAACGTTTCAAAGAGAAAATCTTATTGAATCTATTAGGAAGTTTTCGCTCTGTGCAGAACAAAAAAAATGCTACCTTGTATTATGGTGTAGTACAAAGCATGATACAACTAACAAGGTAGTCTCATCAGCGTTCAGCGTTATTCATCTGACTACTTTAAACTGTCAAGAGCATACAGAGATGAGAGGCAGCCAAAACGAGGTGGCAAATCAGCGTAAGCTCTGTTCATCTCTCTGCTGTAAATGTAGAAGTGATGTCTTTTTGACAGTTTTCAGAAGTTGTACAAAAACAAAATGAATGTTATTTTTATTGAAGCTGTTCTTATTGTTGGGAAAAGGTTGCCTTATTGGTTGTATCATGGTATAATGTATGTTAGCAAAAGCTGTCAGAAAATCCTTCGATACAAGAAAAAAAATTACAGAGTTTGACATTTAAGCAAACAATAAATTATTGACATCCACAAAATTTTATTTAGAGCAAGATCACACAAGGCAATTTAAGTTGAGCCAAGGCCTCTTTATCGGGGCAGTGCAACTCCACAACAGCAAAGAACCTGCTTGTATTTAGTTTGTGTAATAATAGTGGAGAGACTGTCAAACGTACAACAACCACAAACGTCTGAACAGCTTTTGACAGTTTCACAATCAAAACACATAAAATCATATGGATTTTGATAATTGGACAATTCTTAAGGGAGAAATAATTGATCTACCATTCGCTATATACATACATATTTCATTGGCTAATATTTGGCAATTCTTTTTATTCTCTGTTTCGGCTCGTACATGAGTCTAAAATATGAATGGTAAATAAATAAAGCAAAAAGGTGTTTATGTGAAACTATTTGAATCTATCAGGGGTGTCATAGAATCCGATCTTATCGGAATCAGAGCTGAGACCGACAGAAAAATTACTTTATTGATATGATATTCAATAGCATTTGCTTTTTGTATGTTTGCTTTTTGTATGGTTCGAACAAAAGCTGCTGACACTGGATCTTAAAACACTCAAGAAATTTGCTTGTCGATTTCAAATCCGAGTCCAATAATATCGGATTCTATGACATCCCCGGGTGTATACAGTATAATTAATAACAGTTTCGCATATTGTTGGTATTTTTCTTAACCTAAAATAAAAAAACAAGCCTCAAATTTTACAAAAATAACAGTTAAGCCCGTATGATACTTCATTTTCCTCTCATTAATTGGTATAGAATTGATAGAAAGAAACAGCAACTGTTAGAAACAACCAAATATACAAAACGTAAACAAAACTGATATCATTTTTTTAAGTTTTGTATTCTTTTTATTTTCAAGAAAGCGCTAGGAAATAAACATTTTCAAAAAAAGAAGCGTTAAATCACAAAAATTATCCATAAACCGCTGACACAGCAACATTCAAATTTGAAATGTCAATTTTAAGTTCAAAAGTTTTACATTTTTTTTTTTTTGACATAAACTAATTTTTTATCGATCGATAACTTCAACAAAATTGTTGACAATTTTGGATTTATCTTAATATAGCTGTACTCTTTGCACATCCTAAATTCTACTACTATATTATATTTGCACTGTTCTCCAAAACTTAAACAATGCAAAAAAAATGTAGTATGATACGAGCTTTAAAGGGAAAACAAAAATTGCTATAAAAATTGCTGCAAAAATTGTCCTGTGTAGACACGAAAGCAAGTGGAAGAGAGCATTGCCCAAGTAAAATTACCCTTTGTGATCTAGGGCTTAAGGAGACAGCATAGACAGGCACGACAACTGAAAAAGTACACGTATATTGTTTGTGTAAAAGTTCTATTCAACATCTAACTAACTGGATATACGCTCACACGGAATGAAGATTAACTTTTCATGAATAAAAAATTTAATGCTTGAAACTTGCGAAAGATTTTGTATTAAAAAAATAAAATGTTTTAATTTAACTAAAATTGTGAAGGGCGAAATTGGCTTGAAATATGTACACACATATGAGATAATAAAACTAAAATGAAAACACTCAGATAAAAATAATTATAATAGATTTTCGAGCTGCCTGCATTACCAATACAAGATATTTCTAACAAAAGAAAAACTTATTAAGATTTGCCTGGACTTATTTATTTGAAGAGAGAAGTTAAATTTCTTTTCTTAAAACTATAATCTGACTTTGTTTAGGGATTTCTAAAATAATAATTTGTTTCTTTTGTCATAATTTGTACAAAATAATTATTTATTTAATAACAGTACCAATTAATTAATACACACATATACATACATACATACCTAATTTATGTAAATTTTTTTAAACCGAAAGACATTATTAAAGTAAACAAAATGTTAAAGCAAACTAAATATGTAATAATTAAGTAGTCTTCCGCACAAAAATAAATAAAATAAAGAAACGAAACGAAACGAAAAAAAAAACGTTGAAAATGTAAAATACAGTTGGAAAAAAATAGAACATTAAACAAACAGAAATAAACAAACAAATTCAATAAGAAACAAATAAGAAAACGATTCCAATAAAATAATTTTTATAAGATATTATATTTAAACTTAATGGTTTCTTATAACAATATTTATACATTACAAATAAATCATGATAAATAATACTTAATTGTACATAAAACATTTATTATAGAACTACAACAACAACAACAAAGTAGCTTTGTTAGTTATTAAAAGAAAAAGGAGACATTAATAAACTCTTATACGAAGGTTATATCCCCAAACGAAATACACAATTAAATAAAAAACTATAAAATTTACTACTATCTTTTATTCAAAAACGTGTTGGGCGGGTCTGGTTAATTTTTAAAATTAATTTGCAACCAGATGGGAAAACAGACACAGATCTTGTGTCTGTGTCAAATCTCTGACCCAGAGTATCTGTAGTCTAAATAATGAGAACCAACTGGGAACCGGTCAGTAAAAAACAGCCACAGATGTTTAGGGTTGCGTACTGATAGAGTAAAGACGAAAGCCTACACTGAAAGAATTTTCATTCATAGTTCTAATGAATTTTATTTCATTAATATTTTTTTTTTTTTCATCAACCCTATGAAAATTTTCTTTACGGCAATGAATTTTCACAGATGTTTAGGGTTCCGTACTCATAGAGTAAAGACGGAAGCCTACACTGAAAGAATTTTCATTCATAGTTCTAATGAGTTTATTTCATTAATATATTTTTTTCATTTATCCTATGAAAATTTTCCTTACGGCAATGAATTTTCATAAATCTAGTGTATAAATTTCATTAAAACCTGTTCATTAGTTTTCATAATTTCGTTTAAAAAATATCGTTGGTTTTATGAAAGAATGTCATCAAATTAATGAACAATTTCATTAAATCAATGTATTCGTTCATTGAGGTTTCAATTCTCATTCGATTTGTAAAGAAATTTGGATATGTGATAACATATTTTCATAATTCTTGAAAAAAAAACTAATTTATGCAGCTTCAGATCGGTTTTTTAATATAAAATTTATTAACAATATTATTAAATATTTCGCTAACTGTTTGTTAGCATCTTCAGGATAATATTTGTAATTGAATTGAAAAATGTGGAATTTTTTTTTTTCTGAAGCTGCATAAAAAAGTATTAAGAAGATCAAATAAAAATTATGTATTTAATATTTTCATATTTCGGAAAGCTTTTGAAGACTACTGTTTTTTTATTTCTGTATTAAGTTTTATCAGGCTCACGTTCTTTCTATATTATTTTTGTGATTGATATTAATCAAATTAGACAAAAAAGACATCTTAGCAGGGTGGACAACTAGTTGTTTCGAAGCCGCCACACTTTCTCCTCAGCACCCGTCTTTGAACTCAGAGCTTCATGCTTCTAAAGCGACAACCATGCCACTCAGCCACCCAAGTTGTTGTATATTTTCTGTCTACATTTTTAGTTATATCAAACACACCATTTTTATTTTATTTATATTTATTTATATTTATTTTTTTGTTTTTTTTTTTTTTAATGTCTGGTAATAATAAAATTATGCTTAACCGTATTATAATGAACGTCATAAAAATTATGTTCTGTTTTCATTAGATCAACGAACAATTTCCTATATTTAATGAATCGTTTCATTTAATTGCGGAATTTTTGTCATTAAACCAATGCAATACTTCATAAGCTCAATGACTAAAATTCATATATTTAATGAAACGATCATTAATATAAATTTAAGGAATCAGAATTCATTGATTCAATGAACCGCAATGTTGGTTGAAAAATAATGAAATTTTTTTTTTTTATTGAATTAATGTCAGAATTCATTGGTCTGGGACTTATTTTGAATCATAAGAGATAGATTTTAAATTTGCATAGGACATGTGGTTACATAGGTTCTACAACAACAAATACCAAAACCCAACAAAAATTAAGAACTAAAGTGTGCTCCCATACAAAATAATTAAAATAAGCTGTAACTTTTGAGGCGTAAAATATAGAGATTTGAAATTTGCACAGTGTATGCATTTTTCAGGCCTACACTACGACAAATATCAAAGGTAGCAAAAAGTGAAAATTCGAATGTTGCCCTTTGTACGGGGACACCCGTTAATTTGAAAATGGACTTTAACTTTTGAGCCGTAAAATATAAATTGTCACAGTATATGTATGCAGTTTGCAGGCCCCTACAACAACAAATACCAAAATTCAGGTTCATACACGGGGACACCCTCTAGATTGAAAATCAGCTATAACTTTCGAACCGTAAGAGATAGAGGCTTACCGTCTAATTCATAAAAATTATAACAGGTTTATAAAGCTCTTATTTTACAGATTTTCCATACAAATATGTCAAATAACAGTCTTATAAGCCTGTAATAATTTTTATGAATTAGGGGGTTAAAATGTACACGGCGCATATTGCTGTCTAGCAGTTATAGTGACACCTAACCTCTCTTTAACCCCAGGCAATATAATTTAGCGTTGCCCTATTGGAATCAACATAAATAAGGGCTTCCCTATTTTTCCGTACACGCACCAACATTTTTTTTTTTTTTTTTTTTTTGATAACACTCATGAAGTTGCACTTTAATATAATTTTTATTAATTCAATTTTTTAAGTTTTCGGTCGTCACCAAAATCTTTAAAGAAAATTAAAAGTAGTAAACAATTCCTGGAATTGTTTACTAATTAACAAATGCATTGCTCCTTTTTGCAAGTACATTTTTTTTTGGATTTTGTAAAATTGATAAACAATTCCAAAGAATTAATTCAGGTCCAAAAATGAACCTTTTCAAAAAATATTTGCTGTATTTTTCAGCTGTCTATATGCCGACGACATTTCGTTGGTGCTAATCAACTCATCAGTAGACTTGAAAAACTCTTAAAAGTTTGTTTGAAACTTAACTACTTATTTCATAATTCCCATGAACAGAATGAGAATCAGAAATGTTCAAACAAATCTTTAACACAGCAAACATTTCTTTTTTTCGTTTTGCAACACTTCTGCTTTCTTTGCAACCTTCTATACAACGAGTCACCATTGGTTACTACGATTTGTATTTTTGAAAGTATCAAAAAGTAAAAGTTTTTGAATATTCAAATATGAACTTAATTATTTATTTGCTTTAAGAGCCAATTGAAATGTATTAATTCAGGTCCAAAAATGAACCTTTTCAAAAAATATTTGCTGTATTTTTTGAAAAGGTTCATTTTTGGACCTGAATTAATACATTTCAATTGGCTCTTAAAGCAAATAAATAATTAAGTTCATAATTCCAAAGAATTGTTTACCAAAATAATTGGTTCCCAAACAAAGGGAAATTGCTAAGATTGGCACTTTTATTAGTATAAAACGATGAATTAAGAATATGGTATGGAATATGAGTTAAATATGGGCAGTTAAAATAAGCAGTTCAAACAAATCAGTTAAGTTAAGGTAGTGAAAGTGTTAAGAATGAATAATAAATAGATAAAAATAAATAAATATTTTTTTTTTTAATAATGAAAAAGAAGATCCTTTCTCTACAACAGCAAATACCAAATAGAATAAAATGTTTTACCAGGAATAGCCTTTGGCTACCACTTGGACGGTGGTACGGAACCTTTGCCGTGCGAGTCAGTCTCGTGCTTGGCTCAATTTATTTTAGTAATTTATTATTTTTTGTCCACAGTGGAGCTTTTGAGGGAAATGCTCATATGTAGTATGATATTCACAACTTGTGTTTATTTGTAAGTAATAAATATTTTTGTTTAACTTTTAATGTCACTTCAACGTGCATACATACATACATATGTACATACGAATGTGTAAAACAAACAAAAAACATAAACAAAACACAGCAATAATCAAGAAACCGTTATTGCAGATCGAAAGAGAAGAGCATTTAAAACTTCTTATTTCGGACAGAGAAAACTCAACAAATAAATGTATTTATGTAAAATGCAAGTTTATCAAGCAGATTTTATAAAGTCGTATAGAATTTTATTAAAAATATAATTATAGGTCCTTTTTGCGTATACAAAACAAAGAAAACGAATTAATTTTAAACACTCCAAATCGCTTGGAAATCCTGAAGGAGGGACCGCCAACGAATCAAAGCAAAACAAATTTGCTGGGAAAAGGAACATATGGCACGGTAATAAAAGCGATTTATAAAGGTGAGGGAGGCAGAGAGCATATTCAAGTGAAATGCTGCAGTGTTTATACTTACGATGTAATTAAATTTCATTTAGCTAAACCCGTGGCGGTTAAAATTATAAAAAACTTACAGCAAGATGTCAATAAAGAAGCCACTCTTGGTGAAGCCAACGTATTGGGTTGGGTACATCCAAATATTGTGAGAATTTTTAAGGTAAGTTTCTGGTTTTCTATTCTAAACGATTTTACGAAATCGCGAAAATTAAAGCGTTTCTCTTATGATTCAAAAGATTGAAGCAACGATCAACTTTTCCTTGGTGGTAATGGAGCGTTTTAATGGCAATTGCTTGCAAAAAGTCTTGGAAACGATTGAACTGCCTTTAAGCCATCGTATATCGTAAGTACTCCATCTTACTGAAAAAATGTATTAAAATATTTAAGTGCCGTGGTTAGATCAGGTTGAAAGGAGGGGTATGATAGCCCATGTGCTGCCACATACACCTAAGTGGACTTGTTCCGTGCAGCGCTCTTGGTTACTAATGGCAAACCATTCAGAGACAGATAATCTGTCTTTATCATATGTATGTTTGGGTTAGCGATTTTGTAAAACAGTGAATATTAAATTACCATTGAACGAAGAAGATTGTCATTCCCATTATTGGTGGGCAAAGTTCGTTAAAGTGAGAGCAATCATGAATTTCTCCCAATAATACACAAAAGTACTTGATGCGCCCTCACTTTGGCGAACTGAAAAGCTAAACGAGATTGCTATTATGGGCGGCTCTTTTAGTTCAGTCGTGTGAGTAGTTCGATTGAAATAGTTCGTTCTCGCGAACTACACATCCCTAGAAAAGGCGTGATTCATGGAACGTATAAAAACAATTTAGGCGTTTTGAAATCACTTTGCAGCTTTGAAAACTCAAAATTAAACGCAGGTTTAAGCCAATGCCTAAAACAATAGACTAATATTTTCTTCCCATAATTACGATACGTTTAGCAGCAAAACAACAAGTTTTGTGCCTTTGTTTTTAAATCTTATTATATATTTTTTCAGCATTGCGCTTGATATACTGTCGGGTCTAAATTATTGTCACAAAAAATATTTGTTACACTTGGATATAAAACCAGAAAATATCATGGTGCAAATGATATGTCCCCGGCCACAGGAAAAGTTAACGTTGTCCAGAAAATTCAGCAGGAGCTATAGATGCAAATTATGCGATTTTGGTTCTTCAATTAAAATATCGAAGGAAAATCCCCACGCCACCGGTTTGGCAAAGGTAAATAGCAACAGCGCCAGCTACAGTCTCGTGAATTGAGATATCTGTAAATGAGAAAAATAAATCGAATAATTTTAGGGTACTTTGCGTTACATGGCTCCAGAGGTTTTAAAAGAAGAGCAGCTTACGGCCGCAGCAGATGTATATGCCTTCGGCGTAACACTGTGGCAAATGTCTTATCGTCTAATACCCTACTATTGGCTCGAGTGTAATGAGGTGGTTGCTTATCAAGTGGTTAAACACAAACTTCGGCCCAATGCCCAGCAGTCGAATATGCAGGAAATAAAAAAGTTTTCCAACAACAGTCACAATATTCGTTGTCCATGCAAAACGCTTTCAGCAAATTTGTCGTATCATTCATTGGAAAATTTACGCAATATTTTAAATAAAACCACATGCCACTTGATAACAGAGGAAATGCTCAGTGTCGATCATGCCGTAAACCTCAAGGAGCCGAAACATTTACAGAATTTCAATAATAATGTGATTTCAAATCGACAAAACTTAAATGTTAAGCGTGATTTACAGCAAGATTTTACACTTATCGATACATTCGATTTGCTGAATGTATTTAAAGATGGCAGCGGTGCAGCAGCTCATTCTTTACGAAAGGAGCAGATGTATGAACAAATATTTGAATCCTGTTGGGTCAGTGATTTTAGCCAAAGACCCACAACCAGGGAATTGTCTAAAACTTTTGAGCAGCTCTTGTACACTAATTAAGTATTTAAGTTTTCCATTTTAACAGTTTCGTTGTAAGTGATTTTACGTTTTATTTTTTGCATGTGTTTTATTTATACTTGTTTTGATAAAAAAAAATAAAATTTTTTAATAAAATTGTAAACTTCCCCACGAACACGATGGTTTGATTTAAAATTGATAGCGATCAAATGTTTTCTCAAACGCAAGCGTGAGAAAATGATTTTAATGAAATCATACCAAAACACACAACATTCATCGGTGCACAGTGGCTCAGAGTCGTTTTTCGCCAGCCAAAACGGTGAAGGCTTTTTGCTACCCAGAAACAGCCGGTTGTCCACCAAACTGTAAAATTTTACTTTTCTTTACTTAATTAATATTGATTGATAATTAAGTGACCAACTTGAGCCTGAAAAAGTGATTTAATGTATTACTATCGGGTCTGTTCTAGAATCCGAAATCACTCTAAAGTGGATTACTTTAGAATTTTTGGTGTTCTGCAATCCGAATCCCCATGTTTTTATTCGTTTTCAATTAGAGTATTATAGGGTGAGTGAAAGTAAATAGAATCGGCTTTTATTCATGCAAGTGATAACTTTTTTAATAAAAACTAAATTTTCTCCTTTAATTTGAAGAAACTTCGAATATCTAAAAACATGCTGAATTGAGAACACCAATTTTGCTAAATCAATCCGAATCGGATTCTAGAACAGACCCGTATATCAGAGTTCAATGTAATTAAAGTTTCAGTAAAATGTTAAGAAAACGTTTTTAGTTTTTGAACGGATGAATTTGAGTACAGGTAAACCTCCTACAACGCGGTTCCCAAAATGCTTACATTTTCCTACAACGCTACTCTGACAACGCGATTTTTACGAAAATTTTTCCAAATATTTACCGTCTAATTCATAAAAATTATAACAGGTTTATAAAGCACATATTTGACAGATTTTCCATACAAATATGTCAAATAACAGGGGGTTACTATTTTAATTTGAAAAAGGTTTTCTTGCCCAAATAAAATTTTTTGCATTTCGTCCATACTTTTATACCTCTTTTATGAAACCCGAGATAAATTTGTGAAGAAAATTGGTTTTTTCAATTATGAACCGAATTTCAATGCTCTATTCATTTTGAACAAGGCCGAATTACAGCATTTTTGAGTGAGCAGGGTTTCGTGTCAAATATGATTTTCCTATGCTTCGAGGAAGCGCCAACATTAACATGAACTAACTGGAGCGAAATGAAATAACTGTCATTATCTACAACCAAATGAGAACATTTCTTTCCGGCTTTTTGATCCTGAAATGGCCCACACCACACTATATACAGGGTGGGCCAAAAGAAATCACCCTATTGGATGTTGCTCTTATTTTTGCAAATGGCGCACAATGTCAAATTTATTTTTACATTTGTGAACTAGACAGCTGTAGAATACAACTGAACAAGCCTTGGAGCGATACACTCCCCAAGAACGGGGACTAATCGTGTCTCTGACGAAGTGGACGATTTTTCGACCAAAATCATAATGAACGATGAGGCTCATTTCCGCCTCAGCGGGTACGTGAACAAGCAAAACTATCGTTTTTGGGGCGCCGAAAATCTACGAGTGATGCACGAAGAGCCATTAATAAAAATTAAATGCCATTCGTTGGTAAATCGCATCACACACTTACGATTTCGCTGATTTTTTTTTTTTTTTTTCTTCCAATATTTGTCCGACTCCAAGTTCTTAAGTTCTTATTAAAATAAAATTTAAACACGCTTCCTTTTGCGCATTTTTGTGTTTTTAATAATTTCTGATATGAATGACGTCACTTAAGAACACCTGCATCGATTTCGACGATTTTTTGTTTGAAATATTCAACATAACCTAGACTGGGGCACATTGAAACAAAAATTTACCACGCCCACCAATATGTTTTGCAATTGCTCACTTAACTGATTACTTTATATTTCTGCGGATAAAGAGATGTTTCTTAAGGTACCTTTAGACTATGCTAATATTTGTCCAAACACAACAAATAATTGTTTGGGCTAATAGTATGGTTTGTGACAAATGTTTGGGCATGGGTTTAGATTGCACTAATATTTGTTTGAATTTTATTTGCGCAAAGAACGAAAAATTTTGTGTCAGCCATGTTTGGCACAAATATTTGTGTACCCCTTTACACTATACTAATAATTTTATTTGTCCGGTATGTATGACAAACATCTGTCAAACAGTATCAAATTGTATTTGTGAAGCAATGTGAAAAATTAAAATGTTTAGTGACAGTGATATTGGAGATTTATTATCAATAACTGCTGGAGCTATAGCAGTTTCAGAAACCCAGCAAAAAGAAAAAAAAAAGATCCAGGGTTCGAGCTTGGGTGCAGCGCCGTAAAATGGAAGGATGTTGCCAAAAACTTCTCAACGATTTGCGTTCTGAAGAGCCTTCGCTGCATAAAAACTTCGTGCGCATGGGTTCAAATGACTTCGATTACTTGGTAATTTGATTACAATATTCATCTTATTAACATACTTAAAACTAATATTTTGCATATGGACTGTTTCCGCTGTTTTATTTTTGAATGAAATAAAAAAAACAGTTGCTTGATTTAACAAGAGAATTGTATAAAAAACAATGTCATATAAATATGTATGTATATATTTGCGTATAATTTTTATTTAGTATTAATAATTTATGAATAAATTAATTATTAAATAAGTTGTTAAAAAAAATTAACAAAAAAAGCTCAGAAGTTGTAAAAATTAGTTTATCATAATGTCATATACATACATATGTATGTACATAATGTACATTAATGCTTCATAATAGGGAACGTTCCCTAACATTCCGTTTGAATAAACTTAATAATTAATATGTATATTAAGAAAAAGTTTGTGTGCAACTTAATGATGGTACAATCCATATCTATTATCCAAATTTAAATGCAAAAAAGGACCCATGACACTTATAAAAGTCAGAATACGATTTCCGCTATTTGGTGATGCTGCCAAGATCTCCGAAGTATGGCAGGGATGTAGACACATAAATGGTCGGCGGAATATTGGATGATCCGTTTGTGTAATAATTGATAGCATTTCCTCTCTTGAATACGTGGTAGATTGATTGTTTTGAAATATATTCCAAACACTTTCCAATGACATTATTTTACCATCTTGAAGATTTGTTGCTTTTATTAAGAAAAAGTGGGAATTACATAATAAGTACTCACCGCTTGTAAAAGCTTGAAAATACAACATGGGCACTTGATAGGATATAGAATACACAATGTGATAATCAATTTGTATTAGTTCTTGTCCGATGGGATCCATTATTTTTTTGGAACATTTTATATAAGATTGAGCAATCTCCTCGGCATTCTGAAATAAGTAAAGGAAAATAAATTGAAGAATATTAAAATCGTACTAAAATCGTAATCATAGTTTTCGGTATTTATTTAAAAAGTGTTTAGCATGTAACTAATGTCGCTTTTTTTCAAATTAAGCATTTAATCTGCTCTTTATTTTTCCTTTCCACATTACATTTTTCCACCAGAACTTATTTTTTTATTAAAAAAAAAAAAACAGATCGAATCCAGTTGATCCGCCTTGCTGCCCAAAGCGGATTAAACAAGATGAACTTGACAGCGCATGTGATTATTTTTTGCTTCCCACATCGTCCCCGCTGTGAGAGTGAGTGAGTAGAGCTATCGAGGCGAAGTCAGAATTTGACATAGCAAGAAAATTTTACACTACAACACAATTCGTCCCAAGTGTAAAACCCTTTTTAGGCAAATATATCCATATAAACGATCATATGTATGTGTATGTACATACATATGGAAAAACCTTACGAGCCCAGCTGACTACTGATTTTAGCCTGAAGAACTGTCAAAATACACAACACTAAAACACAAACGCGAACAAATGGGTGACAAACAAACGCAAAACTTGGGCAAATTTCTGTTTGCTCTGGCAAATTTTTTTTGAGATCAAACAATTGTTCGCTGCACATTTGGTTTCTGTTATTTGATTAAACCAAACCTTGAAATGTAGTCTTGTGAAATTTTATGGTTTCCTCTGTTTTTAGGGTTCCGTACTCATAGAGTGAAAACTATAGAGACTTCTACGTCCATCCGTTCGTTCGTCACAGGCCCCATTCCCCCAAACAGTAGGAGATATAGAGCTGAAATTTGCACAGGATATGTGGTTGAAATGTAATTGGTGTTCATACACGGAGACACCCTTTAAGTTAAAAATCAGCTATAACTTTTCAACCGTAAGAGATAGAGGCTTAAAATTTTAAACCCAAAAATTAAGGGGTACTTAATAACACAAGGGAACCTTCTAGGACCCAAGTGAGCCGGTCTCACGACTGGCAGCCCGCGAAACATAACGTTCCTTGTAATGGTACTAATAATTAAAGATTAAATTTGCTTACGTGTATTTCCCAACTCCAGTTATCATCTAGTAGGCGAGCAGTTTCCAGAAATTTATGCGACTCTTTCGAAAATTCTTCCCACGTTAAAGTATCCGGCGATGACATGGCTCTATTATAACTCTTTGTTTTTTTATTTTTATATAAAATTTTCTTTTTACAATAAGATAGATAATCGATTGATTATATTGAGTTATGCTAAAAAGAAAATGAAGATTTGAAAGCTTTTTCTTAAATTTCGCTGCAATTATTTTCATCGGAATTGTCAAAACTTTTAGGTTTCAAATTATATTTTAATCTGCAAAATTCAGAAATTTGTGTATTCAAATCCGCATGTTTATGGCCTTAATTTTTTAATTCAAAATGCAGCGCCTGAACTTATAAGTACATATGTACATACATATATAGCAGACTCGCGAAAACGTGAACATCCAGTTACATGAACATCCAAAAACGTGAACATTTTTATTTTAACATTGACTAATGAACTAAAACTAAAACGTGAACAAGTGATGATGGCTCTAAAACGTGAGCTTTTTTTTCTAATGATTTTTTATTTTCTTAAGTCAGTTCTGTAGTTTTTTTAAATTTTGGTAACAAAATTTCTTTTAGAAATATATACACACCTACTTACATACATACATATGCACACATATAATACCTAGTTTCAATTTTTGTGTGGTGATTCAACATCGAGGTCGCAATCTTTTTTATTAATATGAACTCTCCAAAAAAATTACGCTGTTATCCCTAAAGTAACTTATTTTTTTAATCATTAATAATGGATCAATAAAACATAAATTAATGTAAAAACAAATTAAAAGTTGGAAAGGTGGAAATATCTCTACACGTCTGAGTATAAATAAAGTGTACATAGAAACTCAGTTTCGTGTCTGCCAAGAAACCAAAAGTTTTATCTCTTCAAGAAAAGTGTGATATTATTGAACATTTAAGGAAAGGTGCGTCAGTAAAGTACAATACAGTATTTATCGGATATAAGAACATCTCATATAAGAACAAAACGCTTATAAGAAACATTTGCAAAAACACCATATCTTTTTAGTGACTTTTCTAACAAAAAAAGTTTCATATAAGAAAAACGCTTATAAGAAAAAAACTGATAAAAGAACATTTTTCTTGAACACCAAAACCACAAAATGTATAGAAAAAGAATTTATATAAGAAACTTTCAAGGGCAACACTGAATTTATGTAGTTTGCATGGACAACTCTGTTTTCTGACAGTTTTACAACAACAACGTTTTTTTTACTTTTAGTGCTCATGAGAAGTTTTTGTTTCTTGCCTCGTATAAATAAATAAATAGTATATCTATTTACTAAAGGGGTTAATAAAATAAAATTTGATTTGTTTTATTTTTCTATTTACATACATATGTACATCATATAAAAAGGTAAAAAAGCTCGTATATTCATATAAGAAACAAATGAGTTATGGCCATAGCTACTTATATAAGAAATAAGTTTCTTATATAAAATAATTGTATATAAGAAAGAAACGCTTATAAGAAACTTTTTTCGTGGATTTTTCAAGTTTCTTATATCCGATAAATACTGTATAGATATAGTACAGTGTAGATTTAATTGATTGCTAGGTCGGAACAAATTGCCCACTTTTTCATAGCTTTACATCAACTGAAATGAAGTATTGCGGTAAATTTATTAAATAAAATTTGTTATATGTATATGATTAAGCCTATTAAACGGTTCTGCATACTGACTTTCAACGTATTTTCATGTAAAAAAAAATCCAATCGAAAACGTGAACAAAAGCCAAAACGTGAACAATCTCGGTAAAAATTAGTTCACGTTTTCGCGAGTCTACTGTATATGTGTACATATTGTTACGTTTTTACCCTTTAATAAAAACGGCTGTTACGGATTCTTTGATTGCAAACGAAATAAAACACACTCAGCTATGATAAGGTACTCTGCTAAAACACGTTTTCACGGTTATACTATTAATGTTGAAATTCTCACTGCTTAATGTTGATGGTAGCACACTTAAAGCCAGACTGTGCCAACTCACACAACATGCGACTATTTATACGCAGTGGCCGAATTCGAGAACTTTTCGATTCGAGAACCATCTACCATGCTCATACTAATGACTTGAACGCCATCAACGGACAACTTGATCTCGAAATTTTTAGGACAACAACCTTTGTGCTAAAGCTTAAGATGTGACAGTACTTTTCGAGATCCTTTTAGGACAATCGATAGACACCGTTTGCGTGTTTTCTTATTGACATAAAGATGTCGCTTAAGACAGTGCTACTTGTATTAAATTAAGCCGCTGTCTCACCACTAGCTATAATTTGTAACAATATATGAAAAACAAAAACAAATTTGAAGATATTTTACAAATTTGTTCTTAGTTTGTATACAAATATGAAAGTCAAACTTCATATACATACATACATAGACACATATGTAGCTACATATGTAAGGAGGCATAAAAATTTGGAACCTATAAATTTATATAGAAATCAAAAGAAAAAAAAAAGCAAACACTGGCTTCAATAGCGAGTTAAGCAACATAACATAAGCTTGGTATGCGCGAAACCTTTCGATGCAGTTAAATCTGAGCTTCTGAATTGAGCACATACATATGTAGATCCCATTTAACTCTCTGGTATAACGAAACCGTACGAATTAATGCAAGAATTCTATGGGGGGGATCCAGACGAGAAAAAAAATGGGCGGACTACAAAGACTTAGCAAGTCCGAAATAAATAGATTAGTGGGAGTCACGCAATGAGACAGAAGTCCTGAAAATTACAAATTTTTCGAATTACTTCAAAGTATTTTTAATAATTATCTTTTGTTTTTGTATTGCCTCTTTTTTGATGTAAATTGTAATAAAAATTCTTCTTCTTTCTTTGATCTATATGTTTCGAACCTCTCGGTTCATCTTCAGGATCTCATTATTTTTTATATAGCATAAACATAAAAAAAGGCAATACAAAAACAAAAGATAATAAACTACAATTGATGGCAATACAAAAGAAGAATTATTAAGTATTTTTAATATTTGTGTGAAAATATGTTTATTTGTATGTACATTTGTATTCTTTACTAAATTGATTATTTCAGACTATAATATATAAGACAAAAAAACTTTTACCAACATTTCACAACTCTAAAAAATATAAACAGACATATGTATGCCGCCCGTCAAATGCAGAACAGAACAGCAAAAGTGATGAAGAAATCCGTTTTCGAGTACATTCAGAATGCTTGATCAAAAAATATGGAAAACAATTTGCACTTAGTAAGCCAAAGAAACCAATGTTGTCTTTTTTTGTTTGCCGAAAAAACAAATCAATAGTTATTTCACTACTTTTTGTTAAATTACAGTTTAAATTTGAACTGAATATGATTTTTAGGTTCTTAAATTTTTTAAAACACACTGGGTTTATATTTTTATTCACGAATTTAGGAGAGTAAAACGCTTCAATATCATTTAATATTATGAATATTGAACGCAGTAGTCGTATGAGAATTGTAAATTTTGTTGAAAAATCTTTTAGTCGCCTTGTACGACAAGCAGATCAGACTATGAGCATATTCTTTGCCTTGCTACCCCTGCTCATAGGGAGCGCATTAAGCAACGATTCAAAAATTACACATTTATTTTAGATATTAATTTATTCTTGCAGTTTAGTTTTCTGCTTAAACAAATAAATTGCGCCTTTGTTTTAAGGGCTGATTGCATTAAATAATAAAAATAAAGATTGCAACAAAGTTGTCTTAAGAAAATATAAAATCATAAATGCAAGTAAACACATAAATAAAATTATATTTGTTTAAATATTTTAGTTCAAGCTTGTCTGAGTTTGCAACAACAAGTATCACATTAATTTGTGATTTTGATTTCAAATCAATGCTCACGATTAAATCGTCTCGTTACAAGAATTCTGCAGAGGAATATCATTGTTGGAATCTTGTAAATGTTCGGTTGGTCGTATTTGCAAAACAGTCACCATTGAGTTTTTATCATCGAATTTGCAAGTAACAGTTACTTCACTTAATTGGAATGTGAAAATTTGTGAATTGTATTTTGTACGCAAATAGACTGAACGAGGATCTGCTTCCAGAATGTCAATAATACACTGTTTATTGACATTGAGAGTCTGTAGCTGGGTTTCGGCTCTTTCATTGAAATTAACCATCAACCGGGGTGGCGCTTGTACCCATGATGGCACTTTAACGGCTTGTGGTGGTGGCGTTGAATTTGGGGTAAAATTTATAGGAGTTTGAACTAAAGATGCGGCACCCATTAGCTCCATTTCAGATTCTTCGCCATCTGGCTCTTGGCGAAAATTATAAAAATCAGATGTTTGTTCACATGGGCCAGCGGATGCTCGACCTAAACGCAAATTCAAAGAAATAAAGTTAGACTGTAATTGTTTATCATATTATAAATTTAAAATTTAATCACAGTATTTTCTTCGTGATATTAACAACTTAAAAGCATCTTATAAATTTATTATGACATGAATTCTGAGAACATGAAAATAGCAGTGTCATTATATTTTCGTTAAAGCTTATGCATATGTATGTACATATATCTTGAAAATCAGTTATGACATCAAAATTATTTAATTTCAGTAACATTTGTTTTATAACAAAAACACGACAGGAACATAAACTTTTTTTCACTGAACATCAAAATGAGAGTGGCAACAAATATGAATTTGAATTCCATATATATCGAGCTTCAGTCCGATTTTACTTTCTCAGAGTTGAAAAAATCAGAATTTTTGCTGGTAAAACTGTTGGGTTGAACATTTTTAAAGAAGAAACAAGAAATGTAAATTTGAAGACCATGGATTTTTCACGCCAATCCCAGCAATCATCAGGACTCAAATTGCTTCGAACCCAGATCATAACTAATAACTAATTGCATACTGTTTTTGAAGTAGCAAAGGTTAGCCATAAAATTTCAAGGCAACCAACCGCCAGAAGGATATACAGAAAACAATCTTTCAAGTCGGAGGAGCTAAAATCGAACTGAAGCCCGATAACGTAATTAACAATTGTAAGTTACAAGGTTAGACAAAAATTCAAAAATGAACTTAGTTATTTATTTGCTTTAAGATTCAATTGAAATGTATGCTTTTAGGTCTTAATGTTTTCTGGCTTTTTCAGCCTATATATGCCGCCGACATTTCGTTGATACTACTCAACTTATCAGTAGACTCGAAAAATCTTAAAGGAATGTTTGAAACTCCAACTACTTATTCCAAATTTTAATCAACAAAATGAGAATCAGAAATGTTCAAACTTTTAAAACAGAAAAAAAAATGTTAGTCTTGCAACACTTTTACTTTTCTTAACAACTTCTCTACAACGAGTTACCATCGGTTACTACGATTTGTATTTTGCAAAGAATCATAAAGTAAAGTTTTTGAATATTCAAAAATTAATTAAATTATTTATTTGCTTTAAGAGCCAAATACATAATTTATTTTATTTACAAATTTATTTCTGAAATGATTGGATTACCTATCGTCATAGCGTTGGTTACAAGCTTTATAAACATTAGCTATTGTAAGCAAACTTGAGATAAAATTTTGTACTTGCAAATTTGTTGGGCTAATGAATAATGAACACTTTCTGGTAAAAGATATTACAAATGCGTAACAATTTTTAGCCCAAGGAAATTTTAATGTTTAATAGGAAAGCAAATCATAAAACAGGCTCAAATAAAATTATCAAACAAAAAAAAATTAGAAGAAAAACCATGATTCAAACATAAAAAGGATCTCAAATCCAAAAATCAGTTAAACTAATTAAGAAAATTAATAGGGATAAAATAGAACAAACACTTGGAATTTACCTGTTTCCATGGCCACAGGCGAATCATAAAATGGTATATACGGTTTTATATCCAAGACTGGTGTACCATCTACCATGTCAGTTCCATAAAAACTTATGCAGGACATTTCGATTTTTTCAATCTCGACCAATGAAAGGCCAATAGGGCATGGACGATGCGGGGAACGTGTAGCAAATACTCCCACACGCCCTCCGCCTAAGCGAGGTGGTGCTACCTTAGCTTTTGGATGTGATGTATTTCTATGAAAATGATATATCACCCACATATGCGAATATTCGTCCAACCCCTCAAGAGCATGTTCGGGATTCGTAAATAAATCACAATTTAATTCAATAATCCCACGTAAACGTCCACCTACACTTGATTGCCTGGGCACAGCTCGTTTTTCAGGGAAACATGTACGTATAATACCAATAGAACGAAACGCATCCTGCTTTAAAGCAAAAATGTTTAAAAAAGGAGCAATTTTTCTTTTCTTTCTTTATAATAAAGAGCAATAAAATTCTAAAAATAAATGTGCGCGCATCTTTTATTTTTATCCTGTGCCTACATATTATTATACATACCGTATGTGTGTTCTCTGCCGCTAATGATGTTGTTTGTGGTGTCGTTGAAATTACGCCTGTTGTGTCTGCTGGGTTTCTGATGGTCAAGGTCGTGGATGTGGTGCTACTGATAGTAGTTGTATCATTTTGGTTGTGATTATTTTCCAATTGCCGACAACCTTCGCAGCGATAGCTTTTTAACAAGCGGTCAATGCAATCAATATCCTTACGCTGCATATGCTGTAGGCTACGAACTTGCTGGCTGCGGGATGAGTTGTGCCGGCACGACAAAAGAATTTAAGACTTAAAGCCTTCACAAATATATTTCGAAGATACATACCGCAATTTATTTATTTCATTTCGAGCAATTGTTAATTGTGTTTTTAAATGTTCGGCTTCATTTTCTAACATATTTTTGTATTTATAGTAAATTTATTACTGTTTCTTTGCCTTTACTTCTGTTCTGACTTTTCCGAGAAATATCAATGTTGTAAACATGTTGCCAGACTTAAAAAATCAGTGTTTTGCAATTTTAAGTCACCAAGAAAATCAGCTGTTGAGATACACTGAAAAAAATGTACCTCGATTTGTAATACACAACATGACATGATACAACTAACAAGGTAGCCTCTTCACTACAATAAGAACAACTTCAATAAAAATAACATGCATTTTGTTTTTGTATGATACAATAAATTTTCCTAGGGGCCATCCCCTGAGTCTAAGATACTAAAGATCGTGATAGAGAAAATAAATTGAGGAAGGATATATCTACTTAGCTCTATTCCAGCTAAATTTTTTTCCATCTTGAATGTTAAATCATTAGCATTAATTTATAAAATTGAAACTGAATCCAAAAATCTAATAAATTAATATGCTATTTTAAAAAATTGGCAGTTATTTTTGTGTGCCCATATTCTATACATCACGTTAACAGGTATTGTTTTCTTGTCCAGTTTTAGTATTAGGTTGCATCAAGGGATATTTATAAAGATACATTGGGTTGCATGTTCCTTATTAAAAAATATACTATTGGCAGAGGCAAAATTATTTTTCCTTACTTCTATTTGTCAGTCGAACTTATAAATTCTTTAACTAATTAGTAGACAACGTCAAGCCTTAGAGTATCGCATATAGTTATTTATGTGCATGGCCCAATTATAGGCCTTGGTATATTTAATTTATTCAGAAAATAGGATTAGCCTTTATGAACACACATACTTATGTATGCACAAGACCGTTCAAAAATATGTTTTAGTTAAAATCCATGTTTCCGCCAATTATCTGGTTTTTTATAGATATGAACTTACCTATTAATTTTCACTTAATTCAATCTATTCAAGCCTTTGTTCAGCAGTAATGCCTGTAAAACAATTTGCAATATTAAGTTTCGACAATTTTCGATTACGTCTCAGTATATTTATTTTTTTTTTTTTTATTTCAAGATCAATTTATGAAAAATATTTCCATCACCTACATACATACATATTGCACAATAACTATCTTAGCAAAATAAAAAACTTATTATAATTTCGATGCAACGTTATCCAAAAAGAAATCTTGTTGTAAATCATCAACATAAGCTGGATCACAAGCATAAGATTTAAAATCTCGAATTCCGTGTTCACGTAAAACTTCTTCATCAATGAAAAATTGTCCAGTAGGTGAACGAAAGGGTGGCTGAGATACAATGGCGTAAGCCGCATCGGCCATAATATCTGGCTTGCGTGCATATTTAGAACTATCAGGGCCATTTAACATTTCAATGGCTGCAGTGTGAATGGCAGTTTGAGGCCACAAAGCGTTTACTGCCACCTTGTTTTCTTTGAACTCTTCAGCCATACCTAAAACGCACATAGACATACCATATTTTGCCATTGTGTAAGCAACGTGATTACTGAACCAATGAGGTTTCATGCTCAGAGGTGGTGATATATTCAATATATGAGCATGTTTACTTTTCAGCAAGTAAGGTAGGCATATTTTTGACCTGCATGCAGACGTAGTATGTGTGTAAGTTACTACATCAACATATGGTTTTGAAATGGAATAATAAACTTTGTACTTACACCAAGAACGAGCCCCTGGTATTTATATTGTGCATAAGGTCAAAGCGTTTCATCTCAGTGTCCAGAGTGCCAGTTAATGAAATCGCACTAGCATTATTAATTAGAATATCAATACCACCAAATTTACTAACAGCAGCTTCCACTGCAGACTTTACTTGTTCCTCATTGCGAACATCTACAATACAAGCCAATGCCTTGCCTCCGGCCTTTTCAACTTATTAAATACGCACTAATTAATCATCATATAAAATTTTATCTAAGAACAGTGAAGACTTTACTTTCTTGAGCTGCTGTGTAAATAGTTCCTGGCAGTTTTGGGTGGGGTTCTGCTGTTTTTGCTGCAATAACAACATTGGCACCATCTCGAGCTGCTTTCAAAGCTATTGCTTTACCAATTCCTCTTGAAGCGCCTGTTATAAATAAGGTTTTGGCTTTCAAGCTGCCGTTGTTTTTCATATCTGTGTTTTCTATAATTTTATTGTATAATTACTATATCGTGCGTATACGTTTATAATGTAATAAAAATAAGTACCTACATAAACTGTCTACAAAATGGCCAGAGGTTAATGTCCAAGAAAAAATTGATAATTTTCCAGGAAAAAGTTCATGCATGTAAACAAAGTTTTTTTATACCAAAATAAATACAAACTTGGCACTACATTGTTTTTTTCATTAACCCTGGAATACCAGTCCAACCAATTTAGTACCCATATACATATGTATAGTTGTTTCGTTTCTAATCGATGACGGGAAGCAAACAAAGTCGTAACTTAACGTTTACACTTGAAACAATTAAAAAAGGACCAAACGTAAATGCTTGAAATCAAATTATTTTTATATTAATACTTACAATTTCTCAAGAATAAGATCATGAGTAAAGTACTCATGTAACCCTGTATATTACAACACTGCTCTAGATTGCAAATTTTTGCTGGTAAAGCGTTCACTTCTTGCTAAACTCCTGTTTACTTTCTCGCTTCTTACTAGTTTCTGCAGGTAAGATTGCTGAACAGATCTATTGTTAGTTTTTTTGAAACAATTGAATGCTTAGCTATTTCTTCTTCGTCCTAATCTCCATATGGCAGGTTACTTGGGTTACTCTAAACTTTAACTTATGTAGTTATATCTTCTTAAGTAGTACATGAAATTTTGTGATAATCGGATTACTCATTTAGAAACTAACAACCATATTCATAAAAACTATTGAAGCTTTATTACACGTTTACTTGACAAATATTCCGTAGAAATACGTCAAATAAGAGCTTAATAAACTTACAATAATTATTATGAATATGGCCTTAAAGATTTAATTAAAGGATCCCCAACTTTGTGTTGGGAATCCTTGTTTCCATTTTTGGAAGACACGGGCAAATAGTCGCGAGTATGTTAAAAATGAACACATGAGATATTTTGTAATATACCCTATATTAAAAAAGATATAAAATTGACACTTTAGAACAGAATTTTGTGACCTCTGCTTACTTTATGCTAAGACATACATAGGTATTCTTACTAAATCTTATGTGGATTCCTTGATACTATTATATGCTTGTATGTTAAAAAATTTAATGGAAATTTCCATACAAAATTTTTAATATGCTGTTATTAAATTTTTTAGCATACAAGCAATAATCTTTAATTTATTACAAAATTCTTCTATTGCCTATTTCGATATTTTCAAAGAAATTGCCTTATATTGGGGAGAGTTTTCTCAAAAATATGTTTTTTGGATTTGCGCTATTATTAATTGCGGCCACAGGTATATATGTACATACATACAATCAACGTCAATTAATTAACAAGTATAATGCTAATATAAATCTTATTTTTAATTATGCGTATAAAATCGTTAGAGTTATTGTATTTTGTTGAACAAAAAAAAAAAAAATAGTGCACACAGGTTAATTTCTTAAGCCGAAACAAAGAACATACATATGTATGTATATTGAAATGATTTTACGCATATGCTTAAATTTATAAATATGTATGTGTGTATATGTATATAAATGGGTACATACCATTATTTATAAATACATATGTACACCCATATCTACAAAAGTGGAGGTGGATATAATGATCTAATTATAGATTTTCCAAAAAAAAAGGCAATAGCTATTGCAAAGAATTTTTTTCTTTTTTTAGACGAAATTCTTAAGCATTTCATATAATTTGTATGTACAAGCAGCATAAAATGCGCATACATACAAATGGTACCCCAACTACACAAATGCCTACCTACTGCTTTGTTGCTTATTTCCATCAGTAAGTAGGTACAATTGAATATTTTTCAAAGACCTTTGGTTTACTGATATGATTAAAAAAAGTTTGCAATAAAGTACATAATTATATTTAAAGATTTCCTTTATTTTATATTTTTCACGTTATTACTAATTTCTTAAGAAACGTTATCAACAGATTTGGTAAAGTTTTTCCTTAAAAATGTTTGTTCAATTATTTTTGTGTTTATCAAATAAGGATTTCAGTTTGTAGGAAATGAAAAAGAAGTGATGAAGACTGAAATATAACTATTTCAAGGGTTGGTGGTGTCAGGTTTATGAAGGGGGTTTGTCAACGGGATTACACAGGTGTATTGATAATTATTAATAGATGGAAATTACATTGCAGACTAGACACAAAAAATTTTTAAATTCTATTAAAAATTATGAAAATTTAAGAAATAAGTTTATCGCGCCAGCCATTTTAGATGGCAATGACTCGTAAATGGAAAGTCTATATGGAATTATTAGTATGTAGTTCCGTAAGCCTTGAGGCTCGAATGACCTGTTTGCTAACACCTTAAATTATTTGGGGATGTGTTTTTGTACGATGTTCTTGTAGGGGTGCAAAGAATTTGTACACATTTTGTAGTTTGTTGTTTTGTAAAGGATTCGTAACAAAATCCTCTTTAAACTTTTTATATTGGTTTGAAAGTATTTTGTTGTGTACACGAGATTTTCATTAATTGAACAAATTTCTTTCTAATAATAATTAAGCATATTGTTTCTGTTTATATTAAAATGTGTAAAATACTTAGCCCTCGAAAAAAAAAACATCCGCTGATTGAAGTCCAGAATATCACCTCCTCTTCGTCAAATAGTTCATCATCTCACACAAAACATAAGTTATTAATTCAACCCCCTTTGCAGCAACGGTTTCGTGTAAACATCTTTTACATTTACAGTAGAAAGATATGATATACATCTTGTAAAAAATTCAAAACGGATGTCACAGATGTGGAGTAATGAAGTTGTTAAAAATTTTATAATTATATAAGGTAAAAATATTTTGCTTTTTTTTTAAATAACATCCCCCTCTAATGAAAAAACGCCATCGCATTTAAGCCACTGGAATTTCTTCCGGTTTTTTGACAGAATCAGTGGTCGTCTCGGCTGTTTTAGCACCGCCAATTGCTACTTCTTCAAAATTTTCTACCAAATCGGGTACATCATCATCAGTAGTATTTGCTGGTGATCCAGCAGTGCCAGTAGCAGCGGCTCCACTCTTATTTGCTAATTCACTAGCAATTTTTTTCAAATGTGTTATGTCTTGGGGGCCCAATTGTGTTAAAATACCTGGTAGCATTTCAGAAATTGATTTGTTTTCTCCATGCCCAGTAATAGCAAACGTATTTGTGGGCAGAGAAGCTTGAGCTTTGGGGTTATTGAAGTGGATCACGGTACCATCGTGTTTGATAATATTAACCTCTTCAATACCTGGTATGGTGTTAACCGATAATTTCTTCAATGATGATTGAAGTTTCTTATCATCTGTAGCGGGGGTAGAGTGGACAATCTTCTTCTTACGGCGAGGAGTTCCCTTACCACCAATACGCACCTGCGCTTGCAACTTTTTCAATTTTTCGGCGTTCATCTGCAATTTAACACAATTTATTAACAAATTTAAATATTTTCAATTATTTATATTATTAAATTATTACATTTTTTCTTGATTTTTTGAGGACGGTGCGTGAGAAAACACGTGCGCCAAAAGTAAAGTCAACTGTCAAAAAGAAATCGCCATTATATTAAAAATTTCTAGCAGTCATTGTTATAGCAAAAACAACATGTATTTGTTGTTGTAAAATAAATTTCATGTAGTTTTTGTAATAGAGTGCAGAAAAAGCCGTTTTTACATACACAAAAACGCAGAGTTGTATGTGCAACAAAGAAGTCTGGTAGTTAATCTGGTAGTGTTAATTGTATCATGAGTATTAATATTATTTGGGTATTAATATTTTAATATATAGTCAAACTGAGTTCATATTTTAATTGCTTTCGATAAGTTAATTTTTAAAATAATTTAGTTTTGATTAATAATTTTTTTTTTAATAGAAATATTACATCTCTTAAGCATTTTTTGTTGATATGGCAGCATTAATAACAGCTGAGTGACAGTAGTTTTATTGCACATACTTCAAATTGAAATTTTTCCAGAGAAAATTTCACTGAAATATTTCTTAAGGAAGAAATTTTTGTTTTTATACTACTAGTTTAGGCATTCAAAGACTTTGTTCAACACATTTATATTTTCCTAAGTTTTCTAACACAGGCTATAAAAACGAAACAGCACATTGATATTGTTACTGGTAAGATTTGCATATATGTACATACATACGTTTTCCATATGTGCGTATCAAATAAAGAAAAAACTTTGAATCGGATACTTTTTTTTAGAAAGTTCCATGAACTTTGATAAGTATTCTGTGAACATATGTACATGTTTGGTGTATAATAAAATTGTATCTTTGTAGATAATACATTCTTTGTTTTGATTTAATCACAATTTAATCATGGATAACGAAAAGTCAAGCAATAGCTCTTTTGAAGATCTTTCAAACCTTAATGAAGCTGATATGAAAGCAGCATCAGAAGCATTATTAGACAAAGAAAGAGCAGCTAACGGCGTCAGCAAAACAGACCAAATTGCGACTGAGAGTGAGGGTGGAGTGGGTGCCTCAGAAGGTGAAGAAGAAACCTGCGATGTTTTGGGCAATGGGCAATTAATAAAACGTGTTATTACAAAATCGGAGAATGGAAAAAGACCACAACGTGGTGAATTAGTGACCATTAGTTTTACTGGCAAATTGGATAATGGCATGGTTGTAGAGAAACAGGAACGTTATCAAGTGCATTTGGGAGACTTTGAGGTAAGCAATAGAATTCGTTATTGTAGCAATATTATGTCACATATAAGCAGGGAGGATTAGCCAGCAAAATGTTTTGCTATTTAAGAAATTTCATCAAAATAACTACATATATTAAAAAAAAAAAAATCTAGTTTACTGACGCTTCTCCAAAGCAAGAAAAACTATATGCAGTATATTACATCACTACATATTTGTGTAATTTTATTTAAATGAGTGTACAATTAAAATTCCTAACTCACTAATTTCTCAGCGAAGCCGACCAATGACCAGGCGCAGGAACACCACCGACTTCGCTGACTGAATTTTTCTGTATGGCGAACTTTCGGAAGCGCACATTGATTTTCTCTTCTGTGTTGTGATAAATGCCGGTTGGCTTACTAAATCTTACTGCATAGTAGACCTTAGACCTGATACATAGGTTTTCTCCTCTCCTTAATTTAATGTTTTTTTTTTTCTTTTCTAAGTGTCCAGGGCACCCACAACAAACTCTTCACACATTAATATAATTTTATAGTGATCTACATGATTTACAATTGTTAATAATCAAATATGAATTAATAATCAAATGGGAATTATGGAATAAGTGTTAAGTTTCAAACAAACTTTTTTAAGAATTTTTCAAGTCTACTGATGAGTTGATTAGCACCAACGAAATGTCGCCGGCATATAGAAAGCCGAAAAAGAGAGAAAACATTTTTAAAAAGGTTCAGTTTTGGACCTGAATTAATACAATAATCATTTTATTGGGCTTTCTAGTTCAATTTTTACTTCCTCAAAATTGAGAAAGATCTTTTGTGATAATATTGGAGTAATCAACATTTTTTAAAGAAGTCAAAAAAAGCTGGGGTACCTACCATGGCTGTTTTGCGCATCCGCATTTATTCCATCGATCCCAGACCGTAACTAAGCAGCAGCGCATAGCCATCCTATCAAGGTAACTCGATATCAGGGAGGCTTACAAGCCCTTTTTGTCAAAATACATAACACATACACAGAAAAATGCGAACAAATTGGTGACAGTAATACCGTATTTCTACCAACAAAATACATGAAATGTTTGTTGGGTGTTTGCTACCCAGAAACAGCCGGTTGTCCACCTAGCTATTAAATTTTACTTTTCTTTACTTAATTGATATTAATTAAAAGTAGTGACTAACCAAGGGTTGAACTTAAGCCTGAAAAAGTAATTTAATATAAATGTATTACAATACAGAAGTTCAATAAAATTAAAATTTACAGTAAAAAAAATATTTCTCTCTCACTTGCACGAATTTTGCGTGAAAATTTGGGATCCCGCGTGCTCCCAATGTTAAGTTCGGGATCACAACTAATGTAACATATGAAATAATTGTGTTATGCATGATTTTGTATTACAGTTTGAATAAATGTCCAATGCTTTGCTCGCAGTTATGTTTTATACACGAATTCTTTGTAATCATTAACTACACTTTTATTTTAAGGTTGTACAAGGTCTTGACATGGTTATTCCACTAATGAATATTGGAGAAGTAGCGGAAGTTAAAATTGATGCCCGATTCGCTTACGGCTCGTTGGGCTTGAAAAATGACTCAGAACCCGAGCTAAGCATTCCTCCAGAAGCTGCAGTAAGCATGAACTGATTAATTTTGAAAACTAAACTCTAATTTATACAATTATCATTAATTGTTAACAGTTAACCTACGAAGTGCATTTAATTGATTCAACATATGAAGACTTTTCAGATCTTAAATCCTTTGATATACGTAAAAAATATGGGTACTTATACGCCAGGAGAATAGTAAACTTGCAGACTATAACACAATTTGTTTAATCATTATAGCACACGAAAAAAGGAACGAGCCAACTTTTGGTACAATCGCAGCGAATTCAATACGGCCATACAATTATATAGACGTGCTTTGGAATATTTGGACAATCGTGATGGTGACCCCGATGCAGAATTCGACAAAGAAGACATAGATGTGAATATATTTTACTGGTCATAGAAAACGGCGTTAATATTTTCCTCTTTCTTCAAGCTTTCAAATTCAGAGCTGCAAACCTTGTTAGATGATCGTTTAATTGTTTACAATAATTTGGCCATGGCCCAAATAAAAGTATCAGCATTTGATGCCGCCTTGCAATCAGTGGAAAATGTTTTGCGATGTCAGCCCAACAACTCAAAGGCTTTATACAGAAAAGGACGAGTAAGTTACATAAATAAAATATATATTTTTTGCATTAAAAAAAAATGTGTTTAATTTGAAGATTCTTGAAGGCAAGGGCGATACTAAAGGCGCCATTATCTTATTGCAAAAAGCAGCTACTTTGGAACCAGAAAGCAGAGCCATTCAACAGGTATTACACAAACACATTTTTCTTGCACAAAAACGAATCTATATATTTTACTGTTAATTTTTTAGGATCTGGCCAAACTAATCATAAAAGCCAGACGTGAGGAGCACAATGAAAAAGAAATGTATCAAAAAATGTTAGGACAAGCTAAGAAATTGGAGCAAAAACATAAACTACCACAAAAACAACAGACAGTTGAAAGTTCAAAGGTTTGTTTATAATAATAAGTTTATTATTCTCTATTAAAGCAAATCAGTTTAAATTTAAAGTCGAGCTATATCAAATACAATTGTTAATAATTTTATCGCGCTTGAGTTCGATCAAATAACCCCAAAGAAAATAGTCTGCAGCGATTAAATCTGGTGAACGCGGAGGTCAATTAAAATCACTTGTACGCGATATAATTGTTCCCCAAAGATGTCCCGTAAAAGAGCCATTGTGTCCCTTGCTGTGTGCGCTGTGGCTCCATCTTGTTGAAGCCATACTTGTGGATGATTTTCCACGGCTGGTTAAAAGAAAATTTTCCAACACTGTATCTGACGATACACGATATCTGACACCATTGACAGAAACCGCGACACTGTGTCCATTTTCAAAAAAATAAGGACCAATTATCCTTTCCGATGAAACACCGCACCAAACCGTACATTTAGCTGGGTGTAATTATCGCTGCTGAACTACTCTCGAATTTGCCATAGACCATATCCTGCAGTTTGGCTTATTAACGAACCCATTTGAGCACTATTTATGCCAGTGCCCCGCCTTCTCACAAATACGATCCCGACATTTTGGGAGAGACACCTTACCAGACATAACCCAATTACGGGGCGTATGCTAGAGGAAACTAAGGAACTTTGTGAACAACACGGAGTTCCTATAGACCTATGAATCAAACTGGTTCACGGTCAAACCCACGGAGCGCACATCAAGCTATTATTGTCTTAGGTGTACATACATATGTCGTAAGACATGGGCAGACGAACCCCTCCATTCAACCTAACCTAACCTAACGAACCCATTTAATTGGTAAATGGGTAATAATTAAATTTTGAATAAACTATTAGGTTTTATAAATGAGCTTAAGGTCACTTAATTCTCAATAAATATATTTTCTATTTATTGATAATTTTTCGATATTTCGATACGCCTTTGTGTATCTTCTTCAGGAAAGGAAATTGTTTATTAGAAATGTTCCCAAAAATTTACAAAATAAATTATTTCAATAAATTTAAAAGGATACAGCAGAACAGAAAGAAAAACAGAACAAACTTAATATTATCTTCTACACACAAAATTAGTATTAGTATTATCTTAACACAAAATTAGTAGTATATTAAATTTGGTTTTGGAAATCACTTGATTTCAAGCAAAGTGATGCTCTGAACAGAGCTGCAGGTATTTATTAAAAAAAAAAATCTTTTTTTCCTGGAGGAATATGATGAAAAGGAGAGGGCGACAAATACGGCATCAATACATATGTCAAAGCTTGTCAAATTCAGTGTTTGCTCAAGATGTGTGCTGGTGTTAGACGGCCTTAAGATGGTTGCATAGAAAATAAAAAGCAGATACAGCTCTTTTTTTGTTCTTAATATTTTATTCATATAAAAATTCAAAACTTTTTCAATAAGACATTTGATTTCTTTCTGTTTTACAGCTGAAATTAATTGGCTATCTTATGGGTTCCATACTAATCGGTGTGGCTGGCGTGGCTATTTATCGTTACAAATACTAAAACTTCTGCTTGCAAAGGGAAAAAATTGTTTTCATTCTGTACCCTGAACGTTCGCAACCATTTGAAACAACGTAAATTGAATTGCATAATTCAATGCACTCTTTACACAGTACTTCATCATATACATTTATGAAAATATCTATAATATTAAATATTATTCACAATAAACAATTTTAATTTCCTGGCATTAACTGCCGCACTCTGAAGTGTGGTTAGTTAAGGGTGAAACATAAAATAAAACACACTTTTATAAATTCGATACATACATATGTATGCATGTAAAATGATATATATATATATATATATATGTATATTTATGTTGTGCTTTTAATTATTTTATTTATAAGCATTTAAATCACCATTTTATGTACTGGGTTTGGATTTGTTATTTTTATTACTTTTTTAGACATATAAAATATGATTTATTTCTCGAGATTTAAGCATTGAATGTCATGTTTGTTGAGTTTTTTTCCATTCCAAATTGTAGGGGCCGTTTGTTTAACTATTACTAAAACGCATACATTTTTATTGAGTATTAAATAAAAAATAGTAATTAAATGAAATGCCAAAAAAGTGAAAATTTATTTTTTCTTAATGTCGCACATTTTGGAAGAAAACAGCTTCTGAACTGTGTGCCACATGTGTTGCAACAAATAGGAATCGGAAAAAAGTGTTATAGGCGCAAATATTATTTTTATTATTATAAAAATTAATTCATTATTATTTTCAGGCATTTATTAAAATTAAATTTCATTACAATAAAAACTTCCTACTACAGCTTTGTATATTTTTTGTTTATAAAAATAAAATGCTCGTCTATTTTGCAACTCACATGAGTTCAAATCACGTGATTTCGAAGCTAAGATAAAATTTTATATTAACAGGGAAGTCTGGAGTGACATTTCAACTGACTCAACTATAAAGAAATCATAAAAGAACCACATAAGTCAGGTTTGTATGGCAGTGTGTTTTTAGAAATCAAGTGATTTCAAGTAAAATGATTTTCGGAACAGACCTGAGGGTCGATTTTGTTTCTGTGAAACGGTGAAATGAAAAGTTTTTTCACAGCTGTATCAGGTTTTACGGCTCCAAAGTTACAGCTAATTTTCAAACCAAAGGGTTCCACTTTGCATAAGGCAGCATTTAAATTTTAGCTCTGTGTTTTTTTTTTTTTTTTTTGAATTTGTTGTAGAAACCAGACAACTTGATAAAATGTGCGAATTTCTCAACTCATCCTCAAACTCAAGGTTGCATCATAAAAATCAACCCGGCTTAATGTACTTGTGAACCTACAGACATGTGATGGTAATCGAAAACGTGATGGCAAGTGAAATTTATTTTAAGCAATCTTAATTTTTATTGAAAAATTATTTTGTGTATAATTTTTATAAATGTAATTCTTATGATACAGCAGAAATATTGTAAAAAAAAGTCACTTAAATTTGAATCGTTTTCGCTTGCCATCACATACATACATATCTGCTAGTTTAATTGCAAAACTTTGCAAGCCAATAAGATACCAGCTGACTGATTGGATTTCTTTTATAATAAAGCTTGAAAACTGAAACTTTCAAATTTACTAAATGCTGTTTTTTATAGATACATTCTTAAAGCTTTATTGCAGCCAGCAATAAATGAACTTTATAGTAT
Organism: Sturmia bella; assembly: GCA_963662145.1. Lineage (NCBI taxonomy): Eukaryota > Metazoa > Arthropoda > Insecta > Diptera > Tachinidae > Sturmia > Sturmia bella. The sequence continues at coordinate 24,136,257 of OY759172.1, forward strand.
GTGTGCAATTTGTTTTGCATTGTAAAGCTGTTTTTGTTCATTTCCTTGTCTTAAGGGTATTCACATCAAGGTGTTCAAACAAAGCCTTGTTAATTGATAAAAGCGATTTTGTTTGCATAATCACTTTGTAATTTATTCTTCCAAGGAACGTGCTTACAGTTTTTTTTATCTTTTTTGTTTTCATTAATATTGCTTGCTTATTATTACTCTAGGCGATTATTGTATGCTAAGCTAGAACATTGAACTTGTAAATATGTACGTATGCAAAATTTTGTACATTGTGGAACATTTAAAGTTTGCATCTCATTTATATGAATATGTAGGTACAGTTTGAAGGCTGGTTTAAAAAAAAAAAATTTAACTTTATCTACAATTCCAAAAACCGCTAAATTACTTTTTTTTATTAGGGAAACAATAGCTGTGATCCCGTACTCCACATTGGGAACCCGCGGAATCCCAATTTGCACGAAAATTGTTTCCGTACTCAAAGTTCTTACACGTGAGACAGATTTTGAGAGAGAAATATTCCTGTTCTTGCACGAAACAGCTGTCACTTTTTCTTCGTGCTAGTTTGGACAAGTGGTTAAACAATCAATCAAACCACATGTAGCAACAATTTTGATTGTTTTCCATTAGTAATTCATATAAAAGTACGAAGAGAAAGTGCAGGTTGTTTAGTGCAAGAAGAACAAGAAAAGCTCTCTAAATTGCACTTTGTTTAGACTGGGACCAGTACTCCGGGGATGACCCCTTATAGTATGCATTGAATTGTACTGGAACTGGGAAAATATGAAAGAGGAAACAAGAAATTGGGGGGTGTTTGTGGACGTTTGATTAAGCAAAAAAAAAAAAAAAAATAAATAAATAAATAAAAATTATAGTATAAAAACAGAAAATTTATTTTTGCAAAGCTAAGTTAGGACTAGCTGTTGCTAATTTGTTTAATGTCCAATGTACATACATATGCATACCTTCGACACTATTTATTTTATTTATTTATTTAATCCAATCAAGCCAATGGATAAAATCCTTACTGGCTATTATAACTAACATAAAATTAATTGACATAAATTAATCACGATTTAAATTTAGTTAACAACATTTAACGCAACCTCTTCAATATTGGAAAACGTTGACTAAACAAAACAAAAAGACAATACAATAACCACGATAAGACCTATTACGAATATTTACTTTGGCAAATTTATTTTTAAAAATATACATATGTATCATGTTTATTAAGATCTCATTGCCAAGTAGGTATCTATACATAATTGGCCAAATAAACGTTTAATAAACATGGAATATTTTTTTAATAAGCCAATAAAGAAAAGCACGGGTTTATCTATTACGACTACACAACACAAAAAAAAAAAAACGCCCGCTGTGATCAAAAGTTCACAAACAACCAACTTGCATGAACTTTGAGTACCGGAACAGTTTTCGTGCAGACCGGAATCCCGCGGGCTTGAGTACAGGATCACAATTAATATTATGATTACATACATACATATATAGACAATAATATATATGTATATATGTATGTACATATACACCCCTATTTACAAAAAATATGTCAGGCTTATATGGCTCTTATTTGACATATTTGTATGGAAAATTTGTCAAATAACCGTCTAATTCATAAAAATTATAACAGGCTTATAAAGCTCTTATTTTCCATACAAATATGTCAAATAACAGTCTTATAAGCCTGTAATAATTTTTATGAAATAGGGGGGGTAAGAGTTTAATAAACCTAAAATATTTATTATGAATAAGTCCCATATTATGTAGATTAAACAGTATAAAAATAAGTTTAAAAAGAAGTGGTTCTTAAATATTTTAATTTATTACATATTTCACAAATAAGTAATTAGCAGTCAGTTGAAAAGTCATGTAGAGATGGCCAATTGGCTAGTGCCTAAGACATGCATAGCTAAAATAATGAGTAAACAACAAGGGAAAAAGTCAGTTAATACATTAAATGTTGGTTATTGACTTAGGGTCTCCACGGCAAATAAAGTTGGAAATAATCATGATACAACTAACAAGGTAGCCTTTTCGCTACAATAAGAACAACTTCAATAAAAATAACATGCATTTTGTTTTTGTACAACTTATGCAAAGACGCCACTTCTACATTTACAGAAGAGAGATGCACTGAGCTTATGCGGATTTGCTATCTCGTTTTGGCTGCCTTTCATCTCTGCAATCTCTTGACAACCTAAAGTAGTCAGTTGATTAACGGTTTAGCTGACGAGGTTACCTTGTTAATTGTATCATGGAAATAATTATGTTCGCAACTGTCAAAATCTATTGCCAGCACCTTATGTTCGCGTGTGGACCGCAAAAACTTTTATTTGCTAATATCTTGCGATATAGTTGTTCAAATATTATTTTCAGGAAATAACGTTGAACATAAACTGTCAAATTTGTTGGCAATTTTTGTGTTGCATAATTTTTGTGCTGGAAATAAAACTTGTTTGTGTTAGAAAAATCTAAATAAGTGTTATAATTAAATAAATTAAAGTGTTTAGATTAAATAAATTTAAAGAAAAATAAAAATTGCTGAAAATAATAAAATGAAAAACGTAGAACTTCGAACAACCAGCCACAATGAATATTTTATTTATTTATTATTTATTTTACAACTTTAGATAATACATTAATGTATGTTCTAAAAGGAAATGTAGCTCTATAGCAAAGATGCCTTAAGCTAACTTATAATTAAATTAAGTCACACCATGATACAATTAACAAGGTAACCTCGTCAGCTAAACCGTTAATCAACTGACTACTTTAGGTTGTCAAGAGATTGCAGAGATGAAAGGCAGCCAAAACGAGATAGCAAATCCGCATAAGCTCAGTGCATCTCTCTTCTGTAAATGTAGAAGTGGCGTCTTTGCATAAGTTGTACAAAAACAAAATGCATGTTATTTTTATTGAAGTTGTTCTTATTGTAGCGAAAAGGCTACCTTGTTAGTTGTATCATGAGTCACACTATAGTGGGATTATAATTAAATGTCATTATACAAATGAGTAGAGTAGAGGAGAAGGACGGAGAGATCAACAAGAACATAAAGATTGGTTTCTGCAAAAATTTGTTTTCTTTGGTTCACATATTTAGTGCACTCTACAAGCAGGTGATGAATATTTATCTCAGTACTATTATCACATTCACATATTGGAGGATTTTCATTTGTTGTAATATGACGTAATATGCGTAATTTTTGTATGTCCCAATCTTAGCCTCAGAAATTTAATCAAGTCTCTACACCTTATTTTATAAGCATCACTGTTCCATGAAAAAATACTGGCTCTGTTTAAGTTCACTGTTTTATAGCAGTTGCTTGTCTTATCCCAATTATTTAAATTATTATCATAACTTTCTATATTAATTGCCTTCCTTATGTCTGAGAAATTTAAATTATTTGTCATAACTAAGGGTGATTTGTCTGCGATCCTAGCTGAGGAATCCGCATATTCATTCCCTTCTATAAGAGAGTGTCCTGGTATCCAAATTAAAATAATGTTAGGACAATTAACTAATAATGTTTCCCTGATTCTTGATGCATAATAGTTATTGTTACAAATATTTTTAATGGCATAAATTTCGGAAAGGGAGTCAGTACATATAGCAAGTTTAACAATGAATATTTTATATTGTATATCTTATACACGATACGTGTTCTATACCCCAAAATATAAGCTTGAGCATGAACAACTCAAAATCCCAAACCAATTCCAGGCCAAAAACTATTTCTGTTCATTCTAACGATATACATACATATGTATGTATTACAGCAAAAATAATGATAACATGAAAGTTTCATGGAAAAGAAGACAAATCAAAGGGAGCTTTTTTACAGTGGGTAGATACGATGCCTGTTGTTTGGTTTTTTGCAAAGAGAAAAAATGTGAAAAATTTGAGTTGTTACGCTTTTGAGGAACAAGTGCGTTATATTTACGGTTATTCTGACGACGTTTTTGCCTATGTTCGGAAATAGTTGTTGCACGTGAAGCCGTGCAGCCAATTTGAAGCTACATATGTAGATAGGAATATATTTGACTTTTAAGAAATTAATTTAGAAAAATTGCGTTTATATGTACATACATATGTATAAATTTGTTCATTTTATTAACATTTAATTTTAAATAAATCAGCACATAAGCAGAGATAACAAATTTTTGTATTTACCTAATTTTACATATTAAATAGAAATTAAATCTTACACACGTTGATAACGGAATACTTTTAAGTGTAATTTACTGCAAATTGCATGTTAAATCTGTGTAAATATTGGCAATTGTTTTTTCATTAATTAATTTAAAATAAATAAAAGGAACTACAATCTGCATCATTTATAAAGTGAGTAACAATTCTAAAATGATCTTGCATACATAGATTTATCAAACATTCGATATGTCCATGATAGAACTAATAAGGCAACCTCTGCCCTGTAATAAGAACAAACTTCAAGAAGAATAACATGCATTTTTTTTTTTGTACACCACTGCTACAAACTTTACAGAAGAGAGATGAATAGAGTTTATGCTGATTTGCTATCTCGTTTTGCCTGCCTTTCGTTTTTGTATTCTTATGACGGTTTTACGAAGTCAGGTGATTAACGGGTTCAGCTAATGAGGCTACCTTATTGTTTATGGATATGATTAATAAAACTATTTTTTAAAGCTTAAGGTCTTTTATTTATCTTTATTAATTTTTTCCGATATTTCGCTAACAATTTGTTAGCATCGTCAGGGATCTTTGATTGTTTTTATTTTTATAGAGAAAAATAGAAAAATAGCGAAATATCGGAAAAAATTAATAAAGATAAATAAAAGACCTTAAGCTTTAAAAAATAGTTTTATTAATTTTAACAATAAAGGTCAAAAATTATAGATAAAATAGTTTATGGATATGCTTATGTATTTTATTAACCCTTGATTTGAAACGCATTAATTTTTGAATGATATATCATTATTCTCAAATTTCGTCACTGTCCAGACAGGTTTTAAATGTTTTGTTTAAAAATGCATATTACATGATGTTTCGCTCTTGTGGGGTAACGATCTGCTTGGGGCGCGAAAGGAGTGTCGTTTCAGTGGGCTATAAGTTATGCATTATCGATTACAGTATTTCCCATAAGCCCAGCATAAAAATACAAAGATTTAAAAGCACTAAAACGAGTGAATTCAATATTATGTTTACCTTATGCTTACAGGCATGGAAGAAGTACTTAATCTTGCTAATAATCAAATAAATTGAGGCAAGTACGAGATCGACTCGCATAGCAGGCGTTTTGTACTACCGTGCAAGTGGTAGGCTAAGGGCGCTCCTGGTGTGGTGTACCTTTAGTTTTTAGCTTTTTTATCATTTTTAGCATTTGCTGTTGTAGCTGCAAGACATCTACATACATACATATATCGTGTAAATTTCAAGCCTCTATATCTTACGGCTCAAAAGTTATAGCTGATTTTCAAACTAAAGGGTGTCCCAGTGTATGTACACTCTATTTAACTCTTTAATATTTTTGGTGCTTGTTGTTGCAGAGGCCAACTACTATGAACATTTCAAGTCTTTTACGGTTCAAAAACTCTTAATTTCCTGAAACTTCGCGAGCTGCCTTAAAATGGTAACCACGCACGGAATTTTAATTCCAAATCACGCCTGAGTGCGTTAGCGTGGTTTTGAATTGAAATTCCGTGCATGATTACCATTTTAAAATGGTAGTCAACGAAGTTTCAGGAAATTTTACGAAAAAGTTAAAACACTAACTTTTTTTTTGGTTTCCAAACCAACTGTTACACACTTTCCCTTAAATTATTTTTCAATGCAGATTATTTTTGCTGCATTTCTTTTATTTTTTTTAAATTTTGTAAATTTTAAATTTCTAAAATTTAATCACAATCACGCCTGACACGACAACAGCACATCTCTAGTTTCTCTATTTGTGCTTAACACCCTAATCAGGAGCGAAGCAACTGGCTTCGCCATACAAAAATTTGAGAGCGAATGAAGTAGCTTCATTATGAAGCTACTTGCGAAGCGAAAAAAAAATTCTATCTTCTCTAATTTATATCGCAAGTTTATCTGCACTATCTATCAAAATCATATATTATAAAAAAAAAAAAACAATCAAAGAAAATGTAATTGTCCCATAAAAATAAAAGTTAAGTTCTGTGTTGTATTTAATGCCCTGCAATGCCAACTCCGAAGACATTTCCATATGAATGTGGTTTTTTTAGCGATAATACTCCACTTACTTCTTTTGTCCATTTGGCAAAAATTTGCTTCACGAAATTAGTAAATAGAAAATTTATGTTGGCTTATTAAAAACAAAAGTCAATTCGAAGCACATAGACGAGTTGTGTAAACAGTGTGATTCATAAATATCATTGAGAGAGCGAAGCTGGTGATAGAAACACACTACATATTAAGTGGCCGTTCTTTTCTGAAGAAAACCATTTCAAATTGCAATTGAACAGAAACAAAATGTTACCAGAAAGTAAAGTACAAACTAATGCTGCCTTCAATTTATACAATTATTATGGCGTGTGGAAATAAACAAAACAAAAAAAAAAAAAAACTGAAGAATAAAATTCTACAAAGGGTGCACACAAGCCTTTCTAACCATCTACACCTGACAAAATTTTATTAAAACAAATGTTGGAGTGAATCTGTATGAAAAAATAAAAAACCTAACCCAGTGTTTACAAATGAAATTCATTTCTTGAAAGTTGCCATACACTAACATTTTCTTTACTTTTCTCGCAGCTTTCAGTGTAATTTTTATAAAAGTAGTTTTTTGACGATTTAATGAAAGTAAAATTAAACACAAACATGTCGAGTATTTTTGTAGGAGAAATAAAGTAAGCGTTTTCAAAAAAGCAATACAAATCCGCATCCCCTTGTACAAGTTGAACACATTCATATACATGCATATGTATGTATGCAGGTACTTGAATCTCTTCTCTGACGTTCGCTTATTTCCGCAGCAGTAGGCAACATTTTGAAAAATCGCCGCTATTTTCGGTCCCTGTCTAAAATACTTTTTCATTTACTCAACCATGTAAATGCGTGGGAAAAACTAACTGCTAATGTCAGGAGGCAATGCAACAATCAACAATTGACTTTTGTAAACAATGCGCAAGTTTTTCTTATCATTCTTGCATACCTACATATGTATGTATGTATGTATGTATGTATGTATGTATGTATGTATGTATGTATGTATGTATGTATAGCACAATCTCAAAATAGTGTAAGCATGTAAACAAACTGACTTGTTTAGCGCACAGCGGTTTATTGTATGATCGTGGATACCATTATTTTAGATTTTTTATTTGCTAATATGTAAGCACACTGCGCTTCAACAGAATACAACTATTTTGAGGTTTATCATCGTCAATATTAAAATTAAATTAAAATACAAAATTACCCGTACTCACTATTTTACCAAAAACTGTTTGGGCAAGCGAGAGAGAAAGATTCTTCTACTTCTTCTTGCACGAAATAGCCCGTATTTTTTCTGTGGCCTAGTAATTAGACTATCAGCTGTTTAAATATCGACAGCAGATGGAAGATTTTACATTAGTTTTAAAATTTTTTTTCTCAGAAGAAGATTTTAAGATATTTTTTTCAAAGTTTAAATTTTTCGAACTTAAAATTATTCACCCCTATCGTGAGTAAAATGTAAAATTTTTATACCCATAAAATTTTCATTTCCCAAGTAGGGAATTTGCCGCCATGAATATTATGGGAACGTTTGGGAAGAAGAAAATATAAATACAAAGGAAATTTATTGAAAATTTGTCGGTAAGTGATGTAAAAAGTAATTAAATTTATGTTTTATAACTAACAAACAGAAATTTGTAGCTTAAAAGGCAAAAAGGGTGAATAAATCGGAGTTTTCATGCCTGTTGAATATTTTGACAGATTCTCTGCCGGAAACAAAAAAAAAAGAAAATATATCATTTGGTATTCCGCCCATCGTAAAACTAAGCGCATGCTTACGTTTTTTTTTTTTTTTTTTGCAGAGGGTAGATACCAAAAAAGTATTGGAAGAGATTACGAAGTAGGAATGACGCAATCCACTTTTAGCGAAGTGATGTCTAAAGTGTTGGATGCTTTAGAAAAGTCTCGGCGCAGAATGGATAAAATTGCATTTATGAACTTAAATTTTAATAGGAGGGCCAGCACTTTTTAGTTCTTCTGTAAGCGAATACGAAAATTCGGCCACCACATCTTTAGAAACCTCCACAACACCACATGCAATGGGTCGGTTATTTTGCACCCTATTATTCAGGATAGGGGTGGTTCACCCCTATCATGTATAATACAGGATAAAACAGCAATTTGTCCTTAAAACAATTAGACATTAAGTGATATTTTATCTTCACATGTACGTATGCATTTTTTTGGAATTTTTTTTTATAATAAATTGATGACATTTGAAACAATAAGAAAAGTTGGAAAACGATCTTCTTATTTTTTCACCTTCTCTAACTGATTTCCAAGCATTTATCCAGTTTGTATTAGTAACTCCATAATTTTTAAACACTCATTTACGCAATGCAAAAACATTTTGTCAAATGCAAGAGATAATATACTCTTTTTTATACGAGAAATTTATTTTGTTTCAACAAAAAGTTTAGGACACAAGTCTAAATTATGCGAAATGGATAGTCCCATGGCCTATCAGTTCCAGGGGCTTCAAGTTAGCTGAAACATAAGACAGCTTACATGGACAAGTAGTCCAACTGTCAACCAGTACTTCTTGAGAAATAGCTAAAAGTTAATTGATAGTGAACTAAGTATTCAACAGGTTTGCTTCTAGTCTGACGAATCTCAGTGTAAATAAATACAATATGTAGTACATGAGACCGCAAAAAATTTGCCAAACAAGCAAATAAGTAATAAAATAAAAATATTGCCAAAAGCAATTCTAAGAGATAGAGAGAAGAGCACTCGTAAAAATAAAAGTTTCAGTAAGGATTTCGTTAACGTGTTGCTCGCAGCTTTTATTTTAGTTTCAAGCAAACAATTGAATAATTAAATGGAATGAAATTTTTAATTAACACAACAGCGGACTTCAAAACAAACGCTGGCTTTTTGTGCGTTACCGTAGTCGTGCCGTAATCGCTAATAACCAAGTTAATATTATTAAAAAAAAAAAACACATTATCAGCAACAGTAATGTGCAGCCATAATTTATTACAAATTATTTAGTTTATTAAACGATATTCATTTATAAAACAGCGTTGGCTTGTGAGCAATTTTTCAGTTTTCATTGATCTGGGAACAAAAACGTTGCTGCTGCCACCGAAGTTTACTAATATTTAAATTAAATTTATTAATTCATTGTGTGTGTGTGTGTTTTTGATTTTATTATTTTGTTACATTTGTTTTGAATGTAGTAAATCACCACCATGTCGTCTACAAACGAAAGCGCCAGTACTTCAACTAATGATATTGACGGTCAGTAGTGAACAAAATGTAAATAATTTTATTCAAAAAATTATAATTAAACACAAACTAAAACACTTTAAGGTTTACAATACTAATATTGTTTGCAAACAATACAGCAACAATAAAATTATAGTGATATTAATTGATTTTCATTGTGAATAAAAAAAAAAAATGCAGCAATACACAAAAAAAAAATTGAATCAATACAATTTAAAAACGGAGTGACTTTAATTGCTTGAAGTTCGTTTTATTAAAATAATTTATGAAATGAAATAAACAAAAGAAAATCTTTCATGTATATGCATGTATGTAAATATGTATGCATATACATACATACATACATACATATTAACTTAAGCAGCAAGATCGTTTAAAACTCATGGACTTAATAAGTGTAATGAAACCAAACTAAATGCGTTTGTTCTTGCTTAAAAAAATATTTATTTGTGTTTAAAAGCAGACACATTTTGGAGAAGGTATTACCACCAAATCCCAACGGCAGATTTAAAATTAGTCGGGCTGCATTTGATTAAACCTGTAAAAATTTATTAATGATAATGTACATATGTATATTTTTCAATCAATTGTGTCATACAGACGACTCTCGGCGATATGAAATTCTAGGGACGAGAGTTCAAATTAAAATGAATTCAAATTACACCACACAAGAAATCAAAAACATTTCTCTTACCATTGACAACCATCAAAATATAATCTTTTTGTGTGTTGCGGTCCTCTAACTACAAAACTCATCATTATTTCAAATTCTATAGATGGATTCTTTTTCAATTGTTAATAATTTTATCGGGCTTGAGTTCGATTTTTACTTCCTCAAAATTGAGAAAGATTTTTTTGTGATCAATATTTTTAAAGAAGGGGTCAGGGCTGGACAGTATTTGAAATACATGTATTTAAAATACAAATACATACGTATTTTGCATTTTCAATACGTCTCATGAATGTATTTAGTATTTTAAATACTGAGCACTCGAGTATTTTGTATTTATATTTCAAATACTTGTGCTCTCAAATTACATTTTTCCAAATACATTTTTAATTTTTGTATTAGAAAATATGCACTACAAATTATTCCAATTCATACATGAACTGAAAACGCAAAATAAATACAGTCGAACTTCCCTATAGTGAATCTCCACGGAGATAGAAAATTATTTCACTATATACAAGGTGGCGCAAAAGTAATCCTAATATCAGAAAATGCTATAAATTTTGCGATTGGCCCCTAATGTCAGTTCTGTTTTGACATTTGTGTAGCAAACACATGCGAAATACACTTTAATAAACAATGTTACGCTACACTGCTTCAGAACGCGGAATATTGGTGACTATTTATTTGACCAATAATCGGTCGGTGACTGAGGCACAACGTGAATTTCGTAGAAATTTCATTATACAGAAATATTTTGTATTTTTTATTTATTTAACATAATCAGGTATTTTTGTTTGAACTACATTTTTCCCTTTTTCTTTATCAATAAAAGCTTCAATTACATTAAGACATTTAAATACATTTGTTGGAATGTTGCTCTCCATCTCCAAGAAAGTTCGTAGTACATCAAGTGAAGAGCATTGCTTCGACAATGTCTTCATAGCGACAAGTTCGAAGTCTCTTACGCTTAATGTTTAAATGCTCGTCTTCTAAATTCTTTTGAATAACTGACTTGTTTTTTAAAATGTTTGAAAAAAAAGTACTGGGAAGAATTCCAAACACTTTAGCTATATCTTTTTTCTTTGATGACCCTTCTTCAACTCTATTAATTACTAATAACTTTTTGTCAAGAGAAATACTACTCCGGTGCATCACTTTCGTTCACTGAACTCGGACAACTGATGTTAAAAGTCAAATCATAAACTTTTTTTGATTTCATTTTCTTTACTTTGCGAATCCCAAAAATAGAACTCATTTCTTTTATAATTAGTTTTGCTAACAGGTGTAAAAAAAACCTGCTAAAAATAGTTCACTATATGGAGACAAAAACACATTTAAAATGTATTTTTGTTTCCAAAAATTTGTTCATTGTATGGAAATTCATTATACGGCGATCAAAATATATTGAAAGTGGAACGAAAAAGCTGTGTACTTGATTTTAGTTCATAATAAGCAGAATTTCATTGTATAGAAGTTCACTATAAGGTAGATCGACTGTATTTAATAACACTGCTGGACTTACTTCACAACTGTTTTTCTGGCCATTTGTGTGTATGCTTGTGTATGTTCCAAATTGTATTACAGCGCGCATTTGAGCAATCAGAATTTGAAAATTTTGGCTGAAAATGCTATATTTTTCAATTTGATTTCAAATGACACTGCAGTTGAAATCAAACGTCCGTGTTTGTTGGGATATTGCATTTGTGCACATTCATACATACATACGTGTGTATGTATGTGAGTTTAAGTTTATGTGAATATAATAAATTTTATATTATATTTTGTTTAGTACGTGACGCGGAGTCCAATTATGATTTTAAACCATATATAAAATTCATTTTTTCACTTGTTGTGCAAACATTGATAAAAAAATACTTAATAATATTTAAATAGACTAAATAAAATATTTAAGAATATTTCTTTAACACTAACGAATAATTACACAGAAAGAAAAGCTCGTTTTAAATCAAATTTTTCTTCTTGTCATTTTAAATAAAAATCAATCGGCTATTATTAAAAAGGTATGCTTTAAGAAAATTTCCATTCCCTTCTCACTAATGGCGTTTTCTTTTCTGCAATACGAGCAACATTTTCAATATTGTTTTGTACAAAAATGCAGATGAGAGCGCTTTTTATTAATTTATTTCACTTATTCATCACTTATTCAACCTTTTCATATTAATCTCGCTAAACTGTTAAAACTCGCATTTTAAGAAGTGTAAAAGAAAATAAATTTTTAGTAGAGATCACTCTTTGTTTGGCAAGGATCTGTTTTAAGCTTAAAGCCAGCTGTAGTTTTTAACATAACGGGTCATCCATTTTGCGGTTTCAAAAGTAAACGTAAATAAAACACTACATCATTTAAATGACCACCACGCGAAGTGTTGCAAGCATTGATTTTTTTGAGGTAATTTTCGACGACTTTTTGACACATATTGGGCGGTACTTGAGCCATAACTTGACGAATGATGGTTTTTAAGTGCTCAAGAGTTAAAGGTTGGTCTGCATAAACACGGTCTTTCGCGTAGCTCCACGAAAAAAAATCTAATGGTGTTAAATTGCATGATCTTATCATATGACCATAACGCTCCGAATTGACGGCGCAGTCATTCCATCGCCGTTTTCGAAGAAGTAAGGTCCAATCCCATCTTCGGACCAAAGAGCGCACCAAACAGTGACTTTTTCTGGATTACTAGAGGATTCTTAGAACCCCAAACACGACCATTTTGTTTATTAACACACCCACCCCACCGAGTGAGAAATGTGCTTCATCGCTGAAGAACATTTTGTTCGAAAAATCACCGTCCATCGCCTGTTGTTCAAGTATCTCAGCTGGCTTCAGTTGTTGTGTAAGCTGGACTTTATATGGATGTAGGCGTAGATTTAAATGAAAAATACGCCATAATGTGCCGTAAGACAGTTCTAATTCCTGAGCATGACGAAGAATCGATACATTCACTTACAGCAGCGATATTTTCAGCGGAATTAGCGAAACGATGATGCACAGACAGGCCTTACAATATTTTTAAACGCTTCAGTCTCTCCGCTCCAAATTTTTTCACTATAAATTTTGCCAATTGCTTGCGTATTTGAACGATTATGTAAACCATAATCTCCTCTTAAAGCACGATATATGGCTGTGGCAGAATCACCATTTTTAGGGTTCCGTACTCATCAGAGTGAAACGGAACCATATTATCGAGACTTATACGTCCGTCCGTCCGTCACAGCGTCCATTCTCCGAGACGGTAAGAGCTAGAGAGCTGAAATTTTCACATGATGTTGTTGTACCTTTCCGCTACCACTAGCGAATCGAAAACTAACAGGTGTCCCCATACAACGAAAAGTAAAAATTAGCTATAACTCTCGAACCGTAAGAGATAGCGAGCTGAAATTCGCACAGTGTATGTATTCCCAGATGCGTTACAACAAGAAATGACAAAAACAACAATAAGACGAAAACTACTAGGTGTCCCCATACAACGTAAAGTACAATTAAACGTAACTCTCAAGCTGTAGGAGACAGACAAATGAAATTTATACAATATATGTATTCACATCTGCCATTCCATACGTACATTACACATACATATATACGTGCGGAACCCTAAGTGTGCGAGCCAGCCTCGTGCTTGATTAAATTTATTATATATTTTAGTATGTTTTGATAATTCTTGTGTGTTGTGTGATAGTTAAGCGATCCATTTTCAGACCTTCAACTGAGAAGAAAAAAAATTGGTTTAACAACTTAGTTTGACAGATGTCGAATTCTAGTACTATACTTTTGAAACCACGAAATGAATAATCCGTTATAATGTTCTACAATAATACATCCGATACAACAATACAGGAAACTTATGAATTGAGTAATTGTTTAATTTAATAATCTATTCTTTTAGTTGGTAAACAAACTTTGAAGGTTAAAGAGATTTCAACAATCTTACCGTTAACTAGTTGCTAGTCATAGATTTAATCGAAATCATAAAAATTAGTACAAAATAACTTATCAAACAAACAAAAAAAAAACCCACTTTTTAATGGTGTCGTTATTTATCACTTGTATTATTTATTATCCATATGTCGTCTGGTTTAAACTACTTGTTTTCAAAGCTTATCATTAATGATCTTAATTTCTTATTTAATTTTGTAGAGAATTTGTACAAGGAAAAACTGCCAAACGCTGGTTCAGTTTTGAAAGTGGCTGCCAAAGACTGCTGCCAGTTGTCAAAGAAATTGCCAATTATAGAATGGCTGCCCAAATACGAAAAAAGCTTTTTACTGGCAGATTTCATAGCCGGTTTTACAGTGGGATTAACGATGATACCACAAGGCATTGCTTATGGAGTGGTGGCCGGTTTGGAGCCACAATATGGTTTATATTCGGCATTTATGGGATCATTTATGTATATTATTTTTGGATCATGCAAAGATGTCACAATCGGTAAGTAGTAAACAGACGAAACGCCAGTACAACCATTTATGCGCAAAAGTTAAATTTCTGATATAATGTTAATTAATTTGTATTATTCGAACTTATTTTTATATAATAATTTTTGTATTAATTTCATCAGGCTCAAGTTCTTTTTATATTATTTTTGTGATTGATATTAATTAAATTAAAGACAAAGAAGACATCAAAGACATTTATATAGCTGGGTGGACAACTAGTTGTTTCGCAGCCGCCACACGTGCCGTCAGCACCCGTCTTTGAACTCGTTGGCTCATGTTTCTAAAGCGACAATAATTCCACCCAAGTTGTTGTATATTTTCTGTCTAAATTTTTAATTATATCAAACACATCAATTCTATTTTATTTTTATATAAGTAAATATTTATCACAGCATGTTTACCGGGTGAGAGTTTCCCACCACACAAAGGTAACCAAGTTGTATTACAACTTACTTTATATGTTTTTCTTATATTGTTAATTCAAATTTGATTTCTTAGCTTTTATATTAAATTTATCAGGCTCAAGTTCTTTCTATATTATTTTTGTGATGAGCCCTTGAGTTCATAGACGGATGCTGACGAGAAAGTGTGGCGGCTTCGAAACAACTAGTTGTCCTCCCTGCTAAATGTCTTCTTTGTCTTATTTAATTAATATCAATCACAAAAATAATATACATAGAAAGAACTTGAGCCTGATAAACTCAATACAAAAAAAAAAATTATTTCTGATATAATTTTACTACATATGTTAGAGTAGATTCACATTTAGACATATATTTTGAGAAAAAAAAAAATAACGTGACCACTTTGAGACACTACCCGCATAGAAACAAATAACATTTCATACACGTATGAGCACAAACAAAAATAAATTATATTTTGATGATTTAAGTACATTGGCCTGAACACACATTGAGAATGTGTAAGAAACATAATTCAAGCATTAATTTTAACTTTATATTCGCACTATACTATTTACAATTGTTAATAATTTTACCGGACTTGAGTTCGATTTTTACTTCCTCAAAATTGAGCAATTTGGCTCTGATGAGGGAGGTGATGGTCGTGAAACAGCCAGTAAGTCTTCAACTTTACTTTTTTTGTCTTCTTTAAGAATGTGGATCACTCCAGTTTTATTACAAAAAGAAAAAAAATTTTTTTTCTCAATTTTGAGGTTGAAGTAAAAATCAAACTCAAGCTATTAACAATTGAAAAAATTGCTATTGCCGAAAGGCCAATAGCAATTTCTATGATTTATTCGGAGCAGGTATAAGACAACTGCTGCCTGATACGTTCCATTGCCTTGTCAACTTGGCATCAAAGTGTCAAGTACACTAAGCTCAATCCCCCCGTAGTTGTGTATCTGAACTACAGAGGTTTATACTTTCTGGTGAAATCACTGCTTGTGCTCTAGTGATTTTTGTCTTGCGAAGAGCTTGTCTAAGAAAAATTTCTTACGTATTTATAATTTTAGATAATATGATTGATTATTCAAATATTATATACATAAATTAAATAAAAATGGCTCTTTTGATTTTTAACGCAATATATGTTGTATGTCTGCAGCCACAACAGCAATTATGGCTTTAATGGTTCATCCTTATGCTGTTTTGAGTCCTGAATATGTTGCTCTGATCGCCTTCTTTGCTGGTTGTATAATATTAGTTTTGGGTCTCCTAAATCTGGGGGTGCTGGTACGTTTTATATCAATACCTGTTATAATAGGTAAGAGCTGTCATTTTGTAAACTTTAAAATAAAGATTGTAGCTCGCATATGTGTTCTATACTTTTGTATCCCCTCTTTTTATTACCAAATATGTAGGTTTCACCACAGCAGCAGCAACAACCATAGGAAGTGCTCAAATTAATAATCTTTTTGGTTTAAAGGCGCCTTCGAATGATTTAATACCGGCTTGGGAACATTTTTTCACCCACTTAAAATCCATACGTTGGCATGATGCCACCCTGGGTATTTTTTCACTGGTGTTTTTGCTGCTGATGAAGGTTTGTCAATTATTTCAAGTGTTCGTAATCGTTGTCATTGGCGCTTGTTTAATCATTGCGATACAAAGTCTAATACCAGTACAACAATACTTTTTAAAAAAGTTAGACAGCGGCTGCAACGGCGCGAACATTCAGCGAAAATGAGCAAAAAAACAACAGTCGCAAAAATCACATTTTGAAGTTGAAGAAGGGTGGGTGCTGACGAGAAGTGTGGCGGCTTCGCAACAGCTAATTGTCCACCTTTGATCTATTCTTTCTCTTGTTTAGTTAATTAATATCAATCGCAAAAATAGTATAGAACGAACTTGAGCCTGATAAACGTAATACAAAATAATAATATAAGAAAAAATTCGAACATTAAAATTATTAAAATAATAGCATGTTTCCACGACATGTGCTTCGCTCTCTATTTGTGCTTAAAACCCTAATCAGCAAATCACAAAAATTTGAGAGCGAATGAAGTTGCTTCATATTGAAGCTACATGCGAAGCACGAAAAATTCCTGTCTTCTCTAATTTTTATCGCAAGTTTATCTGCACTATCTGTTAAAATCATATATTGTAAACAAAAAATAAATAGCGCAGTTCATTATTTGGTGCAAATGTCTTACGTAAGTGCGAATGCAAGAAATCGTTGCTTTTTCTTTGCAACCCAACAACAAAATATACAAGGTTGCACTCGCAATATTTTTGCATTTACGCACCGCTAATTAAGTGTTGCTTTTTTCGCATGAGTATTGCGTTTGCAACACTGACACTCGAACAGCTGACATTTCAAAACAAAGCAAACAAAAAGTTTTAGAGATGGAGCCAATAGCAATTACCAAAAAAATAAAACGTGAAAAATTAAAAATTGTGTATTAATTTATCGGCTGTTATTTGGAGTGCAATAAAATTTGCAAAGTTGTTAAAAAGGGTGCTCAATATTAGTTGCAATATAATCGCAAATGCAAATAGTCGCAACCAAAAACGCACCAAACGTTGAGTACCGCTAATAAATAAAATACAAAAACAACGTAATTGTCCCATAAAAATAAAAGTTAAGTTCTGGGTTGTATTTAATGCCGTGCAATGCCAACACCAAATACATTTACAAATGAATGTTGGTTTTTTTTGCCACAACTGGAAAATTCATGTTGGCTTACTCAAAACAAATGTCAAAACGAAGCACATAGACGAGTCGTGTAAACAGTGTAATTCCTTAATACAATTGAGAGAGCGAAGCGGGTGATTCAACTTGTAATAGAAACATACAATTTTCTAGATTTTATTTTCTTGACGCCATTAAAAAAGTTGTCGGCAAAAATATTGTCAATTCGGGAGACTGTCGCCGTAAAAGCTCAAAACAGACTTAATTAGTTCTTAGAAAACCTGAAAGTTACAAAAATCACAAAATTCGAGAGAAATCTGCAATATGCAAAAGTAGATTTGCAACGAAAATAGATTACAGGAACCTTATGAAAACGTCCTTATTAATAGAAATTCGTTGTAAATAATAGTCAACGACTGTCAATATTGGTGAGGGCAAAGCCATGACTATGCTATACTGACATAAGTCATCCGTCGTACGTCTTTATTGAGATTCACATTGAGGTCGGTTCTCTCTTATATTTTTTGTTATCAGTTGTATTGAACATTGGAGGCAGCAAAAACAGTAATTATGTTTTGCCAAGAGCATGTGGCAACCATGCAACGACACTTGCAATAACAGGGAATATGTTTTCAGTATCTTTAATTCTTATGTATTTAGAAAACCAAAGATATACCCTACGGTAATCGTACTTTTTGGAAGTATGTGTCTTTGTCTCGAAACTCCATGGCGGTTATAATTGGCACCTTGCTGGCTTATTTGTTGAGTCGTGATGGCACACAGCCGTTTAGGGTGACGGGAAATATAACAGCCGGCCTGCCACCCTTCCGTGCACCGCTCTCTGGCACCATCGTTAATGGCACAGAGGTGTCTCTATTGGAAATGCTAGGCACAGTGGGCCCCTCTTTCGCCTCTATACCGTTGGTGGCCATACTAGAGATAGTGGCTATAGCTAAAGCGTTTTGTAAGTTGCGATTTCTCAAATGCTAAAAAGATATGTAAGTTAGTAATGTTTTTCTCTTGCAGCCAAGGGTAGAATTGTGAATGCTTCCCAGGAAATGATTGCTTTAGGCATGTGTAATATAATGGGAAGTTTTGTGTCTTCAATGCCAGTAACCGGTTCTTTTACACGAACAGCTGTTAACAACGCCAGTGGCGTAAGAACCACACTCGGAGGTCTCGTTACTGGCTCCTTAGTGCTGATGGCTTTGGCGTTTCTCACCCAAACATTTTATTTTATACCAAAAGCTACTTTGTCTTCCATTATAATAGCTGCCATGATATCGCTCGTTGAAGTGGAGAAAATTCGTGACACTTGGAGATCAAAAAGTAAATACTTTAAATTAATCAAAAGTAAAAAAACACCTGCCTATCAAAACACAATTTCTTTCTGCTCATAGAAAAAGACTTCTTTCCTTTTTTGGTTACTCTGTTGATCAGTCTGTTTTGGAGTTTGGAGTATGGAATCCTGTGCGGTATTGCCGCGAATATATCCTACATTCTCTACAGCAGTGCCAGACCTCAAGTGTGGTTGTTTACGAAAAAGGTTTGTTAGCAGCTCTTGATTGCACCGGGATTCAGTTTACGTTTCGTTTCCTTTTAGTTATTCGATTACGATTTTGGATTAGTGGAAGTCAAGCAAAAACTGGATTTTGCTTCAGCTGAATATCTTAAGGAAAAAATTGTAGAGTTTGTCAATGTCCATCGGAAAGAAGGAATATGCTTAATTGTCATAAATGGCGTCGAAATCAATAGCATTGATTACACAGTAGCTGCGGTAAGTATGAGTACATGCAATTATATAAAATTCACCGAGTAGCTAAAAGTGTTTTTTTTTTTATTTCTGTTGAACTATGATATTGTAATACATTTAGATTAAACTAATTTTTCCGGCTCAAGTTCAACCCTTGATTTGTCACTTTTTAATCAACATCAATTAAGTAAAGAAAAGTAAAATTTTTACAGCTGGTTGGACAACCGGCTGTTTCTGGGTAGCAAACACCCTTCATCAGCACCCTGTGAATTGTGAAATTTGACATGTCCAAAGTTCATAGGGTGATGATGAAGGGTGTTTGCTACCCAGAATCAGCCGGTAGCTATAAACATTTTACTTTTCTTTACTTAATTGATACTGATGAAAAAAGTGACCAACCAAGGGTTGCCCTTGAGCCTGAAAAAGTAATTTAATAAAAATGTTTTCATTTGATTTTTTTTTGCATTTCAAATTGCAAAATTTTTCTATTTTTTTGCTGAATGTTACTGGATTGTGTTCGCATAAACAAAATCTAGTAAATGGGTGCGAAAATTGGAAGAGTTAAATGACAATTATTTTGATGCAAATTTTAGCCCGAAAATCCAACAGGGTTGAAGGATGTTGGGCGCACGTCCCAAATTAGGAGAATTAGCATTATTCAAAAGGGTGAAAGATTGGACAGTGAAGATTTCATTGCTGCAATTAAGGGACTTTTGGGGGTTTTCTTTTAACAAACACAAACTTGCAAAGCTTTTTGCTTGTCTGCGGAAATACACAGGGCCTTCGGCAGAAGCCAAACCTTTAACCTCCGGACTGCTATGTGCAGAAAATCAGTGCAAATTCAACTTCGAGTTTGGTTTAATTTACATTTAAACTAGTAAATCCTTAAGTCAGTGAATACTTAAACCACATTTAAACGAAGAAAATTTACCCCCAATTTTTGACTTGGATTTTAAATGCCATTTCAATTTAAATTTGATTTAAATACAAAATTGAGTCAAACAGTTGCTATTTAAATCAAACTTAAACGGCCTGTCGTGCCCATTTAAATCCGATTTAAGTTTTTCGTACTGCCATATGATTTTGACAGTTTGGTTTTGTTGTGCAAATTAAGAAAATTGCACATGTTTTTTTTTTCTTTCATAATTTGATTTTTTATTATTTCCAGAAGGTAATCAACTTCTTTGGCAGTGAAATTGGGAGTCCTTTTATCACTTTTGCTACTCAATTTAATAATTTTTACAAAACAATTTATTATTTTCTAAACTTTTCACAATTTCACTTGCTTCCAAATTTGTTTAAACAGCTATTTTTTATTGAGTTATCGATAATTTTTTGACACTTGCATTGTGCTGCCGTACTTTTTTATTGCAATTAATTACCAAAAATAATTTTAGACTGTAAAACAGAAAGCTATTTTAACTCCAACTTAAATTTTAAGGAAAATTTACTAATTTTGTATTTAAATCCCAAGTCAAAAATCGGGGGTTAGTGTTTGAGGTTTAGCCATTAAATAGTGCAAAACATCAGCTGTTTGACATTTTTTGCAACGCTGACGAATTTCTATTTCGAAAAACAATCAATAATAAGTGGGTTCACTGATTTAATACAGTCTAATTTAAACTGCAATTAAATCGCATAAAACTTTTGTCGAGCTAGAGTTTTATCTTTTAGGCTGGTGTTGGCGAGGTATTTGCCTTGGTGGCTTCCACTATAGATTATAAACGCGCAAGTCTAATTTATTTACAATTCTATATTTCAATTTAAATGGTCTTGTGACTTTATTAAAACTAGATACTTATAAATAAATAAATAAATAAATAAATTTTTATGATCGCGTAATAAAATATAAAGTCACTCAACCAATAAAAACATATAATTTGACATTTAGTACAGCTGTGTTTACAGAAAAAATTATGTACGTGAAGCTAGCAATCTTTTGATAAATCAGTAGTGGCGGTAACAGCTGGGTTTTTGAGATCTCAATTAAACTAGGCTGACTGTGAAAACTTACAATCCAGATCTTCGGATATTATGAATCCAATCATATTTAATTATTCTATTAGTGGCATCCTGCTCAATCATGGAACTGAAGTGAAGGATCTTGGTGTAATTTTCGGTTCAAAATTAACATTTTCTAGACAAATTCAGTGCGTTGTTGCTAGAGCTTATTGTATGCTTGGTTTTATTAGGAGAAATTCCAAAGAATTTAAAGACGCTTATACCTTGAAATCATTCGAATAAACTTTCTCGATTTGAAGCATTTTGGAACATTGTTTTATTGTTTGGAATCCGAGTCATTTGGGCTCATCTGGTCGTATTGACTACTAAGACTGGTTTAAAGTTAGTTTGGCCTCATGAACTACCTTAATATGAAGTTAGAAGCAAATTGCTAGGAATGTAGTCGTTAGAGGACAACAGATATTGTTCCGTACTGTTACCTGATAATATTCATTGCCCAGAAATAAGAAATCATTTCATTTTCGACAGCCCCCCTAGGGTCTTGAGAATCAATCGTTGGTTTGACGAGTATTATTTCAGAACGAACTATGAAAGTAGTGAGCCGATTGCAAGATGCTTACATTAGCGTAACAGTTTTACCCCACATTTACCGTCTAATTCATAAAAATTATAACAGGTTTATAAAGCTCTTATTTGACAGATTTGCCATACAAATATATCAAATAACAGACTTATAAACCTGTTATAATTTTTATGAATTAGGGGGGTTAAACTTTAATGTTAACAATAGCACATTCAAATTGTTGTTGTTTAGTTGTATTATAATTAAGCTGATAAATTGTAGAGTTCAATTGTGTAGATGAATAAACTAAGCTAAACATAAAAAAAAATTGCTGGTTGTGTTTTGAATACCGAAAGCATTGATTTTATTTTCACGAACTTCTCGCTGGTTTCTTTTTTCAGAATATAATTTCTCTGAAGGAAGATTTAAAGATTTTAGACTGTGATCTCATCTGCTGGAATTGGAATATTGCGTCGGCTGGTGTTGTTTGTCGTTTGAATACCAAAATGCGTGAAATTTTCAAGTTCCAAACATCATTAGAGAACACCATCGAAGAATATTTAAACACACATTCCAC
The DNA here is from genome assembly GCA_963662145.1 of Sturmia bella. NCBI lineage: Eukaryota > Metazoa > Arthropoda > Insecta > Diptera > Tachinidae > Sturmia > Sturmia bella. The sequence continues at coordinate 24,158,795 of OY759172.1, forward strand.
AAATGCCTCCGAAGCCACTCTGTATTCTGTGACATAAGAAAACGCTCAAAGAATTAAAGCAATTAAACCAATACGACAACAGCACGCAAAACCTTCTTTTGATGTCTGTCGAAAAGAAACACTTGTGACAATTTGAGGCGACCAAACGTCTGGTGCTGCAACATGAAACCCCAGTTCTAAGAAAAAGCACTGGTTCTTCTTCTTCCTGTCACAACAATTAAATTATTACATATGTATCTATATTGTGTTTGGTAATATTTTATTTGAAAATTTTACGTCTGGACGTCATAACTATACATATATGTATATAAGCCAGACACTATGTCTCCTCGTCTCGTTAAAATATGTATTTGTTTTTTAAAGGAAAACCATAAACTCTTAAGTATCTTTAAGTGATTAATTAAAACGTTCAAGTGCCTTTAAGATCATAGTATTAAGTATGTATGTATTTTAATATGTTTTGCGCTGCAGGACAATAATTATTTAGTGTCAAACACTTAAAAGGCATGTAAATCTACCGCTTGATGATTTTATTGTTTTTTTGTACTAAAACAACATCAGTTGTGGTTTAGTTAGTGTAAGTTCCTAGAAAATTTAAATAACAAAAGAATGCTTGCTTGCTGGCTTTTGAAGAAGGTCTCAGACAGGTCATTAAAATATGAAATAAATTATGAAAAAAAAAAAAATAGTTTTTCCCACTTTTTTTTGTTGAAATGTCTTTATTTTCCTTAATACCAATATTTTTTTTTCGTTCAATATTTACCCAAAACACGTCTGCCTTCGGGATCGAATGGGCTTCTCAAATGACATTGTGCCTTATAACGTTTTCCCAGAACATCAATTTCATAGTAGCCCGTTTTGACAAACTCATTATTAATAATTTGGCCATCTGTTGTTTGCAGGTAAGTTTGTCCCAAAGGTTTTCCCAAATAATAAGCATATTCCGCTCTGCGCAAGAATCCCACTGGCTGTCCATTTCTATAAACACCCTCCAGACCCCAAAGCGGCACTTGATCATCTAAGGTCAAGTAGACCAAACGCTTCCTCACACCTTCTTTACGCTGACGCTCAATAGCTTCTTTGCCCCTATAAATACCTTGCTTACGGCAGGTAAAACCAAGGCCAGCTTCCAGCGGTGTATCGTCGGGACGCAAATCGAAACTCCACAAATGATAGCCCTTTTCACTACTCAACGAATACAGGGCACGGTAACCAGCGTTTCTTAACTGTTGAGCTTCTCCAGCCCTCATTACAGAGTTGTAGACATTGGAACAATAGGCGTTGGGAACATGCAGTTCATAGCCAAGTTCACCTACAAAACTAACACGCAAAAGGCGTACATCATGACCGGAACACTGCGTCAATATTGTGGCATTTGGCGGCATATTTTCATCTGATAGATCACACTCAACCAAATTCTGCAAAATATCTCTCGACTTGGGTCCTTGTATGGAAATGACACCCATTTCGGCAGTAACATCACGCACTCTGCAATCAAAACCTTGTCTACGTATTTCATCAGCCATCATGGTGTATGTGTAATAAGCGGAGGCACCACCAGCCACAATGTAATAACCTTGACCTTCGAATTTGGGATCGTGGAGAGCACCGGTGCCAGAATTTAAACGTGAGATTGTAACGTCAGCTTCTACGCCACCCGAGTCGTTGAGGGCACAGGTATAAATTGTTCTAATGAGAATGAAAAAATATACATATTAATTCAGTTCCAAAAACAGACCTTTTCAAATGTTTTCTGTCTTTTTCAGCCGTCTGTCTATATGCCGCCGACATTTCGTTGATGCTAATCAACTCGTCAGTAGGCTCGAAAATTTCTTAATAGAATGTTTGAAACTTAAATACTTATTCCATAATTCCCCTGAACAAAAATTTAATGAAAGTACTTTCCCGTCTAAATGCAGTGTTATTCTGTTTTTGTCCGTCTACATGACTTTTAAATGGCTGACTTTTAAAATGTTACGTAACAAAAAAATTTTATTTATTGTATGCAAAATTTTGATTTGTGTTTTGCATGTTTTATCAATGGATGAATATTTTACCTCTCCATGGACCGATAATTGAAATGTGCCAATTTTTAATCCCTAATTTTTATCAATAGAATTTTCTTTTAAATTACACATTAACTACATGAATTTAATTTCTTGAGTTATGTACATACATATATTTGTATATACTATGTACATATGTACATACATATGTACATAAAATGAATTACATTATTTTTTTTTAATATTTAGTAGTTGCTATTGTATGGGGGGGTTACGTATTTTGATGAAAAATCTGCAAAAATTGCGTTACGTAATTTGTGAACAGACCCTTATTTAAAAATTTGACAGACAGACAGACATACCGACAATACATACATACACATTTACATACTTACTTTCTCACATCACGATTTGTGTTTGCTGAAAATATCCAATCGGCCGCTTGTTGAGCATCAGGACCTTCTAGATAGAGTTTACAGAAATAACTCATGTTGAATATCACAGCATTATTGCGGCATGCCATGGCCTCTTCACCGATCTGTTTAAGTACGAAATGTGTTGTGTGGGCCAGCCATAAGAAGTGTTTAATAACACAATTACACAGCATTCGGAAGAAAAAGAAAACAAACATCAGCCAGTAGCAGCGGCAGTTGTGTTTTGTCAGACGTTTTTGTTTGAAATGAGGAAAGAAAGCCAAACAGCATCCGCCATCCGTGGTTAAGCAAATATCACACAGTTTTGCGTAAAAATAACACAGCACAACATACGGTCAAATTAAATAAAATGTGGCACGCACCAAACACAAAAACGAAAGGCAGGCAGACAGACAGACAGACACACCATGAAATAGAAAGTAAACAATTTAGAGAGACAAATATTTACACAATAAGTGTATGTTTCCGTTTGCAAGCCTACCAAATTGTGATGTTCTGAATAGCTGCCATATTTCAAATCTCCTTCCAGAACAGTTTCGTAGGCGCTATCTTTATGCCGCTCATTGCCATAGCTGCCATACCAATCGTAGGGCAAGACGGGTGCGGGATTTTTCAAGAAGAAGCCTGGACGCTCCCAGCCCTGTTTCTCCTCCATGAAGGCATTATAAGACAGCATGTCGGCGTGCAAAGGATCCTGCTGGAAATTACGGCCAGCAAGTGGCTGATCGTATTTAAATACCATGCTATAATTCTTGGCATAACTTTCGTGGGATTTTTCATTAATCCATTGAGTAGCCTGACTTTGCTTGTCCGTAAAACGTCTTAGATCGAAGCCAAACATGGGCAAATCTGGTTTACCATTCAGTACCCACAAGGCAGTCTGTTCACCACAGCCTCCGCCAAACATCATGCCAGCCGAATTAAAACCACAATTATGATATAGTCCGCTTATAACCGTATCTGGACCCATTAAAGGCTTATGGTCTGGCGTAAATGATTCTGGGCCACAAACCGTACTTTTTACACCATAATTTGCATAAGATGGACACAGTTTTACGGCACCATTCAAATGAGCATCAAATACATTCCAATCCAGGTCGTACAGACCAAAGTGGAAATCCGAAGCCACAGGATCCAATAGAATTGGATTGGGTTCGTAGCCGCCCATTTGTATGGCATCACCTTGTATCCTAAAGTAGATGGAAAAATCGTGGTCGCGAATATTTGGCAGACCTCTGACACCCGGTATCGATTCAGACAATATATAAGCATGCTTCATAGGAATCAATGGCAAGAAAGAGCCATGTTTTTCTATCAAATCCCTGCCCCAAACTCCAGTGGCATTAACTACGGCCTTTGTTTTGATGGTGCCGTAGGGTGTTTTTACACCCACCAATATCTTGCCTCTGCTACTATTTTCCACTACCAACTCATCTACTGGACAATTTTCAATTACTTGGCTGCCATTTTTACTAGCAGCTCTTGTTAAGGCGGTACATAGCATAGCCGGATCCACAACTCCATCGCCGGGTGAATACAAGGCACCAATAAATGATTTTGGATCCAAAAGGGGAAATACTTTTTGTGTCTCCTCGGGCGTTAGAATATAATTCTCTATACCTAAAGCATTGCCAACTGTGGCCAAACGTCTGTATTCATCCAAACGTGTCTGTGCGGAAGAGAAATGTAAAAATTAAATTAGTGAAATGACATACACACACACACGCACACGCACCCGGAATTTGGTGAGCAAACTAAAAATTTATTAGTAATTTTATCGGGCTTGAATTCGAGTTTTCTTCCACAAAATTGAGAAATTGGAGCGATAAAAATTTTTAAGAAAGACAAGAAAAGCAAAGTTAAAGACCTACTGGCTGGGGTACACACCATGACTTTTATTCACTTTTGCCTAACTCATTTTTAAGCAACTTCTAAGCTAGCTGCATTGTTGTTTAAGCAAGAGTTGGAGTTTGGAAACACTAAACAACATACATACTTCTAAGGACACTCTTAAAGTATCTAGGGTTGATGATTGATAACCAGTTGTGTTTCAGTAGTCGCATAAAATATATTGAAGAAAAAGCCAGAACATCGGTTGCATCTCTTTGTAAACATAATCACAGAGTACACAGACTCTTGCTTGAGAATATTTCTCTTTCCAACAAACATTTTTATTGTATCTATTAAATTTTTGTTTGATATCACAACATTGAATTTATTTTTTAATAAATATGCTGCAAAATTTTTGTGACTGATTTTACGAATTTTGTTGTAGGACCTGAATTGAACAAAAATTCACTTGATACAGCTAATATTGTGTTTGAATGAAAACAATGTTTTTTTTCTGTGTACACAGAGGTGAAAATCGCCCCAAGCAGCTGATAGACAGTTTGTTTAAAGAGCTAGCTATAGTATTCATAAACAAAAAAGCTGTTAATTTTGAAAAAAAAAATTTATTATTTCTGTCTATATATCGCCGATATTTCGTTGATGCTAATCAACTCCTCAGTAGACTGGAAAAATCTTAAAATAATGTTTGAAACTCAACTACTTAATCCAAAATTCCCAAGAACGAAATGAGAATCAGAAATGTTCAAACAAAACTTTAATACAGAAAAAATTGTTTCGCCTTGCAATACTTTTACTTTTCTTTTTGATGCTAATTTTTCGACCTTTGTTGTTCAGTATTTTAATTGTTCGAGCCTTAGGTCTCGAACAATTAAAATACTTTTACTTTTCGTAACAACTTCTATGCAACAAGTTGTCATCATTTAGACATACTATATGAAGCATAGTTATAAAGGGTGCTTTTTGTTCGATGTATAGAACTTTAAGTTGGCATTACTGCTCAAGATGGCTACCGATTTAACAGCTGTCAAGTGATTTATTCTTAGTTTGGCAATTCGTCGTTCAGGCCTGAACGACGCTTGCAAATAGTGCAATTTTATTTCGTAAATAGTTACCCGATTTTCATAAGCGAATTTTGTTTAGCGACGAAGCGCACTTCTGGTTGAATGGCTACGTCAACAAACTAACTGCCGCATTTGGAGTGAAACTAATCCTCAAGTGTATGTCGAAACACCGTTACATCCAGAAAAACTGACTGTTTGGTGCGCTTTATGGGCTGGTGGAATCATTGGTCCGCACTTCTTCAAAAACGATGATAGCCAGAACGTTACAGTCAATGGTGAGCGGTATAGAGCCATAATTACAAACTTTCTCATTCCTCAATTGAATAACCATGATGTCCAGGTGATGTGGTTTCAACAAGACGGTGCAACATGTCACACAGCTCGTGCCACAATCGGTGACCGCCTAATTTCACGTTTTGGACCTGTGAATTGGCCTCCAAGATCTTGTGATTTAACACCGCTAGACTACTTTTTGTGGAGCTATGTAAAGTCATTGGTGTATGCGGATAAGCCACAAATGCTTGACCATTTGGAAGACAACATTCGCCGTGTTATTGCCGACATACGGCCACAAATGTTTGGAAAAAGTCATTGAAAATTGGACGTCCAGATTGGACTACGTCCGCACCAGCCGTGGCGGTCATATGCCAGAAATCATTCATATATAAAATGTAATGCCACAAGATTATCTTTCGGATAAATAAAATTCATGTCAATCGAATAATCCATCGTTGTTTTATGCCAACTTAAAGTTCCATACATCGAAAAAAACACCCTTTAGTTTCCCATCTTGTATTGCCTTCATTGTTGGTATATCGATTCTATTGCAGAAAACTAAACAAGTTTAAAGTTTTTCTTTTTTTTTGGACAAGCAGCAATTAAACTTTGACATTTCACTTGCGATAAGCGAAACTAGTTTTTAAATGCACGTGTCATATTACATGTTGTTTTTTTTTTCAATTTCAATAAGATTTTTTTCGTCTACTGATAAAACCAACCCTGATTGTTTATCATCACCACTTTAATAATAAGAAAGAAAAAAAAAACACTCTTCAAAACAGAATTTTGTTTGACCTACATCGGAATGAGCGATGAATACTCCACCGTTTTGTATCCAACCCGGATCTAAGCCTGTCTCCTTTTCCAACTGCATGAGCATATTGCGCGAATTGGCCAACAGTTGTATATCCACATCATTGGGTCGCAGGCGCCAGACCAAACCGGCAGTATGCCAAGTGGTACCAGCTGTTAATTTTGCACGTTCCAATAATACTGCTTTAACGCCACGCTTAGCCAGATGATACAACGTATGACAGCCTGCAGAGCCCCCTCCTATCACAACAACTTCCGCAGAAGAGGGAAGATCTATTTCAGATATGCTGGCATGTGCAGATTTTAAACGTATGTTGTGTTGCAAAACGCTTGAGGTTTTGACAATTTGCTGCGTCTTAAATATTCTCCACATTTTGCCTGGAAGATGTGTTCCGTTTAAAAAGTTGCAAATTACTAAACTGTGAAAGTATACAGACAGAAGAATTCCCGAAATGAAGCTTTTATTAAAAACAAACAAAAAAAACTATGCTAAAAGTGTCAGCTTAAGGTCAGATAGATAAGGATTATTAAAAAAAATATTGCATACAATACAATATTTTTAAAATTGTTACAAAAACAATTGCAAAATAGACTTGACTGTAAGCAGAGGAGCTTCATTTATTTTTGTGATAAGAGGGGCCTGTCTTTATTAACTATAAACGGTCTAGTACTGACGAGTTTTCACAGTGATGCCATGCAAATACAGAACGCTATAGATACTTCACTTCAACACTAGGACTGTTGTGGGAAATTATGTCCACCAAAAAATAATTGAAGTACTCCCACATGTGCCACATTTTGAAGTACTTTCAAAGTACAAGATGGGCCAAAAGTAATCACGCTATTAAAAGTTCCTCTTATATATATTTTTTCAAATGGCGGCCAATGTCAAATCTGTTTTTCATTTGTGATCTGAACAGCTGTAGAATACAAGTGAACAAGCCATGGAGCGATGCATTCCCAAGAACACGGAATAATATGGCCCATGACGAAGTTCGACCAAAATCATAATGAGCGATGAGGCTCATTTTCACCTCAGCGGGTACGTGAACACGCAAAGCTATCGCTTCTGGGGCACCGAAAATGCACGAGGAGCCATTACATCCGCTCAAAGTGTAGGAGTCATCGGATCATTTTTTCGAGGACGCCACTGGTCAAACGACAACGCGCTATTGGGACATGCAGCAATTCAACGAATTAGGTCTGGAGGATATGTGGTTACAACATGACGGAACAATGTCACACATTGCGCACACCACAACCGATATTCTAAAAGCCAAACAACATCGAATGACTTCTTTTCGTCTGTTCTGGTCCAAAAATAGATCTTACAAATGTTTTCTGTCTTCTTCAGCCGTCTATCTGACGCCGACATTTCGTTGATGCTAATCAACTACTCATGAGTTGATCTGGTATGTCTGTAGAGTAAATGAAGAAAATTGTATGACGTAAGCCCATGCGAACGCAAGCTGTTTCGAATTCGAGCAACTACATTTCGATCGTTTACATTTGTTTGTGAGTTTGAGCAACCGGAAGTTAACTTGGGGGTTACACGATCAAGTTTTGCCTTTCAAGTTTTAATACATTCACACTTTTTTACTAATACACTCACAATTTTGAAAATTGATACAAACTTTATGACAATTTTTGCTTTCCATAGAGAGCATCAAGTTACAATCAACAAAACAGCTGACAACAATTTTTTTTTCGTTCTGTCTGCAAATATTTTTTTGTTTTGTTTGAAAGTTGCAATAAAAAGTGATAAAAATTAAACAGATTCAAGCTTAAAAATATAAATAAAAATGTTTACGTGCGAAGCCAACAAATATAATGATGTGCTGCGATTTAAAGAGCTATACAGAAGCCACGAAGTTCTGTGGAATATGAATGTGGCGTCATATTGTCAGTATTTCCTTTCTGCCCTCTGGTTTTTTTCTTCTGCTTTTATTTTCTCTATTTCTGATAGTACTTTTGATGAAGCAGATATTTTTAATTTTCTTCTTGACGGCATTTTGAAAACGAATTGCTATGAAATTGCGTGCAGCCTACGTCACAGCTACATATCAATTTTATTGAATTTTGACAAGCAGTATGTGAAAAAAAAACTTGAAACTAAGTACAAATGGATTGAATTGTTTTCTTTTTTCGGTGTATGTAGAGGTCATCCCCTGATAAAGAACATGAATAAAAGAAAAAAAAATTGATGCACCATGGGTTAGACCACGTGATAGGTAACGACATAAGTCCATACACATCTGATTTTGTCTTAACGATACAATGAAAAATACCACCTACATATGTATCAAATTCGCAAATTCATGGTACATAGCACCTATTCTCAAAACTCCTCAACTAAATAGCTTAAGTCATAATCACCCAATTTAAAAATATGTAAATTCAAACAAACATACATATTTTGATTTCGGTATTTATAAAGCTACCAAATATGTTATTTCCTTAACGATTTCCACTTAATTTCCTCTTTAAACGCTCCTAAATAATACTCATTTATGTAAATATTTACATTGTATGTCAAAACAATGTGTCCACAATCAACCAATTTGTTATTCCAATAAACACGATCTCATAATGATCATCAATAACACAATGATCGCCTTAAAAGAGAAAAATGTACCACCAAATGGATCAATACTTTGAATTTCTTTAAAGAAAACAAAAGAAAATGCAGCAAGAGTAAGTAAACATTTTTATTCCAATGAGTCCACGATCGTGGCCGCTGTAGCCAGTGATTTTCAGATTTTTACTCGCCTGAGCGGCGGCCATTGTTTATTTGAATGGACCAATAGAATGCACGCACTACAATTGTGCTCTTTGAAAGCAAAACAAGTAAAATATTTACATTAATTATGCGTTGCTCTATTTTTTGTTTCTTGCTTTCTTTGACTAGATCAGAGTGTCTCCACCCACCGTGTGGCTAAAAATAGTCCTTGCGAGAGAGAAAGTGAAATGTTGCTTTTATCTAACATTTGAGCATTTGAACACACCAGTATGTTGTAATGTTATGCTGATTGTTCTTTTAAGAAGATTTTAAGTAAACAAAAACCGGGAGTCTAAATAGTCATGATCTTAATGAATTTCCAACAGTTTTATATGTTTCATTACTCTTCACGGTTGTCGAGTTTAAACAAAAGGAATCTACGTACGAAAAGCGATTGCATATTTAACATAAAAATATTAAACATAATCTCTAAGCAATTATAATTGAATACTTTTAAAATTGTTTGATTTTACTTTCTAACAACTCAACTGTGATAAAAAAAAAGGGAATACAACAACAACAACTAATTTATAAAAGTCTCCTTTAAGAGTTCTAAATTAGAAAAATGCCACGTAAAAAGCGTTGCACAAGTCCTTTCGAATTAATGGATGAAGATTTTGATGATAATAGTTCTCAAAGTAAGTGCGAACGAACAGAGTGCATAGAAAAATATTTACAATAGACCCGAAAAATTATAGGGCCATAACTATACACATCGAAAAAGTATACTTCAAGCAATTTTAAGTCACTGATAAATAAAATTAAACTGTATGTCTACTATAGACAAGAAAAAACCGGCTCTGCTCTAAACTTAAAACCAGCAGAAGTTGTCTTATTATTTACTTATTTAAGTGTAAAAGTTTTTCAATGTAATGTTTTTTACATTATAAAATTAAATTAAGGATTTTCTAATATCTATTATTAAACAGAATTTTCATTGAAATTTCACTTGTATTCCATTCGCTTTGACGTTTTTTATTTACTTACAAATACAATCTTACGTTGTATTTGCATATATGTTATTATTAGAGATGGGATTTTAATTAAATTTCTAAAGGTTGTATGATAAATAATTCGCCATTTTCGATAAATAATGTGGCACCCATTTGAAGCTAGTTCAACTTAAAGCCAACTTTAATTTTGACTATAGTTAAAAAAAAAGTAAGCAACACTTTTTAAAATTCAAGTTTTTTCAAAAAAGAACCAACTTTAGTGTTTGACTATAGTTAAGGCCGCCCATAGTTTTTTTTTTTAATACTTAATTAACAAAGGATGGTAGAGAGGACTCAATAAAAAGCATCACTGAATCAAATACCTCAAAAAATACATTTTATTACCCAACCTAGTCCAGCTTGTAACTTTGAGCTCATCATCTTTCAAGTTTTATTTTTTAATTCCTCCGTGCAATAAGATGTCTTGAGCTTTTCAATGAAAATCACTTCATTAGTTTTGTTTTAATAAAATGTCTAAATTATTGTTGTGATTGATATTAATTAAATAAGACAAAGAACATTTCAAAGATCTTTAGCTAAAGAATAATGCATTTCGTCAGCACCCGTCTTTGAACTTGGAGGCTCATGTTGATTTATTTTAACAACTTACACCTTGTAATCCAAATCAAGGGAATTCTAACCATCGCTGAAGACGTTGCGCTCTATTCGCAAACAGCTTTTGTTTTAGAATGTAAACAAAAAACATCTGTTTTTCATTTAAGAAGTTGGTTGTACTAATTCGAACTTAGGTCAAGAGGTTGGCAAAACCAACTTCGAGTCCGTCGTAATTCATAGTACCTTTTTGTACGAATTCGTGACGGAGTGACGAATCATTACGAGTGATGTTCACTCGGAATTCATAATAAGGCTGATGTTATAGCAACTGCGGCAAGATGCCGTAGCAACGGAATGAATGATTGCAAATTTAGTTTCCGCATAAAAAATGCTTTCTGCAGTTGTGGGACGGAATCAATAATCAGACCCTATATTTTTTTTAAAGCAGGATATGTCTCTTTTTTTCAGGCTCCCGCAACGGTAATCCGCCTGTGCAGCGTAATGCAGCCAATGCCCGTGAGCGGGCACGTATGCGCGTTTTATCTAGCGCCTTTGGAAGGCTGAAAACGAAACTACCAAACATTCCCGCCGATACAAAACTATCAAAATTGGATACTTTGCGATTGGCCACAATGTATATAAAGCAATTGAAATCGGTGGTAGAGGGAGGATCTATATCAGCAATGGCACATGGTGAGCCCATGGAAATGGCATTCAACAACAACAATTCAACACACTGTTATTTAAATTTAAACACGGGTGCTCAAAGTATGGTAAGTAAAAATTATAATAATTACACCGATCCTTTTTGCAATTAAAATTCGGATTTTATTCAAGCTTAAGGCGATGTTTTATAGCTTTATTTATTTATTCAAAAATGAACTTATTTGTTTGCTCTAAGAGCCAATTGAAACGTATTATTTTAGGTCTAAAAGTAGACCTCAATGTTTTCTGTCTTTTTCAGCCGTCTATATGCCGCCGACATTTCGTTGATCAGAAAAAACAGAAAACATTAAGGCTTGAAATTTACACGGTGCATGTAGTTGTCGCAAAAACTATTAAAAACAATAAAAAGTTTAAAGCTAAAGGGTTTACTAGGGTTACCCTTTGTCTAGAAGTCAATATAGAGTCAATCTCGTACTTGGCTCAATTTTTATTTGTAAATTAATTGTTAGTTAAATTTTTAAATTTTCAATTTTACAAATTATGCGCGCCTTTGCATAATTTGTAAATTTTCAATTTTTTTAAATTTTCAATTTTTTTCAAAAACAATTTTAACTTTATATTTGAATTTTTCAAAGATTTTTGTCACTGTTTAACTTTTTTAAATAAATTTTTATATTTTATAAAATTTTTGCCATCTTAAGCACTGTTTTAGTTTAAGCACTTGTTTAATTTTCTTGAAAACAATTTATAGCCAATTTTTGAATTTTATAAATTCTTTGTGGATTTTAGCGGTTTTATATCCCATCGGATATAAAACCGCTACAACTGTTTGAATTTTTTAAGGGCCATGTGAAGTATAATTTTGTATTTTGCAAAACTTTTTGGGGTTTTGGCCCTTCAGCACCATTTTTATTCTTTTTAGGCGTTTACAGATTTTATAAACCAATTTGTTTACCTGACTAAAGCAAGGAAATATGTAGTTGATATTCTACCAAAAATATCAAGTTTGGTTCTTATCAGTTTTTTGTTGGTGGACTGTTTCTGGGACTTGTCCAGCTGATACAAACTTAAGTGGTAGCTTATGATGGTGTTCAAAAAGACTTTGTTTCTTTAAATATAGGAATATATTTACACCGGTATTCATAAAAAATAAAACGTTGCTCAAACACATTTTAGAACAAATTTTATATGAAAAATTTGTTGTAAAATGTGTTTCAATGTTTTATTTGTTATGAATACCGGTGTTAATGTTTCACATATTCCATTTAGGTCATGTACGCTTCTTTTATTTTGGACGATTTTTGACTGAACTTGTGTTTCATTTTTGATTTATATGTATAGTGCTCGGAATAAAATAGCGAGGCCAATTTATTCTTCAGCTACTTTTGGTTTTGCAAAATCTATTCTACTGTATAGGTCTGCAAAATGTTATGGAAATGCCCATATGTATGTATGCACTTTTAATTAAGAAGTTGATGGTTGTTTGTATCTGCCTGATGCACATACATACATGCTGTAATGATTTTTAAGTGATGTCAGTGCCACCACTTACGGCTGCAGCCAAATTTTCTATTTGTTTTTAAACTTTATACAGACACCTTGCAACAGGCTGCATTTTGTCAACAAATTTTATACTTTTGTCACTTCGGTTGACAGTCTTTATTAAATGGTGTCGTCAATTTAACATTGCGTACCTACATATGTATGTACGCCTGTATGTACATTAGGTTAGATCGATTTGTATGGACAAGAATTTGTCGATATTGTGCCATCGATTTTTCGATCATTTTTGGCGTGAGAAAACATAATTGCCTGTTCCTCAGTGTCGAAGTCGTGCATTCTAAGCGTTCGCATTCTAAGCGAAAGAAAATTGTTTTGGGTTCCTCTACGACGTTCTTTTATTCGAACGTTGACTCGATCGATAAGTCGAAAAGACGTAAGTGTTTTCATACAAAATCCGATTCCTCTATTTCGATCGTGTCGTCGTCAGCACTGCGAACACAAATGTCAAAATCAAGTACTTGATGTTTTGCTATCGAGTGGGAGTTTTTATTAGAAAACATTTTCACCGGTATTCATAAAAAATAAAACATTGTTGAAACACATTTTACGACAAATTTTTCATATAAATTTTTTTTTTAAAATGTGTTTCAACAATGTTTTATTTTTTATGAATACCGGTGTTTATATTTACTAGAAACCCCACATATTTTGCATTTTTATTTTATTTAGTAACCGTCTAATTCATAAAAATTATAACAGGTTTATAAAACTCTTATTTGACAGATTTTCCATACAAATATGTCAAATAACAGTTTTATAAGCCTGTTATAATTTTTATGAATTAGGGGGTAATAAATATATAAATAACAATTATCATCTGTATGTATATAGTTTTCCTAAACACTTCAATTGTTCGCTGGATGGAAGAAAATCCTGAGTTTTCCAGAGGTATTCCTCTGTGTTCAGTGCGTCAAAGTACCACTTAAATGTCTATGCAAAAAAAAAAATACTTTAAAATTTTAAAACACCACAAAAACTGTTGCCGCACTTTCAAGCTGTTTGCTTTTTTATTTTGTGCTTATTTAGGTATTATGTATTTGTTTGGCTTGTCAGATACAGCTGACCAGTTTTAAGAAGGGTTGTATTTGCACAAGAACAATTTAGTATATTTTGTCAATACTTCAATAAAAAAAATCAATCAAAACTTTAATTTACCGATCTGGTATATCTGTGAAATAGATAGCAAATATTTCATGACTCAAGCCCATGCAAATGCAAGCTGTCGATGTAGAGGAACCCAAATTGATTCGAAATCGCGCGACTACATTTCGGTCGCTTACAATTTCTTGCTACATCGAGGAACAGGCAGTAAGTTTCAAACAAATCATTTTGGAGGGGTCCGATTTTCATTTCAAAAATTTTTTTAATTTTTGTATGAGGAGGGGTGCTACGGGATCGATTTTTTTGGAAAACATTCAACATTTGATTCCTCTACGAGCACCCTGGGGCAAGTTAATGTGATGGGGAGAAATTTCATTTTCGAGGCGTTCAACCATGAACTCGTAGAGGAGTCATATTTATGACCAAACCCCCATAATCGAGTCTCTCCAATATTTTTTCGAATACACCAATCCCGCACGACGCCTCATTATTTGTGCCTCCATATAAAAATAAACACAAATAATTGAAAATCGGATCGATATGTCGTAGCAGAACGTTTATTCCTTATGCCAATAGTTCTCAAAAAATTGAAGGCACAATATCGATTGCTAAATCGACCCCACCTAATGTATATTACATTAATACATACATATGTGCATTAAACATACCATGTACATATGTATGTATGTATTGAATGAATGAAAAATCAAATCAGATTTGTTGTTCTTACTTTTGGTTGGTGATTTTCCTGGCGTGGTTAATCGTTCCTAGATTAAGTAAATAATTTATGTGAAAAAAAAAATATATATATCAAATTTTTAAGTAGTTTTTCCCTTCACGCAAAGGAAAAGTGTAGGAAATATTTCAATATTTTTATGTCTTCATAGAATACAACAAATTTTCCTGTAATGCGATACTTTAGGGAAATTACTATGTGGTTGGCTGGAGTAAATAAAAAAGCGATTCTCTAAATTTATGACAGAATATCATTTGCATGAGCAATTGCGCTTAAATAGATACGTACATACTCATGTACATACATACATATGTATGTATGTATGTATATGTATGCACTTTTATGCGCGTATGTGCACATTATGATGATGAGTGTATTTTTGGGTGCTACAGTTATTTTTAAGTTTAAATTTTATTCCTTGTTTTTATAAGATGCGACTTTGACAGACTTGACTTGTTGAAGTACTTGTCATTTTGGCATCATTTTGTCGCCGTATTTCGACGAACATACATAAATTTTTTAATATTTTTATAAATATTTATGGCAGCGCGGCAGCCCATGGCTCATAAAGAAACATTTAAAAATTTATACTTCTGGTATTAATTGATTAAAATTTCCAACAAAAAATAATATTGAGTTTTACATTACATCGTTCACTTACTTTGTTTTCAAAAAAAAAAAAAAATATTAAAATATTGAATAGAAGAAAATTTTTAATCAGTTTTTAAACGTTTTCCCACCGCCAAGATTGGCAATAAATATGTTAACATGAATTGCAGCTAACATCAAAATTATATTACCGCCAATGAAGACGCCTCTTTTTCACACCTTGTGATAATTGTGACAACAATTGTAAACGTTTTTCTTTTTTTGTTAACAGTTATTGCGAACATAAAACGTCAAATTCGGCTGTACCGATGATGGCAGTAGAATAATAATTGAGAATTTTAAATTATATTTAGAAAATATTTAAACTATTTTTACGGAAAATATGAATACAGAACACAAATGAAGTAGATTTATAGTGATAATTATTAAATTAATTCATAAAAGTTTAGCAAATTATTTTCGAATGTTGCTCTATAAATTTATGGTTGTAGTAGTCTTGGCAACTCTATTTTGAAATAATACTTGCAACTCTTCGCCTTGACGACATTTTTAAAATGAACTTTCAGGTGCCTTTGAAATTGCGAAAAAAAATTTCATGAAAGTCACAGATTTCATTGAAATTTTTATTCATAATACGTACATATGTATACAAACATTTTATGAAAGTATTTTCCCATCTAAATGCAGTGTAAGAAAAGTAAAAGTGTTGCAAGATGAAAATATGTGTTCTGTGTTAAAAGTTTGTTTGATTATTACTGATTCTCATTTTGTTCATGAGCATTTTGGAATAAGTAGTTGGGTTTCAAACATTCTTTTGTGATTTTTCGATTCTACTGATGAATTGAAATGTCAGCGGCATATAGACAGACGGCTGAAAAATACGTTAAACATTAATAAGGTCTATTTTGAGACCTAAATTAATACAAAGCAGAAAATTTTTATAAAGCAAATGCAAAAGCATGAAATAATATTGTAAAATTACAAACACGAGTTCTCATATCCTTAACATAAGTAAAGCAATAAGGAATATTGCACAGCTGTTGTACGGCTGTCATTAGATTATTGCCAATCTAAAGGGACAGTTTTAGCTGTCCCTTTGTAATTTTTTGCAACCGTTTAGAATTTTATTTTTGCATGGGATACAATATTTGAATTCCTAAAATATTTGTAAAAATTTCCATTTACATAAGTACTTGAAGGTAATAAACTAAATGAAAACAAAACGGTGGCTGAAAATGGCACCATCATCATCATCATCAAGTGATTTGAAGGAGCTTCTTTTAAACTAAAAAATATGCGTTATGTATTTTAATTTTAAAATGTGGTACATCTGGAAGTATTCGTACTTCTATCACTTTTAGTTGATGTGTTGATTGTTGAAAATCTTCGCTTAATTTCTATTACAGGGTCCACCATCTAACGTTTTTTTTTTTCAACTAGTGCTTATTTCGTGAACGGTAACACTTAGCTCATGTCTGATTTGACAGATAATTAGTTTTATCCTTATGCTGAACGAATATGGTTGTGTTTTGATAATGCTGGGAAATATTGCGACATATGTATATGTTGCAGAATGTGTGCGAAAATTGCATACTGATTTTGGAAGAAGAGAAATACCGTCAGCTCCGTATGTTCGTTATCTTGTGAAAAAAATGAAAGAAACTGGCATCCTCATCGATAAAGCGTGAAAAGCCAAAAACAGTGCGTAAACCCGAGAATATTGCTGCTGTGGTAGAAAGTGTTCTCAACAATTGAACATTTCGGAGACATCATTGAGACGAATTCTGCATAAAGACCTTGGTATGACGCCATACAAAGTCCAATTGGTTCAGGAGTTGAAGCCAACTGACCATCCAATGCGTTTTCGCGTTTTTTATAGCATTTTCAAAAAAAAAGTTATTTGGCGGACCCTATAGTTTAAATAGATTGAAATTCATAGCCGATTTGCCATGGCACAAGTTCAACTAATCACTTTCAAATTGCATTTGAAATTATGTTTCTAGTAAAATAGAAGAGAATTAATTTTATTCTGAAGATCAAATTGGAAAATCCCTTTTTCGTTTGCCCTTTCAACAAGAAAATCAAAAAGTTTAAAAGACCATATGGACTATAAAACTGTTCTTTCTGTAGCAGCCATGGTTTGTTTAGGCTGCAAGAAGAAAGAAAAACCACACCACAAATTATAAACCAAAATAAAGATCCACCATAATGAATGAACGAATGAATGAATGAGTATAATAATGCTGATGACGTTGTTTATAGACAATAATTAGCATGTGGCAAGTATCAACAGAAAGAGGGAACAAAAAAGAACCAAACACTTAATTGGTGTTTTCATGCTAAAAAAAAAAAATGTGTGAAATTTATTCAAAGTGATGAATTCCTTTTGTTGCTTATGGATTCCAAAACAAATTGCTCACAAACTTTATTATATGCATCGTTTAGCGATTTGTTTATGTACGTACATATATACATATGTATGTATTTGGATAAGAATATTATTTTAGTTGTTATAATTGTGAAATGTGTATGAATATGATTGTTTCGGCTGTTGCTTAGAAGAGACAGACAGCAAATTATCAAAACAATAAAATTTGCTTGAGAAGAATACTAAAAAGTTTAATAAGACATTTGGGCGTAGAATATTTGTATAAACAAACTACACACATACTCATAAAAAGAAAACTATATTTATACAAAACACAAAATTATTTTATCTGTTCAGGCCTGTCACAGAAATCGAATTCGATCGAAAATTATTTCAATTCTGAAAAGGCTTCTTTAGACCATTAAAACCTCTATAAGATTGTAGGAAAATAACCTTAAAACATTTTTATGGCGACTTTTTGCTCAATATTATTCTTTTATTTAGTAAATATATGCCTGTATTTTGATTTGCACAATATTACATTTAACACAAAAATAATTTGCTTGCAAATTTGTCTGCATGAAGTACATCGATCCTTGTATGCAGAAGATAAAACAAAAACGATCGAATTAGAAATTCGTAATTGAAAACATTCCGCTTGATTTCGGTAACAGGCCTGATTGTTTCCATTCAGGATTTAATTCGATTTTAAAATCGTATTGAAAAAGTCAAGTAAAGCCAAATTATTACAAAACAGGCTGTTGTGAAGCCGCAGCACTGCTTGATTTTAAATATGTGCTAATTGCACACTACATGCAATTCGCAGTAAATAACGCAATTACTGCGAGCCTAAGAGAAGTGTTGCGGCTTCGATACAGCTGATTATCGTCCAGCTAAAGCTCATGATTTCACTTTGTTTTCCTTAAGCAATTATTTTAAAGTTGCACCGATTAGAAATAATTGAGAAAAATTCATAATAGATAAACATATCAACTACTAAACTAATATTTATTATTTTATTTTATATTAAACTTACAGAATTGGCCTTTTGGTTTTCACCATCAGTTGTCACACACTCCTCTTATTCGGTCACCTTCATTGAGCACTTTGATTAACAGCAACTCTTCCACTAACAATTGGTGTACACGTGATAATGGCGTGGAGCAAATGAAACATGATTCTTATGATTCCGAAAACTATAACAATCATCAACAACAATCTACATCGTCCCTGATGAATAAAGCCTTTTTAAACCATGAAAATAGTCACGAGCATAATCATTGGTTTTCAGAAACGCCATCACCTGAGTTGGACACAACATCAAATACTTGTTTGATTTTTGAGAATTCCCACCCCCAACCCCAGCAACAGCAACTGCTAAATTCTAATCACCACCACCAAAACTTGCCACAGTTACCACCACCCGCGTCTATACATTCCTCAACATTTCAATTGCAACATGATTTCCAACATCATCATCATCATCATCGGCACGCGCAACAAAATTTGCCGCAATCATCAGCACATCATTTGCATCATAATGGTTTTGCGAATTCATCAAATTTTCAGTCAACTTCAATTCGATAAAATTATTATTAATATTTGTAGCTGTTTTAAGTATTATATCGTAGTCACAAATATATGTACATATGTATAATTAAAAATAAATAAAAATCATTTGATATTGAGATTTCGAATTTAAATACATTTCCGAATAACTTCAAACCACATCGGGTGTATTAACTGACTTTTTTCCTTAGGGTGTAGTCAATTTTCCATCTCTGCATGACTTTTCAACTGACTACTGACTGTCATTATAAACACTCTCTAGGTACGCCATAAAAAAATCCATGGGAGTTAGACCGGGTGACCTCGGTGGCCATGGGATGTCCCCAAACCAAAGCGACTGATTAGTTTTTGGGGGACATTTTCCCCAAGCAAATTCATCGAAGCTCTGGCTGAGTGTGCAGTCGTCCCATCCTGTTGAAACCACTTGGAAGAATACGATGGATGAGCTCGCAGGTTTCACAAAAGAGTTCCGTAATCATGAGTAGGTAAATTTTGCCACTGACATTCGTCATCTGGCCTCGAGAATTTTCGAGAGAAAAGGTCCAATTATGTCATGGGTGGATATGGCGCACCAAACAGTTACCCTACGACAATGCAATGGTTTGCGATGTTTCAATCGAGGGTTTGCGGGTTCTTGCAGACCAGTAATGGCAGTTTTGCCTATTAGCGTGGCCGTTTAAGCGAAAATGATTTACAGTGCGTAAACGCACCAACATTGCTTCACAAAAATTCTTGCTCAAATCAAAGTCATTTTCTTTTAGTTCTTGAACGATTTGAATTTTAGAAGGTTGAAGCTTCAGATCTTTTTTTTTAAATTTCAGGAATTTCTCTTGGAAGTCTCATGAATTTATGCGATTATGGTTTACAACATCTAGATATTGTCATGAGACAACTAATAAATGCATGTTACTTTTATTGAAGTTGTTCTTATTGTAGTGAAAAGGTTACCATATTAGTTGTATCATGGATATTGTGTATGTTTGGAGGGTTGTTTTTGTAGGACATATTTCCGCAAAAAAAAAATTATGCCCGCATGCAAAAAACTGCCACGTACAGATACTCCACCAGAAAGATGCAGGCATATGTTGCTTTCATTACACAAACCCAACCAAAAAACAACAAATTTTGACATTTCCTTGTCAAGTTCTGCCATTAAAAGACACCTAATTAGGTGTTGCAAATTTTTGACATCTAATTATGTGTTGTAAGGTTTTTGACAACACATTCTATAGCAGTTGTAAACTATAATTTCATTGTAAAAAATACAACAGTAAATTAACAAGTGTAGTAAACCATAATCGGCGCCTTAAAACACATACATACATATAAGCAAAAAGCTTCAAGTTTCGCGTAAGGTAATTTAAAACTTTTGACAAGAATAGTTATTAATTTCATCAGCTTTAGTGATAAATATCAGGAAATAAATTATTTTCGAAATATTATCTTATCTTAATTTTTAATTTTCTTAATTGAGTTATTTAACAACTTTTCTAATTTTAAGGGGTTCTTCAGTAATCTATTAAATAAAATAAATGTGTACCAACAGTTAACAAAAGTATATATGTGTATGTTGTATGTATGGATGTTAAATGAGGAATATGTTAAGTATACCCAGCGGGCAAAGGTAATCAATAGTAATCGAGAAGGTTGTATTTTTCACCATTTTCGACGAAGCTGCCACGTATTTTCCAATTATTTGGACATGCGCCCATGGATGTTAAACGGCAGTTATTGAATCATATAAACGTTAGTGCAACCCATAATACTTGCAGACAAGTTCTTTAGTTTTGATTACGATTACTAATCAATTATATTCGTTTTTAAAAAGAATCGTAGTGATTACATTATCTTTCTGCAGGCAATTTCTGATTAGTAATTAAGACAAAGAATTTAAAAGTAATCGGGATTACTTTTGATTATGGAAAAAGAACCAGAAATAATCAAAAGCAATGCAATAATTCTTCGACATAAAAACATATACATATGTGTAGGCAAGACAGAGCTTGAAATTGAAATTGAAAAAAAAAACAAATTACTTTATATATTTATTTTCTTGAGCTTAAGGGGGTTTTTTTTTTGTTAAAAATATTTAATAATTTTTGTCGATATTTCGCTGTCTTTCGGATAGCGCCTTCAGGACAATAATAATGAAAATAGTTTTTATTGGTTTTTTTCAAAAATCAATAATTACACAAAAACTTAAATTGATTGAACAAATTTTTTACTCGAACGCTTAGTAAATGTCCCTTTACGGATGGAAATATACAAATTTACCGCGAGACAAGTTTAACACTTTTAAAATCGATATAAAATAGTGAATACGGCTACTGGACCAAAAACGCGAAAATTCGCGAAAAATTTGTTCAAGCACATTCATGCATGCGGCAACCCTTCATAAATAATATTAAATAAATTTTCGAGGTTTTGCTCCAGTTGTGCTGCTTGCAACTGTTTAAATCTTTGATAATACTTTTGTAGTATATACATATTTTCGATTTTTTGTTTCAGTTGTACTCTTTGTGACTGTTCAAATGAGTTTTACAATTTCAGTTACAAAATTAAGTTTTGCCGGCAAAACTTAATTTTGTATTGAAAAAATAAAAAACAATGGAAAAAACAAATAAAAATATACTGGTGAAGAGAAAACGTGACAAAATTCACAACAAAAGGTGGACAGATAAAGAAATTCAGCAAGTTTTAGAATATTTGCAAGAACATGCAGACTTTGAGGTAAGAAAGTCACTCGAGCTTTGAGGTAAAAATCGTAGTGAATATAGCAGAGTTGTAAAATTAGTATCAAGAGTGAGAAAAGCTATTTACTTCTGCCGCTTCGTTACTGAAAAAGCTGATTTCGCATGAAATTAATTTTTAGTTTTCACTTTGCATGACATTTATGGCCAATAAAACGAACTAAATCTGTACTGAAGGCAAATGAAGATACATATATAATGTATGTGAAAAATATTCAAAAATAATCAAGAATAATTCTTTTAATAATCTAAAGTAATCCCGACTATTTGTAAATTTTTTGTAATTGTAGTTAATTACTTATTTGGGAAATCGAAAGTAATCATACTATAATCAAAAAATAATCTAATTAATTATGATTAATAGTCTTTACTATGAATAATGTGATATATACAAGTGTGATATACATGAGTAGCATAGAATCAATAAGAGTTTCTCTATAAAACGTTTTTAGGCTCAAAGCTATCGCAGCTTTCGGTAATTTTTTTTGGAGGACGCCGCTGTTCAAGCGAGTTTTTCATGCCGCAATTGAACGAATTAGATCTGGAGGACATCTTTTGGCCCACCTGTTAGATGGTGTAAAAATGCATTATGTGTTTTCTTATCGTGGTATTCTTATTGTCTTAGATTTGGTAGATATAAAGGACAAATGTGAATTCCGCTTCACTAATAATTAATAATATATGAAGGTACTTACCAAAACAATAACAGCACACTATTTTCAAAGTGAATTAAATGTACATTTGTATTGTCAAATCCGTATTAACTTGGTGTATTGCTACTTATCCTGTCCATTCATTTAATCAATTTCATGTCTGAAATTAAAAGATCTTGAAAACGCGTTCATGTTTAACCTCAATAAAAATACAACTTTAAGAAACATGGCTGTTTTCCTGAACGCATGATGCTTTGTAGTAGTAATACATTGCAACATATTGCTAAGGGCAACCATAACAGCAATGTTATTGTTAATACCCGCACATATGTAAGAAATTCCCGCTGTTAAAAAAATTTTGTTGAGTATTGAAAATGTACATACGTTTAGAAAAACAGTTTAGTTTTTAGGTTTTATGTAATTTATACATTTAAACTAACTTTTTTATTTGTAATATCAAAACGACAAATAAACACGATCATTTTGTATATAAAAGAAAAACAAACCCACTTCCTTACAACGAAATGTATCTATTATTTGTATTAATCTTATATTAATGAATATCATATATTTCATTTAGATTATGGAGCTTGAAATCCATACAAAAATAAGTGAAAAATTTAATTGTTACTTAAAAGCAATTTGAAAGTTTTGTTATGTTAAAAGTAGAGCACTTTTTCTACTTGTAATTAAATACAAGATTAAAAAAAAAAAATTAACCACTCAATTACGAGCACACTTGCAAATATATTCACAAATAAAATAGAAAACATGACTTAATTTTAAATGCAATTTAACTTGGTTGCCCAAAAACATTATTAACCGGCAGAAGAGTAAGAGGAATGAGTTTTCAATTCATAAAAATTCTAGAGAATAGAAATAAAGGCCTTTGTGTTGTGTTACATATACATAATGTGCTTTTGGTTCGTTTGTGCAAATTTAAATTATTGAGATTTGCTGCCAAAGAAATATTTGTAAATCAAAGTGGCAATTAAACCTAAAACGAATGGCATTAACCACGATTTCATTGAAGTTTCTTCGTCATTTTTTTGTTCACTTTGCCAGGTAGGTTCAGACTTTTCAGGAATATTTGTACGTTCTTCAGGCACCAGTTCACCAATTTTATATTGTTTCATCATTTCCCGGGCGTCTGAACTGTGGCCAACATCTTCGAAATTTTCCGTAGCATCTTTGCCAGCTTGTTCCATCAAAACCTCTTCGCCGCCGGGATGCTTAAATGAGAGAAAAAGAAGCATTCAAATGAAATTTCGTGTCGCTTAACAATCATGTTTTATTAATAGATTACGAGTAATTTATGTGTACAGCTTCAAAATGAACTTGAAAAAAGAATTGGGAGGGTATTTTTTTCTTCATTTTCCATAAGTCTTGCTGGCTTCTTGATATGCGCATATTTACTGGGCAGTTTTGGCTCATCTTTAATTTTAGCCCAAGGTTGACTTTAATTCAAATTTTATTACAAAGTTTATGTATGTATAAGGTTATACGATTTATTTTTCAGTGATTTAAAATATATGTGATAGTGGTTTAACCATAATACCCGATGATATAGCGCAAAACTCTTCTTTCTAAACGGGTGTCCAAGGAATCGCTTTCACTAGTGACCTCAAACAAAAAAACAAGCAATAGGATCCATATTTACATAAACTTTACATAGATTTCACTGATACTAAATGAATTAACATCCACTTCTAAAATCAAACACACAATTCATTTTCTAACCTTGAAATTATTAAAACAGAGACGTTAAATTTACTTCGCGGAAAGCGTATACCGCAGGAATGAACTATTGCAATTTTGATATCGATCAATAATTATTTCCGTTCAATTTTTCGTTCCGTGCGGAATCAATAATACTACCCACTATTTTTGTGATTGATATTAATTAAAAAAGACAAAGAAAACATCAAAGACCTTTAGTTAGGTGGACAACTAACTGTTTCGCAGCCGCCACACTTTTCGTCAGCACCCGTCCTTTGTCCTGTTTAATTAATATCAATCACAAAACTAAACGAACTAAACGAACTTAAGCCTGATAAACGTAAATCAAAATAATAATATAAGAAAGAGTTCGCATAATAAAATTTAATTAATATTTCGAGATATTTTAAATTTTATTTTTGTTGTTGCTGTCAACTGCAACATTGGACTTTTTTTTGCAGCTTTGACAGCTAAATACGCCAGCCACGATTAAAATTTGATAGCGTTTTTGTAACAGATTTTGAAAAAAGTTTTTTTGCTTCCTATAAATAACGCAAACATTTCCAAAAGCGCCAATCACAATAGGGTCATTATTTTATTTTTCGAGTTGAATTTTTTTTTTTTTAATTTTAATTCTTTTACATTTAATTCTTTACATTACTATAACACTTTTTATGAACACTTCGTTTCTGCTTTCAAAATGCTGTGTCCTTCGAATGGCTGATTCAGGGCTATACTATTAATAAATACTTGATTGTTTTATCAAAAATTAATTAGTGAATTAAAAAGAAAAAATCTGCACCGATTTTTTTAATTTATATATGATTTGAAAGCTTTAGCCGCACAGATTTGCCAAATTTAAATTTGAAATCAGCTCAATAGTTTTTTTTCTAGACATAAAGAAACTTTTATATAAAATATATCATTTGTGATTGTTTTGTCCCCGAAAGTCTATTAACTGCGCATTTTATTAAGATCAAAAAATAACGGAAGAGCTTATCGATTACATAAAACATATGCATATATGTTACATAGTATATGTACTACATACATACATACATATCTATGTTTTATGCATTTTTTCTATGCTTGTTGTAAAGGCCATTTGTGAATTATTACTATTTATAAGTTGTTTGGTGGTGATTTATTTTATAAATTATTTCCTCTTTTTTAAAGAGTTTGTCATCAGCATCCATGCAAGCAAAATAGTGAAAATCCAACAAGCCTTTTATCGTTCCGAACTATGTATGTTTTTTAATAACTCTTCCAGTTTTAAACTGATTTTCAAAGATCTTCCTTATTTTTGAAAGAGGTTGTATCAAGGCGAATCAAGTATAGGTGGTCGCAATTCAATTCGCTTCAACATTTTCTCTCGAGATGTCATAAGTTTTGTTGTCGTTTTCTATCAGCTTTCAGACAACTCAGAAGATAAAATCGTGGAAAAATTGTGGTAAAGGATTCGCCCTGGGTTGTATCTATAAAAAAAAAGGTCGGAAATCGTTCGTCCAAAATACTGAACAATGTCGACTGATATCGTGCACCTTACACCTAATTTACCAGACTGTAGCATTGTCGTGATAAGTGGTGTTTTTGATGTGTAATTAAAAATTCATTAATTTTACCAAAGCTTTAAGGTTTGGTTTGCTGGGTTGTGACAGTTTGTATACACAATTGGAGTAAAATTTAAAACTTGTATGTGCATACGTTTAAACACACAAAAATAAAAGTGAATAATAAAGCTTTTAAGCGAAATACATAAATATAATGTAATTTTTGACCCAGAGGTGACGACAAATGCTTTTTAAATCTATATAATTTGTGTATGTTATTTTTATGGCTGTTTGCAGTTCCGACCGGTGTTGTCAGATGGGTAGATTTCTCGCCAAACGTGGCGATTTTGAAACTTGTTTGACGTCTTCGATTTGGCGATTCATAACAGTTATTGGCGATTTAGTTGGCCATTTTCGAAGAGTGATTAATCTGTTTTGAGAATTATAACTTTTCTTCTGTTATTTGAATATACAAAACCAGCTTGGTGTATTGAAATCACTTTACTGTATTTTTCTCAGCATATTCCACTATTAATTTTGTAGCCAGGGGTATAATTAATATTAAATCTGTTAGCTAATTAAAAGAGTAAAATAACTTTTTGACATATGTAAGTAACTCTGTTTTAAATTATATAACTATAGGGTCTTATTCATAATAAATATTCTAGGTTAATTAAACTCTTATGGCCATATTCATAATAATTGTTGTAAGTTTATTAAGCTCTTATTTGACGTATTTCTACGGAATATTTGTCAAATAAACGTGTAATAAACCTTCAATAGTTTTTATGAATATGCGTGTTATTTGACAAATTTTCCACACAAATTTGTCAAAGAAGAGCTTTATATACCTGAAATATTTTTTATGAATAAGGGTAATAATCTGTAGTTTTTGTGGGATGTCAGTATGCATTCACTTTTCATTCATTTTATTTTAAAAAAATGTTTCCATCAAGCTTGTATGAAACAAAAAACTTTACAAGTACTAATCCCATTCATTTGAAACAAGGCTAAAAATAAAGTACTTGTTCGAATATGAACTTAATTATTTATTTACTTTAAGAGCCAATTAAAATGTATTAGTTCAGGTCCAAAAATGGACCTTACAAATGTTTTCTGTATTTTGCAGCAGTCTATATGCCGCCGATATTTCGTTGATGCTAATCAACTCATCAGTAGACTCGTAAAATCTAAAAATGTTTATGTGTTAAAGGTTTGTTTGAAAATTTCTTATTCTCATTTTGTTCATGGGAATTATGGAGTAAGTAGTTGGGTTTCAAATATTCTTTTTAGAATTTTTCGAGTCTACTGATGAGTTGATTAGCATCAACGAAATGTTGGGGGCATATACATAGATGGCTGAAAAAGACAGACAATTTGCACAGTTTGCAGTTTGGGGAAAACCATTGTGAAAACCCTAAGTGCAACTGGGGATAAACGAAGCAAAGTGCAAATACATATGTATTTTGTTGTGTGAAAAAAGCAGAACATTTGTGCTCACATTTGTTTCGTTTGCACTACCCATCGTGCAAACCCTTAATAAACTAATTTCAACAGAATATTAAAACAGGTTTTCACCCCTTACGTGCAGCTGCATTTGTGCTCAGAATGAAGCATATCCAAAATATTACTGAGAAAATTAACCGTGTGAAAGAATATTCAGTTTTAAAAAGAGTCTCCACAATATTAAAAATGAAGTATCTCCCAAATATTACTATTGTAGTATAAAGTGGAAATTCAAATATTCCTGTCGACTGCAATCGATTACACAATCGTTTCGAAAAACGATAGCATTTACTAAAATATACAATGGCGGGAAATGTGTGTGTGTGTGTGTGCCTCTTGATGTTTTATTTCAAAGCTTCGTAAAGCAATAACTCTCTATCTAGCCGCAATTTAAAAACAATGAACTTTAAACTATTTCACATATAACTACACACACAAACACACGTTCGAACATGAGTAAACAAAATTAAACTATTTTCGAACATTAATAATGTAAAAAAAGAAAATCATTTAGAAAAATACCTACACATACATATAAAAAGAAACAAGCAACTTTTATCATTCCACTAACATTTTCATTATCAAAATTATTAAACTGATAACAATATTGCTAGATCATTTTCATAAAAATAAAACAACAATGTTTCCTATAGAAATGCTTGATAAACAGCAGTAAAAATAGCATGTCACTGAAATTTTGGGTACTTTAGGTTTTTGTTTAAAATGCAGCCCCATTCGAGTCAATTGAAATACATATGCATGATAACGAATTATTAACAGTCATAATATTACACAACAAATCATTATTATCACACAAGCTTTCAAATATCCTGACATCATGCACGAGCAGTTTTACAGTCTTATTTATAAAAATAGTTGTATGTTTATTTTCCAAATAAACGTTTAGTAAACATATGTATGTATAATAATTATGTGCATATGCATCTTAATAACAAATGAGTTTCAAGTTTGTTATCTGAAAGAATATCTCTGCACATACATACCTACATACACATGTAAATTAAATTTCTTTTCTATCAAGTTTTATTTACGCAGCCTCTTATTAAACTTTATTAATTATATTAACGTCTTTGTCTTTTGTAAGTCTGTATACTGAACTAAGGTTAGTGAAATATATTACTATTAACATTCCGATACTGCTGTGACTTACCTCATTAAGAAAAGCGGTCACGTCATAAACGTTGTTGTGAATAACGAACCAATTATTTTCCTTGCTGTTGTGGTCGGCAACATCACTGCGTTTGTACAATTTACTATTTTCTGCGGACATTTCTATAATATCTGGGATTTACTTAACAATATTAATTATGTATAATAAGGTCAAAGTTCTTGTTTCTTTGAGGTTTTTGTTTAATTACTATTTCTTGTCTGCTTTAAAGCTATGGAAAGCTGCTCCGGTCACTGTTCAATAAGTAATGTATATGATTTTGTGTTTTCTTAATTTTTCAGTATCACTGTAGTTCGATTAAAATCGTGCCAAAATGAAAACAATACGTCAGTTTTTCGAACAAAAGCTGTGTTTAGTTGGCACAAATGATACGATATGAATATGTGCGAAACAGC
Organism: Sturmia bella; assembly: GCA_963662145.1. Classification (NCBI taxonomy): domain Eukaryota; kingdom Metazoa; phylum Arthropoda; class Insecta; order Diptera; family Tachinidae; genus Sturmia; species Sturmia bella. Next base: position 24,187,939 of record OY759172.1, read on the forward strand.
GATGTATACTTGTTGCTCTACAACACAGTTGCAATATCTGGTACATTTAGCATGACTACAGCATACAAACCGGCCGTTAATTTGAATTTAGTGGGGCTGCCATATCAATTACGCAGTGAAGTTGTCAATAAGGCCAAATGACAAATATGTAGTACCACTTTCATGTACGCCTAATTGGCATATACGGAACATTATTTGGAATGGCAAAAAAGGAAGGCACTAGTTAATTAGTCGTAGGCTTTTTAATTATTTATTTGTTTGTTTGCTTTTTTTTTTTTGTAACAAAAACTTCTCAATAAATGTGTACATGTGTGTATTTTAGGCTTAAGACGAGGCATACTTTTTAGCCAACTTTTTAGTTGCATTTTTCTTGGGCTTTCTGCATTTTTAAATTGAAGCATGCGCCTTGCCAATCTTTGTTTGTTTTTGTATACATTTTCTTTTACTCCCATTTTCGTGTTAGTTTTCAGCATGTGTTGGTGGTAGGTTTTTGTTACTTTCATTTCATTTGGCAAAGGATATTTCAAAGTCAAATACAAATTTCACTGTTTTCTTGAAAGGATAAGACGCACTTTTCTCCGTTAAACAACAAGTGCAAAAAGTGTTTAAAAATTTCAGTTAAAAAAGCTTAATAATAACCTTTAAAAATATTGCAAAATTCAAGTTAATAACAAATTAAATTTAATACTTTGAAAGTAGCATAAAAAACCTGGTGAGTTAATGAGGAAATTATAGATTAAAAGGATTATAAATTGTAAGATATTACGCAACTAAACGAGTCTCCATGGAGGGAGTTTGTTACTTTACCATTTTATGTTCATTTTTGGGGGCTAAATTGATAAGAATTTAAGCGATTAGAAGAAATGCGGAAAACATTGTTTGACTAACAACTTTAAGGAATTGATTTTTTTTACCCAACAAAAAAAAACATTGTGCAAAAGGAAATGAACTTAAAAAAAGTTGACAAACTAAATTTGAATGAAAAATTACCTTTTTTTTTAATTTCACTATACCCACCAAATTCAATACCCTTAAGCTGCTTAAAGGTTTGCTTAAATTAAACTGTGATTATTTAAATATTATTTTTTTTTAGCAAATATTTGAATTTCGTGCAAAATAGGTATGTATGTACGTTCTTTTAATATTAAAGGCATATACCTACGCTTTCCATAATAAAGGATGGCTGATGCTAAAGTAAAACCTGGAATCCGGAAAAGGCACTTGTTATTCAATTTAAATAAAATGTAATAGACGCATACACACATACATATTTCCTTAACAGAAAGCAAGACACGAAAAATTATTGTCCATAACTTGTTAAACTAATTGACTACATACATTTTTATATACACAAACATGCCGTGTACCATTATAGATAAAATATATGCATATATTACTATTGGTATCAAATAAAATTTGAAATATCAATAACTGCCATCACCACAAAACAAAGACATTTGTTATTAATTTAAGTGAATGAAGTTGGCAGTGATTTATGACCAAAAATCACAAATTTACAAAACTTTTCAGAGTCTCCAGAATTGGAAATTTTGTTCAGCACTAAATCTAACAGCATTTTGATAACAGCAATACCGACTGCACAATGGCTTAGAAATAATGTTTCTGATGGAACAGTTTGACAGATAGAATTTCAATTCTCTGAAATGTGAAGCCACAAGGCTTCACACCCTTGTGGATATTCTAACTGGACATTGTCACATGGGAATACATGCGAGAAAAATCTTCCGTATAATGATTTCTGCAGAGGCTGCAGAGACGAGGTGGAGGAGGAGAAGAGTGTCGAACACTTTCTCTGTCGTTGCCCAGCTCTCTCTCTCTCTCTCTCTCTCTCTCTCTCTGACAAGAGAGCAAATTACTTAGGCAGACCGACATTAAACGGGCTACCGGAAGTGTCGGAATGCGGTCTGGACAGGGTGGACTCGTTTATGCGCTCATCGGGTTGGTTCAGTTCGGAACTGGCGGAACGCATGTAGGGCTATCTCCCTACAGTTTACTCGGGTATCACAATGGGACCTTTCTAGCACCCAAGTGGGCTGGTTTCACTAACGGCGGCCCGCATAACATAGCATAACATAACATTCAGTTCTCTAGCTGTTATGAGTCAAAAGTTACAGCTAATTTTCACAGTTTCTTGTATGGAAGCAGCCTTTAGTTATAAATTTGTTATTGTTTTGGGTATTTGTGGTTGTAGTGCCTATGTATTCACATATCCTGTGAAATTCTGTGAATTCAGCTCTCCAGCTCTTACGGTTCAACAGTTAATTATTTTATCTAATTTTCACAGTTTCTTGTATGGGGAAACCCTTTAAATTTTAATTTTTGTTTCTATTTTTTTACACTGGTATTCATAAAAAATAAAACGTTGCTCAAACACATTTAAAAAAAAAATTTTATATGAAAAATTTGTCATAAAATGTGTTTCAACAATGTTTTATTTTTTATGAATACCGGTGTTAGTATTTGTTGTTCTATTAAATTTCAACTGTCTACCTCTAAACGGACGGCCAGACGGACGGGCGGACGTTGAAGTCTCAGTAATAGAGTTCCGTTTGCACTTTTTGAGTGCGAATACCTAAAAATATGCATAGTACTAAAAAACACTGTGAATTGGTTATGAGTGATAAAGGACGAAATGGTCGGTCACCTTATGAACGGTGTAATAGAGAGAAAAAAAACTCAATTCACATGTTTGTCCAGTCCTTCAACCAGCTGAGCTAATTAGATGCACGCATACACACATGCGTACATATTTTTACTAACAATATTGAATTTTTTTTTTTTTTTTTTGACCCAGACATTGACTAAAATGATAGCCAAATCAAGAGACAATACATATGTACATACATACATACATACATAAGTAGCATATACAATGTACACATTTCAGAGCAAAATGTAAATGACCAAGAAGAAATAAATACATGCATATCATATGTATGTTAAATTACATATGTACGTATGTATGTATTCCAATAAGCATGTTGCTTAATGCCTTCGTGCAAAGCTTTTTATTTTCAAACCATATTCCCTTCTTATCTGCTTGTGGCACAAAACAATAATTGTTATAGGTACCTATCGACAAATTGTATTTAAACAAATCGAACGAGGTCGTTGTACTAAAAAAAAAAAAAAAACCAAACAACCTTAGGAAACTGCATTTGCAAATGCAAAACTGCAGCAACAAACACAACAAAAGAATAAGAATATTATTATAAAATTAAACAAAACACCATGCATCCATAATGTGCAGCAATTCGTGTTTATAAAAATACAATGAATGGACTGAAAAAATCAAAAACAATTACAAAAAAGAGAGTCCGGCCGAAACTAAGTACATAGCTGGAGCCGAAACTTAAATTTGTCGTAATAACAAGTAGCCGAAACCAATATGCAAATAAAAAATGAAATGCGGTCGGGGGACCCCCGTTAGGAACGAAGTTCCTTACGTTTTTTTACAAGGTGAAATCTGTATGTTTTTGAAATTTTTAAATTTTATATGCTTCTTAAAATTGTTGGAACGTTTTATTTTTTTACTTTTGACACATGCAGTATTTTTTTTTTTTTTGTCAATCTGCTACAAAACGAAGAAAATTTTTCAATATTGCTGTTTTTTGTTGTGACATACTTTACTTTAGCGACATCTATCAACTGATAGTGTCCGTTTTCACAACTAATTAATATTTATTGGTAGGTCACTCCGCTGACAGCAGCAAAGACACCTGCACTATTGTTTGTCGACACATACACCAATACATATAAACAGCTCACACGCTTTCGTGACGATTTCTACTAATTTGCAATACCAGGGGTCGAATTCTGGCACTCGTGATTGAACGATTTCGTTATAGAATGCTGTGTGTTTGTTGCTTATTTTGTTTTTGCTCTACATTGTTTTTATTATCGAGTATATTCGATCACGAATGCCGGAATCCGGCCCCAGCAAGCCGCGTTAAGGAACTTCGTTCCAAAAAACTTGTGTATTTTTCCTCATTTTGAAAAATTTTTTTTTCCACTGTTTAATATTTTGAAAATATGATGTTAGTCTGTTCTGGCAATTGAAAATTTAAAGACTTTCACACGTTCGGCTTCGAAAAGTCGACGAAAATGTGATTTTCGCACAAACTGGCAATGATTTTTCACTTATTTTTTGGCAGCCTGATAAAAAAAATTATGATTATAGCTCAATTTTTATCAAACACCGAATATTCGGCCAAATGTTTAAATACCGAAATAGTATGGAAATTAGTTCTGCCTCATTCTCAAACAAACATAAATACTACGTATGTATGTATGTATGTATGAATGAGCAGGGTTAACATATGTACACACGAACATTTACATGAATTTGCCCAGCAAACACAACAGCACATTAAACAAACTGCAAATGCGCTGCTTTGAGAAAATCTTTTGAAAAACAGCGGAATGTACTGTTCAGTCTCTTTTAAAATACATCTTTTCCAAAAACAATGGGCCGTAACTATAGACATCAAAAAGTATGCTTTATAAACAATTTAAATAAAAGTAAACTTATTGTTTACTATAGACGAAAAGACTGCTCTAAACTTAAACCCCAATTTTTGACTTGGATTTTTTACAAAACAATTTATTGTTTTATAAACTTTTCACAATTTCACTTGCTTCCAAATTTGTTTAAACAGCTGTTTTTTATTGAGTTATCGATAATTTTTTGACACTTACATTGTGCTGCCATACTTTTATTACAATTAATTACCAAAAATAATTTTAGACCGTAAAACAGAAAGCTATTTTAAATTCAACTTAAATTTTAATCAAAATTTACTAATTTTGTATTTAAATCCCAAGTCAAAAATCGGGGGTAAGACCAGCAGAAGTTGTTTTTTTATCTATTTAGCAACAACTTTGATCAAACAAATATAATTTTTAAACGTAAAATTTTTTTAATGGAATTTTTTTTAATCAAGTTTAATTAACACTGCATTTAGACGGGAAAGTACTTTCAGTAAATTTTTGTAGACGTATTATGAATAAAAATTTCAATGAAATCTGTAACTCTCATGAAACATGTTTTTCATTTTTATTTTATTTAGTAATTCTATTAAACAATTATCATATGGATGCATGTAGTTTTCTAAAACAGTTCACTTATTCGCTGGATGGAAGATCGCTGGATGTTCAGTGCGTCAAAGTACTTATTAAATGTCTATCAAAAAAAAATACTTTTAAATCTTAAAACATCACAAAAACTATTGCCGCACTTTCAAAATGTTTGCTTTTTTCTTTTGTACTACTTATTTATGTATGTATTTGCTTTGGCTTGTCAGATACAGCTGCCCAGTTTTAAGAAAGGTTGTATTTGCACAAGAACAATTTAGTAGTTTTTTTCAATCAATACTGCAATAAGAAATCAACCAAAATTTTAATTTACCGATCTGGCATCTCTGTGAAGTAAATGCCAAAAATTTCATGATGTAAGCCCATGCGAACGCAAGCTGTTGACATAGAGGAATCCAAATTAATTCAAAATCGAGCCGCAATTCGATCGTTTGCAACTTCTTGCGACATTGAGGAACAGGCATATAATTTATTCAAATTAGATTTCTGAAAGAATCGTTCGATTTCCCTCAATTGAAATATGTATCTTGCCCAATACTAACTGAAACCTACAAATGAATTAATACAAACATAATTGCCCTCTTTCTCAAACAGGTAGCTAAATATGTACATATATTCGCATAAAGTCTCATTGATCGTTTAAATTCTTTGCTCGCTTAATTGCCCAAAAAAATTTACAATTTTTAGCCCTTATAAAATAAAGACTTAGCTAGTATACGTATGTAAGTATATAACCAAGAGTATTACATTAATAATATAAGTATAGTATGTGTATATGTATATATTTTCTTTCTGTCAATGAATCGAGCTTTTTTTATTAAAAAACTCTGCCACCAGTCTGCAGTCTGCAACAAACAGCTTTTGACTGAAAAGCTCAGAATTTTGAGTTAGTACCATCTTGTATGTATGGTCATATATGCACATTCATATGTACATAAGTGCAGATTTGAATAAAAACCACAACAAGAAAATAAATGTTTTTGTTTTATTTATGTACTAAAACGTAAAAAGGCGTAATTATAAATATTTACTTTACTCAATCGACATCCATGTTGTGTGTGTCTCCTGAACACAATTATTTTCTTTTTTTGTTTCAGTAATTTATAACTTTTACATACATACATACCTACATACATAAATATACAAATGCATATGTAAACACACACGCACACACACACACACAAACTTCAGAGCCATGCAGAGCAGAAATGTATTTACATACATATGTATGTATGTATGTAGGGTACATAAAAACGTACGTCTGCCTGCCTTCAAACAAAGATACAATATGAAAAATGTATGTACATATGTATGTACATAGAAAATATGAATATAAAAATTTGTTTTTATTTTTCTTTTTGCAAAATACAGAAATTAAACACACACAAATCGAGTAGTTATTTTGTGTTGAAATTTCCAACTGAATTAACGTACAGAATTTGAATAAAATTATTTACAGAAAAAGAAAATTTAAAAATACGATACACGATAAATAAATTCTTGGTTTAAAAATAATAAGAATTGCATTTCAAAATTTTTGTGTGTACTAGATACTTAACAATAATTGTTTGTAAAATTTAAAAGTTATTGATTCCATTCTTCTTCTTTGTAGTCGAAAAGATAATTGTGCAAAAAAAAACGAATATGGAACCGTAAGTGTTTGCTCTGCAAAATTTAATTAAATATTTATCAGTCTAATTATTGACAACTGTTGAGTGTTGTTTTGTTTTGTAAATTGATCAAATATTTAACAAAAACTGTTTTTTTTTTTCAATTTATTGGTGTTAATAAAAAGTAACAATAAATATAATTAAAAAATTAGAGGAACAGTAAGTTATAAATTTAGAAAATATGTACATATGTATATTTATTTCAATTAACACTATTTGAAAAGTATTATTTTGTATACATACATATGTATACTACATGCAAATATCGTTGGCTTAACCCCAAAAATACGTAAGTAACTCTCGGTTTAATCAAAACTGCATTTCGAGCTTAAACTAATCCAATTAATTTAAAGCATTAGCAGTCGAATTTTTTTTTGTTCCTTCGCGTAAATCATATCTACAAAGTTATCAGTTCAATTCAGGCTTCACTGAAAGAATTTTCGTTCATAGTTCTTATGCATTTATTTCATTAATATTTTTTCATTAATCCCATGAAAATTATTATTACGGCAGTGAATTTTCATAGATCTTGTGAATGAATAAAATTCGTTAAAAACTGTTCATTAGTATTCAAAATTTCGTTAAAAAAATATCATTGAATTTGTGAAAAAAATGTCATCAAATCAATGAAGAATTTCATTAAGTCAATGTATTCAATTATTGAGTTTTCAATTCTCATTTGATTTGTAAAGAAATTTGGATATGTGACAAAATATTTTAACATTTCGCAAAGGTTTTGAAGTCTGCTGCGAGTTGTTCCTGCTGCAATTGAACGCATTAGGTCTGGAGCTGCGACATACACTGCGCTATTCCGAAAGCCAAACAACATCGGATGTTTTCTTTTGGCCCATCTGTTATACAAATGTTTGTTATGTGGCGCAAACCGGTTAAAAAGCGAACTTAAATAAATTTGGATGCCAAAAAGCAATTCTGGTAATACAAAAAGGTAATTTTGGGCAGAAATAAAAATTTATTATATCGCTGCAGGTATGTACATATGTATTCATGTATATAGCAGAGCTACAGCTCAAACTGTTGGTTCCAGAAGTTTGTCTTATACAAGTGAACTACCCTAAATGTAGGTGCTAAAGAGTAAAGCTGGTGATGAAAGAAAGCTGCATCGATAAAAGAAACTTTGCATGAGCAAATACAATAAATCTCACTAGAGTGTATTTTAAGGTTATGTGTTTTGCTCAGCGAGCATATGTACATATATAAAATAAAATATAAGCAAAAACAGTGGATTGATCTTGAAATATCTTAGCAACACCAATTATAACGTTGCTCTAAATATTGTACCAATTTGCTCGCTGAGCAAACATAACCTTGAAATATGCTCTTGTAAGAATTAACGTCTTTACGCTTTTTCTTGGTTTTTCTCTTCGTTGTTGTTTGTTGTTGTGTCAGCATATAGAAGGTATTTATAAGTTTTTGCAACTTATGCGCAGGTATTTGTGTAAAATAAAGGCCAACCAGAAAGTAGTGGTCACGTTTTTTTGCGCAAAAATTGTCTAATATTTGGTTTTGTATGACCGTATATTTAGTTATAGGTTTAGGAATCCCAATTTAGTTAGTGCTACAGAATTTTGAAATGTTTATTGCCAACTTTGGCATACCCACAATTTTCCAACCTCACAAAACCAGGAGGTCTGGCGTTTCGAAATCGAAAACTCATGTACTATCACATGCCCAATGCTCGTACATACGTACATTTGTATGTTTAACCCAATAAGCATTTTGGCTGGAATTCAAGTGGAATTACATTTGAAATGCAGTCACAATTTCCAATTTCCAGTGTTGAATTATAGTTGAAACACTGTTGAATTCAATAGCGAATCCAGCAAAATTAACCATTGAATTACAGTCGAACAAAACAGTACCTTTACAGTGTAATTCCAGCCTTGAATAACAGTGTCATGCAAGTAGAACCGAACCTGTTTTTACCATATGTAAATAACATATGCTTCAAACAAATTTGTTGTTGTTTTTTAACAAACTTCAAACGGGCTGGAAAGAGGATGGATTTTAAATGTAATTCAAGCTTGGATTCACACTGGAATTTCAACATTGGAATTCACAAAAAATTTGTGCTTATTGGGAATATTACAGAAATGCACATATATATACATACATGTACATACATATGTATGTATGTATGTACATACGTATGCAATTAAATACATTTTTTTAAATACGAAAAGCCAACGACTTAAAGATTAAGTCGGTTTTTTCTTCTTTGTAATTTACTTGTTTTCTTTATTTTATTATGCCCACGAACAATAAATTTAGTTAGAAAAGAAAACACACTCAAAATTAAATACGCAAAATTGAAGAAAAAAATTTCTTCAATACAGCAACCAGATGGATGACATTTTGCCCGCTTTGTCTGGCCAAAAGAAACACTTTTACACACGTGTGTATGTATGTAGTAGATACATATGAACGGACGTACATAAATAAATATGTATGTATGTGCGTATGCTTGTGTTTTCGTGTATAATTTTTGCGCATATAAAAATAAAAATTTTAAACTCATAAATAAATATGTAGAACAACCGTAAACAAGTAAAAAACTTCTAATTTTTTCTTCATTAAATAATATACATACATATGTACATACATACATTCAAAAAAACAAATTTATTTTTTTAATAAAAATAAAGTGTATGTACCTATTAGGAAAATTTTTATTTATTTTTTGGCATGACGAATGATATTTCTTCAACCATTCCCAATGAAATACAGGTCACGGCAAAGTCATTAAAAGAAAAATATGTACATATGTAAGTCCAAAACAAAATATTAATTTTTCCCTAGTTTGGGTTGCGTTGGGTTAGGTTAGGTTAATACGCGAATTTTCAAAAATCCCGTCTTGGTGGATCCACGCATCAGAAGGGCTACCCATACACGGAATTTGATTACTCTAGCTTTAAGGCAAGTACTCTGTTCAAAATTCCACGTGGAAAGTTGTCAAAATGCATGTAAAAAAAATTCGTATGAACTTTCCGTGAAAAAATGTTGCAGAAGTAGTACTCTGCTCATTTTGAGAAAAACATATGAAACGTATCTGGCAACATTTTCTTTTTACTGCGAAATAATTGAAGTGGCAATTCTTCCACGTGAAATTTTTAGCAACAGCTGACTGCTGATATTTTCATTGCAAATATTTAAGTAAAATTTTTTGGACAAAAAAAAAAAAAAGAAATGTAAAGTAAGAAAGAAAACCAAAAAATTAAATTCAGTGCGACAGAAATGCGGGAACTGATATCAGCCGTGAAGAAAAACAAAATTATTTGGGACTTCTTTGTTCATTTTGATATATTTGTATAAAAAATTGACTTTTTATTGTATAATTAAATTTTTCTCATCACAATCCAAATTGCAAAACATACCTATGGGTTTTGTTTACAAACGTAAAACAATGTAGCATACTTTTAATGAAAAACTCGTTAAATTGTGTAAAAACGGCGGTATGGGTAACATTAGATACATGTCAAATTTTTCGTACGACAAAATCAATGTTGCTCAACATTTTCCGCAGTTTCGAACACAGTACTTACCTTTAGCCGTTAAGGCTGGACGATGATCCCCCAGTCAATCAGTCGGTCAGTCAGTCACGTTAAAAAGGGTGCTCAATATTAGTTGCAATATAATCGCAAATGCAAATAGTCGCAACCAAAAACGCACCAAACGCTGAGTACCGCTAATATTTGTTATTACACTGTTTATCTAAATACGAGGGCGGTTCGGAAACTTCTTAGCCTATCAATGAAAGAGAATAGTTAGTTTTTCAAAAATATTTTTATTTTTCAATATAATCTCCTGAAACTTCAATACACTTAGTTCAACGCTTTTCTAACAATTCTATCCCTTGATAGGCTGGAATTACACTGTAAAGGTACTGTTTTGTTCGACTGTAATTCAATGGTTAATTTTGCTGGATTCGCTATTGAATTCAACAGTGTTTCAACTATAATTCAACATACATACGAGATCAAGCGTTTTACCTCAAATGAAGATGCAATTACAGTTGTAAACCACTATTTTGAAGACGTTGAGGAAAACTATTTTAATCAAGGGATAGAATTGCTAGAAAAGCTAAGTGGACTAAGTGTATTGAAGTTTCAGGAGATTATATTGAAAAATAAAAATATTTTTGAAAAACTAACTATTCTCTTTCATTGATAGGCTAAGAAGTTTCCGAACCGCCCTCGTATTTAGATAAACAGTGTAATAACAAATATTAGCGGTACTCAGCGTTTGGTGCGTTTTTGGTTGCGACTATTTGCATTTGCGATTATATTGCAACTAATATTGAGCACCCTTTTTAACAACTTTGCAAATTTTATTGCACTCCAAATAACAGCTGATAAATTAATACACAATTTTTAATATTTCACGTTTTATTTTTTTGGTAATTGCTATTGGCTCCATCTCTACAATTTTTTGTTTGCTTTGTTTTAAAATGTCAGCTGTTCGAGTGTCAGTGTGCCAAACGCAATACTCATGCGAAAAAAGCAACACGTAATTAGCGGTGCGTAAATGCAAAAATATTGCGAGTGCAACCTTGTATATTTTGTTGTTGGGTTGCAAAGAAAAAGCAACGATTTCTTGCATTCGCACTTACGCAAGACATTTGCACCAAATAATGAACTGCGCTATTTATTTATAAAGAATAGTTCTGAGTTCGAAGCCAATTTGGCTGCTGGCCAATCTAATAGGTCTTCAACACTTACTGCTCCAAATTTTAATCACTACAATTTGTTACAAACGTTTTTCTTAATTCACACAACTTAAAATGAAGCAAATTTGAAAAAGTGACAAAGCAACTTGTGTAATAAAATGGCATAGAAAAAATAAATGAACAATTTCAAATCTCACAAAATGCATACAAAATGTTTAATTTCTTAATTTAACAAACCTGTTGTTAATGAATGTTATGAATAAAAAAATTTCTCTAAAAGTAGTCGGATAATTTTAATAGAACTATGGAGAAATTTGTTTGCTAATATTTAGTTTTCTATTTTTAACAGGCAAATTTAAATTCTCAATGCTTTTTTGTTCATTTTGATTTTCCATTGTGCTTTGTGTGCATTTAATTAACATTGAATCAGGTACGAGTTAATAATTTATTTAGATTTCTGCTTTCACATGGCAACAACAACGACAGTAATTTGTAGTTATGTGAAATGCAGCTGCCCAATACATTGCTAATAATTTTCATATTAGGAATTTTATTACAAAAAACATTTGTTAAATAATATCGGTTTGATGGAATTGTTTTTCCACATATTACATCAATTTTTATAATTGACAAACATTTTTGTAATAAATAAAATTTAATGTAAATTTTATTTCATTTTCCATTTTTAATAGCACTGTAGCAAATCTGGTTTGTAGAAAGCGTTTAACAGTGAAACCTTACTAAAACGAAGAAACGACAATAAAGAAAGTAAAAGTATTGTTCCACTTCATTCGCAGGTAGTAAGTAGGTGGAAAAGCTTCTCTCAGCAATTCTTATCGTTACATTAAGTTTGTTCGTGGTAATTTGGGGTAAAGTCCGGTAAAATGAGAGTGAACGAAAAACGCTCTCAAAAACTTATAAATTTTGCGCAATTTTGATAGAACCATCTTTGCAAGAAATATCTAATGGAAACTAATACCATGTTCATACATGCGCCTTTATTGAGGTAATCGCAATAAAGTCCATTATTGAGCTCAATATTCCATACAAAAAGTCAATAAAGTTATTGCTTAATAAACTCAAAATTGCTTTGAATATTGAGAAAAATATGAAACACAACACTGTAAGAGATGTGTTTAATAAGCAAAAGTATACAATGCGAGATGAATGACGAGATAAATGTCAACAAAAGCAAACAAAACAAAATAATAAAAAATAAAAATAAAAAAATAAAAACATAAAATTTTTTAAACTTTACAGCATTTCCAAATTTTGTATTTCTCTTTCTTTTTATTATTGCCGCTTTGGAGTCATAACATGAACGCACTACTTGTACATGGTCCATATTTTTATTGTACAACACTAAAATCTTTTTAATAACATAAGGCAGTTTTTTTCCATTTTTCTTATTTGAAAATATCTTTTTCTTTCTCACTACCAAAACAAAAACAACAACTTTTTTCCAGCTGTCAAATACTAATTGAGTTAGCGCAATATTTGTATGTATGAACGCAAAAAATATTATGTCAATAAACTGAATATTATCTCAATTAGAAATGCATGTATGAACAAGGTATAACACAGCATTAACAACTTAATTAAGGCCGCGATTCACTATCCTACTCAATCGTACGGTTCATTCACTGAAAATTGCTAGCTAAATCTGATAGAATTCTGTCCTACTTTAAAAAGTCGCATCAAAATGGGCCACACTATTATACTTTTGTAAACAACTTCAAAAAGGCAACCCTGATCGCATAGAATAAGATAAGTTTTTGAAAATTTTCAAAAGATTAGCAAATCGGACAGACTTGTCAAAAAGTCTTTCATGCTGGACTTTTAGTCCAGACTATCACACGTTTTGGACACACATCTCATTTTTAACAGATCGTACGATTCAGTAGGATAATGAATCACGGCCTTTACTAACACATGCAAAGCAATTTTATAGCTTTCAGCGTTGCCATTACAATGATTTTTTTAATATTTTGATTTTCCTGTATTAATTTGGTAATTAGATTTGGAACTACGTTTATGCATTTATCATTTATCGTTTTTTCTCTGAAAAGATGAATGGTGCAGCGGAAGTTTTTTCCATATGATTCAGTTTTCTATTGTTAAAACTTTTGCTGACTACTGTTTTTCTTTTAATTTTATCTCAATATATGTATCTCTAAAATAGTTTATTCTAGTCTCTTTCAATTGTTTTTTTTAAATTTGTCGAAAAACTTTTTTTTATTAAATTAAATAAGTAAATTAATAAAGGGTCCGCCAAATAACTTTTTTTGTTGTTGAAAACGGCGCAAAACATCGAATGTAGCTTCGACTGTGTGGCGCAGTCCTGTTGAAACCAAATGTTGCCAATATCCTCCTCTTCAATTTTTGTGAACAAACATTTGTTCAATATGGCCCGATAACTATCGCCATTGACAATGGCCACTCCTTGCTCATTTCCGAAGAGAAATGGCCCAATTATGCAGCAAACTGTGATTCGTTTCGGCTTTTCAATGTATGCGTGCGGGTTTTGTGTGCCCCAAATGCGACAATTTTGCTTGTTTATATACCCGCCAAGATCAAAATGAGCTTCATCTGAAAAGATGATTTTTTGTTTTTTTTTTTTGCAAAATCGGCATCTTCTGGCCCACTTAGCGAAGCGTATACACAATAATATTCGTTCAGCGGAAGGATAAAACTAATTATCTGTCAAATCGGACAAGAGCCACGTGTTACCATTCACCAAATAAGCACTAGTTGAAAAAAAGAAAACATTAGATGGCGGACCCTGTAGCATTGTATGTAGTTTTGTGGGCATTTTGAAAAAGATATTTCAAATGGTCAAAAAACAAATCACACGTACACGAATGTTTACATCAGCTTTTTCATTTTGCCCTTAAGAAAATGATAGAAACACTGATGTATGAACCCATCAGCAATGTCGGGTCATATGATGAATCAAATGACCGACACTGTTCTTGCTGGGAAGGTACCTCAATACCAGACAGCCGCATAACTACAACAAACACCACACTACCAAACAGTTCAAGTATATTGTTGGTAGAAATCTTTAATACCTGTCACTCATTTGTTCGCGTTTGTGTACTTGTGTTGTGTATTTTGACAGTTCTTCAGGCTAAAAGCAGTAGTCAGCTGGGCTTGCAAGGCTACCTGGTATCGATGTATCTTGTGCGGCACCTTCCACTGAATTGCCACTCATCATTTTAATAGCCAGTTGTTGTTTATTTTTTTTTTCTTCAATTGTTTGTTTCATTTGTTTGCACATATGTTTGTATGCATGTATGTAATTATATTTATTGGTTTTTATTTAGTTTTATGTGAATTGAACTCAACTTTAATTGACAGCATATGAGACAGGGCCATTAAAATTTATAAAACTGTATTTAAGAATATTAAAAAAAAAAATAGTTATTGAAATACATTTTTATTTATCAAATGCACAGCAAAAGAATAATAGAAAAAGTTAATTGAATAAAACATTAGTTAGAATCGTTATGCATATGTAGTACATATGTACGTATGACAATTAAACAAGTCTTCAAGGTTTATGTGAATTTAATTGCACCACGCGAAATAAGAAAAATTATTATTTTTAATAGGTACAGGTATATGCAATACATCTGTACATGCATATATGTATATATTTTTAGCTCTTGCTAGTAACAATGAAACTTATTTTTTGATTAAAAAACAAGAAATTATATACATACATAATTGAATCTGTAATTAGGTGCTTACAAGTCAAATTGAAAAAGATTTACGGACTTTATGGTCTTGAAAGGGCAATTTTTAAAAGATTCAGTTATAACAACGGCGCCACTAAACTGCGCTTTAATTTGGCGAAGTCGGGCAGAAGCCCTCAACATTCATAGATAAGTTAGTGTTAGCGCAAATTAAATATACAGTTATTTCCGCTTAATTCATCCCCGCTTAATTGAGTTTCCCGCTTTATTGCACTAAAGATCATGGAAGAAAATCATTTAGTTTACTTGTCTATATTAAAATACCCGTTTGAGTTCCATTTAATTGCGACACCCGCTTAATTGTGTCGCAAATTCAGACCGCATTGCGAAAAACAAGAGCAATTTTTTAATTTTTTTTTTGCTCCACAAACGTAAAAAAATTATTTTGCTGCAAAAAGGTCATGGTGCTGTTCCTTTATAAACATTAAACAATGAACGTACATACCTGATTTTTGTTTTGTTTTAATAAACCTAAACAATTGACAACACTATTTTTTAAAGCTTTAGGTCTTTATATTTTTCTTTCTTTATTAATCAATATTTCGCTAACAATTTGTTAGCGTCGTCAGGAATCTTTAATTGTTTTTATTTTCTATTATTTTGTTTAAAAAAGTTTTAAACAACAAAAATTAAAAAAAAAAAATTTTTTAAATAAAAAAAATTTGTTTAAACAAAAAAAATTTTTTAAACAAAATATTAGAAATTGAGCACCCGTTTAATTGCGTCAAAAGTCGTGCATTTTTAGAAACTCAATTAAGCGAAAATAACTGTATTAGATTTGTAAAAAATAAACCAATCGAACATTCCACGGCGAAGTCGCATCTCATCCATCTGCAGGTGACTGCACGACAGTTATACATAATTATATAATATATGGGACATTTTGGGACTTTGTCACCTTGAGCTTTAACTTGTGGAAGGATGCCAATTTCGCATTTGCATATGTATGTAGTATGTGAGCATAAAAATGATACATACACACATATGTATGTATGTAGGACTTGTGTGCAGCAAGCGCTAATACCTTATTGAATGGCTTAATCAAACTGATGGGTGTGAGTTCTATCACAAGTTTTTTGTTTAGTTTCAACAGCACAATACATAATTATATACTTACATACATAGCGGTGTACAAATGTACATACATACATATCTTGTATGTATGTATGTAACTATTAACCAACTCATAAAATTGTTTGAGTGCAATGAGAATGGGATAGTGGAGAAGACTCCAACAACGATTGTGAAACTACCACAGCACCGAGAGTAAATGTTAGTTGTTGGTAAAACTCACTGATCACTACACAAATGCGTGACGATCACGTATAGAATGGCTGAACAACAACAGCCAGCGATACAATATCCATACGTACAAATGTGCATACATACACATACATACATACATACATATGTATGCAAATGTGTGTAGCAGTCCAACAATGTGTGTTTTCTTTTTTCCATTTGCCTGCTGTCAGTTGTTGCTGTTGTTTACTTTAAATCAACAGCAGAATATTTTTTGTTTTATTTTATAAACAAATTTTCTTTATCCCCAATATTTTTTTTCCTCTTTAGAGAATGATATACATATGCACATACCTAAGTACATACATATACAATATGTATATGTATATAAGTGCATGCACACACATATGTATGTACGTATGTATGTCTGATGCAATACATACTTTCTTGACTGATTTTTTTTATTTTTATTTTGCTTATTCTTTGGCTAATAAGTATCCATGCAACGAAAGTTTATGGATACTTGTGATAATGCTGGACTTTAAAATGCCCTAATAACCCTTCTACATATGTATTTAGTACATATGTAGGTACATTTAAATTAATCTACTACAGTATTTTTCGGTTAATTGACCCTACGGTTAATTGGTTTCCACGCTTAATTGAACCACATGATCGGGCAAAAAAAATATTGCATACGAACACCATGTGAATTTCCTCGGATAATTGAACCCGGTTAATTGATTTTCCCGCTTAATTCGTTCAAAATTCATGTCATCAAAAATAAATTTCCTCTTACTTTTACCCGGTTAATTGCATTGAAAAATAATCTGGCATTTTTGCACATACATATTTGACATCATTTGTGAAAAACACTGGGTGGCATCTCTACTATACACATACATATATGTACATTTTTTGCTGTTACTTGCATTTTTTTTTTCGTTTAAGGTAAAAAAAAATTATTTTGAAAAACTTAAAGTGCACATATGCGATTTCTTTTAATTCATTAGTACATAGTTCCAATTATGAGTGATTTCTGTAATTGAACAAACTGTTCAATTAAATAGGGTTCTTGTAATGGAACGAATTGTTCAATTAAACGGGTATTGGCTAATTGGTTCCCCGGTTAATTGAACAACAAATTGTGCAAATTTTGATGTGCAATTAACCGAAAAATACTGTACTACCCTGCTGCTAAATTCGATTCCAGTAGCGTTTTGGAACAGTCGCATTACTGGTTGTAATCAAGAGGCAACTGATAAGGTAACCTCTTACCCACTTTACTAAGGGTCTCCACTAGCCATGAACTTGGTCGAACATCGCTCATAGCTGATGAAGACCGCTCATGTAAAGTTAGGCATGATGTGTCATTTTCTGTTTGACAGCTTACATAGCTTTCAAGAAAAATACCACAGAAAAGAGATAAAAAATGATTGAATAATAAAAAAAAATCATTTTGCAGATTTAAAAATACGGAAATTGAGTGGATATATGCATAAAATACTGAAATAAAGCAAAAATACAAATCAAAAATTATGAATAGTTTGAACACACGTGTTCTCCATGTACAAAAACATGAGCGAATTAATACCGTTGCTCTGCCAGCGTCATGTTCATGTCATGCGCAAGTTGATAGCTGATGAAGACGCCGTGTTACAGAAGCAAGATAAAGAGTTTGTGCTGATTTGCTTTTTCGGTCTCCCTGCATTTTATCTCTCTAGTTCAAGGCAGCTCCATACCAGGTAGCCTTACAAGCCCAGCTGACTACTGCTTTTCGCTTGTAGAACTGTCAAAATACATAAACACCCATACGCGAACAAACGGGTGACAGTAGTTCAAGATTTCTACAAAACAAAATACATGAAGTATTTGTTGGCGTTGTGTTTGTTGTACTTATGCGACTACCTGTAAGCACTCACTTCATAAAAAAAACTATTTTATTTCTATTTTTATTTTATTATATAATTTATCTTTTCGCTTAAATGTTTTTGTTCTTTTCAGCACATTACATTGAATTTGTTTCTGTAAAAAGAAAAAAGCTTGGAATTATTATAATTTTGAATGTTTTGAGTTTTACATTACATTCTGGTGCATAAATCAGAAGCAAAATGACAAAAAAAAAAACGTGTCCATATACCTACATACATACATATATTATAATAAAAGAGAAACAGATGAATTAGAGTACATATATTTAATCAAGAAGTTGCAACTGAAGACATAGACATTGAAAAAATCGTTAAAAATAAAACTAGTGTAAAAAACAAAGTTTGATGGAATTAAAACATTACATTTTCTTTCGTTGGGCAAACTATGGAGAATAGTCCAGATATAAAATAATAATGATATACATATACCGGTGCTATAGAAAAAAATGAAGGTATGACAAAAAAAATTTTAAAGTTTTCAACTTGAAATTGATATTTCAAGCTTGAAATACTAAGTGTTGCAGAATCACCGGCGTTTGAACAAGTTTGGCGATTTAAAATTTCTTTGTTTGATCTTTTAGCGTCGGAAATTCAAAAGCCACCAGAATGTTTCCCACCACCTACTACACATTTTATCTGCAGGGCACAGCATCACCACATACATACGTGCCTACATACAAAGTATCTATGTATATGGACTCTGCTTTGCCAAAATTCTTCCACAATCATTTCTCTCTAAAACTTATTTCTTCTATTCAATTTCCCCAAATTTTAAGCCTTTTTCCAACATATAGAAAATCCTTCAAGGTTCCCCCAGAATGTTCTGTTGCAATACCTCCATACGCACATCCATATGTACACACAGGTATATACGTATGTACATTGTACATACATAGATAAGGGTGTATACTCCAGCAAACAACTGAATTTGATGCAATAACTTTCCTTATAATAAAAAAAGGTATTTTTTTATTATGCTGGTAAATATTTTCCGTCTAATTCATAAAAATTATAACAGGTTTATAAAGCTCTTATTTGACAGATTTTCCATACAAATATGTCAAATAACAGTCTTATAAGCCTGTTATAATTTTTATGAATTAGAGGGATAAAATATAAGAAAAGAAGGGGTCAAAATAACTAAATATTAAATGCTGGTAAATATGTATATAGTCAAAATAATGTGTTCCTTTTAAGTGACCCTACTGACTACATCGGAGCGGCTTCCTCGAAGGCGGATGTTCATTCCGGTATCACAAGACATGTGTAGCCAATGCCAACGTTGGTGACATTTTTGAGAAAATACATATGTATGTATTTAAATCGCTTTGTGTTGTTAATGAATGAATAATTGAAATATTCCCGTCCATATTCTTCACCCAAATCGGATTTTTTTTTTCAAGAAGGAAGTCTTATTATTTTAATACGGAAAAGCAGAATGTAGTCGCTCACATGTTTATAAGATGACTATTTTTTTAAGTTTTCATTTCAACGGGATAATGCGAATAATATCATAAATTACTAAATTTTCATAAATAACTCGCGGGTGATTACGAGATTGAGCGAAATTGAGTAGTTCAGAGGACAATAGCAGGGTACAATTTTCTCGCACCATAACCTCAATTTCCACTCAAAAGCGAGAGCGTAAGTGACTATTTTAATCGTGCTGATCCATCGAAGAAGATTCGAATTCAATTTAAAATTGCCAAAAATGATAGCTGGAGGCCTAATGCACATACATAATCCATAATACATATGTATTTAAATTTTTGATATTATGATGTTTGCTGGGTTGTTGTTGAAAAATTTGAGACATTTTTTTATCACCGTAAATATATTTATTTTATAGGTATCGAATTTTTATTTTTATTTACTCTCTTTTTAGCAGGAACCATAACAAATAATAAATTTAAAAAATAAGCTTCAAAAATAGTAAACAACTTCTGTTTATTACTTTTTTTTAAATGTTCAGATAACAAATGATTAACGAAAAATCTTGAATTTAGACTTCAACAAATTTATTTTCGCTTTTTTTTTTTTTTGCAAAACGTGTTTGAATGAATGATATTTACTAAACATATTAGATAGTGTGCACTTAATTAGTCAGCAATTTTTTTAAACTTAATTAATTTAATATTGGCATTGCAAAGGACTGAATTTACCCATTCAAGTATTGGAAATTTTATTGTAGATATGCACATTTATTTATATTTTTTGTATTTGACTAGAGCGCCATCTTTAACAAAGAATACCTATTAAATATAGTTAGATCGTTCCCGAGAAATTTCTATAAGTTTTAAAGAGATTTTCATATTATTTAAATACCCATGTTCTGTAAAAACGAGCAAATAACTATTTGGTGTTCTACAAATTACTCGATTTAGCAACATTTGAAAAATTTCTTTATTTGACTTGCAAAGGTTTTTTTTGCAAATTTTCTATGTGATAAAAATTGTATTTGATCAAGATTGCTATT
The DNA here is from genome assembly GCA_963662145.1 of Sturmia bella. Taxonomy (NCBI): domain Eukaryota; kingdom Metazoa; phylum Arthropoda; class Insecta; order Diptera; family Tachinidae; genus Sturmia; species Sturmia bella. The sequence goes on from OY759172.1 coordinate 24,208,815, forward strand.
TTATAAGTGCAAATACTAGTCGATGGTGTTGCCGGGGATACCGTGCTGTCAGTGAACCCAACAGGTGGGCCAAAAGAAATCACTCCATTGGAAGTTGCTCTTTTTTTTTGCAAATGGCGGCCAATGTTCAATTTGTTTTCATATTTGTGAACTAGACAGCTGTAGAGTACAAGTGAACAAGACATGGATTGATACACTCCTCAAGAACGTGGAATAATCGTGTCTATGACAAGTGGACGATTTTTCAACCAAAATCATAATGAGCGATGGGGCTCATTTCCACCTCAGCAGGTACGTGAACAAGCAAAATTATCGCTTCTGGGGCACCGAAAATACACAAGTGATGCACGCGGAGCCATTACTCCCGCTCAGAGTGACTGCATGGTGCGCTGTTCACGCTGTAGCAGTCATCGGGCCATTTGTTTTTCGAGAGCGCCGCTGGTCAAATGACAACGCTCTATATGGCCACGTTAACCGAGTGTTTTCTGTCGCAATTGAACGAACTAGGTCTGGAGGATATGTGGTTCCAACAGGATGGAGCAACGGCACACACTGCGCGAACCACAACCACTATTCTGAAAGCCAAACAACATCGGGTGACTACTTCTGGCCCGCCTGTTATTATTCTTCGCTCTCCACTGCATTGTTTGAAAAATAATGCGATTTTGCAACACACATACATACATATAATATCGTACCATTATATTAACTGAAATTAGTTTTCTATCTCAGGAGAGATAGAAAACTAGACTTGTGTAGTTCGTGAATGAATTAATTCAGCTGCATGATTTCTTCAAGTGAAAAAATCAAATTTTCTGTACTTTTCTTCATAGACTTTTCACCTTGCTGTTAACTTTCATTTTTATTTTTGCTTTCTTACCCGGCATTTAGACGGGAAAGTGCTTTCATTAAATTTTTGTATACGTATTATGAATAAAAATTTCAATGAAATCTGTGACTTTCATGAAAATTTCTTGCTCACTTTCAAAGGAACGTGAAAGTTCATTTTAAAAATGTCGTCAAAGCGGAGAGTTGCAAGTATTATAGTTTTGTTTACTACTGAAATAGAATTGCCAAGACTACTCCAAACATAAATTTATAGGGCAACCTTCGAAAATAATTTTTATTGCTAAATTTTTATTAATAATTTTATAATTATCACTATAAATATACTTCATTTGTGTTCTTCATTCATATTTGCTGTAAAAATGTTTCAAATATTTTCTAATGTACAAAATAATTTAAAATTCACAATTAATATTCTACTGCAATCCTGAAAATTTGTATGTGCCGTGGAGTAGGCAACCGTGTTTACTACCTTGTCACTTTACTTTCAGTAAATGTCAAAAAATTACTTTCAGGAAAATTTTGCTGAAAGCAGAGTTGAAAGTTAAAATACTGTGGATGTGTTAGTAAAAAAGTGTGAGTGTATTGCAACTTTCAGGCATTTACTTTCCCGTCTAAATGACGGGTTACATGCCTAACATTGCATTTACAAAGGAAAGTACTTTCATGAAATTTTTGTACACATACATATGTACATATAAATAAAAATGTCCACAAAGCAAAAAAGTGTCAATTTACCTTTTACTTTTCTTTTTAAAGACTAACTCCCTAATTCATAAAAATTATAACAGGCTTATAAGACTGTTATTTGACATATTTGTGTGGAAAATCTGTCAAATAAGAGCTTTATAAACCTGTTATAATTTTTATGAATTAGACGGTAATTGAATTAAATTTTAATTTATTTATTTTCTTCAATTCTGAGTTGTACAAATATCCACAGTAATTTTTTATTTCTTCAAGGCAGCTCGATACCAGGTAGTCGCATAACTACAACAAACACTTCATGTATTTTGTTGGTAGAAAAACTGTATTACTGTCATCCGTTTGTTCGCGTATGTGTGTTTGTGTTGTGTATTTTGACAGTTCTACAAGCTAAAATCAGTAGTCAGCTGGGCTTGTAAGGCTACCTGGTAGCGATCTGCCTTGAATTTCTTTTAGTTTTAACGTTACCGGTAAATAATTAATACCAGTGATTGCAGTTCTCAAAAATATTGCCTTTTTTATAAGTACGTTATTTACTTGCAATACAACACTTGTAACTTTTGGAAAACAGAGCCGTGGTATAAATGAAACATTTTCAATTTTCTACATTCTGAAATGTGTGTAAGATTTAGAAAGACTAATTGAAAGAAGGAATTAAATCGCCTAAGCTTTCTGGAAAAGAACGAATGATTCACTCAAATGAAAATCTGTGCCCAACATGATATAATAGTGTGAACTGGACTTAAGAAGTATTTTGACGGTGGTTATACCCCTTGACTGCATACATACATACATACCTACATATGTACATATACAAGTTTTAATCATACCTAACTTTTAATTCCTTTAACTAATATTAGCGCAGTTCATTATTTGGTGCAAATGTCTTGCGTAAGTGCGAATGCAAGAAATCGTTGCTTTTTCTTTGCAACCCAACAACAAAATATACAAGGTTGCACTCGCAATATTTTTGCATTTACGCACCGCTAATTACGTGTTGCTTTTTTCGCATGAGTATTGCGTTTGGCACACTGACATTCGAACAGCTGACATTTTAAAACAAAGCAAACCAAAAATTGTAGAGATGGAGCCAATAGCAATTACCAAAAATATTAAAACGTGAAATATTAAAAATTGTGTATTAATTTATCAGCTGTTATTTGGAGTGCAATAAAATTTGCAAAGTTGTTAAAAAGGGTGCACAATATTAGTTGCAATATGATCGCAAACGCAAATAGTCGCAACCAAAAACGCACCAAACGCTGAGTACCGCTACTGTTTTCTTTTCTGCAATAAGTGCAATATTTTCAATATAGTTTTGTACATGAGCATAGTTTCCATTAATTTTTTACTTATTCATAGTTTTGACCATTTTTTCAATTTTCATTTTATTTCTCGCTAATTTATTTTCGCCTTTTGAAAAACAGTGCAAAAGAAATGCACTCTTTTTTTCCAGAAACGAAATCGGCATAAGAGTGTATTCTTAAATTTTTTGAAAATCACACATGTTCTTATATAGTATAGTTATATTTTTTCTTTTTTTTTTTTTTTGTTTACTTACTTTTTTTGTGCGATATCGTCGAACCATCCCACTCACATTCACTCACACAATCTTGTTTTTTAGGAATATTAAAGTACGTATGTATGTACGTACATATGTATGTACATACATTTGCATGCATGTGTGTGGTGTGTGTGCGTAAACAAGTTTTCTTCTTGCTGTATGTATGTATGTATGTATGTATGTATATCGAATATTCAATCCACTCGTCGTAAACAATTTGATGTGTCATACACAAGCAAACACACTCATTATTTTGGTTTCAGATATTTCATTAAAATGATGGTGTTGAACACCACAAAAGTTTAGTTGAACAGCAACTATTAAACTTGGAATAACATTCTGCAGGTGAAACAAACGCAAGGCAAGAAAGCTTTACAAAAAGTAAAAAAAGAAATTTCGCAAAACTGAAAAAATCTAAAGCGAACAAATCTTATTGCAAAAAACAAAAAGAAAATTTTAAAGTGATTTAGTGGAAAAAAAACATTTGTGAGATTTTGTGACTCTATTTTTGTTTAATTGAGCAGACAAAATGCCGGTTGATATTTATACCCAACAATTTGTGCCACCAAGGTATTTATTTATTTATTTATTTACATACATATGTACATACCTATGTATTTATTTTTTCTTCTTTTGTGCACCCACCCACCTATAAAAAAGTTAAAAAGTGATGATTGTAAATTGAAATTAATCAGTCAATAAATTTTATAATTGTTGTAAACAATTTTTCATTCAGCAACAAACAAATGCTTTTAAAAATTACTTCAAGAAAACTTGACTCACGAGTAGGTGGTATTCATTTGTTTTAAAACCAAATTTTAAATTAAGCGTGTTGTCACTAAACTGTGCTTAAGCTGAAACCGTCGCTAAAGTGGAAAATTTCAAAAATGAATTTAATATACCTATTGTACCTACATACGTACTTACATACCTACCCATTTGCCATTAAAGCTAATTAAGGTAGGTAGGTATGTAGGTATTTTGCTATTAAAGCAAAAAGACATGGAATTTTTCTGACCAGCTGGACAGGGTATTTTAGAATAAATGATGTTTTTAAAAGATACATATGTATGTACATATGTAGCTTGGTGATGAGCTTTGATTTTATTAATACAGTATTTTTCGGTTAATTGACCCTACGGTTAATTGGTTTCTACGCTTAATTGAACCACATGATCGGGCAAAAAAAAATATTGCATACGAACACCATGTGAATTTCCTCGGATAATTGAACCCGGTTAATTGATTTTCCCGCTTAATTCGTTCAAAATTCATGTCATCAAAAATAAATTTCCTCTTACTTTTACCCGGTTAATTGCATTGAAAAATAATCTGGCATTTTTGCACATACATATTTGACATCATTTGTGAAAAACACTGGGTGGCATCTCTACTATACACATATATGTACATTTTTTGCTGTTACTTGCATTTTTTTTCGTTTAAGGTAAAAAAAAAATTATTTTGAAAAACTTAAAGTGCACATATGCGATTTCTTTTAATTCATTAGTACATAGTTCCAATTATGCGTGATTTCTGTAATTGAACAAACTGTTCAATTAAATAGGGTTCTTGTAATTGAACGAATTGTTCAATTAAACGGGTATCGGTTAATTGGTTCCCCGGTTAATTGAACAAAAAATTGTGCAAATTTTGATGTGCAATTAACCGAAAAATAATGTAGTTACAATGGGCACATACATTTATACATATGTATGCATGTACATACATATGTACATATTTAATTGTTCTCCTATGAAAAAATTAAAAATACATAGGTACATACCTATGTCGGTAGGCATTAATACAATTAATATCATTCTGAATTAATATCCCAGTGCCATTCATTACATTAGAGCTAAATACATATTCGTAAACAGCATAATTTATTAAGACGTATTAAAGATAAAACAACGCAAAACTAAACAACACAATCACTTTTCCAAAAACATACAACTGTACATGTACATACATACTGTACATACATACATTTAGAACTACACACGCATACATATCTACACATACATACATACATATGTATATATCAAAATAACATTTACATATGAACACCTATTTCAAAACAATATGTACGATTTTCAGCTACGAATTTGTCAAATCAATTTGTTAATGAAAAAACAAACAAAAAATTTCCATTCGTTGCCCGTCTCCTCAACCAAACAAGCCGTAATTGTAGATACGTATGTATGTATAATAATATGTACGTATGGATGTATGTATATATGTATGTATAACGCCGGCAGTATGACGTCAAAAACATGTGGAAACAAATCTATTTACTAGGTGGCCTATACGAAACATGATAAACTTTAAATTTCAAAATTAAGTTGGGAGAGGTCAAGTCAAAATATGTACTTAAGTATGTAGATATTATGTGTGCAAGTGACTTAGTCTAAGCCACCCAAAAATCATTGCTTAACTGGGGGTCTTCACTAGTCATGAACTTGGTATGCACATGATGTTGAACATCGCTCATGTTCATGTTTCGGCCATGCTCCGGCAGCGAGCATATGCCCGAGCATCGATGTTCGCCCTGAAGTGAGGCATGAAGCGTCATTTACTGTTTGACAGTTTAGCTCTTATGAAAAATACCACAGAAAAGAAATAAAAAAATTTTTGAAAATTAAGAAAATAATTTTACAAATTTAAAAATACAAAAATTGAGTGGATATATACATATGTACATGCATACATAAAACACTGAAATAAAGCAAAAATATGAACGAAGTAAACACTTTGACAAATCAAAAATAATGATTAGTTTGGACACACGTGCTCTCCATGTACAAAAACATGAGCGAATTAATACCGTTGCTCTGCCGGCCTCATGTTCATGTCATGCACACGTTGATAGCTGGTGGAAACGTGCCGTACCGGGCCGTGATGCACTATCCTACTCAATCCTACTGATCGCACAGAAAAAGATAGTTTTTGAAAATTTAAAAAAAAATTACATATCGGACAGACTTGTCAAAAAGTCATTCACACACACACACACACACACACATTTTTGATCAAGACCAAGGTACCGCGATACCAGGTAGCCTTACAGGCCCAGCTGACTACTGCTTTTGGCCTGAAGAACTGTCAAAATACACAAAACAAATGGGTGACAGTATTACCAAAGACTATAAGGTATAAGGGTCTTATTCATAATAAATATTTTAGGTTTATTAAACTCTTATTTGAATAAATATTGAAATAAATATTTTATTTTTTATTAATTTTGGTCCAAAAATTAACCTTTTTAAAAAATATTTGCTGTCTTTTTCAGCTGTCTATATGACGACGACTTGAAAAATTCTTAAAAGAATTTTTCAAGTCTACTTATGAGTTGATTAGCACCAACGAAATGTCGTCGGCATATACATACATAGATAGCTGAAAAAGACAGCAAATATTTTTTAGAAAAGGTTCATTTTTGGACCTAAATTAATACATTTCAATTAGCTCTTAAAGCAAATAAATAATTAAGTTTGTTGATATTTGAATTTTATTTTTATTTAAAAAATATTTTATTTTATTATTTAAATAAATATTTTAGCTTTATTAAACTTTTACCCTCTAATTCATAAAAATTATAACAGGTTTATAAAGCTCTTATTTGACAGATTTTCCATACAAATATGTCAAATAACAGTCTTATAAGCCTGTTATAATTTTTATGAATTAGGGGGTTATATGACAAATTTTCTATACAAATATGTATGTCGTCAAATAAGAGCCTTATAAGCCTGAAATAATTTTTATGAATTAGGGGGTAAATATATAAAGATATTGCACGTAGAACATTAAATCACAACAAAAATCTCTTGCGTTTGTTGATGCTGTGGAGGAATCAAGAAGAGATAAAATTATACGCCTTGTTAATTGGGCGAATCCAAGGGCAAAACTATAAACGTAAAACTCACTTTGTATATACATACATGCGTACGTACCTAAAGGAACTATAGAGAAATGAGAGTAATAAGTTCTCTGAGAAAATAATAGAATTTCTCTTTGTAAAATGTGGTCATAGTGTGATTGCCATCAGCAAATTCAGCACTGACAGTAGAATATATGCGGCTAGCTGATAACGAGATACCTTGATCCAGGCTATCACGCTTTTGGACACACATTTAACAGATCGTACGATACAGTAGAATAGTGAATCACGACCTTTAAGAAAAAAAGCAACAATGATATTTGTGGACTAATCCCCTAATTCATAAAAATTATAACAGGCTTATAAGACTGTTATTTGACATATTTGTATGGAAAATCTGTCAAATAAGAGCTTTATAAACCTGTTATAATTTTTATGAATTAGACGGTAAGTTTATAGTTGCGTGATATCGTATGCGTTAAAAGAAAACACAATCACTTGATTCCTAGCAACTACTTTCGGTATTATTCTCTAATGTAATGAAAAGGGTTTAATAAATCTATGCTAAGGAAAATTAGAAATCTCCAGCTGTAGATCCATCAATTTGGTACCAAAATTTGTTTTCATCTGTGCTATACATACATACATATTTCATTTGTGAACAAATTCAAAAATTAATTTGTTCCTCAAAAATCACAACCCCTTGATTTTGCCATGATTGTGTGAAATACTGTAGATTATATTTGTTTATTTCGTAAACATTTATTTGACAAACTGTTTTATTTATTTCTATTTGGTTTCGCCTATTTACATGCTGTGTAAACTAAAGAAATCACTTTTGGCTACAAAGAGTCTGCCAGATAGTTACGAGTGCTACGTCATTAAAGATTTCGCATTGAAATGACTAGCAATGTTTGCTAGTTTGAACATGTTCCAATCACTTACTCAACTCGTGGCTAAAAAAAAAAAAAATAGAATAGATACATACCAGGGAAATGCAACTGATATTAAACAAAAATCACATTAAGTAAATAATAAAATTAATGGAATTTATTTTTCAAATAGGTATTTTATTTTCTATTTGCAGCAAAATATCTAAATTTCTATTACAATTTCTACTTTGATGTGGAATAACTGACAATCTTAAATGAATGGAAAAATATTACCGCAAACTTTTATTTACAATTGTTAATAATTTTATCAGGCTTGAGTTCGATAAAATTATTAACAATTATAAATCATATATTTCGACCATGAAAAATTAATTGAATTATTTATTTGCTATAAGAACCAATTGAAATGTATTATTTCAGGTCTAAATATAGATCTTATTAAAGTCTATTTTTGACTTGAAATAATACAGTGCGACTATAAAGTTAAAATTAACGCTTATAAACTATTATTTTTGCAAAAAACGAAAAACAAAAATTGGAAAAGTAAACTAACTCTCAAACCCTTGATGTCACTCTGCTGAAAACAAAACAATTTCTAAATTTCTTATTGCTTTGTATATAATTAAGCGAGCATCGTGGACGTGGCAATAAGTTTCTAGAACACGCCTGTAAATCAACACTAAAAAGGCAATAAATTTTCGCTCGACCGATCAAATATGCTGAGATACTCACTAAGATTCAGACACAGAATGTTTTGAAATGTCTAATCAAAAACAAAAATTTGCTAAAGGCACAAAGTCAAAGAACTTATATTTATGCTGCGTAAAAACTATTATTGTTTTAATTTTTTCGACCTTGATTTATTTTTTTTTTTCTTTTAATCATTTAAGAAATAACAAAATGAAAACAATTTCCAGACGAAAATATACAAAACGGTATCGGAAAAGAAAGGTGAACTTTTGCTCAATACATCAACATAACAATTATATAGAGCATATAAATATTTTCGCTTCGTAGTTTATTCATTTTCCTATATACATACATAAGTACATATATACAAATAAAGATGACAACTTATGCATATACAATTTTAAGCATACATACATATGTACATACATATGACAGAATAAAAAACTATAGACGGCAGTTGCTTCTTGTGCAGTATGTACATATGTATGTATATTTTACATTTTTTTTTTTTCAATTATGCCTATTTAGCTTTTCAATCAATATTAAGAACCAATCAATTAAATTGGCTAATAAATTTGCCGGGCTTTAGTTTGATCTTACTTCCTCAGAACTGAGATAGACTTTATGTGGTAAAATTGCAGTGACCAGCATTTTTAAAGAAAACAAGAAAAGTAAATTTGAAGACCTATTAGCTGGGAAACAGACCACAGCTGTTTCAAGTCCGCCACAACGATCATCAGCACACTATTAGCAACAAACACAAAAACTAATTGGGAATCAATTGGATGTTGGTGACAGAACATAAAATATATTCCAATCAACATAAAAAACACAGTGATAAAATTGAAAATTATCAATAGGATTAAAACATAGACAGTCAGTAAAAAAAAGCTCAGGTAGTGGGGTGGCCAAGCGCTGCTAATTTGAAACAGTATGAATTTAGTTTTCACCTGAGTTCCCAGCCATTTGGGTGCTAATGATCGTCGTGATGGGCATGAAACAGCCATGGTATATTCGCCAGCCTATACATTTCCAACTTTACCTTTCTTACCTTGTTTAAAAATGTGGGTCAATACAATTTAAAAAAAAATGTTTTTTTTTTCTTAGTTCTGCTTAATAAAACTCGAACTAAAGCCCAATAAAGTAATTAACAATTGCTAATAGATTTTTACGTTAACATTTAATTTCTATCTTATATTGATTACTTTATAACAAAAACAAACAGATTTGCTTTTAGTATCACGTTAGCACCAATCAACATCTAAAGTTGAATGAATTTATAGGGTGAAGCATAGTAAAACATATACGTTTTAAATAATACAGTCGTGATCGATTGAATATGAACGCTTTTCAACCTGCACAAAACAACAAAAATGTGATTATTGCAGTTCTCTGGTATGCACAAAATATGTTTACACACAAACACACATATACACGGCTGCATACTGAACTTTGTTTGGATAATATGCTATTGTTCAGAATTTTTCTTGCTCATTTTGTTTTTTAAGTTACTAAATTCAAAATAAAATAGATAAGTATGCATGTTTGTTATAAGTTCTTATTCAAAAAATTTCTATGAAGTGCACACATACATACTATATGTGTATGTATGCATGTACTTATGTATATTTTTTGGTAAAGCCCTTAGCAATAAAAATCCACGCAATAGATATTTGACTGCATTCCTGCGTATTAGGGGTTACCTTTTTAAACGGAATCTGGGCTACCTGCAAATTTAATAATTCATAAAAAAATGAAATGGAACAAATATTCTAAGTCTAGGAGTAGGTATCAGTTTACTACTACAATTCGTATTTTGTTGGTAAAAGGAAATGTTTCCTCATTCGTAACATCATAAATTTTGCTACGAAGAAAATTCCACATTGTAAACACGAATGCAAGTTTAAATACAAGAGAATCGCAGCGACAAGAGTTGCACAATGTGCACTGGTACTTAAAGGTTTGCTTTGTAAAGCAATTGTTTTCTATCTTCATAATTTAGATTTTATGAAGTATCCCAAAGAAAAAGTATGGGTTAAAGTTCGTACAATGCGAAACACATTTTATTCTATCATGAGCGTTCTCATTTACCAACTTCACAAAATTTTCAACACAAAAAAATTGGGAGCCCGCGAAATCCCGCGGTAACGTACATCAAACACACTTACATACTTACTACATATTGGCCATATCCAAAAAGTAGTTTATACATATTTACATACATGTATGTATGTATTTACCTCGTTCTTATTTGATAATATTGTATAGAAATTTGCCAAATTATGTACTTAAGTATGCGTGTGTAGTTTCCTCAACACAAGCAAACGACTTGTCAAGAAATTTTGTATGAAAAAGCACTCAATGTTTTGAGTGATTTCAATATGCATAATTTTTTCAGACAAATCGCTTGTTTTTGTGTGGAAACTACGCATTAATAAACATAAAATATGTACATATGTATGTAGTATGTATTTTAATAAGGTTAGTTGTACATACACACATACATGTGTATGTATGTATCTATGTTTGTATGTATGCAGTATATTTTTCCTTGACAAATGCGATAAAAATTGTTTTTAATAAAAAAAAAAAAAAATAATTTGTTTATGTTAAGTATAAAATTAAAAATGGGATTTGCATCTCTGACATGTGATGAAAGAATTACCGGCGTGAAAATTAAATGCTGAATTCGTGTTTTCTATCTGCTCTATAAAGTGTATGGTCACACTTTCATTTAGGAAGGCGGTGTGATCACTTCGTCTAAGAATGTTTTTCACTAAATTGCCCTAAATTTGTTGAAATTCTTATTGGTAGCTATGCATCTTTGTAACTGAAAAATGATCAGATAACATATGTACATACTTCATATGGCTATATACATGCATATGTTTGATATACATACATGTGCACAAATTGACAATAATGATCTTTATATGATGTCAGATTGCTTAAATAGTCATTGACAGCAAAGAAAACTTCTACCATTGCCAAATAATGGGCATATACATACATACTTATACATATGTATGCTTGTAGGTGCATTTGCACTGCATATGTATGTACACAATTATTTAACTTGTTTGGGTATAAAAATACATTTTTACACCATTTGAAATCTTAATCACAAAATGCTTTGGCTTGTGATATAATTTAATAATCTTAATTTACTTAATCAAGTATGTATGATTTAAAGCTGGAAATTATTACCGTTATTACACGTTTGTATTCTTTTTTAAATATCATTCACATGTAATGGTTATCCCCACGAGAGTTGCCACATTTAATGCGATATAAAATGTTTGAAGAAGAGGTAAAAAGTTGCAATTCTCAAATAAGACCCTGATAAACCTAAAATATTTTATATATGTGTGTATAAATAAGAACGTTACCGAGTACTTCCTTGAAAGTTTTTTAAGTCTCATTTATTTACAAACAACAATCTAAAATCCTCTTTTAGGAACATTTTATAAATTTTTCAAGTGCTAAATAGCAAACGGTGTTGTAATCAATGTTTACTTTATAAATACATACATACTTTAGTGCAACAAATGGTAAGCTGCCAATGATGCAGGCATTTTTTATTAGTTTATTAGCGATAGTCAAGACGAAAGGTTTTCAAATTTGAGCTAAAATTTTTAACGGTAAATGATCGATTGTTTTTGGAAAATATATATTAATAAAAATTTAAAGAAAATGAAAAAAAAGTTCTAAACAAATTCAATTAAAACAAACAAAAAAACCTTTTCCAAACCGTAAAATGGTTTATGGCAAAAACATTTAGTGATAAAAATTTATAAAATTTAAAAATAGCCTTTCAGCAAGATTTCAATTAATTGTGATAAATAAATTTAATAAATAAAATAAACTACAAATAATGGTTGCGGGGCGTACAACAATTAAAAGCATAATTAATTCATTAGACAACTTAAATCACGTGATTTCCAAAAAGACATTGCATTAAAAAGCTGACTTTTTTTGTTGCTCTTTTGTGATTCTTTTCAAGACTTTAAAAATGTTGCTTAAGACTTCAGGCTATTCTGCAAATCACATGTTTTAAAATCGCTTGATTTCTGAAATCATAAAAAGTATTACTTCAACAATATCAAATATTGTTGAAGTAGTGCTTTTTATGACTTTAGAAATCACGCGATTTTAAAACATGTGATTTGCAGAATAGCTTTGGGTGCCTTTTTTGGAAACAGAAACACAAGTACATACCTGCGTCCATCTATATTCAGAGAGAAAAACGCAAAATCTAAAACTTCTACGCAGAAAAAAAATTTTTTTGGAATAAAAGTTCAGTGTTTACAAAGTGCAGCTCCTCTAAAATATTTATTTATATGAAAATCGTGTGCTTTTCTTCCATATAAATTTACGAGACGAAACCTTTCGCTTGGGTTCTGGAAACAAGATCTTAAACTTTTGTAATGTAAAATAAATAGGTGTTTGTACTTAAGTAATATTTAGGGGGGTGGGGGGGCTTGTTTTCTTAACACAATATACATTTTCTTACGTAATACAACTCTATTCTAAAATTAGCGGCAAAATATTAAAGTAGGGTGCAGTCCTTGTTTGACAAATTTGTATATAATAATAATAATAAACCAGAACTCTATTGTCTAATCATGTTGCTCTTTGTTCCACTTTATGACAATTAAATGTCAAAGCTATTTTATAACGCTGGGAATGAAGAGTGATCTTTGAAGTTATTAAAAATAAACCACAACAAGCACAATTCTCAACGTGACAATATTGTAACTCATTCAAAGTTCAATCAATCAAGCACTTACAAAAGAAAAAACAACACAATTGATTTAATAAATAAATATTAAGATTTAATTTAATAATAATGAATTTATGTACATATTTCCTTTCATTTTTTTTTTATTTATTTTCAACCATAGATATTAATAGTTGAATCGTTCTTGTTTATTGTTTAATATCTATTTGAAATTCCAAACATCGACAACAATGTATTTTTTGCAAAAAAAAAAAATTAAAATAAATTAAAAACCAAATAATTGAAGCGCATGCGAATAAACAAATAGTAGGGAGAACGAAAAAAAAAAATCGTGCGATTTAGTTCGAATGATTGATATGACCAATGCTTAAGTAAAGCAAAATTGTGACTTGAGCTGGGGCACAACTAGCTATTTCGCAGTCGCCACGCTACTCATCAGCACCCATTCCTGTGATTATTAGCATCAGGTCACATTTTGGCTTCCGACACTTGCACAGTTAAGTTCAATTGTTTATGCTGTTAATTTGTCCACTAGCTCAAAAAAAAAAAAAAACAAACAAAAATTGCAGCAGTTTTACACAATATTACATTAAAAACAAATTTGATGTAAAAACTGCATTTGTGGGGTGCAAGTGGCACTTATTTCTAGAGTTCCTGAGGCTTTCTTTGGCATAGCAACTTGCGAAAAAAAACGTCTACCACCCTATTGTTTTTAAACAACAAGATGACGCCATTCATCTACTCTTTTAATTTTTATTTTCGATTTTAATTTTTTTGTTTTTCGAATTTTCGCCATAAAAAAGCACTATATCTAAAAGTACTTTTGAGTGTGCACTCGACTTCAAGCTGTGGAGCACAAAGGAAAGATTATATATTTTTGTTTTTAAATACAATAAGTTTTGCGTTAGCAAAGTACTTCAAGAAGTTTAATTAAATAGATTTCTGCAATATTCGCACAACTTGTTGTTTCATCTAGTAAGTAAAAGTTCTAGTTAAACCGATAATTTAATGATAAACATCGTATTTCTTTTTCAATATTCAGCATACAAAAATTTATACATACATACCTTCAAGGTGATTTTAACAATTATCTAACGAATTTAAATTTAAAAAAAAAAAAATAAACATACACCCATGTGTATGTAGTATGAGTAAATCAGCAAATAATTGAAATAGTTGTCTTAGAAAATTTAAAAAAATCAACCGAAAACGATTAGACACAATTGGCATTTGGATTATGTTCTAGTTGAGGAAATAAAATGTTAAAGTAAATGTTAGTTTTTATTTTTTTATTTGCATTTACGTCGTTTTTTTTTTTTCAAATTTATAGCCAGATGGTTCTTTTGAACTGTACAAAAGCTATCACCTGTAAAAGCAACTCTAAAATTGATGGGCTTTTTTTCAGACTTCTATTGCGAATTGGCATATAAATGAAGTTAACCTGTAAGTCCATTATTACAACTTGCCGATTGCTAAAAGCTGGATTTTGTTGGGCTCATTTCGCGAGAATTAAAGTATTCTTGCGAAATGAGGCAAGTGATCAAGAATCAAAAAAAAACCTTTTGTTTTTAAGAATCTAAACTTTAGATTCTAAAGTTTCAAATTATGAAAAATTATTGGCAAAATGAGGCACATAAAATCATACCTTTCGCTATCGCCAAGTTGTAATAAATGGCCACTGTCTTATAGCCTTTTCACACTTATCAACATTTTCGTGGAACGTGTTGAAGATGTTGAAAATGTGAAACATGCGTTCACACACAACATCTAACATCACATATACATACACAGCTGCCAAAATAAATAAAGCAACGTTTTGCATTAAAGACAATAAAAATATAATATAAATAGATTTTGAAGACAAAATAATAGTAGGATTAGCAGCAAGGCAGATTTAGTAGGTACAAGCACTAGCAGACCAAAAAAAAATACACGAGAGTTGTTGGTAGAAAAATAACTGCATACGGTCAAATTCTTCTCTCATTTGTTTTGTTAAACTGGTTTGTGAGTGTATACAAAAAACGAAATTACACAAATTTCGTAAAATAAATTTATTTAAACCACTTAAAAATTATTACTTTACTTTTTTATGGAATAAAAGAAGCCAAATCACTGGCTTATTTTACTTTTTCTTCAATAGTAGCTACAAAATCACTTGCGCATTTCTTAGAAATCAGAGCACGTTAAACGGCTTGTAAACAAACTTTTGACACTAAGCAGTTAATAAACAACGAGCAGCTGTTTTAGTGATTTAACCTGTTTAATCTGCCTTGATTAGCAGTTAGCTTGCAAGAACAATCTCTACTACTAATGCAGTGTATAGAATCCATAAAAAGCTTGCTGGAGGAAGAAGATCATGAAGACATCATTTTGGACACAACTCCTTTTTTAATGATTTTGAATGTCGAAATTTACAGTGATGCCACTACAATTTTGTAATTTTTTTAGTGATGACACTAAAATAATCGAAAGATGTTGAGTGGAACAAAATGAGTTAGGAACATTTTATAAAGATGTTGAAAGATGTTGGTTTTTAGCCCTGTATATTTCTTATGGGGAAATTTCAACATCATCGCAAATTGATGGTGGATGTTAGATGTTGATAAGTGTGAAAAGGCTATTAGCATCTATAGGGAAATTTTAAAACACAGACTGATTTTATTTTAAAAGAAATTGTTATAATTTTAATTCATACAATATACATACACATGTATAAAAAATATTTTTTGAACATACCCAGCTGGCAATTGGAAGATTGTTGATTTTATTATCAGCAAAAATTAAGCTTTTAAGACTCTCTTGTATGACCAAGCGCTGTTTAATCAGTTGGGCGATGGAAAGAAGATTATAAAACAAAAAAGACTACGAATAATATCAGAAATTATTGAAAGAAGATTCATAAATGACTTCCAGGTGATTGATCGAAATTTAGTCATAATAGTTCAGAGGGCCGAGTCATAAAAAACTCTTCCCGAAAGAGAAATCGCTTTTTCACACACCAAGGCCTCATTTCCCACTCAAAAGCGATAGCATAAGTGACTATTTTAATCGCGCTGAGCAATCGAATAACCCCCTAATTCATAAAAACTATAACAGGCTTATAAGACTGTTATTTGACATATTTGTATGAAAAATCTGTCAAATAAGAGCTTTATAAACCTGTTATAATTTTTATGAATTAGACGGTAAGACTCGAATTCATAAAAATTTTAATTTTCATCGACACAGAAAAATTTAAATTGCGGAAAAAACATTTTCACACTGAAAAAAATAAAATTACGGAAAGAAGGCTGTCAAAGTGTGAACTGACTTTAAAAAAAAATTATCTTACACTGTAAGAATTTTCGTTCATATTGTTAATGAATTTATTTCATTAATATTTTTTTTTATTAATCCAATGAAAATGTTCATTATGTCAATGAATTTTTATAGAGCTAATGAATGAATTTCATTTAAAACTGTTCATTAGTTTTTATAATTTCGTTAAAAAATATCATTGGATTTATGAAAAAAAATGTCATCGAATCAATGAACAATTTCATTAAATCAATGTATTCGTTCATTGAGGTTTTAGTTCTCAGTCGATTTGTAAAGAAATTTGGATATTTGTTTGGTAACATATTTTCATATTTAAAAGACTACTGCTAGTGACACCTAAAAAGTGGCATCACACATAAAATGGCATTTTTTTAATATCTGTTAATAATAAAATGATCCTTAACGTCATAAATATTATGTTCTGTTTTCATTCAATGAACAATATCCTATATTTAATGAATCGCTTCATTTAGTTAAAGATTTTTGTATTAAGTTTATCAGGCTTAAGTTCTTGTTTGTGATTTTTGTAATTGATATTAATTAAATAAGACAAAGAAGACATCAAAGACTTAAAAAATTTTTTTTGTCATTAAACCAACCAACCAACTTCATTAGCTTAATGACTAAAATTCATATATTTAATGAAACGAACATTAATATAAATCAGAATTCATTGATGCAATGAACCCCGAAGTTGGTTGAAAAATAATTAATTTTTTCATTAAATTAATGTCGGAATTCATTAGATATATGAACAAGCGTGGTGACTTCGAAACAGCTAGTTGACCCCTAGCTAAATGTTTCTGGTGTTTACTTTATCTTATTTAATTAAATATGAACTTAATTATTTATTTGCTTTAAGAGCCACTTGAAGTGTATTAATTCAGGTCTAAAAATAGACCTTACAAATGTTTTCTGTCTACTGATGAGTTGATTAGCATCAACGAAATGTCGGCGGCATATAGACAGCTGAAAAAGGCAGAAAACATTTGTAAGGTCTATTTTTGAACCTGAATTAATACTTAATATCAATCGCAAAAATAATATAAAAAAATAAACTGAAGCCCGATCAAGGCAATAGCATATAATTATACCTCCTTATGTGCTTTAAGCTTTTGTTTGGCAAATTTATATACAACAGTTGTCAAATGAACGTTTGAAAAATGTTTTTTAATTTAATTCTGTTTTCGGCAAATCAATAAAATGTATGCATTTCTTTATTCTAATTTCAGAGCTTCAGCTCCTATACCCGTTGCATCGTTTAGCGGTTCGGACAGTCCTCTCTCATTCTCGCCTGGTTCTCCCTACAACATGAACAAACTCTGCCGCCAAGTGTCAATTGAATCACCTGGACCACAGGTGAAAAACTCTGTTTTTAATTTCTTTGTACCCATCGAAGATACACCATCTTGCGGTGCACGCATCAAAATCGTTTGTGCCGGTGCCTGCTACAGACGCCGCGATCGTTCAGCCTCCATCTCCAGCATGTCATCAGTATCATCAGATTTGGGTGATTATATGCCACCTGTTGCACAGTCTTCACCAGCTCATGCTGGCGTACGAGAGGGCTCATTTTTCCCGGGCTATGAAGTGGCTGGCATCATAGAATCGTTGGGCAGTGATGTGACAGAAGAAAATAATATGGGTTTGAAAATTGGTCAACGTGTCATTGTGTTTCCATTCGAAGAAGCTCCAGCTGGTTATGCTGAATTGATGGTTGTACCAGATCTTAAATATGTTTTACCCATTCCTGATCATTTACCCATCACTGTGGCAGCTATGTTGCCCACTGGTGCTCTTTTGGCCATGAATTCCGTTTTAAAAGTTCATGAAATCGTTACGGAAATGTTGCAGAACAAGAGCCCTGACGACCCGAATAAAAAGTGTAAGGTTTTGATTGTCGGTACAGGCGGTTTGGCTTTATGGGCTGTACGCCTGGCCTGTTATCATTTTGCCAGTGAGGGATTGGAAAACTCTATCGAACTGACAGTTGCCAGTCTCAGAGATGAGGGCTTCCGTTTAGCTACAGAAATTAAAAAGTAAGTTTTTTTCTAAAAATATTAAAAGATTAATCTTCAATGTTTTTGTATCACTATTTTACTTGTAAGAGAACACAGACAAGAGGCAATTTTTCTAGAAAATTTTTGCGTAACACAAAAACAAAGCTGTTCTGTAAACAGCTCATTGAGGCGGTATACTGGAGTGGGTCGATTTGTAGGGACAAAAATTTGTCGATATTGCACCAATGATTTCTCGATAACTTTGGCATAAGGAAACATTTTTCAATTCCATACACTGCATGTAGACGGGAAAGTACTTTCATTAAATTTTTGTATCGTATTATGGATAAAAATTTCAATGAAATCTGTAACTTTTATGAAAATTGCTTGCTTAATTTCAAAGGAACGTGAAAGTTCATTTTGAAAATGTCATCAAAGCGAAGAGTTGCAAGTATTATTACTTTAAAATAGAGTTGCCAAGACTACTACAAACATAAATTTATAGGGCAACATTCGAAAATAATTTTTATTGCTAAACTTTCACTATAAATATACTTCATTTGTGTTCTTTATTCATATTTGCTGTAAAAATGTTTTAAATATTTTCTAATGCACAAAATAATTTAAAATTCACAATTATTGTTCTACTACAATCCTGAAAATTTGTATGTGCCGTGGGGTAGGCAACCGTGTTTACTACCTTGTCACTTTACTTTCAGGAAAATTTTGCTGAAAGTTAGAAAATTGTGAGTGTATTAGTAAAAAAGTGTGAGTGTATTGCAACTTTCAAGCATTTACTTTCCCGTCTAAGTGCTACGGTAAAAACAAAACATTTTCGGGCGTCCGAATTTCAATTTTTTTTTTTTTTTTTTTTTTTATGGGAGCCTCCCTAAGGATGCGTGGTACTGGGTCGGCGTGCTGAAAGACAAAATATTGGAGAGAATACGTGATTGGGGTTTGGTTATACATTTGGTTATCTATGGACAGCCTGGGACGGACTCATTAGTGTGATGGGGTGAAAATCAAGATTGAAAAAAATATGAATTAGAGCCTTTAATTGCGGTAAATCTTCAAAATCGGTTAACTGGTTTTGAATACTATAACCAGTGCTCAGGGAGCGACTTCCCCTACATATGCATCATTGCATTGTACTTAAACCTTCATTTCACATACCCGTTTGCTTTATTCCAGAGAGTTAAATGGGTTCTATGTGCCCAGTTCTGAATAGTTTATTTCTACATACATAGTATGTATTTGACTTATTCAAGGGCCGTTCCAAAACAATAGACTATTGTAAAAACAAGAACATGCAGATGTTTCGTCTTCTGTCATGATTAGGAATGTAATTGATTACGAATCGTAATCAAAAATATAACAGTTGTATTTCAAAGTGACATGATTTTATTTTTAATGCAATTAATTTTCTTTGCTTCTTTTTAGTATCAGTGTTGTGCAGTGGAATGAGTGCTTGTACGAACCACAACTAATTGAGCGCACAAAAGATTTGTGCGGTGGACCCGTTGATGTTGTCATTGTCTTTGGCACCACGTCACGCAGCCTTCATCGTTCAATGCATTGTCTTAACAAGGGTGGTGTTGTGCTTATGAGCGAAGATGTAGCTGAAAAATTAATGCCTAAATTTTCAAGACTAGCTCAGGAAAACAATCAAAGAATAATACCCATTTCCAGTGGCACCGTAGAGCAATTAAGACAATTAATCGATATAGTAGCCGATAAGAAAATTGAGCCACCTCCACATTCAGTGTTTCCATGTGAAGAGGCCGCTGAAGTTATACAGAAATTATGTAGTTCAGAAATACCTGGTCGTGCCATATTACGTTTCCATGACATTGAATAATTTGATCGCCATGTAAAACGTCTCAACAAACAACATACACAAACTGCAAACCCAAAATAATATACTACATACATATATGTATGTATATTAGTATTACAAGACAAAGAATAAATGGAAAATATTCAGGTTGAACAGAGGTTTTCGGAACGATTCGGACGATTCGATTCCTAAATCAAACACTTTTTTTACAATACATACATATATACATGCATATGTAATATCCATAAGCATTCATTATAACACATACTGATGCTGAGAGGCGAATTTGTATTTTATTGTTGATATGTGGACCGCAGGATTTCTTCAAAAAGGAAATATGTATGTATGTACATATGTACATGGCCGGTCACCATGAGTAAATGTTGTACTACTCATAACTTCATATTTATTAAGATTAATGTTTTCCTTATTATTTTTAAGTTGTGTTCTTTCTGCATCATTTTTTTTTTTTATTTTATTTTAATTTATAAATTTTAGTAATAAGCTAAAACTTTATTTGAGAAGCCTAAGTATTCTTTTTTTTTATTAATTGCAATATGAACGCTTTTTATGTATAATTAAATTATTTTATTTAAGATTTAATAAGTTTCTATGTATGTGAAATTTTACTTTGATTTTCATAAACACAACATTTTAAAACATGAAACGATTTTTTAATACCATAATATTAATATGTTTACTTAAATAAATTAAAAGAAGCGTATACATACATACTTTTGTTTAATTGCTTAACTCTAATGTTAATTCACTTGGCTTAAATATCACAAAAAAAAAAATAAAAATAAAAAATTCATAAAATACATGTATAAAAACAAAAATTTTAATAAATAAAAAAAAATATTAAAAACAATGTTAATACAAATAAAAGTCATATTAATTAAATTTAAGAATGAGTTTTACAATTATGTGTTTAGGTGTTGGTCAGAGCGGAGAAATCGTCACGAAAGCGTGTGAGCTGTTTATATGTGTTGGTGTATCTGTCGACAAACAATTGTGTATTGACAGCAGCGGAGACACCTACCAAAAACAAAATGCATGTTATTTTTATTGAAGTTGTTCTTATTGTAGGGAAAAGGTTACCTTATTAGTTGTATCATGCTTGCTCACAGAGAAAAAGTATGGGGTGTTTCGTGCAAGGAGAACAAGAATATTTCTCTTACTTAGACGAACTTGGAATACGGGAACAGTTTGCTTGAAAATTGGTTTCCCGCGGTCACCTAATGTTGAGTACAGGATCACAATGACTATAATGTTCGAGGCATATTTGAAGCCAATACATATCACTGCCGAAGGTCTTGGTCAAGTGGGTTGTTGAAGAACACAGTTAGTAAATTCACATTTTGGTAAAACGAAACATACAACAGAAACGGAAAGGAACTGAGACTTCGCCGTCCGTCCGTACGTTATAGCGCGCATTCTCTGAAACGGTAAAAGCTACAGAACTGAAATTTTCGTGGGGTATGTAGCTAGGCCATAGATGCCCAAGGTAGTAGTTATTGGTGAGAGTGACGAAATAACACTGGAAGAAAACAATTTGCTATTCATTTTATTTATGTCTTTGTGAACATCTTCAAAACGTTTTTTTAAATTATATTTCTTAGTTTTTTTAAATGTCTTATGACAAATAAGACATTGCATGCCATTTTCACTGACAGCAGTCTCGGTGACTATTAAAATGCAAAATAAGACACAGAATTTCTGCAAGTGTAGTTTGTCTCTCCCACTCAACATGGTGATTTCCTATTGGTTGATTGACGATCAAACAAAAGAGCGTAATAATACGTGTGAGTTTAATTTGCTGATATCAGCCACTACTGGGCATCTGTGAGCTAGGCTGACGCTACAACAATAAGCACTAAAAACACTAAAACGTGTCCCCATACAAGAATCTGTAAAAATCAATTGAAACTTTCGAACCATTAGAGATATACCGTCTAATTCATAAAAATTATAATAATCTTATAAGACTGTTATTTGACAGATTTGTATGGAAAATCTGTCAAATAAGAGCTTTATAAACCTGTTATAATTTTTACGAATTAGGGGGATTGACTTGCAATTTGCACAGGGTAGATATGTGGTTACATGGGAACTACAACAACAAATACCAAAAATAAAAAAGTAAAATTCAACTGTGGCTATATACATATAAGGTGATATATACCCTTTATTTTAAAAATTATCTGTAACTTTTGAGCTGTGATAGATACTTGAAATTTTCACATAATCTGGATAAATATACATATGTAAGTACTACATTATCAAATAATAAAAGTTAAGTTGAGGCCTGAAAGGCATCCCTGTAGAAGAAGCCATATTTCATATACATACATACATATATGTATATTAAAAAAAGTTTTCAACCAATTTTAATGAAATTGTAAAACTAGTTCTTTATCTGCTAATTGGAATGGGTTAAGCTTCTTGAATGGTAATACGGAACCCTTGCTGTGCGAGTCAGTAACGTACTTGGCTGAATTAATTTATTTATATACTACTACTTTTGACCGCTGAAGGGAAAGCATTTGTGATTTCAAGAGCTGGTACGGCGACTAGTTGTTATCAATCTTCCTTGCATCTTAGTAGTACCGCATCCGTTATCGACTAAGTATATGATAACGAATGCACAGTCAAGCCGTAGCTGTTTAAACTGCAATCACCAGCACTGAAGCAAACGAATTACTTTTTCGCAGCAAAAACAAACGTTGAAAATCTATGATAATAGAGTGTGCAAACCAATTTTCTGTAATTTTACGTATGGCGATAGGCTCTACATTAGTCGTATGGGCTCAAAAATGATCTTTTACAAATAATTTCTTAATGGAACGTATTAAAAATATGGATGAAAAATTACAGCATATACAGCGAATTATCGACTGGCGTGTTCAATACTGTGGTCCTTTAATATATGTATAGGCCTATAGCATAATGAATATGTATATAATATATAGGCCTTAAGAATATGGCACACCATGAGTCTAAAATGAGTTCTTACAAATATGCAACTCTGGTATTTCAAACCCTGCATATGTGTGCTATCCATTCATAGTGAATAAACAGTGTAAACAACGCAGCCTATTGTGCGTTAATAAAATATTTACAAAAATTTAATAAACAACTAAATACTTTATTAATAATGCCTCCGAAATCTTCCCCAATTTGTGTGGAGTGCAAGAAGACAGAATCTTTATTATGGCGTTCAGTGGAAAACGGGCAATTATGTCAAGCATGTTTTGAAGTTCGCGATACCAAGGACGGTGACATTGTTAAGATCCAGCATACGCCTGAAGACAGGAAAACGAAAAGCAATAAAGATGCCAAAGAGGATGTAAAAGGTGAAGTCAGAAGAGATTGCATTAATGCATTGGCGGAAGAGCGTGGAGCTCGCTTAAGAAAAAGCACAAGAGCTACACGTTTCAAGGCCAAGTCGAGTGCAGCTCATAGCAATAACACAAACGGCAATGGTGAAAAAATTGCAGTAAGTGGCGGTGGTAAGCAACAACCCAAAGGACGCAATAGAAGAAGCTTGTTTAAAAGAACACCATTTAAAACACCATTAGCCCAGGCAACAACGCATACAGTTGAGAGCATTTTCCACAAAGTATAATTTTTTACACCTAATTTTAGACTTGTACTGATTTTGTAGTTATGTATTTTCTCTATAGGGTTCATATTTGCAAGTCGGCGACATAGTATCTCTAGTAGATAGTGAACAAAATGTGTATTATGCACAAATTAGAGGATTATTAATTGATAATTATTGTGAAAAGTCGGCATTTTTGACTTGGCTCATACCAACTCAAGAAAGTCCCGATCCAAAGGATGGTTTTGATGCAGCTACGTATTTAATTGGTAATTATAATTACAAAACCCATGTGCCTACAATGATGTAATCTTTGTGGTTTCAGGCCCCGACGAAGATTTGTCTCGTAAATTATCCTGCTTGGAGTTTGTAATGCATGCTCCAAGTAATTATTATTTGGATCGTACAACACCTTTCCCACTACCTGACAGCATGGAATATGATACGAAACCTGGCGGTTACATTTGGACAACTCTCCCCGAATATCACAGAAATAAAACAGCTGTGGAGACATAACATTAAAATTATTTATTTAACTGAGCACAATAAAAACTACGATTAAAAACATCAACATTAAACGCATAGCGTCACTCCAGTCTTGATTTGGCGCACTAACCACTTTTAAAAATGTAGTTAGAAATGCAGAACATATGTATATCTTGAGTTTCACCTTTCTGAGTCCAAAATTGTATTACGAAATTTCTCATGGTTTCTGAGATATTAGTTTGCTTTTTATTCACCATTTTTAGCTGTATTAAGCACACACTTTCAATAAAATAAGATTAACTTCTATCTTCATTCATGAAACTACAAAAATTTGCATTTCGCTTAAAATATAAGCCAAAAGTAAAAATGTCCTTTTTCTAACTCCGACTTTTTGGCTTGTACGGCAAACCAATAAGGAGGTGACGACATAATAGGTATACAAAAATTTAGACAAAATCAAAGTTAATAAAGCATAAGCAATTGCTTTAGCTTTCATTTGAATTATAATCAGTTTCTTGCTTGTTTTGCCGTGTCCTGCGGCTACGGCTTTGAACACTTTGTGCCATATCCGGTTCTTTATTTTTTGCTGTCTTCTTGGAACCTTTGCGTTGATTTTTTACTTTTTTAGAAAACTGCTGAACTTCTATTGCTTCCGTAATAATGTTTTGCGAATTATGTACATAACTGTTTGGTAAACTGTTCTTGGAAATTAGACCCAGAACACCATTTGGGAAGTTGTTGTTTATTATTTCCATTACGTTTCTAACAATGCACAACACCGCATCTTTCACATACTGGAATACCAAATCCTGACCTTTTTCGCCAATTTGACTCAAGTGATAATCGATGCGCACTTCATGTTTTCTCAGCAAAGGATGTATGCACAGTTTATAAATAAAATAACTACCATTTGCCGTAGTTGGCAAGAGCCATAAAATAAAGAGTACTTTCAATTCGTAGTAAAAAGGAAACCATTTGAGAAATATGTCCGAAAATGCTTCAACAGCCGTAAATATAGCAAAAACAATCCAATACATCATCCATTTAACATAATCATCCACATTTTTGGCGCGCACAGTTTTAAATGAAATGTACCCTGGATATAAGGTTCCACATGTCAGAATACAAAGTCGAGAAAAAAACGTACTTATCATTTTCAAACAGCACAAAAAAAAACAAAATAATAGACAAATAAACAAAAGCGTTTGCCTGCGGTACTGGAAAGGATAATAGAAGGAAAGAACTTATTTCACTAGCATGAAATATTAGAATTCAAACTCTACACTCCACTTAACAGAAGCAAATCAGTGTTGCCAGAGACTCATATAGGAGAAGGTTAAATAAACAACAGACAGAGTGATATTGCGTACAAAATCATAAGTATGTCTTAAAGCCCAAATACACAGAGCGCTCTTAACGCGTTAAAGATTTTTGTCAAAAAGTTAAAATAGTATGTCCCAAGCTAAAATACTTCGAATTAAACGAATGACTGTGCTCCTGCTGGGTGTAGGCGGGCCTGTATAACTGAAGTTGACTAAAATAAATACATAAATAAATTTCCCGTGGGGGCTGTGTACACAATACACAATGGCTGAGCCATTAATCAGCTGACTTCGTAAAATTGTCAGAGTATACAGAGATAAAAGGTGACAAAAACCATATGGGAAATCAGCACACACTTTGTTCATCTGATTTAGGTAAAACCAAAAGAGAATTAAAAAATGTCTGCTTCTTATGGTAATTTTTTTAATTGATATTTAAATGTGAAACTATTAAATTTTTATATAAATTTAAGATGCATTTCAATATAGTACCAGTTTTTCAGGCGTAAATAAGTATTCGAATTAGATTGCATCAAAAGTGTGGTAGCACCTAATCATTTACAAAATTTTATAGACATTTTTTCATAAAACAGCTGTTTTTTATTGGAGGAAAAATTGGAGTCGATGAAAAATGTTCTTAAGTAAAGCCGTTTAATGAATATATTATTAATATTTCTTGTCAAATTATTGCTTCGCACAATATTAACAACTTATTTTAGAGATACTGCTTAAAGCAAAATCTTATACATGCGTCTGTATTGCTTACTTTTCAAGCACATCAGCGACAAAAAATACAAAAAATCATATGATTAATCTATAAAACATAAAAGAGCTTTAAATAGGCAGAGGTTTTTATTTAAATTGCAATGAAATAAGTGCTGAAAAAACAAATTTTGTACTTACACGCAAGTTAAAGTTAAAATTTGATTATCAACTCAAAAATTGGCAATTAATTTCGCAACTCTGAATTGGGATTAAGCCAAGCAACAGAAATGCTGGAATGGCAACGCTTTTTTTAACATTTTTGAGATGGCGCCAACAACATAATTTTAATAACAGCGTTCAATTATGGATTGCGTCAGGGATGTTAATGCTAATATTTATGAAATGTAACTGAGCCCACCAACAAAAAATTCCGGCAGCGTCTCAGGTCTATCGTTTTTATATACATACTTACATACATATATTAATTTGCACCGATTTTTACCTCAGTTTTGTAAAAAATGTGATTGTATAAGCTTCAATGTCAAACCTTCGAACTTGATGGAGCATTAACAAGCTGCAAATAGAGATAACAATTTTATTTGAATACTGCCGAAAAGCCAGTATTTTTTAAACTTTATTTTTTTTTGCTTTCTTTAAAAAAGATGTTGATCACTCCAATTTCAGCACAAAATATTCTATCTCATTTTTGAGAGAGTAAAAATAGTATTCAAGCCCGATAAAATTATTAACTCTGCTGAATATTTTAACTGCTTCCCTTTGATTTATACCAGATAAACAAATTTTTTTGCACTTTTAATCCGTTATTCATGTACACAGTGCTATATAGCTAGCTTGTTAGCACGTGTGGACCGATGTACCTACTAAGCGAAGCTAGCTAATTTGTTAAGTTCTTATTGAGCAATCGATGATCATTACTTCTAAAAAACCAAATGTGGAGGTATTGTAATAAAACCGGTAGCTTGTATAATCTATCACGGATAATAAGTTTATATTGCTCTATGACAAAATAGTACAGTACGTAATGGTCGAGAGAAGATTGTTAGGATAGTTTTGTTCAAGGCACACTTTATTAATTGTCACTCGGTATCACTCGCTCGCTCGCTTAGTTACATGCAAAATAATAATAAAGTTTAAAACTTGGTTGTTGCTTTCAGTGCTTCTGGATAAGCGAATTATATCGCTTGACACTGTGTTCCTGGTTATATGTATTTTGAAATTCGTTCAAATACACATACCCTGCCACGCTTTCAATCTGGCAGTACTCCTTTTGTTTATTTTGCATTTTAATTTTCAATAGCTGATAAGAACTTTAGCAAAATTTTAGTATTTTTGTTTATGCATATGTATATTTCTTTTGTACAATATTATTTTTTAATAATTGTGTTAAAATGTCGAAATTGTCTGGTGCGATTTTAAAAAAGGTCTTCGTGTATGGAACTCTCAAACGAGGAGAACCTAATCATCATTGGCTTACGCGCAGTGATAATGGTTTTTCACGTTTTGTGGGAAATGGCACAACCGCTGAACGATTTCCTCTTGTAATTGGTACTCGTTACAATATTCCCTTTTTGTTGGATAAACCTAACACTGGAAACAATATTAAAGGAGAAGTTTTTGAAGTAGATGAACAAATGTTTGCCAATTTAGATATATTGGAAGATTATCCAGCTTACTACGATAGGGAGATCCAAACAATTATACTAAATAATAATGAGTGGGTTGATTTAAGGTATTTAAGACAAAACGTTGTTCTTATATGTTTAAATATTTTCTAGGAGAGTTGAATGCTGGCTGTATTTAATACGCAAATTTCCGGAAAAATTATTGCAAAAGGAACATTTAGCATCATATAGTAATTCCAAAGAGAAACCGTACCGAGAAAGGTCCGAACGTGATATAAATATTAAAGCGATTGATGACTTATCATATTGATAAAAATAAACATGCACACCATTTATTTCAATATATTTTTTTATATTAATTCAGGTCCAAAAATAAACCTTTTCAAAAAATGTTTGTTGTATTTTTCAGGTTCATTTTTGGACCTGAATTAATACATTTCAATTGGCTCTTATAGCAAATAAATAATTAAGTTCATATTTGTATATTTTTTTTATTTAAATACATTTTTTAAATTCTCTTGCAAGTAATTTCGTAAGCAATAATCTGACATTTCTATTGTCTTATCATCTAATTAAAATTTGTCTGCTTTATTGCAGTATACGGTTTGCAATGTATTTAAATATGAAATATGCATCAAACAAATAAATACTGCAAATTGTCTTGCTCCAGAGTCAAATTGCAATGTATTGTGAACTTTACTTAACGTCTACACCTGACATAATTTTGTTGGAACAAACGCCGGGCTCTATAAGGCCTGTTCTGCAGATCACGTGCTTTTAAGTCACGCGATTTCTCATCTCAAACTAAGTGTTACTACAGCATTAGTTTAGTTTTATATTACAAGTGAAGTCTTCCATAACATTTTAAGCGTCTTGACTTTAAAAAACTCACAAAATTTGATGCAGTTTGCTTTTCAGTAAACATTTAGGTCTGTTCTAAAAGTCACTTTGCTTGAAATCGCTTGATTTTCAAAGACAAATTGTATCAAAAACTTGATTTTATGCTCATCATTTGTAAGTTAAGTCGTTTAAAATGTTATTCGAGACTTCATTAATGATATAGAATTTTATCTTGTTGGGACAATGTTCACTTTGAGTTTAGAAATCACGTGATTTCTAGAACTCGCATGATTGTGTGTCTTTTTATTTTTATTCATATATGTAGATTCTGTCTTATTCATTTATTAGATTCGTCTCAACGAAATTCTGTCACGTGCAGATGTTAAGTTACGCAAATGAAATAATATAAACTGAATTACTATATATAAAATACTCCATTTCATTACTTAATTCGCTTAATTAAACGAGTGTAAATCAAATTCCCCTTATTTATATGCAACAGTTATTTGGATAGTAACATAGATGACATGTATGAAGACGATGAAGCTCCTCTTAAGCCTTAATGTTTGGGATTAAATTATGTATGAAGACGATGAAGCTCCACCTGAGTCCTGATTTTAGGGATTCAATTATTTTAATCTATGCTGGATTAATATTTTATTATTTTTATTATTCATATGTTATTCCAAGGTAATTCTTTTAAATATCATATTAATCGAATTAATAATTATGCAGACACACCTGTATGTGTGTAGGTATGTATAAAGTCATAAATAAAATAATTATGTATAAAAATCAGTGAAATATGAAATAAATTAACTATTAGAGTATTAAAACTAAATATGTATGTATGTAGGCCTATTTTATAAAAAAAGGAAAATGAAATTTTCGACCTTCCGTTTAAATATTAATAATGAAAACAGTGAACTCAAGCTCAAGAAATCATTATTAATAAAAATACTGGTACAAAACAAGTGATAATTTTCCAGAAATGTAATTTGCCAGCGCTGTGTTAAATTCCTGTATTGTATTTAGATAAGAATACAAAAAATCAACTTCAGCCATTGCAGAATTTTTTAGGATATTTAAAATTAATAAAATTTATGTTTTTCAACATAAATTTTCTGATTTTGATTTATTTATTTACAATCTATTTTATAAATAAGTTTTCAAAATACATAAAGAGGCGCAGGGAGACTAGTCCATAAGTGCACATTCAAAAGGAGTGATTTATCAGTCCTGTGTCCATAAAGTAAAAGTTAAACAATTCATAAAAATTTAAAAAATTGCGTAATAGAAGTTGATTCCAATCACACATTCTGCTGTCCCAATATGGGACGGCACCCACAAAATTAATATTTTTTGCTCAACATTGGGTATTTCTGATTTTAAATTCTGCGATTGTCAGAACATACCTGATTAAAACTCTACTTTCATAAGTACATACTACGTAAAATTTACTCCAATAATATTTTCTTGCCCTCGTATTTTAAATCAAGAATAACGCATAGTCTATTAAGGCCACAGGTTTGTTATAGTTTAGAGGTCATATCAGGCTCCTTGGGCTACATTCTGGCTAGATTGAAACGCATTGGTATGTACGTATTTCATTTAACTTAAAACGTACCTCTGACTGTGTCAAATCTCCGTTAGGTTGTTCTTTCAAGCATTTCTCTTCGTAACTTCGTATTCTTTTATAGAATTATAAAAAGGGGTAAGCCTTTGCAATTATGTGTGAATTTACTTTTTCATCGTCCTCGAAAAACCCACAAATTGTTATTCCAAGATGCAACTTTTTTCAGAGATTCTTTGTCATTAGGGTGGCTCAGTGTTGGAATTATTTACCTGTTGAGTTTCGTCTATTTTCACATTCAAACAATGCATTTAAGAGTTAAATTACTTGCCAGCTTTACTTAACGAAACAGGATAGAATATAACATATTTTTTAGCATCAGAAGTTCGCTTTTTTCCCCCCGCCCTTATTCCTTCAAATAGTAACTATGATTGTCAGGGTTTTATACATATACATATGTACATGTATACGTTTCACCATAACTTAGTCCTGAAAAATATTACTGCTCACAGAGGTGCAGCTATATAAACGGGATATCTAGATTATTGTTTAATTTTGAGGCTGGGGAGCCAAATATATACGAACATATTGATTATATTGTTTAGTTAGTAGTATGTAAGCGTAATCACTTTGAATGATAACTGGTAATGTACATATATTTTTATTGGCCTTCATACATTACTTTGCTGAAATAAATAGTGTTTACTTTCTACTACTGCAAAACTATGGATTTTCGAATGTACTGCAAAAACATGTTAAACCTTATAGCAATAATAAATTTAAATAGTTTCTCCTCAATTGTCTTACAAACAGAGGCTGTCGATTTTTAATATGTAGCTGAAACCAGCTTCGCTTAAGAAATATTTTTTATCGTAAACGCCACATTATTTTTCAATTTCTGTAATAAAATCAAGTTAACGTTTCAGATTTTTAGTGAATTTTTATTGTAATTCATTTTTAATAGTGCTTTGTAAGTTTCTTTTTTAAGTTTCCCAATATTTACCCGTTTCTTTTCTGCTATTTCATAATTTTTCAAATACATAATACAAATCGAAAAGAAATTTGTTTTTAATGAAGGCGAATTTTTTTTATATTCTTGTACTTATGAGAAAAAAAACTTTTGGAAAATAATCAAGTTGAACTTAAGATGTTTTTAATGAAAAATGTAATCAAGTTGGGAGGCAGAACAAAAGGAGAGGACAATTGCATATAATTAAAAAAATATCTAGTATATATAAAAATGCATAAATAAAATAAACTTTAGTTTGAATTAAAAATTATTTTTTTTTTGTTTAAAGAAAATTTAATAAATTTACAAAATATTTTCTCCTCTTCACTGTTGAGGATTCAACAGGAAGAGGAGGAAATTTGTGTGTTGTTTGTTGCTTTTGTATTAGAAGTCTGTTGAGTAGATTAAACGAGTTTAGGCGTCGATGTCTTTGCCAACTGGTAGTGACTATTTTTTCGTTTTCTTTTTAACTCACGAAAACTTTTTGTTTTAGTGAAAAGAAATATACTGTTTATCTAAAAGTCTAGCTTTCAGTTTCTTCCAACGATTGGAAACGATTAGTGGCAGCACTTGGTGCTATAGTTGCTTCTTTCACTCTTTGAATACGACCGCCATGGCGTACTTCTTCAAATGCAGGTTCATTTTTCTTTTTGCGTTGTTCTTCCGGTCGAGCAGCACCCAAGGTGGGGAAGAAGTCGGCATTTGTTATATCGGGAGCGGCTTTATTACGAGATTTAGGTTTCAAACCAGATCCTAGTCCTTGTTGCTATTGGAAAAGGAAGCCACATAAATTACGTGTATATTCGGAACATTCTTAAATTTGCGAAAAGGGAAACTTACTGCGGCTCTTAAGGCTGGTGATACGTATACTTTAGACACTGGTTTAGGCATTTCTATAGGTATCTGCGTAACTTCTTCCGCAGGTATCACTTTTTTCCAAGGTCCTCCAACACTGTATTTTAAGTATTCACTATTTTGATTGCCATCACTGTCGACATCCTCATCATGACCTTCAGACTCGCTTTCATTGTCTTCATCGTTTAAAGTCAAATGGCCGATTTTAAGACCCGAATAGTCTTTTCGCTGCTCCTCTTCAATTTCTTTCCATTCATCTTCCACCGGCTATAAACATGGAACATAGATATTGTTATTGAAATTATACTTTTGCCAGCGTGTCTTTGTTTTGATTTAGGCAAGGCTAGTTAGTTATTCACATAAATTTCAGTTTCTCTTCCTTAGCAACTAAACAAAAAATTTGTTTTTCTTTTATTACTCACTTGCTCTTTTGGCTTTTCTTCCAGCGTTTCAACAGATGTTAGGGATGGCGCGACTGGTTCAGGTTTTTTCGCTTTTGCCACTTCCTCCAAGTTCTTCACCAATTCTTCGGCAGTAAGAAATTTTGGTTTCTTAGACTTTTTCTTGTCTTTCTTAGCAAAAAAATCATCTAAATCGGCCATATTGATAACAATGAATTGTTTCGGACTTGTAACGTCTGCAACAAATTATTTAATTAATTCGCAATGATGGCATGCAAAAATGATTAAAAAAAGCAAATTTTAGCATGCGGAATTTCTTTTTTACATTTTGTCTTACCCACTCTCGTTGATCTATCAGAGAAAAAAGGGAATTTTTTAAATAATTATTTTGTTAATGTAAGAAAGAGAGAAGTATATTATTAAGAAATAAGATGAATGAGACTTGGTAGCATTGGCTAAATCAGAGTTGTGTTTCTTTTCACAACCGAGTGGTTCAAAGAAATTCAGCTTACGGAAGTCTAGGAATTTCCGTTCCTATGTGTGTAGAAAAACGCGGAATTTCACGTTGGTAAATTCCATACGTAAATTTCCGCGTGGAATACAAAAATATATGTAAACGTAAGTTTTTACTACTACAGTAGTGGAGCCACCAGCCGCCGTCGACGAATTTGTAACTTTGCACGCCGCCGCTATTATGCTTCGATTTGAAGGCTCAGCCGTTTTCCCCAAAGCAGCGCGCGTTTTTTTCTGTTAACTGGCGAAACTGAGTGGCATGATACAATTAATAAGATAACCTTTTCACTACAATAGGAACAACTTCAATAAAAATGACATGCATTTTGTTTTTGTACAACTTCTGCAATTTACATTTACAGAAGAGAGATGAAAAAAGCTTAAGCGGATTCGCTATCTTGTTTTGGCTGCCTTTTATCTCTGCATTCTCTTGACAGCCTAAAGTAGACAGATGATTAACGGTTTAGCTGATGAGTTGTATCATACCTTATTAGTTGTATCATGCTGAGTGGCATTGTTTCATTATTCCCGTGAGTGAGGCAGAGTCCAATTTAAGTTCACTTAAATAAGCGTTATTTTACACTTGCGACATTGAAAGACAGACGAAGTTTGCTGGCGTCCGAACGGTGCGTTAATGTAGTACTCCTTTTCTTTTTACAGCTGCGTATACTGTAAACAGGTAAATATGTGCATGTTATGTTTCTATATTTTATGTGTGTATAATTTGTCTACCTTTTATTTAAATTTGCACCCATATTTAAGAAATAAATTTAATTGAAGAATCTAACAGTGAGACACCAAATCAAGTTTCCAGCGAAGAAGAAACGGTGGAAGTGTTGACAACGCCGCAAAGACAGTATTTTTTATTTCACGATTCCTGTATTATTATGTTATGTTATTTTATGTTATGCGGGCCGCCGGTAGTGAATCCGGCCCATTTGGGTCCTAGAAAGGTCCCCTTGTGATTGTACTTACTGTACCTTAGGTGACTATATTATCGTGATATACGGGCTTAAGCGCAAGCTGAGATGCCTACCCTCTGGGAGCTTGTCCGCTCCTCATGCTTGATTACCTGAGGAGAGAAAAGGCATAATTAAAGCCTGTATACTAAAGGTTATTCGCGACCCGCGCCTATCTTTTCTCTTTGCAGTCGGGGGTTAAGAAGCAGTATTAGTACGGAGCCTGGGCGCCTCAGCAAGTAGACTATGTTCTCTTCACGTTATGAGGTGTAGGTACACACCTCTTCCTACACACTCGTGGGAACAAAAACGGACACTTCGAAAACAAAACAAAACAAAACAAAACGAAAGAAGACTGCAGAAAATGGACAATGATTGGTCAAAATTCATTATTTTAATATATGTACATACATACATAAGTGCCTATTGAGGATATCAAAGTTCATATACGACCTGATATTATACATTTGTATAGAAAAGCTGCTAATTACACTTTAGTACAGGGTATATAAGATTCGACACAGTCGAATATAGCACTATTACTTGTTACTTGTCATTTTAGTGTTAATGATGCGGCACAATAATTACTTTTTTTTAACAATAACCGAATACGCAGCAATGCTTATGTTACATTTAAGAAAAATATTTCTTAAATAATTTAAAGAATTTATTAAAACTCGTGATTTAATAAAAAAAAAAGAAAAGAATACATTAAAAGTTAAATGGAAGTAAATTGTTCAAACAATTTTTGTTGAGATAAAAATATTAGTCGAATAACGAGTTTTAGTTTATTTGTTTTGATTTGTTTTTATATCACTATTTAATTTTTTTTTTTTGAAATTGTTAGAAAAAACATTTTTGAAAACACATTAAAACATTCCTGAAGAAGATATCCGTTGTGATATCGAAATATAGAATCCAATAAGCACATAAAAAAAAACAAGTGACTTTAAGTCTCGAACAATTAAAATACTAAACAACAAAGGTCGAAAAATTAGCATCAAAAAAATATATTGAATTTGCTACAAACATTTTTAAGAAATGAAAATTTTGAACGTTAAATATTATCACCGGTATTCATAAAAAATAAAACGTTGTTGAAACACATTTTACAACAAATTTTTCATATAAAATTTTTTCTAAAATGTAATTGAGCAACGTTTTATTTTTTTATGAATACCGGTGTATATGGGTATTTTCATGAAATGGTCCACCGTTAGTTAAAAAATCAAAACGCTCGCACAATTTTTTTAAGCACAGAAAATTGAAAAAAAAAACTATTGACATTTTATTATGTAAAAAAAAAAAATTTAACTTATAATAATTTTAAATGATGGTAAAAATGTCTGAAAATATATGTTAAATTACAAAAATATGTATGAAGGTAAAAAGTGTCACGTGCGTAATCAAAAAAATTTTTTTTTCTTAGCCAGCCCATGCACACTTGTTTTTGAACAAACCATGATTATAAAGGTCCATTAATAACCTTTATAAAAACATTTTTTTCGAAATAAAAATCTTCTACAATTCTACGCCTGCTTTTGCAATATTTCATGCTGCTTTAAAAGGCACTTACGTTTTTTGTCACGTGCGTAAGTCAACTTTGATCGCATGGAACTTGGGTACCCAGTGCTCAATTTTCCAATATATATATATATATACTTTTTGGAAGGAACTCATCACATTAAATGTAACAATGGCAAAATTCCATTCAAAAATTCCAACCCATTTATATTTTTATAATATTCAAAACAATTAAACGTGTACAAATGTCACGTGCGTAACCATGGAAACACCCATATGTATGTATGTAGTTAAAAATGGAAAACAAGGAAAGTGCCATGAGCAAATGTTCCGCAAACTGGAATGAAGAAGATACATAATTAATTACAAAAAGTTTTTCAATTAAATTCAATTTTTTTTTTCATGATATAAAATGTAAACAGACAACAACAACAACAAATAACACAAACGTCATGTGAAAATTGCCTTAAACAGGGGTGCAAGCAATTTTAAAAACAAATGATTTAAAAATATATGTATGTATATGTACGTGAAAATGAACATTTATGAATACAGTTTTATCAAAAATTCCCTAAAATGTGTTTCAAATGCCGTTCAATTTTTTTTTTATGAACACAGCCGTAAAACACTTTAATTAAGAATAAAAGCGAACAAAAAGAAAAAACAGAACTAACTAAAACGAAGCGCCAATGAATTTCAACCGTCTGTAGCATTTTTTAATGAGGTCAACTATGCAATCGCACTTCCATGTTGAAATATATCATATGGATAAGAAATTTTGAAATCTTATTTAATAGCAACTCGCATTTAAGAAGTAAATCCATATTACTTTCGTTTTTTATCATGTGTGTCAACCCAATTTATGTTGTTTTTATTTCAGGCATTTTGTCTGTTGGTCTGAAAAACTGAATAAGTTTTGCCACTTTTCTGCACGTTTATACATTTTTTCTTCATTTTCTAATATTTTATGCAAACAGGTCAATACACTTTATACTTGAGAAAGACTTGCATACGAAGACAAAAGTTATTATGAACAAATAACAGCTGAATATCAAAAATCATTAATAACAGATAAATCATTTTACTTCTTACGATTTCGTAACGATGAAATGAAATGGAAAAAATACACATGTACACACATACACCTGAAAAAAAAACCAATTCAATCCCAAGCGGTGCCAGAAATACGTTAAATGCGGATTTCCTTAAATCAAGTACGTTGCGCTTGTTTTAAGTACGGACTTTTCAAGCGCTAATTACTTTTTATGAATATTCGTATTCGATTTAAGAATACTTGCACTACCATACTTTTGACACAGTTTGGGATTGACACAGTGCGAAAGGATTGAATTTGTTTTGGGTGTGATGATTATGCATGATGATTGATTCAATGTTTCTGAAGTTTATTTAATCCCAAATTCGTACATGAAATAGTCTGCTCTACTTCCTTAATTCATTAATAATTTATAAATATATTTGGTCTCTCTCCCGATTTGAAGCAGGAACTTAACTACTGCCAGTCCAGCCACTCTACCAATTCAGCTATCGCACCAATTAAAATAAAACTGAGCCAAGTACGTGACGCATTCGCACAGCAGGGAACCCCTGGCATGAGGTACCCAATTAAAAATCAATATACGCGACGAAATAAACAACATAATAGCTGAAGTTTTGCGAAAGGTTGTGGAAAATGTGTTGGAAAGAGTCCATGCTCATGCGAAGCAGAAAATGGCCACCACTTGCGAGATACTATTTTTCATAACTAAACTAAAAATATTCACCATTTATATACTGTATTCAAAAAAAAAATATTTAATAACTAACCCCCAATTTTTTACTTGGATTTTAAATGCCATTTCAATTTAAGTTTAATTTAAATACAAAATTGAGTCAAACAGTTGCTATTTAAATCAAACTTAAACGGTCTGCCGTGCCCATTTAAAATCGATTTAAGTTTTTCGTACTGTCATACAATTTTGACAGTTTGGTTTTGTTCTGCAAATTAAGAAAATTGCACATGTTTTTTTTTTGTTTGTTTCATAATACTCATTTTAATAATTTTTACAAAACAATTTATTTGCTAAACTTTTCGCAATTTCATTTGCTTCCAAATTTGTTTAAACAGCTGTTTTTTATTGAGTTATCGATAATTTTTTGACACTTACATTGTGCTGCCGTACAGTTGCAATTAATTACTAAAAATAATTTTAGACTGTAAAACAGAAAGCTATTTTAAATCCAACTTAAATTTTAAGGAAAATTTATTAATTTTGTATTTGAATCCCAAGTCAAAAATCGGTGATAAGTCTAAAATATAAATAAGCAATTCCAGCCCCTTCGTTAATTTTGGACCACCCTGTACAAGCACACACAAATGCTGGTTAAAGCCAAGAATTTCGTACTCATTTTATGTAATAAGAGAACTTTCTTTCATAATCTCTGCTCGTCTTATTTCAAGTTCACTTGTGCGTTGTCCGTACTTAAATTTTCAAGTACGTTTCGAACTAAAATCATGTAGAAAAAAAATTCAATTTAGTACGTGCTTTTTCTTTCTCTGTATGTATGGACATACATATGTATGTGTGTAATTTGGGACGCTGAATCCAAATCTGCACTTGGTTTTTTTTGTATCAGCTCGACTTTTTGAGATGTACCGTTATGTCTACAATTATGGCGCTTCCAGTACAAATATTTAAATAACTTGAAAACGGTTCATCATATTCAGTTAAAAAAAAAAATTGAAATTCGTCAACAAAATTATCTTTAATCCGTGCCTACATTGTTTTTAATTTGAACGAGTAGTTTCAGAGATATCGTTGTAGTTTTGAAAAAAATAACAATTTCTTATATAAAAAAAAAAAAAAATTCTTATTTAAAAATTCATAAAAAAAATAATGCAACTAAAGTAACAATGTTGGTCTTAAAGCATTTAGCTTAATATATTTTAAATCAAATGAGCTTTATTTCATTGAAATCGGTGCACAACTTTTGATTTTCTCAACGATTTACTGAGTTAACTAAATTGACAAAAATCGCGATTTTCATACAGAAATAACATTTATTAATATGTGTGTTTGTGTGTGTGTGCTGTGTATGCAGTGTATGAAAATTTTGGCGATTTTTGCCAATTTAGTAATCTCAGTATAAAGATAATTTTGTTGACGAATTTCAGTTTGTTTTTTAACTGAATATGATGAACCGTTTTCAAGTTATTTAAATATTTGTACTGGAAGCGCCTTAATTTTAGAAATAACGGTATATCTCAAAATGTCGAGCTGATGGAGAAAAATGGAGTTTAGATTTAAAATCAGCGACCTCAAATTAGTAAAAAATTGCTATAGAATTCCAAACAACACTCAAAAAGTTCAATTTTGTTCCCTTGTGTTATCTATGCATCCACCCACTAATATTTTTCTTGCAACCAACAGCTGTAGCGATATCTTGATAGATTGTGTATGTAACAGGTGGGCGAAAAAAAGTCATCCGATGTGGTTTGGCTTTCAGAATAGCATTTGTGGCTCGCGCAGTGTATGCCGCAGCTGCCACTTAAATACTTGCTCAGTGAATATTGAGGTGCAACAACACAAAGGATATACTCATTTAATTAATTATCGAGAAAATTGAGGGAAGCAAATTTTATGTGATTTTTTTTTTATTGAATTAGTGCTTAATGTGTTTAATGATTTGAAATGTTGAAATATTTTATTTATTAATTAAAAACTGTCTTGCTTTATTATGAGCCGCTGCCTGGCCATTGCCAGTGTATGCCGTTCTGTTCGAACCACATGTCCTCCAGACCTAATTCGCTCAATTGCGGCAAAAAAAAAAAAATCGGTTAACATGACCCTACAGTGCGTTGTCGTTTGACCAGCGGCGTCCGAAGACTCCTCCAGCGTGAACAACGCACTTTGATAGAGTGTAATGGCTCCTCATGCATCGCTCGTGCATTTTTGCCCCAGAGGCGATAGTTTTGCTTGTTCAACTACCCGCTGAGGTGGAATCATAATGAGCCTCATCGCTCATTATGATTTTCGGCGAAAAATCATGCACTTCGTTATAGACACTATTATCTGGAGTATATCTCTTTATGAACCAGCCACTTGTATTCTAAAGCCGTTTAGTTCACAAATGTAAAAACAGATTTGACATTGGCCGCCATTAGCTGAAATAAGAGCAACATCCAATAGGGTGATTTCTTTTGGCCCACCTTTTATGCATGAAAAACAGAACCAGTACCCACAATGTAGTGTACTGCAGCTAAAATGTATAGATTTTTAGAAGATACATAATTAAACGGAGGATAATTGTAGTTAATTGAAAAAAAAATATTACTTATTCTGGGACTGGTAAATAAATAATCATCAGCAGTTGTGTACCAGCAAAATTATCAATTATCATTTGCAAATATTTGTCTACGAAAATACAACGGCGCGTTCTTTAAATACCAAAAAAAAAAATATATATCTGCTTGACGTACAACAAATCTTTCAAATTGAAAACTTAACTGAACTTGTTTACCCCCAGCAAATGGTTTTAAGGCATTTGTTTCATGTAAACAATTTTATTTAGATTACTGGAAAAACAAACCGTAAAATGTTATCAGTTTTGAAAAGATCGAAAGTAAAATCAATTTTAAATGTTGGTTAAAAAACTTGTGGTTGTATGCATATTTTTGCAAAGAGAAGAAACAAATTGAAATTTAACAGCCAGATTTTTGGTTATATTAAGCGCACGAGATTTACACACTTACATGTGCACATACATACATATGCCAGCAGTCAGTCAAACAATAAAGCAGACAGACAGACGGGCAGACGGGCAGAGCCAACCATTAATACTTGAAGTAGCGAAAAGTTTTTTTTTTTGCAAAAACAAAGTACGATCAGTTTAGCGTAACAACTAGACAAGCAAGC
Organism: Sturmia bella; assembly: GCA_963662145.1. Taxonomy (NCBI): domain Eukaryota; kingdom Metazoa; phylum Arthropoda; class Insecta; order Diptera; family Tachinidae; genus Sturmia; species Sturmia bella. The sequence goes on from OY759172.1 coordinate 24,249,639, forward strand.
CACTAACGAAGCCAATATTGAGCGCACAGTGGTTTCAAGGAAGAAAATTTCTAAAATTTTTTTTTTTTTTTTATTAATTTGTTTGGTAAATTATTGCAATTCATTTCTAGTATAAACTGCATTTATTTGAATACCCCCTGCAGTGTAATTTAGTAATCAATTTGAACGCTAATAAAATCGATTAAATAATTTGACATATGTATAGTCAGTAACACTTTATGAAGACATTCGCAGGCGTTTAAAAACCTTACCTTATTCATGTTTTTTGTCTTTTTTAGCCGTCCATATGCCGCCGACATTTCATTGATGCTAATCAACTCAGCAGTGGACTCGAAAAATCTGGAAAGAATATTTCAAACCCAACTACTTATTTAAAAATTCCCATGAACAAAATGAGAATTTGAAATGTTCCAACAAACTTTTATTACAGAAATCATTGTTTCGTCTTGCTACACTTTTACTTTTCTTACACTGCATTATGACGTGAAAGTACTTTCATCAAAATTTTTGTATACGTATTATGAACAAAAATTTCAATAAAATCTGTATTTTTCATGAAAATTTCTTGCGCAATTTCAAAGGAACATGAAAGTTCATTTTAAAAATGTCGTCAAAGAGAAAGTGAAAGTGTACACTTTTCTTGTCGACCGTGTGAAGCTCATCAGCGCTGCTGACAGTATGCTCAGTTCTATTGACTCACTGGAGTATTGTCTCAGTGTGGGGTGCCGAAAACTGTTTTGTCGGTACTTTAATGGCTTTTCCTCTGAAGAGATCAGGCATGTTGTTTCCAAAACGTATCGCCCATGTTCTGAAAAACGCATTTCGCTTAAAATTTGCGTTTTCGATTTGAAAACGCCAAACAGGTGTTCTGGGAAACGAAAACGCTAGAAAACTGGCGTTTTCAAACCGCTAGTGTATGCTGAAACGATCTGGTCATTTTTATTCAAACTGCACTCGAAACAGAAATTAAAATGATGTAAAATATAAATTTAATATGTTTTGTTTTTAACGTATAGTTTACTTGATCTTTTCTTTTATTTTAATAATTAATTAAATTTTAAGGCTTAAGATCTTTTTATAAAAATGTTTGTAACAAAACAAATATATTTATTTATTTCAATATTTCGCCCACAATTTGTTGGCTTCTTCAGGAATATTTTTTAATATTATTTTAATATTAATTTTAATATTTTTTAATAATATTGTTTTGTTTTTATTTGAAGAAAACCCTTTAACGTTTTTTTACTATTTTAATTAAAAATATGCAATTTTCAATTTTGCTTTGTGTTTGTCTACTGTATCGGTATCACTTTTCAACTGGCGATTTATGCAAACAGCTGGTCAAATTGAGCTTCGAAAAAATTTAGTGCTAGCGATGTTAATTTTAAAATTACTTATTCGGTTGTTCTTTTCAATCTCCTGATAATATTATTTGAAATTTATTTAGCTCGCATATTTTTATTAAAAAATAGCAAATCATCCTTTATAAAAATTCAAAAATAATTTAAAACCTTTAAGAAAAATTATACAAGATCCTATTTGAAACCGGCTACCCGTGATGAAACTTACCAATTAGTCGCAAGTGTTTATATGTAACATCTCTAAATAAAAAGAAGAAGCATGTGTGGTTATTGCACTGATATTTTAAAAATAAAATAAATAACATTATTTCTGTATTAAGTTTATCGGGCTCTCAAGTTCTTTTTATATTATCTTTGTGATTGATATTAATTAAATAAGACAGAGAAGACATCAAAGACATTTAGCAGGGTGGACAACTAGTTGTTTCGCAGCTGCCACACTTTCTCGTCAGCACCCGTCTTTGAACTCAGGGGCTTATGTTTCTAAAGCGACAACCATGCCACTCAGCCACCCAAGTTGTTGTATATTTTCTATTATATCAAACACACCATTCATTTCTATTTTTATTTGTGTATATTTCTTGTTTTCCATGAAGCGCACCGCAAAAATCAGTAGAACAGTGTAAAATAATTCTGCAATTTATGGAGACACATGTTTTGTTATTGTAAAACATATGTTTTTTATTTGTTCGAACACAGTTTCGAAAAAGGCAAAACGCCAGCAAATCGCTTCGTTTTCAGAACATGGTTAAATGCGTTTTGCGATTTAAAAACGATTTTCGATTTGAAAACGCATAGTTTTTCAGAACACGGGCGTAAACCTTTTTAGGGCTCATCCATACGTGGTCGATTGGCCAATGAATCCCACAGCGCATTACGGAGAAAGTTCGCTCTTCAGCCGTACGATCCGTCTGTGGAGCAAATTGCCTTTTAGGTACAATATAGGAAGTTTCAAATCAAACGTACACAAACACTACTCCCTCTTTCCACCTCCCCAAAATATATTTTTTTTCAGTTCCGATACATGCAGTGCAACGCAGCGGTCTTCCTCTAAGTATTGGTCCAAATAATAAAAAACGTACTCAAAGGCCGATATGAGTACTTTTTGACCGATACCTATTGGGTACTTGATACGTTTATCGATGCTAAAAGTATCGAATAGGTACTCGTATTTTCGCGCTTCATTTTATATTTAGTCAAAATAAGTCAGTCGTTTTGCTGATATTTCATTCATGATCTTTATTTTTTGTTACGAAGAATTAAAAAAAAGATACTCCATGACCCGAAAGTATTTATCGATAACATTGCGTATAGATTTATCGTCGACTATAAAAAAAACAGCTGACTTTTTTTTTATGACGCTTCTAATGCGTACAAAAGTAGAACTTTGATCTGTGTCTCATGTAATTGCACTTTGCTTGCGAACCTATTTTGAAGAAGTTTGATTTTTTTTTTTAAATAACTCTCTATAGAAAGTATTTATCTTTTAGTTTAAAAAATCCAATCTTGAAATTTGATACTTTAAAGTACAGCATTCTGGTGTTCGCAAAATTCAGTCCGTCCCCTAAAACTACAACTTGTATGTTTGCAATATTCACAAAGGCCTCTCTTCTTAATGCTACACTTTCCAAAATAAATAAATATACGTATATATATACAATTTAATTAAATTTTATTTGTATCTGCATATGAGTTTTTTTTTTTTTTTTTGCTATTGAACGATTTACTTGCGTTCAAAATATTTCACTTTCCCTTTCCCTTGCCACAGTGTAAAATATAATTGTAAAATCTCTCATTTACAATGAACCGCTTTATCAAGAACGAGTTTTGTTCATACTAAATTTTAGCAATATTTGTGTTTTCTTACAACAGCTAAAACAAAACTAAACAGAAAAATAAGCAGCAACAAATAACCCCATAGAGTTTTAATTTTGATATGATTTGCAAAGATGTTCATAATACCACACAATAAACAAGAGACACTCAGTCTTGGCTCGGACGCCGCACTATAAACAACAAGATTTTTCCTTCATTAAAATACTTACATAGATTGGAATAATAAATAAAATAAAGCAATCGCTAAAATCCACAGTTGAAAATATAAACTTTTCTAATTAAAAAAAAAAAATAATTCAGTGTTAAAAAAGAAAAACTTACTGTGTATCAACCGTGCAGTGAACTTAAATTATAGAGCAGTCAGTTCTTGCGCACAAAAACGTGGACAAATATTGAAGGAAAACTAATTAAAAACCAAAAGATAAACAGAATTTTGTTTTGTTTGTTAAATTTTAATACTGAAAACCCATTCTGTTGCACTTAAAGGTAATTAATATGATTTTACGTGTACTTATGGGAATATATAAATACTGAAATTAAAATACATTATTAAATGAAATATATGAATGAAAATAAAAATTTTCTTTGCATTAGTAAATTGAGCTTGTGGTCACTCTAGTTCTAATAAATATATTTTTTTTTATTATCAAAGTCTCAATATTTCGATACGCCTTTGTGTATCTTCTTCAGGAAAATGTGTTTTCCAATATTTTATAACTTTTCAAATATAAAAAAAAGTGTATAAATTTAGGCCTAATGAACCCTTTTAAAAAATATTTGCTGTCTTTTGTTGGACCTAAATTAATACATTTCAATTGGCTCTTAAAGCAAATAAATAATTAAATTCATATTTGAATAAAAAGAAAAAAAAAAAATTAAATTTACAAAATATTAGAAAACACATTTTCCTGAAGAAGATACACAACGTCGTATCGAAATATTGAGACTTTAATAACAAAAAAATATATATATATTTATTAGCACTAAAGTGACCCCAAGCTCAATTTATTAATTCAAGGAAAATTAAATAAAAAAGGTCGAAAAACTAGTAACCAGAATAAAATAAAAAATTAATATTTTCATAATTTTATCAATATTATAATTTTATGAAAAAAAAAATCGTATTTGGGAGAAAGTAAAATCGAACTCAAGCCGGATGAAATACAATAAGTATTCATTTTTGTTGCAAATTGAGGTTGCTGCCTTAAGTCTTTCGATTTGGCTTTCTGTTTCTGCTTTCGCCTCCAATATTCAACGTATGTATGTATGTTTGCTCTCTTAACTTGGCAAAAGTCTAAAACCAAATGTTGGGTGGACTATTGAATTTAGCTGTTATTTTGAAATTGCGGTTTTATATACTTGTTCCTTTTACTCCTGCAGGAAGCACAGTGTCAAAGTTGCCAAATAGGCGTGAATAAAAAATATTCGCTTATTGAGAAAAATTTTGTTTTCTACAAGTGCTTGTTCTTCTAATCTGCTTGATATTAAAAATAGAAAACAAGCGTTAGATTTTCAAATTATGTTTACAACAGTATGTATGCATTGTATGTTGTTATTAAATATCGTAGAATCCCACAGAAGAAAATATAATGAAAACATTAGCACCACAAATCGTTGATAAAAAATCATATTAAATGTATGCCTTCATAATAACTTCTTTAAACTCTAAAAATATGTAGCTCTTTAAAATACTAAATTTCAATTGGCTCTTATAGCAAATATTAAATTAATTTTTTTGTTTAAAAATAAAACTTTTTTTTCAAAATTAATTCCTGCTGATTTAAAAAGGCAAAAATGTTACCTTAAATCAAATACTAACATTGTTAAAATACTAACATTGCATATTAGCGATTCAGCAATCGATATTGTGCCAAGGATTTCTTGATAGATTTTGGCATGAGGAAAACAAAATCCACTACAATATATAAAAAAAAATAAAAAAAAATAAATAAATAAAAATTATTTTCGAGTTGTTCAATTGGAATTTTTTTGTTTTGTTAATAATTTTACCAGGCTTGAATTCGATTTTCCTTCTCAAGATTGAGAAAAAATTTTTTTTTGATAAATTGGAGTGATCAACAATTTTTTAAAGAAGGCCAGAAAAGTAAAATTGCACACTTACTGGCTGGGGTAAATACCATGGCTGTTTCACGGCCACCACGTCACTCAGCAGCATCCAAATTTGCTTCGAACCCAGGCCACGACCCGTTGTATACTGTTTTTAAGCAGCAGCGCACAGCCATGCTACCACCTGAGCTCTCCATTAGTGACTCTCTATTTTTAACCCCTAATTCATAAAAATTATTACAGGCTGTTGTTTGACATATTTGTATGGAAAATCTGTCAAATAAGAGCTTTATAAACCTGTTATAATTTTTATGAATTAGACGGTTAATCTATTAATCATCTTTCTATTTTATCACTGTGTTTTCTGAAGAAGACAGAAAACGTTATTAAGGTATATTTTTAGACCTAAATTAAGACCATAATGCTGTTTACTTTAAATTTTTGGGAAAAAGACTCTACTAGCGCCAATGGAAAATTCTCAAGGGCTTCTTTTCTCAAAACTTACAACTGTGGCATTACAAGGAGAATGCAACAATATGTAAGTTGTTCTTATAAAAATGTATTACTTGGGTCTTCTAGATTAGAAAAACAAAAGGCAATAGCTATAATAAAGTTTTGTGAATTTGTTTTCTATTTGTAAGTTTTGAGAAATAGCGCCCAGATTTTGCATTATTTGCTATTTCTATAAAAGTGCATATCTGTACAAATTACAACATTTTATCAAAACCTATTAAAAAAATTTCACAGTGCGGTCGAGAAATTAAATAATTAATATTTTAATTGTGCTCAATTTACCTTTAATTAATGTAATAAACAATACTAAATTGATATAGGCATTAAGCTCAGTGAGTTCTAAGCAAAATTTGCCACAGCAGAAGAGAGTAAGAGGGGAGAATGAAAACATTTAATGTAATAAAACAAATAAAGGGTCCGCCAAATAACTTTTTTTTTTGAAAACGGCGCAAAACATCGAATGAAGCTTCGCCTGTGTGGCACATAGTGCCGTGCTGTTGTAACCACATGTTGCCAATATCCTCCTCTTCAATTTTTGTGAACAAAAATTCGTTCAACATGGCCCGATAACGATTGCCATTGACTGTAACGGCCAGTCCTTGCTCATTTTCGAAGAAAAATGTCCCAATTATGATTCTGGACCAAAATCCGCACCAAACAGTAACTAGTGGGTGAATCGGCTTTTCAAAAGTATTCGTGCGGGTTTTCTGTGCCCCAAATGCGACAATTTTGTTTGTTTACATACCCGCCAAGATCAAAATGATCTTCATTGGAAAATATGATTTTTTTTTTTTTTTTTGGCAAAATCGGCATTAGCGAAGCGTAGTGTACACAACCATATTCGTTCAGCGGAAGGATAAAACTAATTATCTGTCAAATCAGACATGAGCCAAGTGTTACCATTCACGAAATAAGCACTAGTTGAAAAAAACCGTTAGATGGCGGACCCTGTGGAAGGTGATATTTATATTGGCAGTAATTAAATGCCAGTAGTTTTTATTTTTTTCAAAACTAAATTTAAATACATGAGGTTTTTTCAAATCTAAAAATATAAAACAAACATAACCAAGTGCTAATTGAAGAGGCTTAATTGTCGTGTGAACACTAAACTCGATAATTCAATTTAAAATTTTACCACTTCAATTGGGGGCTGTAAAAGTATTGGGTTTAAATAATTAGCAAAACAGTTAATGGCCTGTTTCCATATTTCAAGCAATCGATTGACTGACTTGTTTGAGACATTTCAAATAAACAACACTGACTGATAGTGTTTTTTTTTTTTTTTTTTTTTTTTTTTGTAAATAAATCTACACAAAATTTTGACACAAATCTAGAATGCATAAAAATTTATTAGTTATTCGATTGTTTGACTTAGAAAAAAGTAGTACATACGAAAATTTGTTTTCTTTTCATTTGTTTATTTTTAATTACATCAACAGTTCCCAAATGGGAGACCACCAAGAGCTGAATAAAATGTATTAAATTGATTCTTTTTAGTGAGTAAAACCCCTTTTAAACTTTATGTATTTTTTTAAAATTAATTAAGCCAATGGCATAAATCCTTACAGGCTATACAAAAAAAAAAAAAAAAGAATATGCTAATTTATAATTTGTGGTCGAGCATTTAAAAACATAATACATAATTCTTCTCTTAATTACATTATCATTTAATGAAAAGTCAATAAAATCATAAAGGTTGTTAAAATCCTTACATTAACGTGTTAATGGATTGGCTAAAGCATAGTTTGTTTAGTGGTTAAACATGATTTTTCTGCTTGGACTTTCAAACCGTCATCGGCAATAATAGAAAAAAAGCCCACCAAAAGATTTTATTAGCTAAACTTAAATAAGTCATTAATTGTTTGAATTTAGTTTTATTACGTTTCTATAGGTGGAATTTGAGTGCCTCGAAACAATTTGAATTTAAACTTCAAGGGCTGGCGAATCTTTTGTCTCAAAACTAATTTACACACACAGTTTTACAAAATGAACACACATCGTACAAACACACGTCATCACATCAGCAAAAACAGAATAGAAAATTAAATAAATAAATTTACATATTTTGAGGAACCCTTTAAGCAGACTTATTTCAATGAATCTGTAATCAATTCGCCGGTATTCAAGCAAAATAAAATGTTGAAATATATTTTGGAAAAAAATTTGCTGAAACGTCGTATTTCGATCGCAGTAACAATTTATTTATGTGGCTATTAATTTATTTAAATAACCAAAATAACTTCTACTAAAAATATTTTTACTTTTGTAGAAATTCTGGCAAAAAACGTAATTTATTTTTAAAAATCTGCGCCATGATAAAAGAGACATGAAACTGTTAACTTTGATTTGGAAGTAGTTGATAATTAATTGTTACTAATTGTCCATCAATTATAAGGTGCAAAGTGTATTTTTATTTTATTTTATTGAGCTAAAATACATACCTTTCAATGACGTGCTAGAGTTCATAACTTTTCTTTTACACACCAGGGGCGGGCATTCACAGACCGCAGAACAAAATCGCAATACAGGTTAAAACTTGTCAGCAAGAAGTTTGAAAATTTTTTCAAAACTGCTTTTATATTTTAAGGTATTTTATAGAAACATTTTTCAGATTTACGTTTTAAGCCTTATCGGTAAGTCGTATTAAGGGCTTACATTAAAAAGCAGCTATTCGTCGTCGGCGGCTATTATATTGAATTGACTCTGACCCGCTTGTCATCCATTTTATTGGTTGTTAAATATTTACTCACTTATGTCGAAATTTGGACTAGCTTCTGTGGCTGGGGAGATTTGCCTTGTTGAATTTTTACTTCCAGTGGTATTTTCCTATCGGTTGATACAGGCCCCAACTAAAAACAATCCCTAAGAAAACTCGCACGTTGAAAAGTTGGCAGAGGTAATCGGACATAATGCTTTAATACTTATATTCGCTTATATTGTAGGTAAGGGGGGGAGAAAGAAGACAACATTTCTAATACAATGTTCTTCATAATTTTATCTCAGGCCAGGCTTATTCGTTATTTATTCAGGGACACTTAGTGTCAGCACCGCAGTGTCACTCGACATCGTTCGCTTGCCCAAAAAAAAAAGTGAAAATAATAACCAAGTTTTGAATTTCATTATTGTTTTGCATGCAACTAAGCGAGCGAACGATGTCCAGTGATATCATGGGCCGACCTGTTAATCTATATATTTATAGAATACTTCATTTCTGCTTTTTTATTTTATTAATTATTATTTTTAACACGTTTTACATAAATTATGATAATTACATAACTAATTTATTACTTTAGTTAAAAGAATTAATAATTGATTAAATTAAGTTTTAGGTGTCCATACATTCATGATTTGTTGTTCTTTCCAAAAAACAAATCTGTAAAATACCTACTTACATATTTATGTACATACATATGCATGTATATTAGAGCGTGTCAAATTGTAAATACCAAAATTTTTCGATGTTGAACCAACGATTTTTCGACAACTTTTGACAAGAGGAAAAAATACTTCGAGCAGCCCAAAATTAAATTTTTACATTTTTGTATTTCTGGGTAAAATTTTTCCCCTATCACTGCCACGCTGCACATAGAGGAGTCAAATGTATGACCAACCCCCAATAATTTTTTCCCTCCCATAATTTTTTCAAACCCTAAAATAACGTCCACGCCTCCTCAGGGGATTGTGGTACAAAAATAAAAGGGATTTTTCTTTTTGTTATGTCGTCAAAAACTATCGATGACACAATATCATAAATATTCATAAAAAAATGCTTAGCTACACTCAGAATATTTTGGCAGTAACTGACCGTAGTTTAATCCAGAAGTAATCAGTGCAGTTATTTTTAAATCACAAAACGTTTAAAAATGAGCGTAATTTTAATTTTAACTGATTTGTACAGTTGCTTAAAAATCTGAAAACAAATATATACGAATTTTCAGTCACAGTTAATAATGACAGTAGTAACTTATTTTACACTTCATGAAGGACACAAGCTATTAATATTTATATATGTACATACATATTTATAATTTGGTTTCTACATACATTTATAGCATATATACTCTTTACTTAAATTGATTATTGTTGAATTTGTTGCTAATTGTTGCGAGCGCGAGAGCTGAGTAGGTGGTATGGCCGCTCGCTGCTTTGCGGTCGTGATGTTGGATGTTCGAATCTCGGCAGAGACTTTTGCAGTACAACAATTAAATAAGCGAACTGAAGAAGGAGATAATACAGATAGAAAACTATAATTAAATAACATTTTTTCCAATTGATTATGCATTAATTATTTGACAGTCTAGGCCGTGTCAGATAACACGCCTTACAAAAATGTTAAACAGACCATCGATATCTGCATCCTGCAGACTATTTTTCACACTAACGTGAGTCATAACAAGCAGTTCAGCTAAAAAACCTAAATTAAATTTACATACATATGTATGTACTGTTTCTAGCTATCTGAGGCACGGAGATAGTAAGCAAACACTTGCTACTGCTTTTAAAATGGGACGCTTTACAGTAATCACCATTATAACTGAGGTATGTGAAGCTGTTTGGGAGGAATTAGGAAAAATGTATTTGTCACCTCCACAAAAATATGAGTGGAAACACGCATTGCCGAAGATTTCAACACCATGTGGAACTTTCCAAATTGTGTTGGTGCAGTGGATCACAAAAGCACATCACAATATCATGTCCACCCAATTCAGGATCTCTTTATTACAATTATAAGGGAAATTACTCTATTGTTCTCTTTTCAAATGAATTTATTCATTAAATTTATAAAATTTATTTATTTATTTGGATTTTTTTTTTTTGATTTCTGTTGACGCCAAGAAAAAATGAAAGCAGCTGATTGTCAAAGCGCACAAAATTTTATTCTGCTTTGCGCAAATAAAATTTATGTGACAAGTGCCATATAAACATGTATGTACATTTATCTTAAATGTCAAAGCGTGTATGTAACGTAACACGAAGCAAAAGTTTTATCTGACACGGCCTTTAGAATAAAGGAAAAATCATTTTATCTACCGATTGGGTTCCGTAGATTTCTTAACATTTCAATTCGAATGAAAAAATGTGTAAATTCAAATGAAAAATAAGTAGAACGGGTTTTAAATGAAGTTTCATTTATTTTAAAGAGTGTTTTCAGTTCATTTTACTGACAAAGTTTTCTGAGTGTAGGCACATACACACATACCCGTGTAAGTAGATTATTCGGCTGATGCTTTCGAATTATTTTTGTAAATAATTTAGAATCAGTTTTTTTTTCATCCATTCCTGAAGCTGAAGCTTTTGTTTTTGTACTAAATACCTGCTCGTGTAACAGTTATTTCTTCAACAATATTCCCTTAATAAACAATAACCGGTTTATTCATATAAAAAATAATAAGTTTTATGTTTATGAAACGTTTACATATGTACATATTTGACAAATGTTCCATAGAAAATTGACAAATAACTTAATAAACCTAGAATAATTTGTTTTTTTTTTATAGATAAGGCCGTAATAAAAGTTTCACATTAAAAAAAAAAAGTAAAAACGAGAGCATGAAAACAAAAAGTTAAATTTAAACTTTTATATTTTTCGCTACAACAATGTTTTCTCCACATGTAAACACGACAGCTGTACTTATAAAACTAGAAAACGCATTTCGAACAAGTTTTAGTAAAATGTTGTCAAAACTAATTGAAATTTAGTTTGAAAAAATGTTTGGAACACTCAAATTCTGTTTGGCAAAAACTGGTGGGCAACGGCGTAGTAAAATGCTGTTGCCTTTTATGTTTCGGGATTAGAAAACAAAAACAAATATTAATGAACTTAATTATTTATTTGCTTTAAGAGCCCATTGAAATGTATTAATTCAGGTCTAAAAATAGATTTTACAAATGTTTTCTGTCTTTTTCAGCCGTCTATATGCCACCGATATTTCGTTGATGCTACACAGAGAAAAAAGCACCTAATAAAGTAGAACAAAATCAATAAGATGTCTCTATGGTTTTTTTCCTTCCTTATTATTTTAAATGGGAAAACCTTATTGAAAAAACCACAATTAATGAAATTAAAAAGATGATTTACGTGTGTTTATATAGGAAACTAATAAAACCAATAGGGAAAAATTAATAGGATAACCTAGTAAAATCAATAAGAAATCCTTATTGTATACAATTTACAAGAAAACCTAATAGAATCAATAAGTTCTTCTCTATAGATTTTTTTTTGGTACCATGCAAATCGGAAACTGAGTGAAAACAAACGTGAGTAACAAGTTTACCTTCTTGGTTTTATGTGTTTTTCTTGTTGAGACAATTAATAAGATTTGCAACATGGAAATAATAAGAAATACCCACAGAAAAATCTTCTTTTCTCTCTGCTGGGATACCCCTCAGCCTAAAAACGTTTCAAAGAGAAAATCTTATTGAATCTATTAGGAAGTTTTCGCTCTGTGTAATCAACTCATCAGTAGACTTGAAAAATTCTTAAAAGTTTGTTTGAAACTTAACTACTTAAGGCCATATTCATAATAATTATTGTAAGTTTATTAAGCTCTTATTTGACGTATTTCTATGGAATATTTGTCAAATAAACGTGTAATAAACCTTCAATAGTTTTTATGAATATGGGTGTTATTCCATAATTCCCATTAATAAAATGAGACTCAGAAATGTTCAAACAAATTAATTCACTTTTCTTGAGCTAAAGGTCTTTTATTAAAATGATTGAATTATTTAAGGAGAGCGAAATATGGACAAAAATAATTAAATAATTTTAATAAAAGACCTTTAGCTCAAGAAAATAAATATATAAAAAACAAATTAATTCACATTATTTGGATTCTGTGTTATTGTTTATTAAAGGAATATTGTTGATGTGCAAAGAGTAATATTTGTTTTTGTTTTCTGATTCCGAAATATAACAGGCAACCCTCGTATGGCCTGTGCGTTACATCTTTTGTAACGCCAAAAATCATTTCACAGAAACGGGTTGTAGACTAATTTGCTTAAGTTGATTTATTTTCGCCACAAAACTTAAAAGTTTAAATCTCTGCCTATTTTTAATGCTCCTTTTATGCGAAAATTATTCTGTAATTAATTTAATGGGTAAACAAGGTTTTTCTGCTTGGACTTTTAAACCGACATCGGCAATAATAGAAAAAAAGCCCACCAAAAGATTTTATTAGCTAAACTTAAATAAGTCATTAATTGTTTGAATTTAGTTTTATTACGTTTCTATAGGTGGAATTTGAGTGCCTCGAAACAATTTGAATTTAAACTTCAAGGGCTGGCGAATCTTTTGTCTCAAAACTAATTTACACACACAGTTTTACAAAATGAACACACATCGTACAAACACACGTCATCACACCAGCAAAAATAGAATAGAAAAATAAATAAATAAATTTACATATTTTGAGGAACCCTTTAAGCAGACTTATTTCAATTAATCTGTAATCAATTCATCTCTATTCAAGCAAAATAAGATGTTGAAATATATTTTGGAAAAAAATTTATGTAAAAAATTTGCTGAAACGTCGTATTTCGATCGCAGTAACAATTTATTTATGTGGCTATTAATTTATTTAAATAACCAAAATAACTTCTACTAAAAATATTTTTACTTTTGTAGAAATTCTGGCAAAAAACGTAATTTATTTTTTAAAAATCTGCGGGCCTTGATAAAAGAGACATGAAACTGTTAACTCTGATTTGGAAGTAGTTGTCAAATAAAATTCTTACACAATTATATTTTTACGATGAGTCTGACTACTTCTTAACCGAAGAAATTCATGCATTGACTAAAATGCTAATCTCTAAAAATGTTCAAAGTTGATTAGATTCTGTGCCAATAACCTGGATTTCTTTTTTTTTTCTTAATACGCAATCTCTTAAGCGGCTTGTTGTGTATTGATGTTATTATTAAACTTGACTTTAATAATGTCGTCACGTATTTAATGGGCGTGTAATCACAAAGTTTTCAATTCCGAGTCCCTGAAGAATACAAATACTTAAATGATCTTAAATAGAGTTTAATTATATTTTATTCTTAAAAAAATTAATTAAATACTAGAATGAATTGACAAGTTAATCTTTTTGCTTCTTAATATCAATGTAAATAATAATAAAAAAAGTAAAGTGAGTTTAAGAATACATTTATTTTTCACAGCTAAAGCTTTTGATTACTATTGTATTTATGGTTTCTCACAACATTTAGGCTTGATGTCTGATCCGTTTAATTGTGGTGTAATTAAAAATTTTCAAATTACATGATGACGTTACGCACAAGTGTATGTACGTACAACGTACCGACCAACACAACATACTGCAAGTATTAAAGGTCTGTAGTTTCTAATGATTTTTTGTTTACACTCTCAATGTTTTATTAATGCGATTTCATTCAGTTTTTATTTTTGCTTGAGAGTTTTAAAAAGCCGGTTTTTAATACCAACTGAGCTTTATTTGCCAACGATTTGACGACGTAAAGATAGATAAAAAAAAAAAAAAATGCCAAAAATAAAAGTCAAGGTCGTGTCATGAACTTGTTACAGTTTTACTAAAATGTCTATTTCTTTGTTTGGTTTAAAAATTATAATTTTGTTTTTATTTTGCCAGCCACAAACAAAGTGTTTGGGCACTCAATGCCTTAAAACGCTTATTTCTCTATTTAGTTTAAAATTTGTTTTTTTTTTTGCTTCCAAATAAGAGGCTTTTCAATAAGAGCGCTACAAAAGTTTTTTTTTTTTTTGAAATAAAACAAAAACGGTTTTGGCTGTCAAAAAAATTCTTGATTCCTGTAAAAGCCAGGTTTGATGCCATTATGTATGGAACTCGATTTCTTTTGCATGGCCACCACGGGCACGCTTGCAAAAGTCCAGACGCTGAACCCAATTTTCGATGGTTTTGCCAGCATAAATTGGTCGATACTACTGCAATTTCACGAAGTTCATCAATCGTGGCTGGCTTGTTGACCATAGACTTGACGTAGCCTCACAGTAAATAGTCTAACGGCGTCGAATCGCACGAGCGAGGCGGCCAATCGACTAGACCATTTCGTGAGATAACACGTTCTCCAAACTTGGTTTTGAATAAATTGATTGTGACATTCGCTGTGTGGCTTGTGGCGCCGTCCTATTGGAACCACATGTCCACCAAGTCCATATCATTCAATTGGGGCCAAAAATATTCGCTTTCCATTGAACGGTAGCGATTCCCATTCACAGTAACATGCCGGTCATGATCATCATGGTAGAATTATGGCCCAATGACGCCGCCGGCCCACAAAACCCCACCAAATCGTAATTTTTTTCGGGATGCCATGATGATGACTCATGGAGTACGTGTGGATTGCTGCCTGACCAATAACGCATATTATGCTTATTGACAGAAATAAGCCTCATCATAAGCTGGACGTAGCGCTCTTAACGTTGAGGACACTGACTCCGAATTTCGGTAGTAAATTTTAATAATTTCGACTCGTTGTTGGCTCGTATATCTTGCCATCATGAAGTGGCAAACCCCACTGTAGAGATACATATGTCAAAAGAGCGGCAAGAAATATGGCGTCGTCTGCTGTCCCTGTCGCTGTACTTTTGTAGCGTCCCTATTGAAAAATCCGTTATTTGTGAGCCTCTCAAAAAATGTTTGGACAATCAATTCAAAGAAAATTTTTGAATTTTTGTGCCCGGATTTATGGTCATGCCAATGAATTAGTTTATGTGATGCAAATTTTGCAATTAGCAATAAAAAAGCGATGCCTTAACAAGCTGCTGCATAAAATGTATGCATATGGTAAAAATAAAAAATAAAAATATTGCAAATTGGAAAAAGCACAAGGTGAAATCGATTAAAAAAAGCTTAAGATTTGTTGTATTGTTGATTGGACTATTTTGATGAGTAGACATTTAAAATTAAAACGAAACGTCATTGATTTTTATTAATATTATTTTGATTGTATTAGTCGAACATTAATTGTATTTAACAATTATTAATTGGTGACATGAATAAGCTTTTAAAATGGCACACACTCACACAAACACATACTCCCCCTTCATATATGGAAGGTAGTACCATTAGCAGTCGACTACTAATAATAGTTAACTTTTATGGACTAGCTTCAAGTTAGCTACAATACAATCCATTTGTAATTCACTTTTCGTGGACTGACTTATAGTCTATAGCTAACTGAAAAGTAGTGCAGTAGTTCAAATAATAACATACACACATACACGGCAAAAAAAGTCTTAAAATAGTTAGTTGTTTGCATTCAGAAGTTTGCATTCAGTACCTATTGTGAAATATACTACATTTATACGTAGACTATTCACAAAAATAAAAACTATTCGCAAATAAATAACTCACTGTTTATGCGTCAATGCGAATGCAGAAAATTTTTATTTTTTAGTGAAGCCGGATGGTAAAAATGTAACTAATTGGTAACACTGTTAAGCACAACATACATATGTTCAGAAAAACACATGATTACCAAAATAATAATGGAGAAACAAAAAATTATGATGTTTCTTACAATTCAATTAATGCAGAAAAGCCACGAAATATTGCAAGAACGGCTCAACGAAAGGCATGCAACTTTTGTAATCGCTAGTGATGAAAGAAGAAGGCGCAGACTTGCTTTCGTGCAATTTTTAGTAAATTATTTCCTTTCTGTCGAAGAAAACTTTAAAACCGATAAAAAAAAAAGTGACAACTTTTTGTGTTTTATTTGCGAATAGCTTTTTAATCAGTACTTGTTTTCGTGACCCAGCTATTCACAAATAAAAATTTTATTCACTGTTTATACGCCAAATTTTTCTATTCACAATAATTTTATTCGCGAATAAGCAGTACGTATAAACATAGTAATAGTAAGCTTTAAGTTGAGCTTCGTTCTCGACAGGGTATTTACTGGAGATGTGCGTGCGATGTGGTTTTTTGGATCACGTCACGTACACTCATGATCAGAATAATATTTCTCATGCACTTTTTTTGGGGCACGCTCTCGAGCAAAAATGTTTACAATCACACACTTTCATGCACGAAAAACGAAAAAGTTCTCACAATCAATCAGGTTTGTATTGAAACAAAATATAAACTGTGGTCAGAAGCGATAACAGCCTAATGCTAGGAACACAGCTGGGACGAACAACGAATACGCCGGCTAAAATTCGCTGTGTAAATTCGTCGTATGAAGCACAATAACGACGAAAAACAAAAACATCTGTTATAATTGATGAAGTTGTTTATTGTTTGTTCAAAGATAAAAAAATTAAATGAATCAAAGAATTTCAAATTTTGTATAAATAATTAACGAAAAACAAAAACATCTGTTATAATTGATGAAGTTGTTTATTGTTTGTTCAAAGATAAAAAAATTAAATGAATCAAAGAATTTCAAATTTTGTATAAATAATTAAAATAATGAACATTCATGAAGTTTAACATTTTCAATTATAATATCACTTGTATTCATTTTCTCAGTTTTTTTAGTTTTATCTTATTATAGTTGAACAGCTGATGGGGTGACCTTATTAAAAAAAATTGGTTGCTAAAAATTTAGCATTACCAAAACCAAAAAAATTAAACACTACAAACATGTTTTATAATCTACATATACATATATTGGCTTTTTATTTTAAATGCAAAAAGTCAAAGCTTTGCGCTTAAAATAAAAACTATTAAAGTAATAATTAACTGTTTTTACTAAAACACTTGAAAACTAAAACCAAAATGGCCACATGGTACTGATTTGTTCGTCGTTCGCCGGCGTAAGAAATCCAAATAAATCTATTTCAAGTTCGCCGCGTACAACGAATTTCGACCGACGCTGTGACTGTGCGCAATTTCATATACACCAATGTGTTTTATTTTTGACGGCGAAAAATTCGTTGTTCGTCCCAGTTGTGTTCCTAGCATCACATAAAAAACTATGGCTCATCAAGAATGGGCAACTAAATCGTTAGGAAGTTGTAGAAATCACCAAAATATATTTTATTTATTAAATAAATTAGTCAAGCTTAAGATCTTTTTATTTTAAATAATTGAAAGCAATAATTAAATGTATTATTTATTTTCAATATTTCGCCAACAATTTGTTAGCGTCTTCAGGAAAATAATTATAATATAAATACAAAAAAAAAATGTAATTTTATAATTATTTTCAAGAATCTGCTAATAAATTGTTGGCGAAATATTGAACATAAATAAATGTAATTGTTTTCAATTATTAAAAAAAAAACATATATTTTCGAGAAAGCTGTATTTTCATTATAGAACAAATTCTTTGAAAAAATAATACTAAGCAATTTAGATGAGTTTTTTGATGTATTGAAAATTTAATGAAAACATGTCTTCTATGCTGGGCTGGGCAGTATTTGAGTAAGTCCAAAAAAAGTGAATGTTTTAGCGTGTTTTCGTGAAATTTCGTGAACTGCATTAAAATGGTAGTCACGCACGAAATTTTAATTTCAAATCTTTCTCACGCACTCATGCGTGATTTTTCTAAAACTTAATCACAATCACACGTAAATTAAACGTGACACGAAATTTTCACAACAACCGCACATCTCTAGTATTTACCCAATGATTTTTTTTTTTTAGGGTGGGGGATCACTCCAATTTTATCACAAAAGATCTTTCTCAACTTTGATTTTGAAGTATAAAATCGAACTAGAAATCCTGATAAAATGAATAACAATTGCAAATTAGTTTTGCAACTAAAAGAGCAAAAAAGAAAAACGCTAGAAAACAGAGAACAGTTTTTAGATATGGCAATGCTGCTTTTGCTAACGCTTTTATGTCTGCTATTGCGAACATGAGGCCATTTTATTGCCCAACAACAAGTCACCGTCCGGGTTTCGAAATAAAACGAATATGATGAACATTTTGCCCGCTAAACCTCAACGCATGTTATCGTCTACAAACCATTAGAACTGGAAGTAAATCAATGCAATGCAAAAGGTTGTTGGCATTTAATAAACAATTGGAAATAAAAAAAAGCTCATTTTAGCTAGACTTATGAATTGATTTTGTTGATTAAAACATTTGTTTGCAATTTGTACACATATTAAATTGTGCAAGTTCTTAACCTAGACCAAAACTCTAATCTGTTTCATAGCAAACTATAATTAAAAAACTGTTTCGTTTTTTTTCCTCACTTAAGCGAAAATATTAATTAATTTTTTGTTTTCTTTTTGTAATGTTATTATAAACAAAACTTGATTTTACAATCAAAAACTTGACGGAATTTTCCACTTGCTAAAACAAACATTTAATTCTTTATTAAGAGGTTTGCAAACGTTCAAGGACTTTAAGTGGTGGAAGCAACAACATTAATAGATGGGTATTATGGCTGGCAACAATTGTGTTCAATTTTACAAAAAAAAAAAAAAAAAAAAAAAAACCAAAGATAAATTGTGTGCCAACCAGTGCTGGGCAAAACACATGCTCTGATGTATTTAAAATACAAAATACAAATACTATTTATTCCATGTATTTAGCATGCAAAATACTGCATTCTAAAAGCAAGTATTTGAAATACAAAATACAGTGTAACAAAAATATGTATTTAAAATACAAAATACTTTTAATCAAAAAACTTTTTATTTTCTTTCATAAACACCAGCTTTTCAAAAGTGATATCAGACAAACAGCCTCTTTATGGTGAATGAATGAAATCAGCTAACGGCAAAATCTCACTGATTTCTTGTTAGAAAATGATATTTTACTAACTTTGGGTTTACACGATCAAGTTTTGCCTTTCAAGTTTTAATACATTCACACTATTTCACTGATACACTCAGAATTTTGAAAATTGATGCAAACTTGATGACAAGTTTTGCTTTCCATAGAGAGCATCAAGTCACAATCAACAAAACAGCTGACAACAATTTTTTTTTCGTTCTGTCTGCAAATATTTTTTTGTTTTGTTTGAAAGTTGCAATTAAAAGTGATAAAAATTAAACAGATTCAAGCTTAAAAATAGAAAAAAAAAATGTGTACGTGCAAAACCAAAAAATTTTTTACTTTTATTTTTACATTGATTTCCATTAAATTTATTAATTTTAAAAGGAAATATTTGTATATTATGATTATATTTAAATAGTTTAAAAAAATTATGATTTAGAATCTGAATTAGATTATGATCATATTACAGTATTTTTCGGTTAATTGACCCTACGGTTAATTGGTTTCCACATGATCGGGCAAAAAAAATATTGCATACGAACACCATGTGAATTTCCTCGGATAATTGAACCCGGTTAATTGATTTTCCCGCTTAATTCGTTCAAAATTCATGTCATCAAAAATAAATCTCCTCTTACTATTACCCGGTTAATTGCATTGAAAAATAATCTGGCATTTTTGCACATACATATTTGACATCATTTGTGAAAAACACTGGGTGGCATCTCTACTATACACATATATGTACATTTTTTGCTATTACTTGCATTTTTTTTTCGTTTAAGGTAAAAAAAAATTATTTTGAAAAACTTAAAGTGCACATATGCGATTTCTTTTAATTCATTAGTACATAGTTTCAATTATGCGTAATTTCTGTAATTGAACAAACTGTTCAATTAAATAGGGTTCTTGTAATTGAACGAATTGTTCAATTAAACGGGTATCGGCTAATTGCTTCCCCGGTTAATTGAACAATAAATTGTGCAAATTTTGATGTGCAATTAACCGAAAAATACTGTATATATAATATTTGAACCTTTTTTTAATAGAAATCTTACTATAATTTGGTATAATCAAAAACAGGACTTCCCACTATGCAATCAAAACACAATATACATACTTATAATATTTTCTGCATTGCTTTTCCTTTGACTTGTGGGTTAACGGGAACTTGTTTACATGCTGATCGCTTTTAATGTTTCCAAATGGTGGGGGGAAAAGAGTAAGTAAGATGATTACCGAATTGTATCACATTTTGGTCACTAAGAATAGTCACACAGAACTCAAGTAAATGATAAAAATTATTGTAATCAGTTTTTAATCCTAAGGAATAGACAAATTTGACTGTTCTTTTTGATGAACTATATGAGAACTCAGTTTTTAATCACCAAAACTGGTCAAATTCGAGTGAGTAAGATGACTACTAAAAATTCAATCATCAAAATGATAACTGGGATTTAAAACACAAATGCAAAATACGTATTTGTATTTCAAATACATGTATTTCAAATACTGCCCAGCCCTGATGCCAACATGCTCACTTCATTACTGGAGGGAGGGGGGTGTTTTGTTAATTTTAAGTAACTGATACGCATGGAAAACTTTAAACATTATTTTATTATTAAATTATTGAACATGCAATTCAACAAATGATCGGAAGCACAATTTTGAAATCAAGTGGAAATGTCAAAACAAAGTGATTTATCACTAATAAACTAAGCAAACAGTTACTTGCCACAAACTGCTTGCAACACAAATTTGTTTATTTTTATTCCAAAACGAGTACGTTTTAAATTAAGATCAGGGGTGGTGGGTTTGCAAAACTCATATGCTTTAAGAAGGCATTTAGCAAAAAGGTAATGACAAGCGCTTTTGTTGGCAATAAGCAAAAATAAACCTTAAACTAAAATAACACGAGTAGTTTTATAAAAGCTATTTATCTCTATTTAGCAAAAAACAAAAAAAAAGAAGAAGAAAAATATCATTGATATTGATAACGCCAAAACATTTCACGCGAATCGCCAAGTCAATTGCAAGAAAATGCCAGCAAGCAATCATGATTTGGCAATAATTTTGAAACAACTCGCAAAAACGTTGTTATTCAAAATATTGACAGCTTTATGAATGTGCAACATTAAGTGCCTTCATAAAGCATGCCACACAACAAACACACTCTCCATTTTAAGCATATTTTTCTTAATACTTCAAAATTTGCACACACATCAAAAATGTTTTGCAAATAATGAAATTCATACCAACCAAACAAATGCAGCGCAGAAGCGGACATACATACAGTGTGTCTAGTTAAAAACTAATTATTATTGTGCGGCAGCGGTTTCAAAGCAAAATAGCCAGGCCAATAAAATAAATGGTCAGACAGAGAGACAGACAGACAGACAGACAGTCAGACAGACGGCTCTCACTGTCTGCTGTTCGAACAGATTTGTTGTTCAGGTCTTTTTCATTTATGTATTATTTAATTTTTCTTAACATTTTTTCCAGCATTTTCTATTGCTGCAATTGCGGCACACAGCAAATGCGTTTTAACTAAAACTTAACAGTTTCACAAGCCGCTGCAAAACAAATATTTATGTATGTATGTATGTTTTATGTATGTATGTTAGTTTTTTTCTTTTCTTCCTTCCAATAGTTTTCTAATATTTTATTTTAAGCCACACAAAAAGTTGTGTAATTTTTGGCAATTGGCAGTTTGAAATCGCAATGAGAAGACAAACAGGACTTGTGGCTGGCTGGCCAAAGTGGTTTGATATTTGACAACTTGTTTCAAGTAGTTGAAAATAAAAGTGAAATAATGTTCAGCCGTTTGTGGGTCTGCTGTAAAATTCCAGTAAAACAGGCAACTGGTGTTCGGTTTTTGAAGCCTGTTTATTATCATTGGGAAATGATACTTCTTTATGGGTGCATACATTCAGTAGCCAAATAACACTGGGCTGCAGCAAATTAAAAATAACGGGTTCACCATCTAACGTTTTTTTTTTTTAACTAGTGCTTATTTCGTGAATGGTAATACTGGGCTCTTGTCTGATTTGACAGATAATTAGTTTTATCCTTCCGCTGAACGAATATGATTGTGTATACTATGCTTCGCTAAGTGGGCCTGCGATCGACCTACAGAAGATGCAGATTTTGCCAAAAAAAAATTATATTTTTAAATGAAGCTCATTTTGATCTTGGCAGGTATTTAAACAAGCCAAATTATCGCATTTGGGGCGCACAAAACCCGCACGTATACACTGAAAAGCCGACGCACCCAAAACGAGTCACTGTTTGCTGCGGATTTTGGTCTAGAGGCATAATTTGGCCTCTGACCCAAAATCAGTCAATGGTGATCGTTATCGGGCCATGTTGAACGAATTTTTGTTCCCAAAAATTGAAGTGCAGGATATTGGCAACATTTGGTTTCAACAGGACGGCGCTACGTGCCACACAGCCGAAGCTACACTCAATGGTTTGCGCCGTTTTCAAAAAAAAAAAAAAATGATTTGGCGGACCTTTTATGAGCCTGACTGAAAACAAATCACTGAAAACGCACTTTACAATTTTATCATTTCACATATTTATTGCAAGCCCGTGTATACGAGGTCTGATCAAAACAAAAGCGTTATTTTAAATTTTTTCAAAAAGTATTTATTTATTCATCAATAACAATCTGGTTGCCTTCAAAGTAATCCATCCCCCTCAGTTATAATACACTTGTGCCAGCGTTTTCGCCAATCCTCGAAACACTTGTGAAACGCGCTTTTTGATATCGCCTACAGCTCCTGTTTCGATTTTTCTTTTATCTCCTCAATCGTAGCGAAACGCTTTTCTTTCATCGATGTCTTCAGTATCGGGGGGGGGCCAAGTCCGCTGAATACGGTGGGTGGTTGAGGCATGACAACGGTATTGTTTTTCGCCAAAAACTCACGCACAAGCATCGATGTGTGAGCTGATGCGTTGTCATGGTGCAAAATCCATGATTGTTTTTTCCACAATTCTGTGCGCTTCTGACCAATTGCTTCGCTTAAACGGCTCATAACTTCAAGGTAGTATTCCCACCTTGTGGCAGGAAGTCATGATGCACCACCACATTGCAGCCAAAGAAAACATTGAGCTGAAACTTCATTTTGATCGAACTTGAGGTGCTTTTTTCGGTCTTGGCTCTTCTGGACACTTCCATTGGGATGATTGGACTTTGGTTTCAAAGTCATAGCCATACAAGTACACCACCCATGATTCGTCACCAGTTATCACCTTTTTGAGAAAATCTGGATTATCCTTAACGATGTTCAACAGCTCCTGAGCGATGTTGTTTTTGCTCAAAATTTAGCAATTTTGAAACAATCATCACTGCCGCACGTTTCTTCGCCGCCGTATAAATTGCTTGCCATAGTCGAACGATATGCCAATATCATCAGCAACCTCTCTGATAGTGATTCGAGGATTATCCAAAATCATACTGTTCACTGCTTCAATGTTTTTTCACCAGGACAAGCATCGTCATTGACATCTTCTTGGCCTTCCTCAAACCGGTTATGCCACAATTGAACTTGTGTAATGCTCAGAATAGACTCGCCAAACACCACAGTTAACATTTCAAATGTCCTTGCGCACTTAATTTCATTTTTTACACAAAACTTAATACAGTTTCCTTTTTACTGAAATTTTGATTACTTTGAACTGTGACATTTATATGAAATTACTTTTTCAGGCTCAAGTTGATCACTTTTACCATCAGCATCAATTAAGTAAAGAGAAGTAAAATTTTTATAGCTGGGTGGCCAACCGGCTGTTTCTGGGTAGCAAACACCCTCCCTTTGGACGTGGCAAATTTCACAATTTTTGACCCAGCCGCTTTAACCACTCGGCAACCAAAGCTCGCGCAATTTTACTTTCTATTTATATACTTAACTAACATTAAACAAATCAATGATCTTTTTTGTAGTCTATGATCTTGTGGTCATCTCAGAAGACTTTTAATTGCTCTTTACATGAGAGCTTTTTATTCTTCCATGTTCTGGTTTGCATCCTTGAGATCTAGAGGCTCGTTTTATTGATACAACTAAAACATTTACGCGATGCCATGCGGTATTTGTTAACCTTTTACTGAAATTTTAATTACATTGAAGTTCAGTGGTCAAGTCTGGTACTGTGTAGTGCGTTTGTGAGCTGAGTGAAAAGCAAAAGTTTGGTAATTATTTTCCCCTAATTACAGGCCAACTTCTTTACACAAATAAAATATTATTTTTCAAAAAGATCTTCATACCGACCTTTGAGGCAGCAAGGCCTTATGGAATTTTAAAGCTTTTTAATGAGCTGACTTCTCTAGTTAAGCAGGTTAAATGAGCCGATAAACATCTTTGACACTTTTAAATAAACGAAAATTAAAAAACCCTGACGATTTCAAGTTGTAATAGAATTAGAGGTTTTTTCCCATTATCTTGATTTAAAAAAAAAAATTGTTTTTGTTTATATTTTGTTTTTACCAGCTAAACGAAAATAAACGATTGTCATGTTTTTGGCAAAAAAGATGCAAATATTAAAAAACAAATAAATAAATAAATAAATGTAGCACCATTATTCCGTTTTAATTTTTATTATACTTTTTGTAGCTTCTGCTTCCAAAATATTTAAGTCGCTGGGTAAAGGGGACATACATATATACATACGCATGAAGCCGGCGATATTTGCAGTCGGGTGTTCATGTAGCCTGCTGTGGCAAATGTGTTTATAGCATTATAAAAAATAACACAGAAAAGGAATAAAAAAAAAAAGATTGAAAATTAAAAAAAATAATCGCCTACAAATTCAAAAACACAAGAATTGAATGAAATAAATAAAATAAATATTGAAATAAAGCAAAAATATGAACGAAGTAAACACTTGGGCAAATCAAAAATTATGAAGGGTTTGGACACACCCCTGCAAGAAATAGCTGATGGAAACTAACACATTAACAACTAATTTACTTACACATGCAAAGCAATTTTATAGCTTTCAGCGTTACCATTGCAATGGATTTTTTTTAGTATTTTGAATTTCCCGTATAAAATTGGTAGTTTCATTTGAAACTAAGTTTATGCATTAATGTTTTTTATGGGTTCATTTATCCTTTTTTCTATGAAAAAATGGTGCTGCGGAATTTTTTTTCCCCACATGATTCAGTCTATTCTATTGTTAGAACTGCTACTGTTTTTTGTTTAATTTTATCTAAATGTATCTCTAAACTAGTTCATTCTATTCTCTTTGAATTGTTTTTTCAAATTTCTGGAAAATTTTTTAAATTGTTAAACCTTTTGGTTTAATCAAATTTTATTATTTTTTATATTGAGGTTTTATTCAAAATGCTTTCTTCCAAAAATTTATTAATAATGTATATATTTTTACAATCAAACTTATTTATTAAATTCAAAGGTAAATATTTATTTTTATATTTTTTTAAAAACAAGTAGTATTGTAACAAGGTACTCCGCTACATATACTCCCCCACTAGAGAGTTTAATATTAAACTCTCGGAAAGCTTATTCTCTTGGGGATTTTTGATCTACTTCGCAAATTTCTTGAGCTGGAGTTTGAAGTTAAATTTGAAGTTCTATGAAGAATTGTAACTATCTTCGGGTCTTCGATTATCTCATCATTAAACATGTGTGCTGGTTTCACTCGGTCTATAGAGACAGTTGTCTTTCGACCCTTAATATCCAAAGTAAAAAGTTTTTCTGTTCTTTCCGAAATACGATAGGGACCATCATAGGGTTGTTGAAGGGGTTTTTTAACCGCATCATTTCGAAGAAACACGTGAGAGCATCTGTCTAAATTTTTATGAAGAAATACTGATCTATTAGATTTATGACGTATTTCGGATGGTTTCAGTACGTTCATATGGGCCTTGAGATTTTGTACGAAATAATCTGTAGGAGCAGTTTCTAAAGATACTTGAACAAAATCACATGGTAAGCGAATTGAAGAACCATGAACTAATTCCGCGGGAGTTGACGCAATATCTTCTCGCATAATGGAACGGAGACCCATAAGTACTGTAGGAAGGACTTCCAACCAATTTTTGTTGTTATGACACATCAGAGAAGCTTTAAATGAACGGTGCCAACGCTCTATCATGCCGTTGGCTGATGGATGATAAGCAGTTGTTCTTGCTGTCTTGGAACCGAGTAGAGTAGTATTTTTTACGTGTTTTGTTCCATTTCTGGTTTAGCTTATAAGGCCTAATATCTATCATAATTAAAACAAAGTTTTTATTACTGTTGTACCCGACGTTTCATCAATTAATCTGTGCTATTAGTTAAAAGTGTACAAGTCCTGCATTAAAATGTTTATTTATGTATTTATATTTTGTATTTTTATATTTTGTAACGTATTTTATATATTGTAACGTTTTAATTTTTCAATATTGTATTTTTCAATGCTTTAATTAATTTCTGCTGCCATAAAATATAAAAACCCTTGAAAAAGTCGACAAAAAATCGACGAAACGTCGATTTTTTAAACTTAATTTCGTAATTAAAACTTTGTTTTAATTACGAAAGATATTAGGTCTTATAAGCCAAACCAGAAATGGAACAAAACACGTAGAACAAGGAATTGGCCAATATATACAAAAACACAATTTTTATTAAAAAACTATTTTTTATTTAATAATAAGGAAATTAATAACATTATATAGAATTTTGTGGGCATTTTGAAAAAAAAATTTCGAATGATCACTTTACTGAGGTGGTAGCACTGGTTTAAAAAACAAATCACACGTACACGAATGTTTACATCAGTTTTTTCATTTTGCCCTGATATGATAGAAATGATAGAAACGCTGATGTATGAACCCATCAGCAATGTCGGTCACATCCAGCAAATGACCGACACTGGCCTGTATGAAGTATCGGCAGTGGATTCAAAATTGAACACAAGTGGTTTAAAAAATGGCTGACGCGAATTAAAAATATTGGAGAAAAAAAAGATTCGCATCGATAAAAGAGAAAACAGTGGTTTAGCGAAACAAAAATGAAATAACTTTTTTCTTTGGAACATTTGAAACTGAATTTCGCAGTAATTCAAAGGTTGTTTAAAAATAATTTGCCATCGCTAGCAGCTGCAATAAGTAAATAAATTCAGTCGAGTACGAGGCTGGCTCGCACACTTACGGTTCCGTAGGTATGTGTTACTAGGGGACACCTAGTAGTTGTTGTTGTAAAGCATCTGAGAATACATACACTGTGCGAATTTCAGCTCTCTATCTCTTACGGTTCGAGAGTTACAACTAATTCTTACTTCTCGTTGTATGGGGACACCTGATAGTTTTCGATTTGTTGTTGTTTTTAGTATTTGTTGCTGTAGCGGCCAGGTACAACAACATCCTGGGAAAATTTCAGCTCTCTAGCTCTTACCGTTTTGCAGAATGGACGCTGTGACGGACGGACGGACGTAGAAGTCTCGTTAATCCGTTTCAGTCTGATGAGTACAGAACCCTAAAAAGGAATTGGGTATGAAAATTAAGTACGCCTTCTTACTGAGACCTGTACAAAAACATACGCGTTTTAATACCGTTGCTCATGTTCATGTCAGGCTCAAATTAATACCCTGCCAGAACAGTGTCAGTCATATGATCCATCCTATAACTGACACTGCTGATGGGTTCATACATCAGGGTTTCTATCTTTTTTTAAGGGCCAATTGAAAAAGCTGATGTAAACATTTCTTTTTTGAACCAGCGTTGCCACCTCAGCAAAGTGATCATTCAAAATCTTTTTTGCAAAATGCCCACAAAATTACATGTAATGCTATTAATTTCTTTATTGTTAAATAAAAAAAGAATTTTTCGAAAATTAAAAAAAACCATTCAAAGAGAATATAATAAACTATATTTAGCAAAAAAAAATGGACAAGTGAACCTACAAAAACATTAATGCATAAACGTAGTTCCAAATGAAATTATCAAATTAATAAGGGAAAAATCAAAATACTAAAAAAAATCCATTGTAATGGCAACGCTGAAACCTATAAAATTGCTCTGCATGTGTTAGTAATTAAGTTGTTAATGTGTAGCGATTTCTTGCAGGGTAGTTAGTGAAGATGTCCAGTAAATAAAGCAAAGAAAAAAAAACAATATTTAATCAAACGCCTTTCAAACCAAGGGTTTGCACTACATGTCAAAATTATGAATATTGATTATAGGTATGTATTTATGTGTATGTGTGTGTGTGTGTGTTTTTTTGAGGTTTTATGACAACATAAGTATCTGTTGCTTTGCCTGCCTTTTTTTTACAATCATGTTAAACATGGCAAATAAATTAAAATAAAAGCAACTTACTATAAGCAAAAAAAAAATTACAAAAAATGAGGTCACTCAATAAACGTAAATAGTAATTTATCTTTCATTACATACGAGTACAAGCAACCAGTCAAGCAGCCATCAGTGGGCAAATAGTTGTCTCAGTTTTATGCAGCAAATGCCAACAGTGGCCCAAAAAAGCCTCAATAAACGCTACAATCATTGTTTTTATTTGCGTCACTAAAAGAAAATCAAATCGGTTGCTCGTTTTTCATGTTGTTTGCCTGCAATAATTGGCTAATTTGAGGATTACAATCGTTTTCAATACCCATATTTATTTAATTTACTTTTCGAGTTGAATGCGCCTTTTTTCTCCGCCAACCAAAACATGAATTATTTTATTACACCAGTTTTGTTACCACAAATATGTACTTATCTATGTGCACAGTTTGTTGGTTGTACATGCCACAAAGAGAAAGAAAAAACAAAAAGAAAAAAAAAACAAAAAAGAGTTGGAAATGTGCATTTTTAATATTGCACAATTGTTGTTGGCAGTGGTGCAATCTCAAGAAAAAGCAAAAATTGTATTATTGCTATTTAAAGAAACGGGTTGCACTTGCTGGAATTACATACATATGTACATGCATAGAAGGTATGCATATATGTATGTTCGTATTCCTTTTAGCCAATGAACAAGTACAGTGGTCTGCACTGATGATGCCCGTATAACAAACACTCCAAGTGTTTGAAGTGTTTGCCATAAATATTAATTTCATCACTCAAAACTGAACTTAATTATTTGTTCTCTTCAAACAAGTTTTTTTCTATAAATTTTTGTCTCCAATATACATTTTTTTTTTGGCAAATATTGTATATGGGTATTTCCATGAAATGGTCCACCGTTAGTTAAAAAATCAAAACGCCCGCACAATTTTTTTAAGCACAGAAAATTGAAATAAAAAAAAATTTTCTGACATTTTATTATGTAAAAAAAAATTTTACCTTATAATAATTTTAAATGATGGTAAAAACTTCTGAAAATATATGTTAAATTACAAAAATATGTATGAAGGTAAAAAGTGTCACGTGCGAAATGTAACGTGCGTGATCAAAAAATTTTTTTTTCTTAGCCAACCCATGCACACTTGTTTTTGAACAAACCATGATTATAAAGGTCCATTAATAACCTTTATAAAAACATTTTTTTCGAAATAAAAATCTTCTACAATTCTACGCCTACTTTTGCAATATTTCATGCTGCTTTAAAAGGCACTTACGTTTTTTGTCACGTGCGTAAGTCAACTTTGATCGCATGGAACTTGGGTACCCAGTGCTCAATTTTCCAATATATATACTTTTTGGAAGGAACTCATCACATTAAATGTAACAATGGCAAAATTCCATTCAAAAATTCCAACCCATTTATATTTTTATAATATTCAAAACAATTAAACGTGTACAAATGTCACGTGCGTAACCATGGAAACACCCATATGTATAATTTTTATATTTACTAAAATTTATTAAGTAGAAAAAGTAGAAAAAAAGGGGACTTGAACTATTGACATATAAATTTAAGTTGAAATTGTAAATACATAATATTTTCTGCCTTTTTTAGCCGTCTATATGCCGCCGATATTTGGTTGATGCGTTTAAAAGTGTTTAAGTTGCTGCCAAGTATTATGGTTTGCACTAACGTTTATATGATTCATTATCCACCTTTCAACACCTTTGGCTGCATGTCAAAATAATTTGAAAATAGGTGGCAGCTTTGTCGAAAATGGCAACAAACATAGAGAAGAACGCAAAAAATAAACAAAAAGAAAATTGTCTAATCTTTCTATTATGCGCAAAGTAAGTGAGCTGAAGTAATATTTATTAATTAAAGTACGTGAATATTTAGAATCTTAAACATGTCTTTATAAAGACATGTTACTGACCACAAAAAGCGCTAATTTATATGTTAAATTATTTAAATGATTTTATTAGCGTTAACACTGATTACTGAATTGCACTACTGGTGTTTTCCCCTCATTTTGTTTTTCATTTCATTCTACAATTTTCTGACAGCTTGGTGACTTTCTCAATATGTGTACCCATTGCCTTGCATTTAATTTATTAAATATGTTTTGCTTCCCTAGAAAACAGCATTTGACAGTATGATGGAAAACTAGAAAAGAAAAGGATCAATCAGCTGTTGATATGCATAGACCTTATATAAATTAGTAAACTTTGTACTTTGATGTAAGACAAAAAAAAAAAAAAAATATGAATTTTATCACTTTGCTACCACAGTGCAATAAAAAAACCAATTTATTTTACTATCGAAAAATGTTCATGCAGGTGTTTGATACACACAAAATTTGCCAAAATATTTCATATATTTTAGTTGTAGATTTTTTAAAGCATAAAATATTTAAATAAATTATTTAAAACAAAACTTCTTTTTTTCTTTGCAGATACAAAATGCCAGAATTAACTCCTGTACAAGAATATTATAAAGACAAGACGGTATTCATTACCGGTGCGTCTGGCTTTATGGGCAAAGTGCTGTTGGAGAAGCTTTTGTACTCCTGCGATGGGCTGAAAGAGATTATCATTATCTGCCGTCCCAAAAGGGGCAAGAGCCCAGAATCACGCTTGGAAGACATGTTCAAATTGCCGGTACAAATTAAGCAATTCTTCTTTTTTTCTCTTGTTCTTTTTTAATCATAAAAATATTTTTAACACTGTGTTAACCTTAAAAGATTTTCCAGCGTATCAAAGAGGAGAGACCGCATGTGCTGAAGAAAGTAACCATTTATCAAGGTGACGTTACCTACGAAATGCTGGGCTTATCGGGTGATAATCTTAAACATGTCTGCGACAACACCAACATCGTTTTCCACATGGCAGCCACTCTAAAATTGGAGGGCAATTTGAAAGATGCCATCGACATGAACTTGGCGGGCACACGACGTGCCTTGGATGTGGCCAAGAAAATGAACAACTTGGAAGCTTTTGTTCATCTGTCGACGGCTTTTTGCAACTGTGACCAGGAAGTGATGTACGAAAAAGTTTATGATTTTCCGCATAAGCCTGAAGATCTCATGCGTTTGGCCGAATGGATGGACTTAAAGACACTGGAAAATATAACACCAGACTTGCTGAAACCGCATCCCAACACTTATACGTATTCCAAGCGTTTGGCCGAGTTATTCATACGTGATCATTACGATACCATGCCAGTCATTATTGCCAGGCCAAGCATTGGTGAGTGTGATAGATTTAAGTTTGTTAATAAAAATAATAATACAACTATATGTATAAGAAAGAAAAAAAGAAACATGGGAGCTTAAGCTTATGGAAATGTGATAAAGTTTAGTAACGGCAAAGAGAAAAAGAAAACGCTGCTTAATAAAACATTTTGGCTTGGCTTGTATGTAATTAAGAAACGCAATGAAAATATTTCATTTGGAATGTTGTCTCTCAATGGAAATATTTTCATTTGTACAAATACCTCATGCTTCGAATTCATTTCATGAAAAAAAAAACAAAAACAAAAACAAAAACATAAATAAATAAAAGCTATGCTTCATTAATTAATTTCACACGGACAAACAAACTAAATGTTGCAAAATTATAACTTAATACTCGTACAAATATTTTAACAAAACTCGAGCTGAATTTTATAGAGGGAAGCAGGAAATATTTCTACTGCAAAATTGTATTTATGAAGATTTTCTCAGGGTAACTCGATATCATTTAGACGCACAACTACACCAAACACAACACCAACAAACATTTCATGAATTTTATTCGTAGAAATACTGTAATTCTGTCCCCCATTTGTGTGTTTGTGTTGTGAATTTTGACAGTTATTCAGGCTAAAACCGGTAGTCAGCTGGGCTTGTAAGGTTGCCTGGTATCGAGGTATCTTGGATTTTATTTTTTGAAAGCTACATTTTTTATTTGAGTTATTTTTCAGTATGTTTTTGTATTTCAGGTTTTATCTTGTCCAGCATTAGATATCTTTTAAGGATTTATTTAAAAATGTTATTTTTTCTAAGAGCTCTTTGCAAAAAAAAACAACGCCCTTCTTAAAGAATATTTTTTCGAACCAAAGCTTCTTGAAAAAACGTGACGTTAGCATCAGAGCACAAAGCCGGTCATTTTCAGGCGCCGCCAATCATTTTCACATAGCGGTTGTGATCGGCTAACGGCTTAGTCGATTTCTCCATCCGCATATTTTACATTCACCCCTATCATGAAATTTTTTTCCCATTTCCCAAACGTACGATCACTTTTCCCATAAAATGTGTTCCCATTCGAAATTTCCCCTTATCGTGAATGGATTTTTCAAACACATTTTTCCCATTTTTTTTTTTGTTTGTTAATTTGTTCATTTTATTTTCTTTGGGGAACTAGAAAAAAAGATACCAGCAGTTGCTACATTTTAATGGATATATAAATTAGCTGAAAACTATTTTTTAGGTCTAAATCAATAAATAATGTACAACATGACATGCTTCTCAATAGGGTGCAAAATAACCGACCCATTGCATGTGGTGTGGTGAAGGTTTCTAAAGATGTGATGGCCGAATTTTGGTATTCGCTTACAGGAGAACTAGAAAGTGCTGGCCCTCCTATTAAAAAAGTTCATGAATGGAATTTTATCCATGGATATTTTATCCATTCTACGCAGAGACTTTTCTAAGGCATCCAACACTTTAGAGCGCACTTCGCAAAAAGTGGATTGCGCCATTCCTACTTCGTAATCTCTTCCAACACTTTTTTGGTATCCACCCTCTGCAAAAAAACGTAAGCATGCGCTTAGTTTTACAATGGGCGGCATACCAAATGATTTTTTTTTTTTTTGTTTCCGGCAGAGAATCTGTCAAAATATTCAACAGGCATGAAAACGCCGATTTATTCAAGCTTTTTAACTTTTAACCACGGAGCGCACAGCAAGCCTATATTGGCTTAGATGTATGTCGCATGACATGGGTAGACGAACCCCTCCATTCAACCTAACCTAACCTACCTTTTAACTACAGTATTTATGGGATATAAGAACATCTCATATAAGAACAAAACGCTTATAAGAAACATTTGCAAAAACACCATATCTTTTTAGTGATTTTTCTAACAAAAAAAGTTTTGTATAAGAAAAACGCTTATAAGAAAAAAACTGATAAAAGAACATTTTTCTTCAACACCAAAACCACAAAATGTATAGAAAAAGAATTTATATAAGAAACTTTCAAGGGCAACACTAAATGTATGTAGTTTGCATGGACAACTCTGTTTTCTGACAGTTTTACAACAACAACAACGTTCTCATGAGCACTAAAAGTGCTCATGAGAAGTTTTTGTTTCTTGCCTCGTAAATAAATAAATAGTACAAAATGAATTATGTATGTACATACATGTATTTACTACATATAATTTTTTTTTTTTCAAATTGAAGTTGTCTAGTTTTTTATATCTATTTACTAAAGGGGTTAATAAAATAAAATTTGATTTGTTTTATTTTTCTATTTACATACCTACATACATACATCTACGTATATACATAAAAAGGTAAAAAAGCTGGTATATTCATATAAGAAACAAATGCCTTATGGCCATAGCTACTTATATAAGAAATAAGTTTCTTATATAAAATAATTGTATATAAGAAAGAAACGCTTATAAGAAACTGTTTTCGTGGATTTTTCAAGTTTCTTGTATCCGATAAATACTGTACAAATTTCTGTTTATTAGTTATAAAACATACATTTAATTACTTTTTACATCACTTACCCAAACATTTTCAATAAATTTCCTTTGTATTGATATTTTCTTCTTCCCAAACGTTCCCATAATATTCATGATAGCAAATTTCCCTACTTGGGAAATGAAAATTTTTAAGGGAATAAAAATTTCACATTTTACTCACCAGAGGGGTGATTATCATATTTTTTTTAGTAATTTTTCGAACTTCAAAAAAACTGTTTATGAAATCATACTTTGTTGATTACGTTTAATGATTTGTTTTTACTTCAGCAGTTGCTAAAAAGAACCAAATATACAAAACGTAAACAGAACTGACCCCGTGTTTTTAAGTGTTGTATTCTTTTCATTTTCAAGAAAGTGCTAGGAAATAAAAATTTTCAAGAAAAGAAGCGTTAAATCGCTATAAACCGCTGACACAGCAACATTTGAAATGTTGAAATGTCAATTTTAAATTGAAAAATTTCACTTTATGTTTTTCTACATAACCTGATTTTTTTATCGATAACTTCAACAAAAATGTTGACATCCATTTATATTAAATTACTTTTTAGGCTCAAGTTCAACCCTTGGGTTTTCACTACTTTTTAATCAATATCAATTAAGTAAAGAAAAGTAAAATTTATTTGCTAGGTGGACAACCGGCTGTTTCTGGGTAGCAAACACCCTTCATCAGCACCCTATGAACTTTGGACGTGTCAAATTTCACAATTTTGGCACAGCCGCTTTAACCACTCGGCAACCAAAGCTCACGCAATTCTACTTTCTGTTTGTATACTTAATTAACATTAACCAAAGCAATGATATTTTTGCAGTCTTGGACGATATTTGTCGTCTCAGAAGACTGTTGCTCTCTGTTTATATGAAAGCTTTTTAAAAAAAAAAAAAAAAAAAAAAAAAAAAAAAAAAAAAAAATATCATTGCTTTGGTTAATGTTAATTAAGTATACAAACAGAAAGTAGAATTGCGTGAGCTTTGGTTGCCGAGTGGTTAAAGCGGCTGTGCCAAAATTGTGAAATTTGACACGTCCAAAGTTCATAGGGTGCTGATGAAGGGTGTTTGCTACCCAGAAACAGCCGGTTGTCCACCTAGCAAATAAATTTTACTTTTCTTTACTTAATTGATATTGATTAAAAAGTAGTGAAAACCCAAGGGTTGAACTTGAGCCTAAAAAGTAATTTAATATAAATGGATTACAACACAGAAGTTCAATAACAAAATTAAAATTTACAGCAAAAATGTTGACAGTTTTGCATGTATCTTAATATAGTTGAATTCTTTGCACATACTAAATTCTACCATTACATTATATTTGCACTGGGGCCAAATCGTCGCATTCGATATCGAATGAACTATCGAGCAAAAATAATGTAAAACAAAAGCAAAATAAATAACAAACACACAGCATAAGTGACGGAATTCGTTCGATATCGAATGCGACGATTTGGCCCCTGTTCTCCAAACCTTAAACAATGCAAGAAAAATGTAGTATCATACGATTTTGCAGACTCCCCAGAGTATTTATTGAACTTTTCCTTGGTTTGATTGATGCGTTTTTTTTTCGCAAATAATATTGTTTAATGAGCACTTGATATTCACTCTTATTTTGCCATTTTTAGAAAAATCCATGAGGTTGTATGTTTTGAACAGCTGTTAAATGCAAAGAAAGTGGCAGCACTTGCTCAAAATTTAACAGTAGTATATAACAAGTGGTACTTGATCGCAACAGTGCTGCATATCATATAATTACGAGGGAAGTTCAAAAAGTTATGGGCTTATTGATGCGCCCTCTATTAGATTTTTTGTTATTTTTGAAATAAAAAAACAATACGCTTTTATAGTGCATAATATATGCATATGCATACAAACAACACTTGTAAGTGTTGGGAAACAGGGTCCAAGAATTTTGAGTTTTTTACACTTTTAAAAAATTTTTATTTCAACACTTTAGGGACTTGGCTTTCAAACTAAAGCGCAAATATTTCTTTTTCACTTGAAGCTTATCTTTCACTGTATTTTAATCGCTTTTGAGAAGGAAAAGTGCATACACATTAGGCCGGGTCAATTTGTGACATCGATATTTCGTTAGCTTTTGATGTGAGGAGAAAAAAGTTGCTCTAGGGAAATATCTAAAAAGAAAAAAATCATTTACGAGGCTTGCAACTTTGAATTATTAACCATTTTTTTTGAAGGGGAGCCCCCGTAGGAGGCGTAGTACAGGGTAGATGAGTTCAAAAACCAAATATTGGAGGAAAAAAATTGTTGGGGGTTGGTCATACATTTAACTACTCAGAATAATTTTTTCCTTTGACCTTTAATCTGTATATATTGAAAATAATATTTCAGCTTGAGGTCCTTTTTTTATATTAAAAACAAAAAAATTTCTTCAGGAACTTTTCCAAATGAAAACAATATATTGAATAAAATTTGCTGATTTGTGATTTTAATATAAAAAAAAGGCCTTGGTCATACATTTAATTACGCCTGTTATTAAAGGGGGGAGAGGGTGTCGATGAATTGCATTATCAGGGGGCCCAAAAACGGGTACCTAATCAGCTCCAGGGTACCCGTAGAAAAGTCAAATGCATGACTAAACCCCAATATATTTTTTTCTCCCCAATATCTTTATCGAATACACAGACCCCACAGCACGCCCCCTCTATAGGAAAATATATTAAAAAAATTTAAAATCTCACGTCTCGCTAATGACTTTTTTGATATGTTGTAATGGAACTTTTTTTTCTCATCGATGGCACAATATCCATTGCTAAGCCGACCCTCCCTAATACACATACACTGCGCGAACTTTTATGCCTTCTAATTGCTTATACAACTCCTCTATTTGTTTATATAATTTATCTATTTTACGCCAACTTTTTCTTTATACAAATTTTCTTGTTTAATGATAAAAGCTTTTCTATTCACCCTGGCTTGCTTTTATATAACAAAAGTGTGTGAAAAGTGACATAAAATTGTGTGGAAAATCTTTACCCTCCATAAACGCTTAATTCTTTTAACAAAGTCGGTTTCAAGGCAAAAAAGCTTAAGCAAAAAAAAAAAAAACCCCGCTTGAAAAGTTAAATAAAAGCTTTGAGTCTCTGAATTCCCGCTGGCAAAAGCTTTCCAAGACACACACAAACAAATGTGTGTGTAAATAATTTGTTTGTGCCAATGTAATATTTAATGCTAATTTGATGAACTTCCTGATTACACAGCCTTAAATGCTTCACTCAGTTCTCTTCTCTGTTAAAATCAGCCGCTGGAAAAATGCAAACAATCGCCTGCCTGCCGTTCTTA
Organism: Sturmia bella; assembly: GCA_963662145.1. Classification (NCBI taxonomy): domain Eukaryota; kingdom Metazoa; phylum Arthropoda; class Insecta; order Diptera; family Tachinidae; genus Sturmia; species Sturmia bella. The sequence continues at coordinate 24,287,424 of OY759172.1, forward strand.
ACCAACTGGCCGAAAACTTTTTCCGCAAAATATAAACACAGCTGGCCAAACCCCCCGAAACTTGCTTTATTCGCTTTCAAAGTTCCACTTTTTCTAAACAAAACAAAAACTCATACTTATTTACCAAAATTAGTATCACCATCGGCCTACGAACCGGTGCCTGGCTGGGTGGACAATCTCAATGGACCCACCGGCTTAATGGTAGGGGCTGGCAAGGGCGTCATACGTTCGATGCTAATCGATACCCGCTACAAGTCTGAGGTAATACCAGTGGATTATGCCATCAATGGTTTGGTCGTCATACCGTACGAGTTCTGCTCCAATCCACGGTAGTTTTACTTTTCTTTAAAGAAATATTTTCCTCATCATTTCATATAATCAAATTAATTACAAAAAAAAACAACCACTTTGCAGTCCCGAAGAGGTGCCAGTTTATAATATCACTTGTGCTGAGAGACGTAAAGTACCGTGGGGCGCTGTTATTGAATTGAGTAAAAAAATTGGCTACCAATATCCCATGGAAACCGGTTTGTGGTATCCGGATGGCTGTATAACCACAAACCGTTTGCATCATCAAATCAATGTCATACTCTTTCACTGGCTACCGGCCTATTTTATAGACTTTTTATTGTTCTTGTTGGGTCAAAAACGTTTGTAAGTTTTTGAATTCTCAATAACTTGCTAATTACTTACAAGAAGCGCTAAAACTATTTCATGTCTTCGTCTAGGAAGCAGTTAGTACTTTTTGAGAAAGAAATCGTTCTTTGTTCGAGGATTCTTTTCTCAAAAAGTACTTTTCTAAAAGCCCTTGTGCTTTTTTTTGTTCTAAAAACTACGCATTTTCGTATAATGATATTTTTATTGAGTTTTCTATATAAAATCAATTCATGAATTGCATGGTATTAGAAATTACAAAGAAAGGACCTGGTGCGAGTTGTAGATCGACTTGAGTAGATGCTTTTCCCATTTTTAGAAATTCAACTACATCTGTAATAATACCATTATTGGGACGAAATAATACCATTATTGGTACGTTGTGGCAACTTTTTCACCGTATTCGAAAGAGGAGATTTTAGACTTCCTCAGAAATACATCGATTAAAAACACAATTGCGAGAAAATTAAAAAAATAAATTTTAAGCTTTAATTTCGTGGACATATGCTTACAGCCATTCCATGTTCACTAGGCAAAATGAACCTGTGGTTTCGCTCCCTTAAAACCGATTGCGAACCTCAGTGTTCGTAGAGTTTTTACACCCCTCGTCCATTCTCCGAAACGGTAAGAGCTAAAGAGCTGAAATTTTCACAGAATATTGTTGCACCTTGCCGCTACAACAACAGTTACTAAAAACAACAACAAAGCGAAAACTACCAGGTGTCCCCATACAATGAAAAGTTACAATTAGCTATAACTCTCGAACCGTAAAAGATAGAAAGCTGAAACTCGCACAGTGTATGTAATTATAGATGCTCTACAACTACAACTACTAAAGACAACAATAACTGAAAAATTACCAGGTGTCCCCATACAACCTAAAGCAACAATTAGCCGTAGCTGTTAAACTGTAAAAGACAGAGAGCTGAAATTCGCACAATGTATGTCTTTACATATGCCCTACAACAACAAATGCTAAAAACAACAACATGTCGAAAACTACCAGGTGTCCCTATACAACGTAAAGTAAAAAATTAGCCGTAACAACCAAACTGTAAAAGAGATAGAGAGATGAAATGTGCACAATATATGTACTCACATATGGCCTACAATAACAAATGCTAAAAACAACAACAAGTTGAAAACTACGAGGTGTCCCTATATACAACGTAAAGTAACAATTAGCCGTTACTCTCGAACCGTGAGAGGCACAGGGATGAAATTTTTACAACAACAGCTGTAAAACTACCAGGTGTCTCTTTACAACGTAGAGTAACAGTTATAACTCTCGAAGCCGAAATTCGCACACTGTATGTATTCCCAGATGCCTTACAACAACTACAAGTCATATATCCTTTAGCATATGTAAGTTTTCTATACATACATTGCACATACGCACGGAACTCTAAGTGTGTGCGAGCCAGCCTCGTACTTGACTGAATTTATTATTATTTGATGCGAATTCCAGCAAAAACTTCGCCTACCAAATAATTAGTGATCAGAGAACGTAATAGCAAATACTTACATTTCTGATTACAGAAGTACATGTTGTTGTTCACGATGTCCCAAAAGTAAAGCACTTACACTTTTTAAATGTGTAATTAAAATTAAAAAATTAAAAGGTTTCATGCTTACAAAAGTAGCGGAAATCATTACTTTCGAGGAATATAAAAATGCATATACAAACAATTTTAAAAGTAATTTTTTTATTGCTTTTATGTAATTATCTTCTACCTTATTTTCTTTTCATATTTGATTTTGTATTGAAAAGTTCTCCGTTTGCCTCTGGTGGGTTTTAAATCACCATCGTAATAATTAGAATAAAAAGGTACAACAAGCAATTCAAATAGATGTTGTGTTGTACTCTGCTATTATTTATTATTTTTGTACGAATTTAGCATGATTTTTAATCAAATTTTGCTCATGCCAATTTTAGTTCCCAAACATCAGTTGAACGCAAAAAAAAAATTAATATAAAAATAATTTTTTATATTTGGCCCTTCTGGGATGCGAACTCGGTCCTCTTGGCTTAATAGTTGACGCTGTATAATAATGTGTTATATAACAAACAGAATACGTTATAAAATGCATACAATGTACTGCAAAAAGTGGCCGATATACCTATAAATATATGTAGTTACAATGTAATGCAGGCAATAAGTATTTGCTAGATAAGTTAAAAGTGAAGTTTTCGGTGGTAGGCTACAAATATTAGTTACTAAAAATGAATTGTTCTTTTGAGTAATTTACAAAAAAGGTATTCTATTTTATCTAAAATATGCATTTATAGTTTCCGATTTTTTGCTAATGCTTGGTCAAAACTAATTATCATACCATTTTAATATACATTTAATGTTTTTCAAATAAAATATGATCAAAGTCCATATATAACCTGATATTAGTTACACATTCATATATAAAGGCTTTTAATTACACTTTGGTGTAATTGCACTTTTTGGCACAGCCGAATATAGCACTCTTACTTGTTTGCGTTTCATTTATCAAGCCCGGCAAGTAAAATACTTATTATCTATTATTACGTTTATACGTACTGCTTATTCGCGAATAAAATTATTGTGAATAGAAAAATTTGGCGTATAAACAGTAAATAAAATTTTTATTTGTGAATAGCTGGGTCACGAAAACAAGTACTGATCAAAAAGCTATTCGCAAATAAAACACAAAAAGTTGCCACTTTTTTTGTTTATCGGTTTTAAAGTTTTCTTCGATGTGGCACACGTACGATCGTATGACGGAAAGGAAATAATTTACTAAAAATTGCACGAAAGCAAGTCTGCGCCTTCTTCTTTCATCACTAGCGATTACAAAAGTTGCATGCCTTTCGTTGAACCGTTCTTGTAATATTTTGTGGCTTTTCTGCATTAATTGAATTGTAAGAAACATCATAGTTTTTTGTTTCTCCATTATTATTTTATGCGTTGAACTGTATAATGTTGACCTTTAATATAAATAAAACATTATTATTTTAGTAATCACGTTTTTTTTTCTGAACATATGTTGTGCTTAACAGTGTTACCAATTAGTTACATTTTTAGCATCTGGCTTCACCAAAAAATACAAATTTTCTGCATTCGCATTGACGCATAAACAGTAGCGGTACTCAGCGTTTGGTGGGTTTTTAATTGCGACTATTTGCATTTGCGATTCTATTGCCACTAATATTGCGCACCCTTTTTAACAACTTTGCAAACTTTATTGCACTGCAAATAAATTAAACAGCTGATAAATTAATACACAATTTTTAATTTTTCACGTTTTATTTTTTGGTAATTGCTGTTGGCTCCATCTTTTTAAAATGTCAGCTGTTCGAGTGTCAGTGTTGCAAACGCAATACTCATGCGAAAAAAGCAACACGTAATTAGCGGTGCGTAAATGCAAAAATATTGCGAGTGCAACCTTGTGTATGTTGTTGTTGGGTTGCAAAGAAAAAGCAACGATTTTTTGCATTCGCACTTACGCAAGACATTTGCACCAAATTATGAACTGCGCTAGTGAGTTATTTGTATGCGAATAGGTTTTAGTTGTGAATAGGCTGCGTTTAAACGTAGTATATATTAGAGAAGATAGTAATGTTTTGAGCTTTACACTAAGATTTAGCATGAAACAGTGTTGCATGGCGAATCTTGCGGAGTGCGAGTTCCAAATGAAAGAATGAATTTCTGATTATTCTCAAGTAAATGTTTTCTAAATTATAGCGTACAATTAAAAACATTAACTAAAGAAGGAAAGGGCATTTTTAGCTGGGGTACAGCTAACTGTATCTTCATGTGATTTTTAAACTCTGAACCTCGCTGAGGAGGAGTCTAAATCCTTCTCTTGGCAACATTGCCTTAAATGCGAAATTCGGAAGATATTTTTTCGAGAAAGAAAGGTAGCAAAAAATGGTATTTTAGATTTTTTTTAAATGGCAAAATCATCTACTCATGTGTCGGCCTACAGCCCACAGTATAGTTGATTTCGAAATTACTTATTCCACTTCTTCTTCATGTAATATGTTCACATGTGTATTCATATTCTTCTGGTCTTTCAATCAGTATGATTCGCGTACAAAATCGCGTACAAATCGGTTTAAATGTTTTGCAATTCTTCACCATGCGTGGCTGGTGTTTTAAGTCTCAGGATTATGAGTCCTTGTGGAAAAAGTTGACAAATGCCGATAAAATTATGTAAGAATTCGCTGGAGTGAATTTTAAAGATTATAATTATTGGATAATATCTTTTTTTCACTAAACAAAGATTCAACATGAATATGGACACTGATGAGGATATTGAAGAGTACATGACATCTTGTGTACAGGGTGGTCGTCAGTACTTGATGAAAGAGTCGCCTGATACTTTGCCCAAAGCAAGAAGACAGCTGAAGTTGTAAGACTTTTGTATTTCATATGAAAAATTTAATTATATTTTGACTTGCGTGTTGTACATTTTTAGCATGTATTTTTTGGATCGTGCTTGCAAAATATTCTTTGTGGGCTTTCTCTGTTATTGGACTTATAACTTTGTTATGCCCATTTTAGCTGCTTAAAACCAAAAATGTGTTGTTTTATTTATTTTAAGGCTTTTTTGTGCAAAAGGGTTGCTAATTTTAAGAATTCTTATTGTATGAATATTTAAAAATACTTAAAAAAAAAAGAACAGACTTCAGAAATGTTCACATTAATAAAGCGTAAAATTAATACCAATTTATTTCATAACAATTTATTTATGTATGGCATAGAGAGTTCAAGAATAATTTCGGAAAGTGACATGTAGTGAAGACAGGTGATTGCAGCAGATACAGCATTGTGAAAAAATCTAACTCGACCAAATTACCCGGGAGTAATTTAAAAGTAATTTCATTTTAAAATAATTATTAACCATTTTTGGTTTAAAAATAGACCTTAATGTTTTCGGTCTTTTTCAGCCGTCTATAAGCCGCCGACATTTCGTTGACGGCATATAGACGGCTGAAAAAGTCAGAAAACATTAAGGTCTATTTTTAGACCTAAAATAATAAATTTCAATTGGCTCTTATAGCGAATAAATGAAATTCATTTTTGAACAATTATTAACCGATCAGTTTTGTGTGGAAGGTTTTTGTTGTCGATCTACATATTTCCGATAGAAAGCTCATCAATAAGTTATCGACACATGAAAAATGTTTTATGTTTTTGCTAAATTTTTTGTACCAGGTTTGCCTTTTATGTTGCGGGATTCGGCAATACTAGTGTTATAATTTGGCAACTGACAGCTCTATCATAAAATTGGAAATTTTTGAGGTTATACGTACTCAAAGCGTTTTGACATACGAGCGCTGTTTGTATTGTTTACAGTAACTTAAAAGATTCATTTTGGCCCAAAAATGGAAAATTTTTACAACTTTTCACGGGGATGAACTTAACTCAATTTTTGGCGATGAGCCTCCATCAAGGACCAGTGTTTATCAATGGTATGGTGCATTCAATCCTGGTTGTAGTTCACTCCAACACGAATTTCGCAAAGGTCGTCCAAAATCAGTTGTTGTTGTTGTTCCGAAAACCATTAATGCTGGGCGCGAACTGATATCGCAAGATCGTGATGTGCCCTGTCAAGAGATTTAGACGGCCTTGGGCGTTAGCGGGACCAGCATACATTATATTCAATAGTGCGTAAACATTTGTTCTCGTTGGATCCAACATAATTTGTCAATAGCCCAAAAGAAGACTCTTGTCGGCTGATCGAAACACGTCTGACACCGTGGCAATACTGATGAATAGTGGATTAAGGCGTATGAGCCCGAAAGTAATCGAAAGTCTGGCTAAGGGTGTTTCAAGATGAGCAAAATCCAACAAACGTTGTTCGCGCAGGAAGCACGTCCAAACAAATAGTCACTCACCGGTTTTTTGGATAAACTGGGCATGTCGCCACTGTAGCACTAGAACAACGCAGAACAGTCAATGCTGAGTGGTATACAATAATTGTTTTGCCAGTTGTAAAAAATGTTGAAGCGAATTTGGCTGCGGGCACCTGTAATAGATGCGCCTTAGTTTTTAGTGAGCTCATTGCCCAAAACTCGTCGAACGCAAGTGTTGCTTGTTGATACCAAGGCGAATCAAGTACAGGTGGTCGCAGTTCAATTCGCTTCAACATTTTCTCTCGAGACGTCATACATTTTGTTGCCGTTTGCTATCAGCTTTGACAACTCAGAAGATAAAATCGTGGAAAAATTTCGAAGCGAATTGGTATGCGGGCACCTGTAATGGATTCGCCTTGGTCGATACTAACTCTGCGAGGTCTCTTAAAGACAGTGGTGACCCAAAGCCAAATTATATGTATTAATTTCTGTCCAAAATATATTCAAGTTGTGATGTGCTTAAATTAAAACAATCGTGAGCAACAATGACATATACATATACTCGTAATAACTGGAAATGGAAGTCCCCGAAAAATCTGCCAAAATCCCCAAAGCATAAAAATCATCACGTAGGAATTCCTCAATGCCCAACAAAAATTTGTTATCCCCATTTTGGAAAATATATCGCCGATTTAGGGACAAATCCCCTAATCTGGCAACACTGTTTAAAAAAATACAACTATGAACGATTATTGCTTCCAGGGGTCAGGTCACTCTGATATTAATCTTCGCTTTACTGATTTTTTGTTTTCTCTAAATTCTTTCCCATAAATTCGAGAATTCTTTGTAAAAACTTATTTACTATTGTTTATATGCCGATTTGCATACAAAGCACTTTAGTTGCTTTGCATTATATTAGTAATGTTTTAAAGCATTATTAAAAGAAAACAGACACACACACACACACAAACTTATTTTATTAAGTGAAGTGAATCAAAAAGATTTCGATAACTTCAAATATTGCAAATATAAACCAAAAAAAAAAAGAGGCATTATGCACATAACAATATGAAACGCAGTATACTTACAACAAACACTAATAAACATCACAACACCAACTAAAAACACACAAGTAAACTCCCTCATACATCCCAGCAAACATATTCACATCAACATAACTAATACTTACTAAACACTCGATTGCTTAAGATAATAAGAAATTTGAATTTAAACTCTGATTACAATATATCAATCAATGAGTTTAAATTGTTTAACACAAAACTGAGCTTTAACCCACACATACACACACCTCACACACAAAAGTGAAAAAATCGAAAAAAATAATAAAATTGACCATCATAACATCCTTAACAGATCATGTAAGTTATTTATAGAATTTTTAAATTAAATTTAATATCCTCAAATCGAATTAAATAACGCTCTTGAATATTTCTTCCAAACGAATTGAATTGAACAATTTTTGATCTGAAGTATCGCCTGCGGCTTATGAACCTTTACGGGGTTGGGTGGATAATTTGAATGGTCCCACTGGTCTTATGATTGGTTGCGGCAAAGGTGTCATACGTTCAGTTCTGGTAGATGAGAAGAACAAAACGGAAATAATACCAGTTGATTATGCCATTAATGGTCTCATTGTGATACCCTACGAATTTAACAAGGACAAAAGGTAAGACATTTTATTTTCTGGTGAAGTATAGAGTATTAGAGTACCGAGTACTGAGTATTTCTACTTTTTGTTTTTTTGATGCTCAATACTCAAAAGCAGTTACTCAATGCTTTCAGATTTGCACTTTTTAGCCAAACTCAACAGAAAATTCAAAATAAAATGGAATTTTATTTGAAAATCATCCCTGTTAGAAACCTCAAAAGCATCAGTTTCGAATTAAAGTTGGAATGGTAATAAAAAAATAATATTTTTTTAGTTTTTCTTTCCTTAACAATTTTCGATCTACATACATATTTCAGATGCATATGTACATACTTCAGGTACACATGTACATATGTACATGTTATGCTAGGAACACAGCTGGGACGAACGACGAATTTTTCTCGGCGAATATTCACCGTCAAAAATAAAACACATTGGTGTATGTGAAAATGCACACAGTCACAGCGTCGGTCGAAATTCGTTGTACGCGGGGAACTTGAAATAGATTTATTTCTATTTCTTAAGCTAGGTATAGACGATTGTACGATCTTACAATGTTGTCAGAAAATTTATAGAATATTTTTAACCAATCGTGAGAATTTACAATTTCTTCCTGACAATATGGTAAGCGAAAGCATTGGCAGGCCACCTACCTAACAATTAATTGTCAGTTAACTGTCAATCGTCTGAACACTTTGGCATCATCATTGCTAGTACATTGTCAGGCATTGGCATATTGTAAGATGCATAAATTCTCAACACCTTGCAGTGGCGTCATTGTCAGAGTAATGACAAGGAATAATAAAGAAAAATGTGTGTGTCCGAAAGGGAGAGAAAAAAAAATGGGAGTACTAGAGATAAAAAGTTGCAGAAAAGAGATTAAAAAAATTAAAAACATGGTTATTGAGCGAGAAAAATAAAGAATGAATAATGGCATGTGTGGGGGTGTGTGTGTATATATATATTTTGATAATGACAATTGGCTGGCAATTTTTGATACGTAGAAAATCTTACATCCGTGTAAGCTGACAATTTTCGTTGGTAGCTAAATTTATTGTCAGGCAATTGTCTGGCAATGAAATTGTAAGATTTTCTTGCAATTGTCTGAACTGATTATTCTCTTATTGCTGACAATTTTTTATTTCTAGTAGATTGCCAGCACGTTGTTAGGTCTTACAATATTGTAAGATCCGACAACCGTCTATACGAAGCTTTACGCCGGCGTTTTAGTTTTCAAGTGTTTTAGTAAAAACAAATAATTTTTACTTTAATAGTTTTAATTTTATGTGCTAAGCTTTCACGTTTTGCATTTAAAATAAAAAGCCAATATATATGTAGATTATAAAACATGTTTGTAGTGTTTAATTTTTTGTTTTTGGTAGTGCTAAATTATTTAGCAACCAATTTTTTTTAATAAGGTCACCCCATCAGCTGTTCAACTATAATAAGCACAGAATACTTATTATGTCTGTGATAATAAGATAAAACTAAAAAAACTGAGAAAATGAATACAAGTCAAATTATAATTGAAAATGTTAAACTTCATGAATGCTTATATAATCTGGGATCATGTTCATTATTTTAATTATTTTTACAAAATTTGAAATTCTTTGATTCATTTAATTTTTTTTTATCTTTAAACAAACAATAAACAACTTTATTAATTATATAAGATGTTTTTGTTTTTCGTCGTTACTGTGCTTCATACTACGACAAATTTACACAGCGAATTTTAACCGGCGTATTCGTCGTGTTGGGCGAAATTCGTCGTTCGTGCCAGTTGTGTTCCTTGCATTATTTAGATGTTTAAAAACCCGTTAAAAGTACTGAATAGTATTGAGTACCCAAATGAAAAGTATCGAGCATCATTGAGTAATGAAAAGTAGTGCAATTTATCAGCCTTAGGGCAATGCTTGTAATTTTTTCGGCTTATGTGTTCTTTCCAGGTAACAAACAAGCGACTTGCCTAGAAATTTTATATGAAAAGCACTAAAATTTCTGAACAATTTCTATACAAATTTTACAGACAAGTCGCTGGCTGGAAACTACATATGTACATATGTACATTAAGCTTCTTTTTTTTCATACCGCCCAAAAACCTAACACAATTATTTATAATTTTATGCATAATATAGACCTGCTGAAATCCCTGTTTATAATATAACCAATGCTGATCATCGTAAAATAATGGGCGGCACACTCGTGGAAATGAGCAAACGCATTAACAAGGAATATCCTTTTAATGCGGGCCTGTGGTATCCTGAGCCAACAGTCACAACAAATAAATTATATCATCAGATAAACGTGATGCTGTTCCATTGGTTACCTGCTTATTTCATTGATTTTCTTCTGCTGGTATTCGGGCAAAAGAGATTGTAAGTATTTAACTATCTATGGATGTGTGTTTGTGTGTGTGTGTGAGTTTAAGTGAAACAAGATTATCACAAAATTCTTTTCGATTTCTTTCTTGATTTTTTTTTTGTCAAAACTACTTTATATGAAATGTATTTGTGTTTAAACAGACACTCTTCTGACACCATATGTATTTAATTTAAAAACATTAGCGCCAAAAGAAATAAATGCTGAAGAAATAAAACCGCAACTGTTTGATTAGCTCGTTATTAATGAAAAAAATCATTCAAATAAGGACGAATTTGGAGTCAGGACGAATAGTGAGCTATAAATTCAAGAATTGCTGCAAGTAACTAGCCCTGTGGAAATTGGGAGAGTGAAAGTTGTATTTTTTTAAATATATAATATTTATTTGATCTTCTTAATTATTTGAGAAAACTATTTATTACAGCTTCAGATCGTTTTTTATATAAACAAGTTTTTATTTACAATATTATTCAATATTTCGATAACAATTTGTTATCATCTTCAGGATAATAATTGTTATAACAATTATTATCCTGAAGATGATAACAAATTGTTATCGAAATATTGAATAATATTGTAAATAGAAATTATCCTGAAGATGATAACAAATTGTTATCGAAATATTGAATAATATTGTAAATAAAAATTTGTTTATATAAAAAACGATCTGAAGCTGTAATAAATAGTTTTTTCAAAGTTGTATTTTTTTTTTTTTTTTTTTTTTTGTTCGGAACAGAGCACTTATATCAAAATTGTGAACAAGAATTCAAAATATTATCATGACTTCATAATATTTTCTTCTGTTCCAGGCTAAAAGTTGATTCTTAGTTCGAAATTAATTAATATCTCCAGCGGCCGTCACATTTAATAGTAAAAATCATGTTGCTCTTGCACACATTAATCCCCGATTTTTGACTTGGAATTTAAATACAAAATTAGTAAATTTTCCTTAAAATTTAAGTTGGATTTAAAATAGCTTTCTGTTTTACAGTCTAAAATTATTTTTGGTAATTAATTGTAATAAAAGTGCGGCAGCACATTGTAAGTGTCAAAAAATTATCGATAACTCAATAAAAAACAGCTGTTTAAACAAATTTGGAAGCAAGTGAAATTGTGAAAAGAAAATAATAAATTGTTTTGTAAAAATTATTAAAATGAGTGATAAAAGGACTCCCCATTTCACTGCCACAGAAGTTGATTACCTTCTGGAAATAATAAAAAATCAAATTATGAATCAAACAAAAAGAAAAAAACATGTGCAATTTTCTCACCCCCTAATTCATAAAAATTATAACAGGCTCATAAAACTGTTATTTGTTATTTATTGTATGGAAAATCTGTCAAATAAGAGCTTTATAAACTTGTTATAATTTTTATGAATTAGACGGTTAATTTGCAGAACAAAACCAAACTGTCAAAATCATATGGCAGTACAAGAAACTTAAATCGATTTTAAATGGGCATGGCAGGCCGTTTACGGTTGATTTAAATAGCAACTGTTTGACTCAATTTTGTATTAAAATCAAATTTAAATTGAAATGGCATTTAAAATCCCAGTCGAAAATTGGGGGTAAATAGTTTTAATTGATAAATTTAAAGATTTTAAAAATTCACACAATACACAAGCATTTAGTTAATCTGTTTTATCTCCTGTTTTCTTTTATTAATAACTTGTGATTATATTTTTACAGCATGATTAAAATACAAAAGAAAATTGCTACTGGCCTGGAGGTTTTACAATTCTTCACTTTGCACGCCTGGTGTTTTAAATCAAATAATTTCAGTGCCCTATGGAATAATTTAACAACAAAAGATAAAGCGATGTAAGTTGTTTGATAAATCTTGTACATATTTATTTTAATGTTGATTGATTAACACAAATGAAAAATGCCTCAACAGCTTTAACATGGACATGGATGCCAAATTAACTGAAGAAGAGTATTTAATTCATTGTGCCAAGGGGGCACGTCTTTTTATATTAAAAGAAAAATTGGAGGATTTACCCAAAGCAAGATTTCATTTGAAAATGTAAGTAGCAAAAGAATTTGTAAAATAGTTTATAATATAAATTAGTGTATGGCAGAGTGGTTCTAAACATGATAAAGGGTCCGCCAAATAAATTTTTTTTTTGAAAACGGCACAAAACATTGAGAGTAGTTTCGGCTGTGTGGCACATAGCGCCGTCCTAGTGAAACCAAATGTTGCCAATATCCTCCCCTTCAATTTTTGTGAACAAAAATTCGTTCAACATGGCTCGATAACGATCGCCATTGACACTGTAACGGCAACTCCTTGCTCATTTTCGAAGCAAAATGGCCCAATTATGCCTCTCGTGATGACTCGTTTGGGTGCATCGACTTTCCAATGCATGCATGCGGGTTTTCTGTACCCCAAATGCGACAATTTTGCTTGTTTACATAACCGACAAGATCAAAATGAGTTCATTTGAAAAGATATTTTGTTTTTTCTGGCAAAATCGGCATCTTCTGTAAGTCGATCGCAGGCCAACTTATATTCGTTTAGCGGAAGGATAAAACTAATTATCTGTCAAATCAGACAAGAGCCAAGTGTTACCATTCATGAAATAAGCACTAGTTGAAAAAAAAAAAAAACGTTAGATGGCGAACCCTGTACAACTAATAAGACAATCGTTTCCCTAAAATAAGAACAACTTCCCTAGACCTTACAAATGTTTTCTGTCTTTTTCAGTCGTCTATATGCCGCCGACATTTCGAAAAAAAAACAGAAAACATTTGTAAGGACTATTTTTGAAAATGATTTAATACATTTCAATTGACTCCTTAAGCAAATAAATAATTAAGTTCATACTTGAATATTCAAAAAACTTTCATTTTTTGAGACTTTCAAAAATTCAAATCTTAGCAACCGATGGTAACTCGTTGCAAAGAAAAGTAAAGGAGTTGCAAAACGAAAAAGTGTTTACTGTGTTTACCCCCCATTTACACCCCGCCAGTGCAAGGGCAAGTAGCTCAATACATTGATAATTTTTTACTAATACAATCATACTTCTCCAAGTTGCGAGCTCACTTGCAAGATATTTTGATTGCCAGTAATTTTTTTTTTACTTGCATGCCGGTAAAATGACAAAAAGCAAACAGTGTTACCATATAAGGATTACACTTTAATTTTTCACTTTAAAAATTTTCAAAGAAACGATTTTTAATACATTACTTTTTGATCTTAAAAACCGAAAAATAAAATAAAATAAAATATAAAAAATTAATTAAAATGTGGGCTTTATCGATTTGTAATGTAAATTCACTATTTATATTATTATAGTAATTTGTTTTCACAATACTGGAGGTCATGGAGACGGACAACAACAGAACACAACAAAAGCAAAAAATAGCGTTTGTGTTGTGTATTAAGACATTTCTTCAAAGTACAGTAGACTCGCGAAAATGTGAACTAATTTTTACCGAGGGTGTTCACGTTTTAGATTGGATTTTTTTTACATGAAAATATGTTGATAGTCAGTATGCAGAACCGTTTAAGCCTATAATCATATGGCAGTTGTTCTTATTTTAGGGAAAAGGTTGCCTTATTAGTTGTATCATGAGACGAACTATATGACTTATAATTGTTAATAATTTCATCAGACTTTCTAGTTCGACTTTCAATCCTCCAAATTGAGAGAAAGATTTTTTTTGTGATAAAATTAAACTATTGAATTTTGTATTTGATGTTTAATCCTTTTTAATTTACTTTATTTTCAGTCAATACGTGGTCGACCGAGTTTGCAAAACTCTAATTGTGGTTTGTCTCTCTTACTACCTGCTTAAATGGACCGGTGTTTTGGAATGCTTTCAATAAAAATTAGTTTTAGTTATTAAGAATATATACATACATATATACTCGTATATACACGAGCACATACATTATAATTTTGATTACATTGGCTGAGTTTACAAGTCAACATCAAACACAATAAAAACAAAACAAATCTCACTCAAAAAAAAAAAAAAAAAACAATATGAAAATAAATTACTCAGTTTAAGGTTCCAATTTTCCTAACACAAGTTATTTGCAACAAGTCTAATTAAATTTTATTAAATCTTTTGAACTTGATTTCATGTTCGCACCGAGCAAGTTTCAAATGAAATTTCTTCAACATTGCGATTGGCAACACAGGCCGAATTTCCATGTACAAATGAGAAATCACAACGGATTGCCAACAGCAGGCAAGTGTGTACCAGCTTTCGCAGTGCTCCCAGTATTTTTTAGACCTTGCAATCTTGCAACTCTATCGTAAAGTTGAACATTTCTGAGGTTATACGTACTCAGCACGTCTTTACAGTAATGCTAGGAACACAACTGGGACGAACGACGAATTTTTCGCTGCGAATATTCGCCGTCAAAAATAAAACACATTGGTGTATATGAAATTGCACACAGTCACAGCGTCGGTCGTAATTCGTTGTACGCGGCGAACTTGAAATAGATTTATTTCGATTTCTTACGGCAGCGAATGACGACCAAATCAGTACCATGTGGCCATGGTGGTTTTAGTTTTCAAGTGTTTTAGTAAAAACAGTTAATTTTTACTTTAATAGTTTTAATTTTAAGTGCTAAGCTTTCACGTTTTGCATTTAAAATAAAAATCCAACATATTAGATTATAAAACATGTTTGCGGTGTTCAATTTTTTGTTTTTGGTAATGCTCAATTTTTTAGCAACCAATTTTTTTTTAATAAGGTCACCCCATCAGCTGTTCAACTTTAATAAGATGAAACTAAAATAATTGAGAAAATGGATACAAGTGAAATTATAATTGAAAATGTTAAACTTCATGAATGTTTATATAATCTGGGATCATGTTCATTATTTTAATTATTTCTACAAAATTTGACATTCTTTGATTGATTTAATTTAATTTTTTTTTTTTTCTTTGAACAATAAAACAATAAACAACTTTATTAATTATAACAGATGTTTTTGTTTTTCGTCGTTATTGTGCTTCATACGACGAATTTACACAGCGAATTTTAACCAGCGTAGTCGTCGTATTGGGCGAAATCCGTCGTTCGTCCCAGTTGTGTTCTTAGCATAACTTATAAAAGATTCAGCTAGAATGGAGTTAAAGCGTGAACATATTTTGCGACTACTTTTCTGCAACTTTCGACGTAGATTAACTCAGCAACAGTGCAAAGACGAAGTTCATTACATTTTTGGCAATGTAGCTCCATCAAGGACCAGTGTTTACCGATGGTGTGGTGAATTCAATCGTGGTCGTAGTTCACTCCCAGACGAATTTCTCGAAGGTCGTCTAAAATCACTTGTTGTTCCCAAAACCATTGATGTTGGGCGCAAACTGATATTCCAAGATCGGCATGTGAACTATCGTGAGGTTGAAACATTTCGTTGATGCTAATCAACTTATCAGTAGACTTGAAAAATTCTTAAAAGTTTGTTTGAAACTGAGCTACTTATTCCATAATTCCCATGAACAAAATGAGAATCAGAAATGTTCAAACAAACCTCTAACACAGTAAACATTTCTTTTTTCGTTATTCAACTCTTTTACTTTTCTTTGCAACCTTCTATACAACGAGCAGTTAAGTTTCAAACATTCTTTTAAGAATTTTTCGAGTCTACTGATGATGAGTTGATTAGCATCAACGAAGTGTCAGCGGCATATAGAAGACAGACGGCTGAAGAAGACAGAAAACATTTGTAAGGTATATTTTTGGACCTGAATGAATTGCCCAATTCACAAGCTGGTCGTATCTTTGTTAAGTTGTATCATTAGAGAAAATTTCAAACACAATTCTTAAAGAAAAACATAAATTGTTTGAAAATTTATTTGAATTTAAAAAAATTGTGTTTAAAATTGCCTCTCCAAATACCACATAATAACAATACGACCAGGTTATGAATTGGGCAAATATATTACAGTTACGAGTATTTCCGCTTAATTAAGTTTCTAAAAATGCACGACATTTGACGCAATTAAACGGGAACTCAATTAAGCAATACTCGGTTAATTGAATCGCCGACGCAATTAAACGAAAATCGCTTAATTTAGCAATATGTGCAATAAAGCGAAACATCCATGTGTAGATGGAAAATAAAACTCATTTCTTTAGTTGAAAATTTGTTTAGGTTCAATAAAACAAAACAAAAATCAGGTACGCTCATCGTTTAATGTTTATAAAGGAACAGCACCATGACCTTTTTGCTGCAAAATAATTTGTTTACGTTTCTGGAGCAAAAAAAAATTAAGTAGACGGAATCAATTAAGCGAAACATTTGCTCTTAATTTGCGAAACAATTAAGCGGGTGTTGCAATTATATGGGTATTTTAACATAGACAGGTATACTGAATGATTTCGTTCCATGACGTATAGTGCATTAAAGCGGGAAACTCAATTAAGCGGAAATAACTGCATAAATTTGACCAAACAAATGAATAAAACAAAACCTGAATTTGTAACAAAGATTATAAAAATATGATATACGGAAAAATCCAGTACCAAAAAAATTATTTTTCACTACTTTAGGTCTACAAAAAATAGACCATAATGCTTTCTGTCTTTTTTCAGCCGTCTATATGCCGCCAACATTTCGTTGCTGCTAAACAACTCATCAGTAGACTTTAAAAATCTAAAAAGAATGTTTGAAGCCCAACTACTTATTCCAAAATTCTCATGAACAAAACGAGAATCAGAAATGTTCAAACAAATCTTTAGTACAGAAAACATTTTTCAGTCTTGCAACACCTTTACTTTTTATAGCACTTCCTTGCAACAGGTGACCTTTGGTTACCAACAACTTGTATAGCATTAAGGTCTATTTTTTTTAGACCTAAAGTAATAAGTTTCAACTGGCTCTTATAGCGAATAAATAATTAAGTTCATTGTTAAAACTATTTTTCTTCAATAACTTCCTGGGGATTTTCGCGAAATTTGTATCCCCAATCACAAGAGAAATCTCCTGTTTGGGAACAAATCGCCAAAATTGAGAAAACTTTTATCATTTTATCTCTTTTGCTCTATAAACTCAAAATTGACTCAAGTAACTTGTGCTGTTAAAAAACGGCCACAACGATTGTGATCTTTTCATTGCAGTCTCTTCAAATACCACGATAAGGCTTGTGGACTCAGCCTTATGTATGTTAACTCTCATAAATTTTAATTATAAAAGGGTTATGTATTTAAAGTTAATTGAATAAAAAATGTATAAAAAGAAAAACAATATTTTTCCAAAGTGGTTTTACTAATTGCCCTCTTGCAAACCACAAAATCTGTCTAAATACTAAAATGTTGTAAAATTTTCAACATCTAGTAACGCCTGCTTATCAAGAACCTTTACCTGGCTGGGTGGACAATCTAAATGGCCCAACTGGCGTTATGATTGGCGCTGGCAAGGGCGTGATACGTTCCATGTTGTGCAATGGCGAACTGAAGTCGGAAGTTATACCGGTTGATATTGCCATAAATGGTTTGGTTGTGATACCCCATTATGTAACTCAGATGAAAGAAAGGTGAGATTAAATTTTGTAACAACATTAAGGAAATATTTTAATATCTATATTCAGGCCTTTAAGCTCAACTGATTTTGATTCAATTGTTGATCAATAATCAACAATATGTACTGTTACTTCCTCTGTGATAATAGAAAATTAAGTTTCTTGCAACTACGATGATATTTTATTGATACCTATTTTTTTTGGAGAATTTTTGCAATTGCTTTTTTATAGGTATGTTTTATGCCGAAAGAAAACTATTTATAGCATTATAATGTACGAGGTCTGATTATAAAAAATAAGCATTATTTTAAACTATTTCAAAAAGTATTTATTTATTCATCAATAACAATCTGGTTCCCTTCAAAGTAATCCCCCCCTCTCAAATTGCCCAATATTAATCTGAGTGTTGAAAATGACCTTTCTAAACTGACTTGAGTGGCAGGTACAGAATGAACAATTAAAGCTAATTTTCGAAGCCATGGAAACACACATTTTTTGCTCTCCCAATATTCCAATAAATTCGCAGAAGTATCGAAACGCTTTTCTTTGTAATTGTCTATTTCAAAATAAGCTTTGCGGACATATTACCTGTGTCACGAATTATGAATTGATTTTTATTATTGAAATAAAAATATAAAATAACTTTTATTTTTCATTAAAAAAAAAAAATAAAAATCAAAAATAACTTTTATTTTTCATTTAAAAATATAAAAATCAAAAATAAATTTTATTTTCCATTTAAAAATATAAAAATCAAAAATAACTTTTATTTTCCATTTAAAAATATAAAAATCAAAAATAACCATTATTTTTCATTTAAAAATATAAAAATCAAAAATAACTCTTATTTTTTAATGTTAAAATAAAAATGAAAAATTTAAAAATCATGCAATTTTCTACGATGTTCATTTATGTATGATTTGTTTCGTTAAAAATTGTGAAAATAACTCTTATTTCCGGTCGCTGGTACCAACATATCAGGAAAAAGAAGATGCGAAAATCGAATATACGTAACTCGTGAGATTTAAAAATAACGCTTGTTTTTTGATCAGACCTCGTATTTTTGAAATTTAATGTAGGATGGATAAAAGGACAAAATTATTTTTAATAACGAAAAAAAAAAAATCCCTGAAGAAGTTGGAAAATGCCAACGAAACCTTGCAATTTACTGATAAAATAAAAAGCCATTTATTTGCATTAAATAAATCAAAATAAGTTGATTTTAAAGACCCCAATATAGATGTTTTCTATTAAAACAGTAATATAGAAGAAGGTCGAAATTAATAAATAATTTTTAATTAAAAAATATTTTGAATCGATTTTTTCATTTCTTTAACAAAAACAAAAACAAAAAACAAGACCTGCATTTCTGCCAGTGTTCAATTTGACGGTTCACGAGTCTCAGAAGCAAAACTGGAAATGGATTATGGACAAAGGGCGAGAATATGCTGAACAATATCCCTTTGAAGTTGGCCTGTGGTATCCCGATGGTACCATGACCAATAACAAATATTATCATTGGTTTTGTGTGGTATTCTTTATGTGGCTGCCAGCCTTATTGATCGACTGCCTGTTGACGCTGTTTCGTCAAAGAAGATTGTAAGTCTCACATATGGTGAACTTAGTTCATAATGCAAAATCAGCAAAGCAACTATTTAATTATTATAAGAGAATATAATTCTTAACAATTAATTAATAAATTGTGATACATACTTTTTGGTGTTGAAATCACCAGGATAAAAATTCATAAAATTACAAAGTTTATTGAGTTACAAAATTACTCAACGCTACGCGCAACCAGCTCGCATGATTTCTGATTACAGAGAGAAGATGGCTGCAAAAAGCCGCATGTTCTTGAGCTGACCTTAAATAGTTTCGTTACTTGGGGGTTACACGATCAAGTTTTGCCTTTCAAGTTTTAATACATTCACACTTTTTTACTAATACACTCAAAATTTTGAAAATTGATGCAAACTTGATGACAATTTTTGCTTTCCATAGAGAGCATCAAGTCATAATCAAGAAAACAGCTGACAACAATTTTTTTTCGTTCTGTCTGCAAATATTTTTTTATTTTGTTTGAAAGTTGCAATTAAAAGTAATAAAAATTAAACAGATTCAAGCTTAAAAATAGAAATAAAAATGTTTACGTGCAAAACCAACAAACATAATGATGTGCTGCGATTTATGGAGCACATCTACATTCATTATATTTTTTAAATATTTACCAACCTTCTTACTAATAAGGGCTTCACCCAGTATTTCCTTTCTGCCCTCTGGTTTTTTTCTTCTTCTTTTATTTTCTTTATTTCTGATAGTACTTTTAATGAAGCAGCTATTTTTAATTTTCTTCTTGACAGCATCTTGAAAACGAATTGTTATGAAATTGCGTGCAGCCTACGTCACAGCTATCAATTTGTTTGAATTTTGACAGGCAGTATGTGAAAAGAAACTTGATAGCAAAACTTGGTCGTGTAACTGCAGTGTTATTTGGAAAATTAGTATAAAAAGAAAATTATAATTTGGCGATGCCAGACTTATAAAATAAAATCATTAATTTTGGCGTTAACACTTTTCTTTTTTTTTTTCATTTCAGTATGATACGTGTGCAAAAAAGAATAGTCACCGGTTTGGAAGTCTTACAGTTCTTTACGACGCGCGCTTGGGATTTCAAATCGATAAATTTCCGAGAACTTCAAAAGAAATTAACTCCCGAAGAGAAGAAAATGTAAGATATAATTACAGTGCACTCGCGATAATATTAACATCCTTGTAAATGAACACCACAAAATACAAACACTTTTTCCCTGTCATTGAGTACGCGAAAATATGAACTTTGTACAAAAGCTTTAAAATATTAACATTTATTCTTTTTTCTTATGAAACGGACTTCAGTTATATTATGGGTCATAATTATAGACATCGAAAAAGTATGCTTTAAGCAATTTTAAGTCACTGCTAAATAAAAGTAAACTTTATGTCTACTATAGACAAACAAAAACCGACTTTATAGGCTTTTTACACTTACTCACATCTTACATCTTTCATCATTTTGGCAAGATGTTGTTAACATCTTCCCATACAAATTCTATATGAAAAAAACTCAACATCTCTCAACATCTTTACAAGATGTTCATTTCTCATTTCGCTGTATTCAACATCTTTCGATTATTTTAATGTCATCACTAAAAAGAAGTTAAAAAAAAATGATAAAAATTCATACCATCACTAGAAAATATACAAGTGTCAAAAATTTTTACAATGAGCGTGAACGAACAATGTAAATAAATTTTAATTAAATTAAACATAATATAAAATTAGTAATGCAATACTTTTATTTTTAGTAAAAAAGACTAAAATAATGTTTTTTAGTTTGTGTGTGTAATGTTTTTTAGTTTGCTCAAACACGTGAAATAATATTTGACAGATGAAAGATGTTGAAAATGTAATGTAAACAGCTTTTTTCAAATTTCAACATCTTCAACACACATCTCAAAGATGTGAGTAAATGTAAATCCGCTATTAACCGCAGAAGTCTGGGGCCAAATCGTCACATACGTGATCGAACGAATTTTGTTGCCTGGGCCTTATGGTTGTTGCTCATTTTGTTTTTGTTTTATGTTATTTTGACACGATAGTTCATTCGACATCGAATGCAACGATTTGGCCCCTGGTCTAAACTTAAAACCAGCAGCAGTTATCTTTGACTTGCTTAGCAACAGCTTTGCTCAAACAAAAGTAACGGGTTATCCATTTTGCGGTTTCAAAAGTAAACGTAAATAAAACCCATATAAAATATTTTATTTCATGATATTTCTTTTCTATCATAAAGTTTGAACGTTGACATTATGTGTGAAACACTACATCATTTAAATGACCACCATGCGAAGTGTTGCAAGCATTGATTTTTGACACATATTGGGCGGTATCTCAGCCATAACTTGACGAATGCTGGTTTTTAAGTGCTCAAGAGTTAAAGGTGTATCTGCTTGAACACGGTCTTTCGCGTAGCTCCACAAAAAGAAAGTCTAATGGTGTCAAATCGCATGATCTTGGTGGCCAGTTGATATTGCCACGATGAGAAATTACGCGGCCAGGAAATGTCTCTTGCAATAAGACCACATTCGCTTGAGTTGTATGGCATGTGGCACCGTCTCTCTAAGTCGTATTCTCCAATAGCAGACAAAAAAAGTAGGTTACCACATGACCATAACGCTCCGAAGAAGAAGAAGAAGAAGTAAGGTCCAATCACACCTTCGGACCAAAGAGCGCATCAAACAGTGACTTTTTCTGGAGGTAATGGCCGCTCTTCAATTACTTGAGGATTCTCTGAAGCCCAAAGAAGACCATTTTGTTTAATAACACACCCACCGAGTGAGAAATGTGCTTCATCGCTGAAGAAAAGTTTGTTCGAAATATCGCCGTCCACCGCCTGCTGTTCAAGCATCCATTCCGCATATCTACAACATTGTGAATGGTCAGCTTCAGGCTTCAGTTGTTGCGTGAGTTGAACTTTATATGGATGCAGGTGTAGATCTTAAAGCAAAATACGCCATAATGGGCAGTAAGACAGTCCGTCCTAATTCCTGAGAACGACAAGGAATCGACACACTTTCACTTAAAGCAGCGATATTTTCAGCGGAACGAGCGAAACGATCATGCACAGGCCTTACAATACTTGTAAGCGCTCCAGTCTCTTCACAATGTTGCCAATTGCTTGCGCAGTTGCGTAGACTATTATGTAAACCATAATCTCCTCTCAAAGCACGATATATGGCTGTGGCAGAATCATCAGTTTTGTAGTATATTTCCATAATTTTTAGGCGTTGTGTGATAGTTAAGCGATCCATTTTCGTCAGTGGTAGACTTTCAACTGAGAATAAAAAAATTGGTTTAACAACTCAGTTTGACAAATGTCGAATTCCAGTCCTATACTTTTGCAAGCACGAAATGGTTAACCCGTTATTTCTACCAACAAAATTTATAAAGTGTTTTTTGGTCTTGTGTTTGCTGCAGTTATGCGGCTACCGGGTATTAAGATAACATGTTCCTCCCACTACAAATTGTGACTCAATGCTGAGTGAATGTAAGATGACAGTGTGTGGGGGAATGGTCACTCGTAAACAAACAAAACATTTTATGTAACATATAATTGTTAACATTCCTGATAATTTTAATTTTAAAAATTCATTACGAAAAAATTTAATTTCTTAATCCCACTTAGATTTAAACTGAACACGGAAGATATCGATGAATTAGAGTATTTAAAAACGAGTATTTTGGGTGGCAGACAATACGTTATGAAGGAACCGTTATCCACTTTGCCCAAGGCCCGTGTGCAGTTAAAATGGTAAGTTTTTTTGTTGTTTTGTAGAAAAAATTTTTCTTTTGAAATAAATTTAAGTTTTAGTTGCATTCAGTGTTGCCATTTCAACCATTTTTCATATGTACAGAGTGGTCCAAAATTTACTAAGGAGTTTGAGTTCCTTACACTGTTTTCTTAAGAAGTTTTTTATATTCATTTTTAGTATTTACAATTTTAATTCCTTATTAAGTTTGATACCGTATGGGAAGCACCCGCTGCGAGGATACACTGTATATAGAAATTAATAATTATTTCTGAGTTAGCTTGTCAATCATATTATAGCCGTCTGAACCACCCATTTTGTATGAATAATTATGGTTTATATCATGATACAATTAACAAGGTAACCTTTTCGCTACAATAAAAACAACTTCAATAAAAATAACATGCATTTTGTTTTTGTACAACTTATGCAAACTGTCAAAAAGACGGCACTTCTACATTTACAGAAGAGAGATGTACTGAGCTTACACGGATTAGCTATCTCATTTTGGCTGCCGTTCATCTCTGCAATCTCTTGACAACCTAAAGTAGTCAGTTGATTAATGGCTTAGCTGACGAGGCTACCTTGTTAATTGTATCATGGTTTATATTGCAAAAACACACTTAGTAGTCTGTTAGTAAAAATCACAAGTCTCGGATCTGACTATGAACGTTATCTTTCAAAAATGCTGAGTGTTATGGGAACAAGGCCCAGCGCTCAATTTTCACCAGATCGTAAACACCAACTACAAAACTGCAGATCTGGTTCCTTTCAGTTCTATATTTTAATGTTAAAATTCTCAAATAAATTACAAAATCAGTACAGTGTATTAATTAATAAATTGCAATAATTTTACTTTCTTAGTGTAAAAACAAGCGCATTAATTTCAGGTTTCTTGGATTTACTTTAACACAAGTTGCTTACAACTTTTGTATTTTTATAAACTGTGCTCACTGTTGAGGGCCAGAATTGTATATAATAAAACCTTAAACCGTATCGAAAAAATGTGTGCCTTTTTTTTCTAGAAAAATCTTCTCTCCTTTTTTTCCAATAATTAGTTAATTCAAGTAATTGGTACATAGGTAATTGTTATAACACTATGACTTTATAACTGTGACGGCATCCACACGGTAAATAATTAATCGGCAGGGGCGACAACACTGAGTTTGGGGATGTTAGCGGGTTATAGAGATGTGAGAAATGAAATTGTGTACAGAGTTTTTTATGCTCTGAAACTCTTCTGTTTGTTTCCTTTATTTCGTAATTGTGAAACTGAAAAAAGTGCTAAAATAAAAATAGCTAAATAAAAAAAAAAATATTCAGAAATCTAAAACAAAATTTCTATGTACAGACATCAAGCAACGTTTAAAACAGAATGAGTCATGGCCTGGTTTCGAAGCAAATTTGGCTGCTGATGGGCGACGAAATTGCCAGTAAATCTTCAACTTTTATTCCATATTTTATTTCACTCCAATTTTATCACAAAAAATCTTTCTCACTTTTCAGTCAGTCAAAATCGACCTAGAAAGCCCGATAAAATTAAAAAAACTTTCATAATCCGAACCAAGAGTAATGAACTCAAAGCCTTTGGCTCTCTTTGGATCACTCTGTATGCAGTACAGCAAATAATTTTGCTTTCTATTTGCGATAAACATTTGCTTTTTATTTCAGCATGTACGTGTTGGATCGTGTTTGCAAGACAATAATTTGTCTCGGTTTCTTGAACTGGCTGGTCTCAAAACTTGGAGTTATAGACTTTATTAAAGATATATTGGCTGATTAATTTTATAAGAATTTATTTGTAAATTTTTTCATATACATACATATGTCATATAATCATAAGTTTAAGCATTTACATACTATATACATTTTAGTGGGTCAATTTAGCAATCGATGTTGTGTCATCGATTTTTCGATAGCTTCGGGTATGGAGAAATAAAAAGTTCCACTGCTCAATAATATGATTTTCAAGACATCCCGACATACATCGGGAGACCTATTAAGGATGCGTGGTATGGCATCGGTGTATGCGAAAAAAAATATTGGGAATTGGTCAAAAGTATTGGCACTGCTCTATGGGCACCCGATCTCGAAATTGATTTTTTGCTATCGAAAAACTGCTGGCACAATATCGACGCACTTTTTTTTCCACGCAAAACGACCCAGTCTAATATAAATACATATACTATACATACACATATATTCATACACATCTTATTCATTTGTACAATACAGGGTTTTCAATCACTTACTATATACATAATAGTTTTATTTGGTTACTGGTAAATTTTATCAACAGTAAAATATCAATTTTAAGAAAATACAATATTACATACACATGTATATATGTATGTATGTATGTATGTATGTGTCACATCATTATACAACAACAAAATGTAAAACCCTTTGGCCATAAACGATTTATTTTTGGAGAGATAATAAAAAATTATATGTATACACCAAAAGACAATTAATTTTGTATATTATATTAAAAAAATCAAAAATGAATACAAGTCAGAATGATATTTTTTTTTTTTTTTTTTTTTTTTTTTATAAAAAACAAACACAAAACTGCGAAGCTTTTTGCTTGTCTGCAGAAACACCCAGAGCCTTCGGCAGGAATCGAACCTGCGACCTCGAAGACTCTTGGTAGAGCACTCTACCAATTCATCCATCGAGGCGCATTCATCCATTCGATCGCAAATCAAAAATCGGGGGTAAGCGATTTTTGATTTGGGATTTAAATACAAAATTAGTAAATTTTCCTTAAAATTTAAGTTGGATTTAAAATAGCTTTCTGTTTTACAGTCTAAAATTATTTTTTGGTAATTAATTGTAATAAAAGTACGGCAGCACAATGTAAGTGTCAAAAAATTATCGATAACTCAATAAAAAACAGCTGTTTAAACAAATTTGGAAGCAAGTGAAATTGTGAAAAGTTTAGAAAATAATAGATTGTTTTGTAAAAATTATTAAAATGAGTGATAAAAGGACTCCCAATTTCACTGCCACAGAAGTTGATTACCTTCTGGAAATAATAAAAAATCAAATTATGAAACCAAAAAAAAAAAAACATGTGCAATTTTCTTAATTTACAGAAGGCAGTACGAAAAACTTAAATCGATTTAAATGGGCACGGCAGGCCGTTTACGGTTGATTTAAAT
Organism: Sturmia bella; assembly: GCA_963662145.1. Classification (NCBI taxonomy): domain Eukaryota; kingdom Metazoa; phylum Arthropoda; class Insecta; order Diptera; family Tachinidae; genus Sturmia; species Sturmia bella. The sequence continues at coordinate 24,313,960 of OY759172.1, forward strand.
AGCAACTGTTTGACTCAATTTTGTATTTAAATCAAATTTAAATTGAAATGGCATTTAAAATCCAAGTCAAAAATTTGAGGTTATATACATATATACATATGTATACACTAAAGCCCCGACTTGCGTCGTTTCGATTTGCGCCGCTTTTTAAAACTGGAAAAATTCGATTTGAGTCCTTGGGATTTCAAGTTGCGTCGGTTTGAGTTGCGTCATTTTGACCCCGATTTGCGTCGATTAGATTTGCATCGTTTTGATTTCGATTTGCGTCGCTAAACACGGTTACATGTTTTTACTGCATCATTGTGGATTACCATTTTTAGCTTTTTATGAATAGTATACATACATATGTATGTATGTATGTAAATGAATTAAATTTTTATGTTATTTTTTTTTCTTAATTTATGGTTTTGTTGTTTCTTTATAATATATATATATATAAACATTCGTTGAAGTAAATTAAATAAATAAAAACGTACTCATATTAGTATTTTTTTTTTATATCAAAAATACAACATTTTTGCTTTGTTTTAAATATTTTCCCCAACAAATTAAATTTCAGTGCATTTATATAGAAAAAAGTGATTCGATTTGCGTCGTTTCGATTTGCGTCGCGTTTCTCCGGTCCCCATTAACGACGCAAGTCGGAGCTCTAGTGTATACTTTAGCAAGGCATGTGGCAAAATGAAATTCAAAAAAATACGAAAAGCCTCACAACTGCCCTTGACTCGTTCCTAGAAGGATAAAACGTATGACCGACCACCATCAACTTTTGCTTGCTAACATTTTTTCTGAACATGCCAACCCTGTATTTCCTTTCCTTTAAGCGCTCCCATACAATTTAAGCAAAATTAATTGGCATCACTGTTTACCACACATACACACATGAGACTTATCGTTTGTATCTTGCCAAAGTCAAGTTCTAGATTCTAGAGAGAAATCAAATCTATAAGAAAAAGGATAAAATTCTAACCTGAAGCTACATGTATACATCTAAAATGTCAATCCCCTCAACAAGCGGCGATAGCTCAATGGTAGTGTAAGCTGCTTATCAACCTGCATGTGGCTGGTTCGACCCCGTCTGGTTCCTTTTGTTTTTTATAAAACAATAAATGTGGTAAGAAATTGTGTTATGTTTTTTTCTCCTATATCTTAGTAATTATAAGCCCGATTTGGCATATTTTCAATCCCCAAGCAGAGGGGACATTTATAAAACGATTAAAGATTTAGATCAATAAATTGTGTCAGGTGGCTTCAGAATCGGTGCCCGAAAAAAATCTATATATACCCATTCAGCAAAGAGTATAAAAAGGATAAATTCTTACACCAAAAATTATGTTTTAGCATTAATTTAATTTTTCTATAGTACAGGGTCCGCCATCTAACTTTTTTTTTCAACTAGTGCCTATTTCGTAGCACTTAGCTCATGTTTGATTTGACAGATAGTTAGTTTTATCCTTCTGCTTAATGAATATAGTTGTCTATATGCTTCGCTAAGTGGACCTGCGATCGACTTACAGAAGATGCAGATTTTGCCAAAAAAAAATTATATTTTTAAATGAAGCTCATTTTGATCTTGGCGGCAAAATTATCGCATTTGGGGCACACAAAACTCGCACGCATACATTGAAAAGCCGACGCACCCAAAACCAGTCACTGTTTGCTGCGGATTTTGGTCCAGAGGCATAATTTGGCCTCTGACCCAAAATCAGTCAATGGTTATCGGGCCATGTTGAACGAATTTTTGTTCACAATAATTGAGGAACAGGATATTGGCCACATTTGGTTTCAACAGGACGGCGCTACGTGCCACACAGCCAAAGCTACATTCGATGTTTTGCGCCGTTTTCAAAAAAAAAAGTTATTTGGCGGACCCTTTAGTTCAAAATCTATGCGAAAAACGACGTTTATAAAATGTGTTCTTTGCCAAACAAGTATATATCTACCCTTTTATTAAAGGGTACAAAAATTCCATCTCATTTCCATTCTATCGTTCAGTGCTTTTTGCAATTACAGTCGAACTTCCCTATAGTGAACAGAAAATTACTTCACTATATAGAAACTTCATTATACAGAAATATTTATTTTTAATTTTTTATTTATTTAAAATAATCAGGTATTTTTGTTTGAACTACATTTTTCCATTTTTCAATATCAATAATACTCCAGATACGAAAAGATTCTTAGAACGAGCGGCCGTAACCCATTTGAGCATTGCTGCGTCAATGTCTTCGTAAAGACAAGTTCGAAGTCTCTTACGCTTAATGCTTAACTGAATAACTGACTTGTTTTTTTTTTAAATGTTTGATAAAGTACTGGGAAGAATTCCAAACTCTTTAGCTATATCTTTTTTCCTTGATGTCCCTTGAGTTGAAGAACTCCATTAATTACTAATAGTGTTTTTTCAATATTTTCGTTCACTGAACTCGGTCAACTGATGTTCAAAATCAAATCATAAAGTTTTTTGTTTTCATTTTCAGTACTTTGGGAATCCCAAAAATATAAATTATTTTCTTTATATAAAGCTGTTAAAAATAGTTCACTATATGGAGACAAAAACACACACGTAAAATGTATTTTTGTTTCCAAAAGTTTGTTCATTGTACAGAAAAATTCATTGGCCCATAACTATAGACATCGAAAAAGTATGCTTTAAGCAATTTTAAGTCACTGCTAAATAAAAGTAAGCCTTTTTTCTTCTGTAGACGAGAAAAATCCGACTTTACACTCAAAAGTTTGCTCTAAACTTAAAACCAGCAGAAGTTGTCTTTAACTTATTTAGCAACAGCTTTGCTCAAACAAATGTCACTTTTATATGTAAAAGCTTTTTAATATAAATTTTTTTTAATTAAATAATTAAATTAAAGATCTTTTAATAACTATTATTAATTTTCTATTAAGAATTTACTATTAAGAATTTTCTTTAAAATTTGACTTTTATTCAATTCGCTTTGATGTTTTTTGTTTACTTACTAATACAATCTTACATTTATGGAGGTGTGTGTTCACATGTATACATAATTTTTGAGAGTCATCTTATTAGAGATGGGATTTTATATAAATTTGTAAGAGCTTGTATGATAAATAACTTGGCATTTTCGATAAATAATGTGGCACCCATTTAAAGCTGATTTAGCTTAAAGTCAACTTTAATTTTGACTGTAGTTAGAAAAAAGTTAGCAACACGTTTTAAAATTTAAATTGTTGCTAAAAAGAACCGACTTTAGTGTTTGACTATAGTTAAGCCTTTCCATTGTATGGAAATTCATTATATGGAGATCAAAATACATTGAAAGTGGAACGAAAATGCTGTGTACTTGATTTTAGTTCATAATAAAGAGAACTTCATTGTATAGAAGTTCGACTGTATTACGTTTTTTATTTAAGTTTGAAAACATAAATCTATTGGCAGACACCCTGTATTAAACGTTTACTAACCAAGCTGCTATTCTGGCCGAATTCGCTACTACCTCCTGAAAGTATGCACTCATTATTTGTCCATGAGGGACAGTTAATGTTTTACCGTTTTGAGGCAGTCTGTTAGTGTTTTAATAAACTTCTCTGACAAAACCTAATTGCCAATGTGCAAACACAAACAACGACCACTGACTTTTGAAATGATTCGATTCTGTGACAACTTTTCGTTTAACAGAATTTAACGTCTCATTTGATTTCTGTGCTGCAGGGCAAAGGTGTAAAATAATAAATAATTAGTTATTTATTTATTTTTTTTTATTTAACCATACTTGACAATCATCGTACGCTTAATAGTAATAGAAGTGGCAAAATCGTTTGGCACACTTATAATTGAACAAATACTCAATGAGTGTGTACCGAAGTGTGTAACCGAAATTTGCTGCTTATTAACTAAGCGATGAGCTAAAATGAAAACAAAAGCTGCTGCAAGCACTTACGCAAACAACTGAGGCTGAGTAGTAAACTCATTTTCTATTGTTAGAAAGAAAATAATCAGCTATATGAAGTTTTGTTTGATGACGAAAATGTTGAGAATAAAACAAAATGTGATTGAAACGTTGATGCGGTAGAAAAATATTGTTTAAGTGCAAGCATTTTATTAAAAATACATCTCAATCGTTTATGGAAAAACAAATATTCTGTTTGAATTCACCAGCAGACATTCTCTATGATCAAAAGTTTTCTAAGGTAATTTAGCGACACTTAAAAGCTAAACAAATATTTTGTTAATAAAAATTGCATAAAATCAATATTGAAATTGAAATTTTTAATTATAAGAAAAGCTGATGTAAGGTGTTAATTTAATTATTATCCAATGATAATCATAAATAGAAAAATGAGTCAAAACAATGCATGTGTTTATACAGATGTACATATGTATGTACATAAGCGGTAAAAGAAAGAAACTTGAACAAATTAGCAATGCAAAATTAGTATGACAAATTGTTGATTAAAAATCACATTAAATTATTTAAAATTAACATTTATTCATGTTGAATTAAAACGAACTAATTTACTGACAACCTTTCCTTACCACATATTTATTCAATATTTTTGACCGTAGAAACAATATTGCTCATGCATATGCACTAAGGCCTCGACTTGCGTCGCACAGTGGGGCCAAACGCCAAAAAAGGGTAATAAATCTAAATTTTTGGAACGAGCGAGCTGATTATAAAACAATGTACATACATATAAGAGAGTCATAGAGGAGGACCCAGTCTTCAAGAGTAATGAAATTTGAACCACCCAACACGAACTGGCTACGAGTCATCATATAAGAAAAGGATCGAATAATAAAAATTAATAAATGTTCTGGATACCAGTTTTCCGATCTTTTTTATTTAATTTTCTTTGGTTTATTAATTTGAGCGATACTCATGCCAATCAGCCACCCAAGTTGTTGTATGTTTTCTGTCAAAATTTTTAATTTTGTCAAACACACCCATTATTACCATTTTTTATTTTATATGTATCATTGCATATGTAGCGGGTGAGGGGTTTTCACCACACAAAGGCAACCAAGTTGTATTACAACTTACTGTATATATTCTTCTTATATTGTCGGTTCTAATTTTCATTTCTAAGCTATTTCAAATGTTCTGCTGTGCCCAGCGACTGTTAAGTTTATTAGTTTTTAATTTTCTCTGGTTTATTAATTTGAGCTCAAGGTAACTTTTATTTATTTTCAAAAATTGTTCGATATTTCGATACTCCTTTGTGTATCTTCTTCAGGAAAATGTATTTTCTAAAATTTTATATTTGAATATATTGTTACTTTAAGTTGTATAGGGACACCTATACAACTTTTAAATGAATATGGTGAACCGTTTTCAAGTTATTTAGATATTTGTACTGGAAGCGCCTTAATTTTAGACATAACGGTATATCTCAAAATGTCGAGCTGATGGAGAAAAATGGAGTTTAAATTTAAAATCAGCGACCTCAAATTAGTAAAAAAAATTGCTATAGAATTCCAAACAACACTCAAAAAGTTCAATTTTGTTCCCTTGTGTTATAAATTCGCATTTGACTTGCAAAATGCTAAACTGTCGCGTACACCAAAAATATTTTGAAAAGCCTCACGTAAATCCTCCCAAAAAGCAAGGACAAACAAACAAAACACGATCAGTTAACAAATATATGTATTTATAGGCAGATTTATGTGTGTGTGTGTTTTTAAGAAAGACAAAACCTATTGACACATTTTGGCTACACGTTAAATGGATTAGACAAACGTACGTACGCAAGTATGTATGTATGTATGTATGTGGTTATTGCCACCGCTACAAAGAAAACAAAAACTCACATCTTATTGAACAGACAAACACAAGTGCACACGCAAATCAGCCAACATCACCATCATAATCATGAAAAAGGTAAATACTTGATGGAGATTTAGAGAACTCCCTATTCCAACAGCCGACAACGTACACTGAGATCTTGAAAAGTTTATAAATACAGGTGTAGTCAGCTAGAAGATAACATAGCAATTTTAACTATTGGCGGGTAAAAGTTGAACAGATAAAATTTCGAAAAAGAAAACTGTCTAAAAAAGTGCAAAAAAAAATTAATACAAAAAAAATTTGTTTAAACACATTTTGGACCATAAACTATTATACATCTTTATTTAACGACTAGAATTTAAAATTAGTGCAGAAAAGCAAAATGTTTGTGCGAAAAGTGGTGAGTTGAACATAAAAGGGTATAAAATTAATTTCTGCAAAAGAATAAACATTCAGAATAAATATAAAGTAACCAGGCACCACCTGCCAATTAAGGAGTAGAGAGAGAGAGAGAGAGAGTTTGTTTAATTAAAAATTTGCCAATCAATAATTACACCTTCGAATTCAAATATGAATGCATGCGAAAAGCATTTATTTGCTAATGGAATACACCTCTATGCATGTATATGTTTTAAAATACACCACAATCATAATCGCCAAGAAAATTAGTGGCAAAGTGTTAATTGAAAAATCAAACACATTGAAAATAAAGTTAAATAGAAGCGGAAGCATAAAAAACAAACTTCAAGTAGATTCAACATCTTTCGAAGCATATTAAATTGTAGAAATTAAAAAATATACATATATACGTACATATACAATTGTTTACCGATTTAACGAGGATATGAACAACCATATAAAGGGAGGTCCTGGCAAAATGCAGGATGTTATACTCACATCTCTGAGATGTGTGTTGAAGATGTTGAAAATTGAAAAAAGCTGTTTACATTACATTTTCAACATCTTTCATCTGTCAAATATTATTTCACGTGTTTGAGAAGACTAAAAACCATTACACAGCAGTATTTTATTATTTTTTAATTGTAAAAAAAAGTATTGTATTACTAATTTTATATTATGTTTAATTTAATTAAAATTTACTTACATTGTTCGTTCACGCTCATTGTAAAAATTTTTGACACTCAATTTGCAATACCCGAATTCTCTTCATCTGTTTTGGTGTTTTATAATGACGCATGTGTTTTAAGTCTTTCGTTTCTAGCGAAAGTGCCGTCACTTTGAAAGTACGTGCGAAGAAGAGAGTACAAACAAGGCCTGTGTTTTGAGTTTTCTTTTTTATACACTCAACAACGTAAGTTATAATTTCGAAAATTTTATGTCGTATAAATAACACAGCGCAACAAAATCTAGTTTTCACTATGTTGCATGAAATTTTGTGGCTAACTCGCATTAACCAGAGGCCGTTAATTTTAAATCTGGTAAAAAATTTTTCTCTTCAACTCTAGCTTTTGAGCTACAGCATAATGTTAAAAAACAGGGACAACTGGTGCATGTACGTAAAGAAAAAACATTTTACAATATGGTGGCGACAACAGTATTATGTTGTCTGTAACTATGCGAAATATTATTTTTCATGTTCGGCCCATCTGGGATTCGAACTCGAACCTCTTGGCTTGATCTTAAGGATATTGTACCTAAAAAATGCATTTATAGTTTCCCCATTTTGCTAATGCTTGGTCAAAATTCATTATTTTGATATACGTGGCTATTTTTTAAATAAACTTAGAGACATCAAAGTTTATATACGACCTGGTATTACACGTTTGTATAGAAAAGCTTCTAATTACATTTTGGTAAAGGGTAAAGATTCGGCACAGTAGAATCCAGCACTCGTACTTGTTTTGTATTACGTTTATCAGGCTTAAGTTTGTTCTATATTATTTTGTGATTTATATTAATCAAGGATGTTTTAGCTTAGTGGATAACTAGCTGTTTTAAAGCACCTGCACTTCTCTTCAGCACCCATCCCTGAACTGAGGGGCTCATATTTTTAAAGCGACATTCAAGCCACTCAGCCATCCAAGTTTTTATATGTGTTCTGCCTAAACTTTTAGTTGTATCAAACACACCCATTATTACATTTTTATTTATGTGTGTGATTGCATATGTATCGAGTGAAAGTTTCCCACCACAAAAAGTTGTGTTACAACCAATTGTTAATTCAAATTTCGTATTTCCTTGATTTCAATGGATATCTGTTTTGATGTTTTTTTTTTGTTAAAAAAATTTTTTTTTTGAAAAAACATCAAAACATTCCTGAAGAAGATATCCATTGTGATATCGAAGTATTGAATTTAATAAATATTAAAAAAAAAAAAAAACAAGTGACCTAAGACTCGAACAATTAAAATATTAAATTTTTATACTCACTCATTCATTGCATCAGCCATTTTTATGATTAGTTTTTTGTTTTTATTGGCGCCTAATCTGCGTCAGTGTTGCATTTACGAACAGATTACTGCTGCTGTGTTGCCAACGTTTGCATTTTCGAACGTTGTGCGCATAACATGCAGAGTTGTTATGCAAAGTCAAATTGCAAGAAGAATGGGTGGCCGTGTGGTCTGAGCGGTAGTGCTCGAAATTTAGGGCAATCAAAGAACATTTAAGAATTAAATAATTCCAAAAGTATGTTTTCACCGTTACACTGTGTTATAGAAACGTAAAACTGGTTTGTGAAAACTTTAATTTCAAACTAAAATGCCATGAAAAGAATGATGATGCATTTATTTTACATTAAATTGATATTCGTTTGAAAATTGTTTTGGCTTTTTATGTTTGAATACTTGACAAATACGTGACATTTGAAGATGAATCTTTAGCGATCAAATGTGTTAAAATGAAATTTTAATCTGTACACTCACGTTTTATAGTTTTGCATTTCGAATTTAATGATGACGAAAATTGTCATCTGCATGTCGCATTATTGCTCTGATTAGACGTGATTATACGCGTACATGACTTAATTTTTATATGAATAATAAAAAATAAACAACAATTAGTTGTTACTTGTTGACGGATTTTGTAATAAAAAATGATTTTATTGGTGGTTTTTTCTTCTTCCTGAATTTGACAAATTGATTTTGCTATTGTGTAGTTTTAAACAAAAGCGTTGACGAAAACAAAGATCCCATGATCCAAAAAGATGGCACATAAACAAGATAATTAATATATTTATTTTTGTTTTTCAATGGGAATAGATTTTTTTAATAAACATCATTGAGAGACTACGTACATACGTATGTATGTACACAGTCTGAGTGTGTACACATACATGTGTACGAATGACCTGCAAAACCGCACTCAAATATTATTCATAAATCAGAATTAAAGCAAAAATTGTTTTCAACACTCCATCAAATGCAGGCAACATACACATTCCCTAAATTTCAAGTGTATTTTGGCAAAATTTCACTCTGACATTGTGCAAAAAAAAATATTTTTTATGTATATTTCTTATCTTTTTTTAGGAAGTAAAATTATCTGTACTTTACATTTTACCGAACTTTTTATTACCTTGATCTATGTATGATATTGTAATAAATTTACATTAAATTACTTTTTCACGCTCAAGTTGGTCACTTTTTTCATCAGTATCAATTAAGTAAAGAAAAGTAAACTTTTATAGCTGGCTGTTTCTGGGTAGCAAACACCCTCCATCAGCACCCTATAAACTTTGGACGTGTCAAATTTCACAATTTTTGACACAGCCGCTTTAACCACTCGCCAACCAAAGCTCACGCAATTTTACTTTCTATTTATATACTTAACTAACATTAAACAAATCAATGATCTTTTTTGTAGTCTATGATCTTGTGGTCACCTCAGAAGACTTTTAATTGCTCTTTATATGAGAGCTTTTTATTCTTACATGTTCTGGTTTGCGTCCTTGAGATCTAGAGGTTCATTTTATTGATAAAACCTAAACATCTACGCCATGACATTTTACTGGAATTTTAATTACTACTGAACTAAGTTCTGTATTAAGTTTTGTGTAAAAAATTAAATTAAATAAGCAAGAACATTTGCAATGTTGACTGTGGTGTTTGGCGAGTCCTACTATGAGCAGAAGACAAGTTCAATTGTGGCATAATCGGTTTGAGGAAGACCGAGAAAATGTCAATGACGATGCTCGTTCTGGTCGCCCGTGCACATCAACAACCAATCAAACAAAAGCATTGAAGCAGTGAAGAATATGATTTTGGATAAACGTCGAATCACTATCAGAGAGTTTGCTGAGGATGTTGGCATATCGAAAGGCTCATGCCAAGCAATTTTTACGGATGTTTGAGGTGGCAAAGAAACGTGCGGCAACGAAGATTGTTCCAAAATTGCTAAATTTTGAGCAAAAACAACGCCGCATGGTGGACATCGCTCAGGATCGGTTGATACTGATCGTCAACGACGATCCAAATTTCCTCAAAAAGGTCACGAATCATGGGTGGTGTACTCGTATGGCTATGACTTTGAAACCAAAGTCCAATCATCCCAATGGAAGCGTCCAGAAGAGCCAAGACCGAAAAAAGCACCTCAAGTTCGGTGAAAAGTGAAGTTTCAGCTCACTGTTTTCTTCAACTACAATGTGTTGGTGCATCATGACTTCTTGCAACAAGGTGGGAATACTACCTTGAAGTTATGAGCCGTTTAAGCGAAGCAATTGGTCAGAAACGCACAGAATTGTGGAAAAACATAATCATGGATTTTGCACCATGACAATGCATCAGGTCACACATCGATGCTTGTGCGTGAGTTTTTGGCCAAAAACAAAACCGTTGTCATGCCTCAACCACCCTCCGTATTCAGCGGACTTGGTCCCCCCAATACTGAATACATCAATGAAAGGAAAGCGTTTCGCTACGATGGAGGTGATAAAAGAAAAATCGAAACAGGAGCTGTAGGCGATACCAAAAAGCGCGTTTCAGAAGTGTTTCAAGGATTGGCGAAAACGCTGGCACAAGTGTATTACAACTGAAGGGGGGGATTACTTTGAAGGGAACCAGATTGTTATTGATGAATAAATAAATACTTTTTGAAAAAATTTAAAATAACGCCTATTTTTTTATCAGACGTTGTAAAGCTTATTCATGTTTTCTGTCTTTTTCGGACTTCGAATCCGAAGATTGCAGGTTCGAGTCCTGTCTCGGTCGCCATCTAATAGGTGTAATCAAACTGACCATGTTGAGTGTTTCTTCATAACTAACTTTATTTCATTCCATCATTCTTTATTACAAGAATGCCATAAATAATAAAACATAGTTGTATATAATATTAGTAAATATAGAGTTGCATTGGGTTGTATAAATATTCAGAAATATCCATTACAGCCGTCTATATGCCGTCAACGTTTCGTTGATGCTAATCAACTCATCAGTAGACTAGAAAAATTCTTAAAAGAATATTTGAAACTCAACTTCTTATTCCAAAGCACGCATGAACAAAATGAGAATTAGAAATGTTCAAACAAATCTTTAGTACAGAAAACATTTTTCAGTCTTGCAACACTTTTACTTTTCTTCACAAATTCTATACAACGACTTACCATCACTGATGAGTTGATTAGCATCAACGAAATGTCGGCGTTAAGGTTAAATTATTCCTGACTTTGCCATAAGGCCATACCATAACCATAGCCATAACCATAATTTCTTTGTCTAGCAACAATTAGTGCCGCCATAGCCGTAAACAGCTGTTTATGTTTTATTTTTATAATTTCAATAGTGCAGTAGTAGTAACACAACAAATGTATTTATATATTTTGCAATCAGCTGTTTATGGTTATGGCAGAAAACCAAAATTCAATTGGTATCTATGGTTATGGTTATGGCTATGGCATTATGTTAAGTCAGCACTGTTCATTTACAGTGCTGCCCATAAAGTTGGTTCGACCAGCTGCTTTATATGGTTATGGTTAAGTCGGGACTAATTTAACCTTTATATACAAACATTAATAAGGCATATTTTTAGACCTAAAATAATAAATTTCAATTGGCTCTTAAAGCAAATAAATAATTAAGTTCATTTTTGAATAGCTAATGAAAATATTTTTTAATTTACCTGCAATATTTATTTGCAAATAAATAATAAAAGATGTATTTTTTTTTGCATTTCATTACACAAAAACGTGTCAGTATTCACACTTTTGTAAAAACTATAAAATATTTCTTAATATAAAATTAAGCAAATATTTCTTAAGCAAACTTTTGATGAAAAGAAAAAAAACAACAATTGAAAGTAAATAACAACACGTGTATAGAACTAAAACCCAAACAAGTACTAATATCTAGGCAATGAAAAAAAAATTATTTAATTAATATTAACTCTTCCTGCCACAATGAATCATTCACAGATAGAAAGTGCCACCCCATCGGAATTATGGAGCATTTTCACACTTTGTTTGGGAATATTTGTGATCTACACATTCTGGGGATATTTAAAAACAGTTTTCCTATCACTGAAACTGTCAGGACCTGCTCCAGTACCCATATTGGGTAATTGCTTGTTAATCAAAGAAAAAGACTGTAAGTACATGTATTATAAAACTTTATTATAAAAAAAAAAAACTTTTGTCAGTTTCTTTAATTTGGGGGTTACACGATCAAGTTTTGCCTTTCAAGTTTTAATACATTCACACTTTTTTACTAATACATAAAAAACTGCATAAAAAACCCGCCCCTCCGGATGCATAACTTGTTTCTACTGTATTTTCTAAAATACTTCTTTATCACAAAATTTGAAAACGGAAATATTTAGAGAAGACGACTACGAAACGACCTGCGTGTGCAGATTTGTCGGCATTTTCCCGTATAAGTTGTAATTTGACAAATATTCCATGCCAAAAAACTGCATAGAAAACCCCCCGGGATTGCGGCAATCGTGTGATCCCACCTTAAGACTGCTAATGCACACTAATGCTAGGCCCTCTGCCCTCTAGGCTATTATTAATCATACGTATTAATTATACGTTTGCCGTTCCGATCACTAGCGGTATAACTTCACTGCTGATTTTTGAAAAAACGCAACACAAAAAAACATTATGCGTTGTTACTGTTTATTATTTAGTATGCGATATGTATTCAATGTATGTACGTATACTTATATTTACTATAATTATGTTTGCTTTTCTTTCAGTAATGCGCAATCTTGTGGCTAATGCTTTTAGTCTATATGGGTCTTTGGTTCGCATTTGGGTCCTGCTGTTTCCATTTTTTGCGGTACTCCAACCGGATGACTTACAACTGATTTTATCTTCGAAAAAACATACGAACAAAGTATTTTTCTATCGCCTAATGCATAATTTTCTAGGCGACGGTTTGATTACAAGCAGTGGCGACAAATGGCACACTCATCGCCGTTTGATACAGCCAACATTTCATTTGAGCATTTTAGAACGTTTCATCGGTACGTTTGCTGATGCATCACAGTCGTTGTATGAAAACTTGGATGGAATCAGCAATCAAAATATAAATATAGCACAATATGTAAATAATTGTGTGGTGGATATATTAAATGGTGAGTTAACAAATGTGTACTGTAATCCATAATACAACTGATAAGGTAACCTCATTAGCTGAACCGTTAGTTGGTTGATTTCGTAAAACTGTCAAGAGAATACAGAGATGAGTGGCAGCCAAAACCACATAGCCAGCTAGCGTAATCTATATTTATCTCTCTTCTGTAAATGCTTTTAAGTTTATAAAGCTTCAAGACTTTAAGCAAATTCTCCTCGTATTTTCCACTAAACAATTGGAAAGCAAACGCACCCAAACATTTCTGATTCTCTTTTTTGTTCGTGGGAATTATGGAATAAGTAGTTAAGTTTCAAATAAACTTTTAAGAAGTCTTTAAGTCTACTGATGAGTACATTAGCATCAACGAAATGTCGTCGGCATATAGACAGCTGAAAAATACAGTAAATATTTTGAAAAGGTTCATTTTTGGGCCTGAATTAATACATTTCAATTGGCTCTCAAAGCAAATAAATAATTAACTTCATATTTGAAAAATCTTTTCTTTCAATCAAAAAAACGTATTTTGTACAAACTCTTAAGGCCATATTCATAATAATTATTGTAAGTTTATTAAGCTCTTATTTGACGTATTTATACGGAATATTTGTCAAATAAACGTGTAATAAATCTTTAATAGTTTTTATGAATATGGGTGTTAATAGTTCAAACTAGAGATGTGCGCGTGACTGTTTTTTGGCTCACGTTACGCAAGCTCACGATCAGAATAATTTTCCTCACGCACTTTCACGCCCGACAGTCTTTTTTGGGTCTCACGTTACGCACGCTCACGAGCAACATTTTTCAGTCACGCATTTTCACGCACGAAAAACAAAATTCTCGCTACCAATCACGTTTGTATTAGAAACAAATATTTTAACAAGCTTCGTTAGCGACATGTAGATTTCATATAACTATGAATTTCTGTTGCTCCATAAACCGATTTTGCCTTTAGTCGACTCATGTCGTTGTCACTTGCCAGCACAGACACATCGTTCATACGTACATTACACATGCGTACGGAACCCTAAGTATGCGAGCCAGCCTCTTACTTTACTGAATTTTTTTTTTTTTTTTTTTTTTAATTTGGATCGGTACTCAGGGGCAACCCCCCCCCCCCCCCCCATATGCAGTACATTGTTTCGGAACTAGGAAAAATGGTTATACGCACGCTGTAAATGGCAAGATATACGTCTGCAGACAATTTATTTGACATACGAATCGTACGGCTGAAGAACGAATTCTCAACTACAAATGGATGAGCTGTGGACGATGTACGTGTATGGCATAGAACAACATCCGTGATTCTGTCCTAGCAGAAATCATTGTAGTAGCTATAATACAGTGTGACGCACCCTGCGACACTGCGCGATGAGTTTCTTCGCGCTCTCCTGTACACAGTCGTGTAACCCCAAAATAGACTTTCAAGGCATTGGCCCAAACATGAGCGTTGGTATAATGGTATATATGTAGATGGTAGAAATAGTGAGTAGATTGCAGGCCAAAAAGAAAGAGCATTGTATTACACTTTCTATTGCAGCACAAAATTTCGTTATACCACCTTCATATTTCGTATTCTCGCCCTTCTTCTCGCCCATTGTGAAATCAAAGGAACACAAGAATTTGTTCTTTTTATTAACTTACCCCCTAATTATTTCATAAAAATTATTTCAGGCTCATAAGGCTTTTATTTGATATATTTGTATTGAAAATTTGTCCAATAAGAGTTTAATAAACCTAAAATATTTATTATGAATCAGACGCTTTCACCGCTATTCATAAAAAAATAAAATGTTAGTCAATTACATTTTAGAATAAATTTGATATGAAAAATTTGTTCTAAAATGTATTTGAGTAACGTTTTATTTTTTTATGAATGCCGGTGTTAGTTTTTAACAAATTAAAAATTTATTTTAATTTTAGTATATTCAAACTTTTTTTACTTATTTAAACTTGCATGTATTTTCAGAAGCAGTTTTAGGTGTGCCGGTGAAAAAAAAGGATAATACAGACATGGACCAATCACCTTTCAGACAGTTAGTATGCCCATGATACAACTAACAAGGTAGCCTTTTCGCTACAACAAGAACAACCTCAATAAAAATAACATGCATTTTGTTTTTGTACAACTTATGCAAACTGTCTCAAAAAGACGCCACTTCTACATTTACAGAAGAGAGATGCACTAAGCTTACGCGGATTTGCTACCTCGTTTTGGCTGCCGTGTTCATCTCTGCAATCTCTTGACAACCTAAAGTAGTCAGATGATTAACGGTTTAGCTGACGAGGCTACCTTGTTAATTGTATCATGAGTATGGCAAAAGAGTATCCACGGTCGAATTGTCAGGTCAATGCATCTCTGCATATGATTTTGTGTGTTTTCATTGTGAGACTGTCAAAAGCTGTACATACGTACATACCCTGCAAGAACAGTGTCGGTCATATGATCCATCATATGACCGACACTGCTGATGGATTCATACATCAGGGTTTCTATCATTTTCTTAAGGGCAAAATGAAAAAACTAATGTAAACATTCGTGTACGTGTGAGCTATTTTTTTAACCAGCGTTACCACCTAAGCAAAGCGATCATTCGAAATCTTTTTTTTTTCAAAATGCCCACAAATTTACATACAATACTATTTATTTCTTTATTACTAATTAAAAAAAGAGTTTTTTCGAATAATTAAAAAAAACTATACAAGGAGAACAAAATAAATTATTTAGACATATTTAGATAAAATTAACAGAAAAACAGTAGTCAATAGCAGTTTTAACAATAGAAAACTGAAGCATATGGAAAAAACATCCACAGCACTATGCATAAACGTAGTTCCAAATGAAATTACCAAACTAATACGGGAAAATCAAAATATTAAAAAAATCATTGTAATGGCAACGCTGAAAGCTATAAAATTGCTTTGCATGTGTTAGTAAATAAGCTGTTACTGTGTTAGTTTCCATCAGCCATTTCTTCCAGGGTATGTATGTATGTATGTGGTTGTTGTAGATTTAACAGTCTCACCACTATTATTACACAAACAAAATACAAGCACATTTTTTGTGTTGTTGTAAAGTTGCACTGACCTGATTGATAATACAGGCCTTGAGAGTATCTTTCAAGTTGAAAAGGCTTTTAAAATTAAACGCAAATACATTTTTACAGAGGCAAGCTGGTTATACCACAGCGTTTCTTGCAACCCTGGCTACTCTGGGACTGTATTTATCACATGACGAAGCTGGCTACGGACGAACTGAACCAAAAGAAACGTCTGAATGAGTTCACTCGAAAAATGATCGCCAAACGACGCCAGTTGAAAAGCAACAACAACGAAATCGAGAAAAAATGCCTGCTAGACTATATGATTGATATATCTGACAATAATGCAAACTTCACCGAAGAGGATATAGTTAATGAGGCCTGTACCTTTATGTTGGCCGGACAGGACTCGGTGGGTGCCGCATTGGCATTTACAATATTTCTTTTGGCCCAAAATCTAGATTGTCAGGAAAAATGTGAGGAAGAAATTGAGCGCATATTTGGCAGAGATGGCCGGGCACCAACTATGCAAGATTTACGAGACATGCGCTATATGGAAATGTGCATTAAAGAATCATTGCGCCTTTACCCCAGTGTTCCACTAATTGCACGCAAGCTGGGCGAAGATGTACGATTGGCCAAGTACACTTTACCAGCAGGTAGCAATGTCTTTATATGTCCCTATGCCACGCATCGCTTAGAGCACATTTATCCTGAACCGGAAAAATTTGATCCTGAACGTTTTACTCCAGAAAACTCGGAAAAGCGACATCCCTATGCATTTTTACCATTCAGTGCGGGTCCTCGCTATTGCATAGGCAATCGTTTTGCCATCATGGAAATTAAAACCGTCATTTCGAGACTACTAAGGAGTTATCACATACGACCAGTACCCGGAAAGACAGCATTTGAAGCCACCTTTCGCATAACTTTAAGAGCCTCAGGCGGTCTATGGGTGCGTTTAAAGCCGAAAGAACACAAAATGACCAATTTTAGTTAGTAAAACTAATTAAGAAAAGCTGAGTCGTCCAATAGTTTTAAACAATAGATACATAAATAAGATTCGAATGAATTGATGTGTGTTAAAATAGATACTTAAGTATGTATGTATGTAAAACTGTGCCCATACATGTTTGAATGTGCTCTAGGCAATAAAATATTATTAAATAAATAAATAAATAATGTACATATGTATGTACGTACATTTGTGCATATATGTATACATTAGGGTCACGCTTATAGCTTATGGGGCATTTTTTCAATGGTTGCATGTGGTTCGGAGTTTGTTAATTATTAGCATTGTATGTATTTATTCTTTTTGTATTCGAAGTATTTAAGAAGTAGCAATAAGACGCTAATTTTTAAATAAATATTCTTAATGCCATTTTATTTACTTGGCAAGAAAAATTATTTCTATTATTAAGAATATGAGACCACGAATAGAAAATGATGTGTGCAAAAACTTATAAATTTGCAATGAACATAGTACACACATACATGCGCAAATATGTATGCCTGTGCCAGTGCTGGGCAAAATACATGCTTTGGTGTATTTAAAATACAAAATACCTGAAAGTTGTGTATTTAAAATACAAAATACAAAATACTGCATTATAAAAGCAAGTATTTGAAATACAAAATACAGTGTAACAAAAATATGTATTTAAAATACAAAATACTTTTAATCAAAAAAGTTTTTATTTCCATTCATAGGCACCAGCTTTTCAAATGTGGTGCTATAAGACAAACAATCTCTTGATGGCGAATGAATAAAAACAGCAATTGAAAAAACCTAATAATTTATTATGAAAAAGCGATATTTTATTGAATGAGAAATAACGGAATTAAGAATGAAGTGACAATGAAAAACGTTTGACCAAAGACTATATAAAGTCTATCCAAGTCAACATCTGATTGACATTTTTTTCTCTTCTTGTTTTAGATCAAAATGTCAAAAGCTGTTTTTTTCCATACATTTTATTTGTTCATTGCTTAACTTTCTGAAAGCTTAGCGACTTTCTTAATGTTTATGAATTCAGTTGCGTTTACTTTACACAGGTACTTTGCGTTTGGTAATTAAATTGTACTATTTCCATTTTTTGGAAAGAAGCGGTTGCCGCATTCAGAATGCATTCAGTTTTAGAGATACCTCAATCAGAGCTGCAAATGTGCTGCCACAATTAGTTCAAACACATGCAAAAGTGTATATGTACATCTTCATGGGGAATATTTTCAAAAACCACAAACTGATTTTCGAATATTAATACATATTTGTTTTTGTTCTCTAAGCCCGAAATATAAAGGGCAACCCTCGTAGTATGGTGGACATACAAGCAGATGGAATACAAATGCCACATCAAAAGAAATTTCAGAGGAGCTGTAAGGAACAGAGACTTGCACCCCTATAAATTACAGGGGCGATGAGATCAACCCCGGCAGCAAGACGGGAAGCTCTTTTCAGTCTTACATCTCTTATTTTAATTAAAATAAAATTCGATAAAAAGAACTGAGTACTACATACCTCTCGTTTCTAGTTCCAACAATTCATCATAATTGTTTAGCTTTTAATGCGTATTGAAATTGTAATTATGAAAATTCACATTTTATATATTACCTAAAATTAAACACTTTCTAAAATTTTATCAAAAGTAATGCACACACGCAGCACAATGGGACGGTTTCACGACCGGCGGCAGCCCGCGAAATATAACAATACAGACACGCGTACACATACATATATTTTATTTATTTAGTTATACGTTTTAAATTGGTTGGTCAGTTGCAACTACAACAAGTAAGAGTGCTATATTCGGCTGGGCCGAATCTTAAATACCCTTCACAATGGTACATACATTCTGATTGGTTTTTGGTGCGATAAGTTGTTTTATTTGGCTTTTAAATGGACCGATTTTTTCTGAATTTCAATATCAGATCCACTACCGGGATTTAACACAGGCTGCAAAACTTTTATTAAAATAATTCTTAATATGCTCAAGTTCAACCACTAGGTGACACCAATTCTTTTTAATATCAATGAAATAAAGAAAAGCAAAATGTATTTCTTAATTATTTATCAGTTAACTTTATAGTAAAATTTATTTAACAAAAAATTGCATATAATTGCATTATTTTTGAATTATAATGTTAAACATTGCCATTAAGTGTGATTTGCTTTTCAATTTACTTACGTATGTGGGTACATGCATACGTATGTATGTATGTACATACCTATAATAGAAAACTCTAAAATAAATTTTTTGTTATTGAATATTTTCAGTGTGTTCCATAAAACAATGATTATATACATACATATATACATACATACATATTTACATTGCTTGCTTTTACAAAATTATTTTTTTCTTGTGCACGTTGTTGATGATCTATTGCGTATCATCATACACATGTGTGTGTGTATGTACATATGTAAGTACGTAGGGAAACCCAAAATGATTTTTTGTGTGAATGAATTTGAAGACGCAATTGTTCAAAAGAATTTCATTGCGTACCCTTTTTTCAACAATTCTTTATATCACTTTCATTTTCAAGCTCGTGTATACATATGTATGTACATACATACACATTTTTACACCAAAGCAAAAAAATTGTTTATGCTAACATACTTGCATGCATACATACATATATAGATACATACATACCTACATACATACAAACATATCTACATACATACATACATACATACATACATACATACATACATACATACATACATACATACATACATACATACATACATACATACATACATACATACATACATACATACATACATACATACATACATACATACATACATACATTCATATATTCATACATACATACATACATACATACATACATACATACATACATACATACATACATACATACATACATACATACATACATACATACATACATACATACATACATACATACATACATACATACATACATACATACATACATACATACATACATACATACATACATACATACATACATACATACATACATACATACATACATTCATACATGATCGCAAATATTATATACATATGTATATAATATTATATACATATGTATGTACCATTATGATTGATTTTTGGTACCAAGAGTTGGGTGCATATGGGCCGATGTCCAAAAATTTTCTAATTTTGCCCCTAAACAGCCTGTATGTACCATTCCGACAAATTTTTAGTGCAAAAAACTGTTTCGTTTAGCTTCCAGGCCCGACTTCTTGAGATATCGGTAGGCGCTATTTCTCGAACATATATGGGCCGATGACAAAAAGATTTCCAGTTTTGCTTCTGACTAACCTATATGTATCATTCTGATTGATTTTTGGTGCCAAAAGTTGTTTTATTTAGCTTATAGAGCCGATTTCTTGAAAAATCGGGAGACGCTATATCTCAGGTATATATAGACCGATTGCAGACATTTTCAAATTTTGCTTTTAAACACCTTATATGTACCATTCTGATCGATTTTTGGTACCAAAAGTTGTTTTATTTGGCTTTTAGAGCCGACTTCTTGAGAAAACTTGAGGCGCTATATCTCGAGTGTATATGGGCCGATGTCCAAAATTTTCCACGTTTGCCTCTAAATAGTCTATATGTACCATTCTGATTGATTTTTAGTGCCAAAAATTGCTTTATTTGGCTTAAAGAGCGGATTTCTTGAAAAATCTGGAGTCGCTATATCTCAGATATATATGGACCGATTTCAAAAATTTTCCAATTTTGTTTTTAAACACCTTATATGTTCCATTCTAATCGATTTTTGATACCAAAAGTTGTTTTATTTGGCTTTTAGAGCCAACTTCTTGAGAAAACGGGAGGCGCTATATCTCGAGTGTATATGGGCCGATGTGGAAAAATTTTCCACTTTTGCCTCTAAATAGCCTATATATACCATTTTGATTGATCTTCGGTGCCAAAATTTGTCTTATTTGGCTTATAAAGCCGATTTCTTTAAAAATCGGGAGACGCTATATCTCGGATATATATGGGCCGATTTCAAAAATTCCTTCATTTCTAGGATTTAATGAGCACAAAAAATGATATGGTTTAGTTTTTAAGAAAAAATTTTTTTCAAAAATCTGAATACAAAAATTACACAAAATATCCCTCAAAACCCGGTTTTTTGAATATATCTCGGCTATACGTGGACCTATCTTACTGAATTTCAATAGCAGACCCACTACCGGGGTTTCACACGTTTTAGCGAAAGAATGAGGTTTCTATCTCAAACCGTTTTCTCAGAAACGGTATTTCAACGACTACAGACGGACAGACGGACAGACGGACAGACGGACAGACGGACAGACGGACAGACGGACAGACGGACAGACGGACAGACGGACCGACGGACAGACGGACAGACGGACAGACGGACAGACGGACATCGCTCAATCGTAATCGCTATTGATGCTGATCCAGAATATATATACTTTATGGGGTCTTAGATGGATATTTCAATGCGTTACAAACGGAATCACAAACTTATATATACCCTTACACATTTATGTGAAGGGTATAAAAACGTATTAATTATTACTAGTGAAGAGACGATATGAGTAAATACGAATACATAATCGATACTTTTCTCTCGATATCAATTACCTTCAGTATCGATAGTTTTCATCAAGTGGTGAGTAGGTATCGTTTAAAAAGTGCTAGTATCGGTCCATGTGTACCTATATAATATTACGTAGAAGGCAAAATCGGGATTACAACAATAATTTTTTTTTTTTTACAACTTTAGATAATACATTAATGTATGTTCTAAATAATAATTAAAAGTACATACTTTTGTATTTAAGTTCAAAACAAAATACATGTGTATAGAGTACGTACACACATATATTCTTGCTAATTATGCTTTATATGAAATTGCTTCAGAATAACGGCCTAAAAAATTAAAGCTAATATATAAGTTGTAATGTTTTAAAAACATGAGAAAAATTCTAAAAAAGTGGGATGCTTTCAAATAGCGATGGTATATGATTTGACCGTTTATCTAGGACGAAGACCAAGAAAATTGACTAACGTACTGCATATAATACAAATGCTTTGATGTTCCTCCATAAATTTCTGGAATACCCCTTTGGCCACTATAATTCTGACCTTAAGGTAAGTACTCTGATTAAAATTCCACGCGGAAAGTTGTCAAAATGCATGTAAAAAAAATTCGCCTGAACTTTTCGTGAAAAAATGTTGCAGAAGTAGTACTCTGCTCATTTTGAGAAAAACATATGAAATGTATCTGGCAACATTTTCTTTTTGCTGCGAAATAATTGAGATGGCAATTCTTCCATGTGAAATTTTTAGCAACAGCTGACTGCTGATATTAAATTAAATTCAGTGCGACAGAAATGCGGGAACTGATATCAGCCGTGAAGAAAAAGAAAATTATTTGGGACTTCTTTGTTCATTTTGATGTATTTGTATAAAAAATTTACTTTTCATTCTATAATTAAATTTTTCTCATCACAATCCAAATTGCAAAACATATGGGTTTTGTTTACAAACGTAAAACAATGTAGCATACTTTTAATGAAAAACTCGTTAAATTGTTTAAAACCGCGGGATAGGTAACATTAGATTCATGTCAAATTTTCCGTACGAAAAAATCAATGTTGCTCAACATTTTCCGGAGTTTCGAACACAGTACTTACCTTTATTTGATAAAAGTCAAATTCCCAAAGAAATCCTTTAAATTTCCAGAGATTGAAAATATTGCAAATTTTCCAGTTTTACCAACCCAGGAAATCCCATTAATATACATATGTATGTACATCCCATATATTAATAATTTTTGTGGAGCAATTGGCCAATACGAGTATATTTTATAACCGATACTGTCGTCAATGAAATTATCGATACTAGTATAGTGATGCCTGCTAAAATTTAAATGCACATACATATGTGTACATTCATAGGTATTTAACAAAAATAAATCGATATTTTATAACCGATACTGTAGTCAGTAAAAGTATCGATACCCCTGTGGTTTGATTTCATCTCTAATGGTTACTAGCATAGTGATGCCAGCTAAAATTTAAGCGCACATACATATGTATGTACATATGTATATTTTCAAAGGTATTTAACAGAAATAACTCCAAACCTTATATTTCTCATTTTGGTACACATTTTTTTAAATTTCCTTCTTATCTTAACTTGTATCTTCAATAAAAAATTTTAATCTTAACCATGGTTTGTCGTTTTTTTGCATCAATAAAATCGTCACGGCTTACAAACTGTGGCAACCATCAAACATCAAGTAATCGTTATTCACTACACTACACAACTTTTATCGTCATCAATTTTGCATTACTTTTCTACGTCGTTATATGGTGGGAAAAATATAACAAATACACCTTATTAAAATGAAAATAAGATTTTAATGGAAGTTGTTAATATTCAAAATAGCTAGGAACTGAAAAGTCTTTAGAGAAAGTGCTTAACTTTGATAATCAAGTGCAATAAAAATGTAATAAATAAAAATTGTTTATCTAGTGAAAAAGATGAAAAAGTCAATAAAATAAAAACAATTGATGTGTACACATATAGCCATACTCTTCGCACTTGTGAAATTACATAGTGATTTAAAAATGCATTAAGAAGTGAGTGCGGGAGTACAGAAAAACTGGAAGAAGAAAAAATTTCTTCGGTGGCGTCCACTAACAATTCAACATTAAGAAAGCTATAAAGCAAAAATATCCAGAAAACGAACAAAAATTTAGCACAAAAATAAATGTAGTTGGTTTTAAGAAATGTTAAACAATTTTTAATAAAAACATATTAAAGATAACATGTAAAATAACTGTACTTGTAGTGTAAAAACAAGAATTAAGAAAATAAAAATAGACCAAAAAACCGCTAAACGTAATAGAAACAACAACATTTGGGAGATAAAACTACAACAACTAAAAATAAACTTCAGTTAATGGACTATAGAATTTAAATACAATCTATCCAGTTACTCATTTTTCATTTGTGAAATATTAACTAGACTAAAGTTTGATATTATAATCAATGGATCCTAATGATAATTCTACGGAGAAAGAAGACTCTTGTGGCCCAACCAGTGTTGTGAATACAAATAAATCTTCGCTTGCAGACAACAGTGGTAAAGATCAAGATGCAAATGATGAATCCAGTATGAATGTAGAAATAAAGTCAGGTAAAGTGCCAGCTGCGGAAGGTGATAAAAAAGCTGCGGACCATATTGGGTTAGGAGGCGATTCTTTAGATGATGGTGATAGCGATGATGCCGAAATGAAAGTCTTATCTGAACCCAATAGGAATGCAGGCGTTCCTCATAATGAATCAAAACCTCAAGCTACCAAGTCTGTAGTAACAGACACCGTAAATTTTGCAAAGAATAATACAACGCACTGCAGTAATGATGCATCGATTCAGTCGCTTCAAAATCTATCCGGTGATAACGATGAGAAGACACAGTCATCGTGCAGATCTTCTCCCCAGGCTTCCACTCCCGGCTCAACACCTCCCTCCACAACAGTTGTCTCCACAGTCATTAGCCAGGATCGTTCACCAGCGAACTCTTCGGACAACACACCGCCCACAGTTGTCAGTACGCCGAAACCATCTCCTGAATCTGTACCACAAAGTCCATCTTCGCAAAATCCGCCTTCCTCTTTAGCCGGTAATTGTATTCAACAACCTATTAATGTAGTACGCAATGGCACAATACCGAATGCCGGCAAACCTCTACTCTCGACAATGAGCAAAAAACTGGAAAGATCAGCAAAAGCAACACGTTCACGTAAACCAAAGTCTTCGGTGGCCATGTATGAAAGTGAAGTAAGTGCTCAACTCTCCTGCCATACACGCATTAGTTATTATTTTCAATTTCTTATTTACTTCCAGATAAGCGAGAATAAAATAGGAATTAAATTATGCATAAAGAAATCGGATAGTTCATTGAATACTGCCACTGCAGCAGCTATGGCAGCTGTAGCTAGGGGTCTTAATAAGTCGGGAACGTCTTCGGCAAGAAGTCGCAAAAGCTCACGAACAGTCAAACAGCGAGTCAAACTTAATGATGATGAAACCGATGAATTGGATTATGAGCCTAGGCGCAAAAAGGAGCGGAGCAACAAAAGACTAACAACGCCAGCAACAACGGTAAACACGAACGACAATGATGAGCCCAGAGAAGCAATAGAGCAGACCATCTGGGGATCACAGTTGCCTGAACCAGTACTGTTCAAGGTTTATATAATTTTTGAAATAAATACCTCCATTTTTATTTTAATACCAAATTTGTAGATTTTTCAACTTGTTGTGGAAAAAGAGGGCTGCCTTCCAACTTTGTGTCGCTTGGGTAGAGTTTGTTCACTGTGGCGTCGTGTTTCCTTGTCACCATCTTTGTGGCGTATTATGGATTTGAGTACTTGGATAAAGGAAAAGTATCGCACAGAGCTTAAGTTGAAATGGCTTGTGGATAATCGCTGCAGCTGTTGTACAGAACTGAATGTTTGTAAGTGTTAAAAAAAAGAAAAAATTATACAAATAAGACAATTTCTTCTACTTGAATTTTCTTTGTGTTTAGCAAACTGGAAAATTTCTGATATCAATTGTTTCTTGTTAAAATTATCGGCTGGAGCACCAAATTTAACCAGCATCACTCTGTCAGGTTGGAAAGGTTTCACATACGATCATTTATTTTACCTGGTCGAAAACATGAAAAAACTTGAACGCTTAGATTTGAGTTCCATAAATGTAAGTGCATTACAAGTTCACAGGCCAATTAATGGTGTCTTTTGTTTAGCTAAGATTTTAATAAAAATGCAAAATTCATGTTCATTTAAGGTTGAAATGAATGCTAGTAAAAGTGCTGTTGGAGCACAATCACTGTGCAATGCAATGCAGATAATGGGCGAGCGTTTAACGCACCTCTATTTGGCGCACAATCGTTTATCTGGCATTCCACAATTAGTCAATGTTTTATCGGTAACAACAACCATTTGCAGAACTGTTGTATGAACATGTATCAAATGAACGCTCTTAATTTGTTTCAGACTCATTGCCCAAATTTGTTGCTTTTGGATTTATCAAACGTTTCCACTCAAGCCACTTCGCATGGCATTTTGCATATAGAAAAATTGCAGCAGGGTTGTCCAAAACTGAAAGTTTTACGTATAACAAACTCTCATATAACCCTAAGTGCAGCATCGCTCCAAGAAATGGTATGTAAAATCAATATTTTAGCTTGGTTTTTTTCTATTGCTATTTCCCCTTTCTAACCTAAGATGGACTCACCTGGTTTCCCCGATTTGGAAGAGCTTTCGGTAGCTGTAACTGATGAATCGCGTGTTATAGGCGATGAACACATTCAACGTATTCTAAAAACTTCATCGAAGCTAAAATTACTGGATGTCCGTGGCTGTGCTCGTTTGACCCATGAAAGTCTTATACGTTTACCCGCGTGGGATGTTAAACATTTATTTTTGTCCGGCTGTTCAGTTACCAGAGATATGGGGTAAGTGAAAAATTGTTTTCTGTGTAGAAAGGCAAAGTGTTGAATGTCGTCTCCACCACGGTTTTACAAAAAAAAAAAAAAAAAAAAAAGTTAAAATAAAACGAACCTTAAAACGACAAAATTTGACTGATTCAAATTTAATATTTTGAATACTAAATATGAATTTAATATTTTGAATTGAATTATCCTTCTCTTTTCAGTAAAGAATTAGCTTAAGAATATTTTTTCTTTACTTTTGCACATTTGAATCTTTTTATAGTTAGTTATAGGTAGTGCAAACGAAGCAAATTTGAGCACAAATGCTCTGCTTTTTTTTTCACAGAACAGCAAAATGTATGTATTTGCACTTTGCTTTATTTTTCCTCATTTGCACTAAAAAAAACCCCATGAGCAAATAGAAGTGTGCAGTTCAAAATAAATAATGTAAACAATAGATGGCGCCAGCAGATGGCGAAGCCGTCTAGCATTTTTCCGCGGAGTAGAATTTTAATGCAATAAAAAAGATATTCATGTGAACTAAAAATAAGATATTTTTAATGTAATAATAACAAAAGAATTTTAAAAGCGTTTTAATTTTAATTTACATGGGTGTCTTTCCAAAAACAAAATAAGTTTGGCGGCGGCTTGTAAAACTTGACGCCGATGGATTTCGCCCTCTGAGACATTTCATGCCTTATTATTTACATATTACATTAGCGTTATTTAGAATTTTGAAATACATACATAAAAGAGAAGATCACCAAAAAAAAAAAAAAACAATTGTGCTCTTAAAAATAAAATAAAGAATTTGTTAACTAATGAGTTTTCAAACCTTCATGATGAAGAATAAGCAGATTTGCAAAAACAAAAAAACGGTGCGCTCACCATCAATAATAAAATGCACTGCAGATTTGCACATCAATCACCAAACGTCATGAAAACCCTTAATGTGTTGCATGCTCATTCGCTTTAGTTTTTACTGGTAAATAAAATTGATTTGCATTTAATTTTTTCAAGATCGGGTCTTGAATTGATTGCTTCAAAATGGGCTCACAGTCTAATTGAATTAGATCTCGCTTGGGCAAATGTGCAACAACCTTTGGATAATGCCTTATGTGCCTTGGCCGACAAAGGAGCTGAGTCACGTTTAGCGTAAGTTTGTTTAGTTTTTCATTAACCCCACTCCCAATTGTTGAGGCTAGAAGTCAACTAAACTGTCTTATTTTTTTTTTAGTCACCTTAATTTATGTGGTTCTTCTGTATCTGAGGATGCTGTAAAAGAGATTTTGGCAAATTGTCCTTTAATGAGCACGATTAATTTGTCATCTTGTCGTGGTCTGCCTCGCGGTGTAAAGCGTCAAATGCAGGGACCACAAGAACTCAAAGAACTCAGAGATGTTTTGAAAGTTAAATTAAAAGTGAAATTACCAGAAACAGCTACCGAAACAGCAGCTCAAAACAATGCTACAGATTCATCATCATCTTCGGCGTCTACAGCAACGGCAACCACAAACGATGGCGGAGGAAGTGGTGGTGGTGGTGGTGGTAACCTGTAGTGTTCATGTTAAAGAAATATTTTCACAAACACATGATTCTAATGATTTTTTCCAAATTATTTTAGTTTTTTTTTGCAATTTATTATCGTTTGTTAAAAAGCTTTTCTAAAGTTTTCATACAATTTTTATCTTCCATTAGAACTTGTTTAATTTTTTTTTTTTGCATTAGCAAACAAAATATTTTCTCCTATATTAGACACAAACTTTTTTTATGTATATCTTTTTTTTACTATATTTACTTTTCCACAGAAGTTGTATTTTTTATTTCTTTCTTGTAATTTGTATATTGAACATGTTTAGCAACAACTTACATGCATACATGTATCCTACAAACACACACATCTCTCCCCCCCCCCCCCTCCCCCTCTTATACAACATGAAAAAATATTTTTAATACCTGTTGTTTATAGCAATATTTTAAATTTGAAAAATTTAAAATTAAATACATTTTAATAAACACGATTAGAAACTCTTTATCTAAGGTAATTTTAAAGCTTAAGGCAAACTTATTGGCAATTTCATTTTATATTTGTGTAAACAGTTTTATATACATAAATACCTATGTATATCTATGATTTGTTTTAGATATTTTCTCAATGCATATTCTTTTAACAGCATCTACTAACGACAAAAAAACAATGTAATTTATAAGAAAATTATATTTTGTTGCATTAAAACCCCGAAAATATACTTTTAATGAATTTTGTTTTAATCCAATTGGGGGACCTCAGCAAAAGGTATTTGAAGGTATTAAACTAGTAATGTTTATGCAGACTTGGTCACGTCAATTAGAAATATGTTGCTTTAGTCTTTTAGTTCTGAAGTGTGCAGGGATGGGAAATATAAATTGCAAAAGCCACAGTACTGCTTCGCAGCTAATTTCTGTTTATTACACTGTTCCTGCTTAGTTTTACAGGCTAGTGCTGGCCACAATTAAGTGTATACTGGATGGAAGAATCTTCTATCGGAGTATGCAGGGATGTGAAATGTAAATTAAAAAAATTTCTATTTATTACACTTTTTCTGTTTAGTTTTATAGACTAGTGCATGGCATAATTAAGTGTATCCTAGATTAAAGGATTTTTTCTTGAAGTATGCAGGGATGTGAAATGTAAATTATAAAAAACTCTATTACACTCTTTCAGCTTAGTTTCATAAACTAGTGCAGAGCACAATTAAGTGTATCCTGGATTAAAGGATTTTCTCTTGAAGTATGCAGGGATGTGAAATGTAAATTACAAATATGTCTATTTATCACACTTTTTCTGCTTAGTTTTATAAACTTTTACGACAATTAAGTGTATCCTGGATTAAAGGATTTTCATCGAAGTATGCAGGGATGTAAATTGCAAAAACCAGTACATCAACGCACCTAATTTCTGTTCATTAGTTTATATTTAGTTTTATAGATAGTGCAGTACACAATTAAGTGCATCACGGATTGAAGGATCTTTATCGAAGTTTGCAACCAAAAGATGATAGTTATGATCAAATCGACACTTTGGTTGTCGAGTGGTTTAAGCGACAGTGTAAAAGTTGTGAAGTTTAACACCCAAAGTTCTTAGGTTGCTGATGAAGGGTGTTTGCCACCCAGAAACAGCCGATTGTCCACCTAGCTATAAAATTTGACTTGTCTTTACTTAATTGACATTGATAAAATAGTTACCAACCAAGGGTTGAACTAGAGCCGGTTAAAAGTCATTTAATATAAATGTATTACAACACCACAGTTCAATGTAATTAAAATTTCATTAAAAAAAAGAAAACAATTCTTTTTAAATAATTTGAATTGAAAACATTCAACAAATTTTGTTTTTAATATGATCAACTCATACCTTTGAAACAGTATAGTTTTAAGAAATATTAAGAAATTTAACTCTTAATTTAATGAAATTATGATAAAAAATGAATTCATGTTAGTGAAATTCTTTTGCGGCGAACATAAGTCATTTTTCTTTCACCAATTAAATTTTCGGCCATAGTTTCTTTATGCTGACTTTCCGACCTGGTATTTGGAATCATCCAAGAATATGTATCATAACAGGTGAACATTTTGTTTACTTTATTTTAATTACTATAATTTTCTAAGAACACTTTCATGAGTTCTTATTTTACTTTTTTTTTTAATTCAAATTGTACCAAATTATTTGCTTTCAAATAATATTAGACTGAATGTTATTAAAAAATTTTAAATTAAAATACTTCACATTCAAGTTGTATTTTTTTATGAATTGTCGGCGGCATATAGACAGCTGAAAAAGAGAAAAACATTTGTAAGCTCTGTTTTTGGCCCTGAATTAAAACATTTCAATTGGCTCTTGGAGCAAAGAAATAATTAAGTTCATTTTTTTATGAAAAAAAAAAAATCCATCTGAATATGATGAATTTAATTAACATGTAAAATATTTGCTGAAAATAATACAAATTTGAAAAACATGTAAATTATTTGTTTATAAATAAATTTACTAAGTTTCGTATACAAACAATAATAGTTTGGGTTGTTTACTTTTGTTATAAAAAATACTCAATAAAAATAAACTATTTAGCTTAAGGCTTCTTTGCTATAGCTACATTTCCTTTTAGAACATACATTATTAATGTATTATCTAAAGTTGTAAAATAAATAAAAATAAACTTTAGTGTTTAATAAACTTTCAAAAATTTAGAGGGCCTTAATGAATACAAAAAGAAACAAATTATCTACAACCATAAACACGTGCAAGACAACGACTGGTTTAATTGAACACGTGTGTACATAATTGTAACTGTAAAATGTCGTATAACGCCCTATTAGAGTAGCAAAATTACATCAATATTAAGTAAAAGTATTGCACTTTACCGTGTTGCCATCATTTAAAAATATCATGTCATT
The DNA here is from genome assembly GCA_963662145.1 of Sturmia bella. NCBI lineage: Eukaryota > Metazoa > Arthropoda > Insecta > Diptera > Tachinidae > Sturmia > Sturmia bella. The sequence continues at coordinate 24,345,205 of OY759172.1, forward strand.
TTACATATTTGTTTACCAAACATTATTTAAACAATCTTTAATAAAAACAACAAATTTTAATGGCTTTTTACGGAAAAGTTTATTTTCGGAATAAATGAAAAACTTAAGAACATATTTATTGGTATAGGTATAAAAAAACTTTGAGGATTTTAACATTCTATTTCTAAATCTGTGATCGCAAGCGATAATAGCTTAAGTCTTAAAATATAGTTTCGAGAAAATCCTGTTTTCAATGTAGAACAATTTTTTTGAAAAGGTCAAAATGATAATTTAATAGAATTAAAGATTATGGTATTAAAAAATTCACATAAAATTTAATAAGAATCTGTTATGACATTTTGGCGCTTATGGGAAATTTTATATGAATTTTATCTTTTTAACAAACTTCGTTAGTGACATGAACATTTCTCATGAATATGAAGTTTTGTTAGTAGAATATTATAGCATATACAACACGATTCGACTTAGGTTGTTACCGCTTATGAGCACAGAAATAGCTCAAGTTATTTTTAACACACAAAATGATGCAATGCAAACTGGCAAAAGTTTATTTTGTTTTTAATGCAGTAATATATTCAAAATAAATTCTACTTCCATTAGCACACCTAGGTTTTGGTATATCAAACACCTTCTATTAATGACGCCACACCAGAATCAATGAGTTTTAACCAATTTATCAGTATCGGCAAAGTAGTCTGTAGACACCTTAACGATGGCAGCACCCGTAGCCAAACCGGCAATTGTTGCAATTGCTGCATTATCTCTAGGTAGCCAAGATTTAGAAAGAGCCCACACCAACACAGAGCCCATGGCCCACATACCACCGCCTAATAATGCATATAGGCTGCGTTTGCCATTGGGCACCTGAGCAAGCGCAGGACGACCATAGACATAGAAAGCGCCTCCCACAATTGAGCTCAAAAGTAAAACATTTGTTAAGTCTTTTTTTGGTGATAGGATCTTCGAAATTAATGATGGATTCATAACATTAACCGACAATGCACCATAGCTGGCCAAACCCTGTATGGGAATGTAGTAATAGTAAATGTTTTCTTTGGTGAATGGTTTTAAACCCAATTTATCGCACAGGGAACAGTCCTCTTTTTTGTCTGCCATTTTATCAAGTAAATAGGAAGTAAATAAAATGCAAAAATTTTACAAATAATTTACAATTAAAAAATTTCACACAGTAGAAAACGATAGTTATATAAATGCGGCTGTCAAAAATTAAAGTGTGTATAATTAAACATTTTGAATCAGGCTGTGTTTCAGTTCGAAGAGCTGCCACACTTATCTTATCACAACAATGATTGATAATAGTTTCATTCGAGAGCACAAAATGGTTTTGGCGGATTGTGTTCCCGTGTACAAGTCCAGGGGAATAATTCCAATATTCGTGATCGAGTACACTAGATAAAAGCAATGTAAAAAAAATAAGCTGCAAACGCAAAACAGTATTTGGCCCCTGAGGCAAACATATTTTTAACCATTTTTGGCAACCATGATTTGGCTTATAATATTTGAAAAAAAAAAAATCATTATAGGAAGTAGCATGATGCAACTATTAAGAGACTTCAGTAGCTCTGTTCTTCTCCCTTCTGTAAATTATATAAAGTTTGTAGCAGTGTTATCTTTTTAAAGGTTTTTGAAGCAGTACAAAAACAAATTGCATGTTATATTTCTTGAAATTGTTCCTGTTGTAGGTAAGAAGCCACCTTATTTTTTGTATCACGGAAAGTAGTAAATCATAAAGCTGTTCACGGGGTTTGCAATCATAATGTTGATTTCAGGTGAAATAAACTTACAATCCCCAACCAATGTGCCTCGAATGACTTTGGCATCTGGTAGCATGTTGCTTTGCAATACGAAATCATAGCCTGGCAGCTCAGAAAATAGGCGAAATGTCAAATTTTTTTTTTTTACCAAATAGAAAAAAAGTATATTTCTGAACCTGGACTTCTATATTCGTTTATGTAATTTTTATTTAAACAAATAATAAGCAAAATAAATTAAAATGTTTTTGATTTAGTTTTGAAATATTTAAGTTATTAAAAGCATAAAGACTTTGTAAAGTAATAGTGTACAAGCTAAGAATAGATGTAAGTGCGTAATATTATTGATTTGCATGCGAGACACCACAACTGAATTGGTAAAGAACAAGAACTGAAAAAGTCCAATCATATGAGTAAGACATCTGCGACATTCGCCAAAACATTTGCATGCATAGTAATTGTTGAAACAAACTGAACCCCCCATGCGGCAAATAACAAAATAAATAAAAATTTTAGAAAAAACCAACTACTATACTCAAACACTACACTAAATATTGGATAAAATTTACAAGATATGAAAAAATCAATACAAGCGTAATAATATTCTTTTCCTTTCAACAGTTTGCCAAACTTCGTCTTTCTACCTGGCTAATAAGTCGTTGTAACTCGTCGCTAAAAGTAAAAAAACAAAACCTAAAATGGTTTCTTTTAATACATCACAAAGAAAAAATGTTCGTATACTATTGGTGGGTGATCCGGGAGTTGGAAAAACATCCCTAATTCTATCTTTGGTAAGCGAAGAATTTCCCGAAGATGTGCCTCCTAAGGCTGAAGAGATAACTATACCCGCTAATGTTACGCCAGAACAAGTACCAACAAATATAGTCGATTATTCATGTATGTACAGAATTTAATTAGTGTTTTATATGTAGGTAAACGAGTTTTATTTTATATTTTTATATTCTCTATTTTAATGTGCCAGATATTGAACAGACCGAAGAAACCTTAAATGAAGAAATTGTAAAATCGCATGTCGTCTGCATTGTGTATGCAGTCGATGATGATGATACTTTGGATCGTATTACTTCTCATTGGCTGCCTTTGATACGTAATGCAGTAGGTGAAGATCAGCCTAAAAAACCAGTTGTTTTGGTTGGCAATAAAGTCGATATGATTGAATACTCAACCATTAATGTTAGTACTAAAATTCGTATTCTTTTTATTATTTATTATGTGTACCTGACTTTGTATTGACTGGTGTGCTTTATTCCAGAGTGTTCTTAGCATTATGGAAGATTTTCCTGAAGTTGAAAGCTGTGTAGAATGCTCCGCTAAAACTTTGCACAATATATCGGAAATGTTTTATTACGCACAAAAAGCAGTATTACATCCAACGTCACCACTTTATATAATGGAAGACCAAGATGTAAGTAATTTCATAATCAAAAATTCAATACTGACATTTTCAGCATTGCGTTAAAATTATGTTTTTTGGGGATAACTAACATTACTCGAACATTCTGCTTACCAAAAATGAAAACGCATTCATATGTTGTTGTTCTTGACAATCGGCTTTTGACCAGGTTAAGGCATTTTCTCCTCTATGGTATAATCAACACCACGTACAAAAATCTCTAAGCATCTGGCAGCACACTTTCATTTTATGCCAGTTGGAACTAGAGATGTGCGAGTGAGTTTTTTGGCTCACGTCACGCACACATGATCAGAATATTTTTACTCATGCACGACAAATTTGTTTGGGCCTCACGCAGGCTCACGAGTAAAATGTATTTAATCACGCACGAAAAACGAAAAAAAACATTCCCAACAATTACGTTTGCATTGAAACAAGGACATTTTGGCGCTTATTGCGAATTGTATAGAACTTTTATTAGGGATTGTAGACATGGAGATTCCACATAAATATGAGCTTGTGTTAGTAGAACATTGTGGCATGTATAACCTTGCCTTAACTCAACTTAAGTTGTTAACGCTTGTGAGAACAGGCTTATCGTCCAGTTACGCAAAAAGCAGAACTTCCTGCAATGTTTACAATTTCTCCTGCTCATTTTTCGAAAAGTGGAATATCACCCGCAGGTTGCTGGCATTTCAAAATGCTACAGCTGTTATTAGTTTTTAGTTCTATGCATGATGCAATTTAACTTTCAATTCGACTGTTGCACGTAATATTATCATACAGAACTGGAGAGTTGCCGCATGAAATCTCCTCATGTACATCGTATATACATATCACAGTTTGTTCTAGATGTCAACAAAGCAGGAGTGTTGTGGATATTTTATTTATTCGCTTGTTCCTCGATGTCGCAAGCAAACGTAAGCGATCGAAATGTAGTCGCACGATTTCGAATCAATTTGGGTTCCTCTATATCGACAGCTTGCGTTCGCATGTCATGAAATTTTTGGCATTTACTGCACAGAGATGCCAGATCGGTAAATTAAAGATTTTGTTGATTTTTTTATTGAATTATTGACAAAATCTACTAAATTATTCTTGTGGAAATACAACCCATCTTGAAACTGGTCAGCTGTATCTGACAAGCCAAAGCAAATACAATTGGCTTTCTAAGCGAAAGAAAATTGTTTTTGGTTCCTCTATGACGTTCTTTTATTCGAACAATGCCTCCATCGACAAGTCGAAAAGACGTATCTAAGTGTTTTCATACAAAGTCCGATTCCTCTATATCGATCATGTCGTCAGCACTGCGAACACAAATGTCAAAATGTGGGAGTTCTTATAGGAAAAACTTTTATATTTATTTGTTAAAAATCTGGAAAATAAAACTAAAAACCCCACATATTTTTCATTTTTATTTAGTAAATATATTAAACAGTTATCATCTGTATGTATATAGTTTTCCTAAACAGTTCACTTATTCGCTGGATGGAAGAAACTGCTGGCTTTGCCAGAGGAATGAGTGCTTATTAAATATCTATGCAAAAAAAAAACACACTTTTAAATTTTAAAACACCACAGAAACTATTTTCGCACTTTCAAGATGTTTGCTTTTTTATTTTCTGCCTATTTCTCGATATCGCAAGAAAATGTAAGCGATCGAAATGTAGTCGCACGACTTACAGGATCTACAAGATATAAAATCAATATCCAACCGCAAATTTAGCTAATAGAGATTAAAAAGTAAAATGACTTTAGCTGTTTCAAAGCTGCTACGATTCTCATCAACACTTCTTTTGGTCAGAGATTTATTGCTTTTAAAAAAAGAAAAAAAAAAAAATTGTGTACCTTTCAGTGAAACGAGCATTTAATTCCTAATATTTTTCAGCTCACGCCTGCGTGTAAAAAATCATTGGTACGCATTTTTAAAATTTGCGACATCGACGGTGACAATCTGCTGAACGACTACGAGCTTAACTTATTCCAGAGACGTTGTTTCAATACTCCCCTACAGCCACAAATTTTAGACGAAGTCAAATCAGTTATACAAAAAAATGTAGCCGATGGCATTTACAATGACTCTGTTACACTGAAAGGTTTTTTATTTCTTCATTGTTTGTTCATACAACGCGGTCGTAATGAGACAACTTGGGCGGTTCTGCGCCGTTTCGGTTACAATGAGCAATTAGAAATGTGCAAAGACTATATGAAGCCATCTTTAAAAATACCACCTGGAAGTAGTACCGAATTGTCGCACAGAGGCCAACAGTTCTTAATTGCTTTATTCGAGAGATACGACAAAGATGCAGACGGTGCTTTATCGCCCGAAGAACACAAAATGTTGTTTAGCACTTGTCCCACACCACCCTGGTCATATTCCACGGACATACGTAAATCATGTCCTGTTAATGAAAACGGTTGGGTTACTTTAAGTGGCTGGTTGTGCCGCTGGACACTGATGACTCTAACAGATGTATATAAAACCATGGAGTATTTGGCTTATTTGGGTTTCAATGTGCACGAAAACGATACACAATTGGCGGCCATACATGTTACACGAGAACGTCGCATTGATTTGGCAAAACGGCAAAGCAGTCGTTCGGTGTATATGTGTCATGTAATTGGTCCCAAGGGCTCTGGAAAGACCGGCTTATGTCGCGGTTTCCTTTTAAAGGAAGACATGAAATGTTTGATTGGCAAAGAGTTTAAAACAAATGTTGTGCACTGTTGCAACACCGTTCAGGTAAATTTAACAATCCCGTTCTTTAATTCACCTGTAAAATACATTTGATTTGCTTTTAGGTCTATGGCCAAGAGAAACATCTAATTTTACGCGATATTGATGTAAAACATGCCTTGGATCCTTTGCAACCCCAGGAAATCAATTGTGATGTTGCTTGTTTGGTCTACGATTCGTCAAATCCTCGTTCTTTTGAATATATTGCACGCATTTATATCAAATATTATGCCGAAAGTAAAATTCCAGTCATGATTGTTGGCACCAAGGCCGATATGGATGAGCGGCGTCAGGACTACTTGCTGCAACCATCGGAATTTTGCGACAAATACAAGCTGTTACCACCTCATCTGTTTAGCTTGAAAAGTGAAAAGAAAGAATTGTATGTGAAATTGGCTACCATGGCGGCTTTTCCGTAAGTAATACGTTTTTTTTTCTTTTTCTTTCAATTAGCATTTTATCAAAAGATTCATTGTCCTGCTTCATTTCTCCTCGCTAAGATTTGTGAGCAATTTTGTTTTCGGGGGTTTTATTTCTTAATAGATACTAACCACAGTTTGTTTAAGAAAGTTTCAACTGCTTCAAGTAAATTATGTACTAAAATTTCGCTTTAATAGAAGATTGAGAAAAACTCAAATAAGCTCAGCTGTCCTTTCTAGAGAGATTTCCACAAAATCGTTTCATACTTGTGCTTCGCTTTTTCCAATAGACGAATTCATCTACAAAAAAATGTCTGAATGGCAAAAATGTTCCAAATGGCACACGTTATCGATCGACATCATTCAAACAAAAACAACAACAAAGCCTTAACATGTATTTACTCGCGGAGCGAGCATAACCTTAAAGTATGTGACCTTGTGAAATAAAATGGGGCGAAATCGTCGCATTGATAATCGTTACGTATACTGTTTTTGCTTTAAAATTTCTCCCGTTTTGTTTGGAGTCGTTTAAAGCCGGCAGCTGTTGTTTTTGCTGTCTGTTCAAAAATCGCACTTTTTTGCACTTTTGCCCATCAAATACGCCAAACGCGACTAAAATTTAACGCTGTTTTTGTAGTTCTTCCCGGGGGCACATAATGCATCTTGCTGATCGTAACCAACACAATGGGACCTTTCTAGGACCTAAGTGGGCCGGTGAAACATAACCAGCCTGGTGCTGTGTCATCGGGGTAAATGAGATGCACGACACCTCGGTTATCTTGGTGGCTCGAAATCCTAGGCCGGTCCCGAGCGGTTGCGATGTGTCCTGAGGGACGTGCTGAAACTCTCCACCGAAGGGCAAATCGGTAGTACGGTGGTCGCAGCCTCCGGATAATTCTACGGAGTCTTCTGGTCCGATTATAGGTTGAGGAGCCTTCCTTGACTGAAACGTACTGGCTGTGGTTGCTACCATAAGTTCGCATGGAAGGGAACGTTGGCAGCCATACTGATAATACGGCCTTGGGGTCTATGTTCAGGCGTCCAAATGGACCCGTTGTGCTATTGCTAAGCAACAGACGCTGTTCTGTTTGTTATTGTTTATTTTTTGCAACATATAATTGTTTAACTAAGAACAAAAATATTACTCTCTCAAAAGCTCTCTCACTTGCATGAGCTTTGAGTACTTGAGCAGTTTTCGTGCAAAATTGAAACACGGACTCCCAAAGTTTAGTACACGTTCACAGCTACCGAAAAGTGCTAAAAGTCCAGTAATTCGAATTTCTTCTCAAATATACTCAAAACCATAACTTGAAAAGTTATGTTTAATATTTTTTTATGCTCTCTTATTCAAATTTATTTTAGTACTTATTTTAAATTGGTTCTAACCAACGTATTAATTATTTAATATTTCTTTTTCTATATTTTCAAATTTTGTTTTCCCGTAAAAAAAAAATATTAAACAAATATGGTGGTGTTGAAACAAAATTAAAACATGTTCTGTTGTGGTGGTAAATGGTTTTAAAAAATTATTTTTTTTTTAAATTTTGTGGAACTCGTATAATCAAAAATAATAAACATACAAATGTAGACGCTTTCAAGCCGCATGGATACTGTTTTACAAGCACAGGTTGGTACAGCTGTGGGAATCGGCGTAAGTTTAAATGCTTTAAATTATTAATTGTAATCCAATACTAAATGTTTTCTATTTTCCTACAAACGCATAAAATGTGCAAAAGTTTAATTCTCAAAAGCACCTCATTTCTGTTTTTAATTTTCAAACATTGTATTTATGAACAAGTTCATCAAATCACAGTGCTTTTTTAACAAAATAATGGCGGTAAATTTGTACTGAATTTCATTTTAACTTCCTGTAACTAATAGAGCACATTGTTTTGTGTGTATTTTTAATTTTTATATTTTCGTAATGCAAATGAAATATTTATTTTATTTTCTCTTTTCTTATGCAGTCACTTACGACAATTTGGCCTTATGACGGAAGATCCTACTTTGTGGTGGAAAGCAAGTTTGGGCGTAGCTGCTGCTACTGTTCTGGGGTTTGTTGTATTAAAAGCGGTCCATAGTCTTACAACACCATCACGCTAAACTACTAAACACTAGTTTCAATCTGCTTACACATATACATTCATCTGCATCCTTTCATGGTCCTCCCCATAAAATCTTTATTTTTGCTACACGTAACGAAATCCATTTTAAATGGTGGTCCCGTCTTTATTTTGTGTTCCTTTTTTGTAAATATTTTTTTACAAAATTGATGGTTTGTTTTTCTGTGCATCGGCCTTTATTTTTGCAATTTTAATTTTTATGAATAAAAAGGTAAATTTAAGACACTTTGGAGGTTAATGAAATCGTAAACAGTGAATAAAGGGATGTGCTAAAAATTAATTCTTAACTCTTCAAACATATAAAAAAATATCATTATAAATTTATAAATCAAATACATATATTTTTATATATCAACTAAGAAAGAACAAATATTTTAAAATAACTACTTTTTCCTTAGTATAAATTGTAGCTTCCTTAATATGTTTATCCCAAACTTGTGCTATTCCTTTTACTTTACATGATTACTCTATATGATTAAGTTTTTATTTTACACTACCTTGCTGAGTCCTTTTTGATTTTTAAAAATCATTAGTCCATATACATACACACACACACACACATACATACCTATAACCAGAAGTTTAAATCTTAAGTTTTCTATTAAACCAAAACACTTAACATTTTCTTATACATACATATTTCTCTAGTAAAAATATTGTGTATGTAAAATGGAATATTATGCATATATTTATTTAGACCAAAAACAAAGAAAAAATAAATTCGCTCATTGTAAAAACTATATCAATTACAATAAACAAAGCAAATTAATTAAAATAAAATTACAGACAAAACTAATTATAGATTTTTTTTCGACCTTTTCGAGTTGCAAAACGGAAACTCGAAACACCTAATGCAGGGGTGCCCAAAATCTTCTTATGGAAGCGTAAACACCAATACGTATACACTTTATTGACGCACACAAAGAAAAACAGAAATAAACTCATAACAAAAAATTATTTCTTCAAGTGTTTCATACTCACGAAATCATTAAAAAAAACAACAAAATCATGAAAACAAAAAAACAAAAAACAACAAAATTTACGCTTGGCACCAATGTGTACCAAGAAAGCCTGCCTTCTTATTGCTGTGCATATGAAAGTGTTGTTGCTTTAAGCTTGGGATATGTGTGTATGTGTGTATTTCATACAAAGAGTTGTGTATACATATTAGAATGCTCAGCCAATGCTTCGCGCTTTTACAAAAACAAAAGCGTACCAAGCGTATAGGCCGTGGGCATCCCTGACCTAATGCATACAAATTTTTTTATTCAATTGATTATCAGCCTGTTAATTAACCAGCAGTGGAGGAAGCCTTATTTGTATTGTTACAAATTTTAACTAATGCTGTAGTTGTAGTTAATCCGTTACCTGAGTTTGACTGATTAATTATGCCGCAAGCGACATCTGCTATTGAAACACCGCACTGGTGTGCCCAATGTAAAAAATTCAAGTGCTGCCAAGTTTTCTATCGATTGGCCACGAGGGTTCTCGTCTTGTCTCAGGCTTTGTGGCAAACAAGGCACCAATAAAAAGCACAGAATACTACTGTCTGTGATAAAAATATTGAAGGCCAAATCGTCGCATTTGTGATCGATCGAGTTACGTTGCTTTTGCTCTGTGTTTGTTATTTACTTTGTTTTTGTTTTAAATTGAGTGTTTTGACGATGAGTACTGCAAACAAAGTAAATGTGAGCAAAAACGCTCTGCTTTTTTTCATACAAAACCAAAATGTATGTATTTGCATATATTATTCTTCATTTGCAACGAAAATATCTTGAGCAAATAGGTAGAAGTATGAAAAATAATATAAACAACAATAGATGGCAAAGCCGACTAGCAATTTTCCGAGGAGTAGACAAAAAGTAGAGGCGGTGACGAAAAGTTTTAATACATTAAAAAACATATTCATGTGAATTAAAAATAAGGGGTTTTTTCAACAAATGCAAGCATAAACTTTAAATTAATAATAATAAAAGACTAAATCGCGTTTAGTACGGGAACAGTTTTCTTTGCGAATTGGGATCCCGTGGGCTCACAATGTTGGAGTTCGAGACAGTGTTGCCAGTTTAGGGGGTTTCCCCCTAGATTTAGGGTTTTTTTTTCTTTTACGGGTCAATTTGGTGTGCTAAATTCTTTCGAGAAAAATTTAGGGGGAACAATTTATTTTTGGGGTATTTTTAGGGGATTTCTGTGTTTGGTTGAATAGTAAATTGGCAGGAGTTAGAAGATTTTCAACTGATAAATTTGAAGACTAACGATTTTTAAGGCAAAATTAAATATTTTATGTTCATCTGGTAGCTTCAAGTACAGAATTTTCCAACTGCAAAATTTTAAGTACTTTTTTTCCTTATGGGTCATTTCTTTGAATTTTTTCCGTTTCTTAAGAATTGGAAAAATTAAAATATCTAATAGTCTTTGATAAAATTGAAACTCGTTTTTAGAAAACGTCAAAAGAACGTAAAGAGCGAAGAAGACTTGAAACTCTTAATATTTTTGGAGACACTTAATTTTTTCTAGATACGCAGGTAACAATTTCCAGCTACCTATAAATATGTACTTAGATCTCAAAATATGTGAATCCAAATAAATCGAAAATTTATAATAAATATACATACGCCTGTAATCATAACATATGAACTGAAAAATACATAGAATCAGTTAATTTTTACTTCTTTTTAATTGGGGAAAGTTTAATAATTTTATGCATTTTCCGCATTGTCAATAGATTAATAGTGGTGATTCGCAAACTAAAACAGAACGTTCACCAAAATTTTTTAGGGGGATTTTGTAGAAAAACATTGGATTTCAGGGGGTTTTCAAATTTTTCTGGGGGGAAGACCTGGGAACACTGGTTCGATATAACAACTAAAATGCTGCCAGCAAAAATGTATAAAAATTTTTATGTCTTAGTTTTTTTTTATTTTTTCGCTGTATTCTCGGGGCAAATTTTTTGGCTTATTAAGCACTCTCTAGTAATAATTGTTATAAATTCGTAACAATTTTTAGTTATAGAACATACATATATAATATTGTACTTGCTCATTGAGCAAACATAACCTTAAAATATGATCCTGTGAATTTAATGGTTTCACCAGTTGCTTATTTTTGTTGTTGTGTTTATTGCATCCAGCCAATGGAAATATTAGCATTTTTGTTAATTATAAGCATGTATTTCCTCAAAATAAAGGTCAACAAACAATTGGCGGTCACATTTTTTTGCAGATACATATTTTTCATATGCGAACGAATCTTAAATGTTGAAGAGTTTGTGGTAAAAAATTTTAGTTGTAAACAATGTAACTCTGCTAGTTAAGACTGCTAGGAGTTTTCAAATTTTTTAGTTTATTGCCATCTGTGACTGCGGTTGGGACATGTTTGACCGTTTTTACACTGCCTAAAATCGTTTCCCAAACATGTAATATTAAAAACATTTTTAATGAAACACTTTTATTAGCGTTCTATTTGTTTAGAGTACAAAAAAATTAAAAAAGTGCTTATTTCTTAGCAGAAGGATTAGAGGCAGTAACACTTGTTGTGGCCGGTGCCATACAATTGCCATCGGGATAGCGTTTTTGAAACTGTGTAATAAGTTCTGGATCTACCAGACGTATACCATCTAATTGATTGCCCAAGGTAATCCAATTGGGTTGCACGTTATGAGGTCTTCCAAATAATTCAATTTTACGGGACCCAGGACTAAGACGCTCAATGATGCCATAAATTTCATCCGGCTTATGAGAAGTAGCCCGAACTTCGGCCACTATAACATCACAGTCCAGGCCGCGATTTAGATTTTTAGGATTGCCTTTCATGCCCACCAGACAATGCTCTTTGCCATGGTTAAGCCAATGACCGGTGCGTCCAGTGCGTATAATACGCTGTAGTTGATTTGTTTTTACCCAAATCAATTCATCCACGCGTTCGTAGCTGAAAATTACACAATAACAAAATTTTTAAAAAGTCTTTAGGAAGACAAAGAAATAATTTCTTACCCCCATAACATTAAACATTCGCGTCCTAGTTCCATGGCCCGTCCTGTAACCCAGAGAAAAATCAAACCATCATCTTGTAAGGCCGGCACTCCCAATTGCCGCATTTCGTCGTCAGACATAGTGCCATACGGCAATTCCATGTGAATGTCCCATGGTGGATCAGCCATAACGACGGCAAATTTTCCCAATACTGTCATATCTAAATAACGTAAATCGCATTGAATCCATTGGGGCGGGTACAATGTAACACTGGGATCTACACTACGTTTAATACATCTGTTGGTTTTCACGTCGGTGGGCTTGTTTGTGTTTATATTTGGCAATGTATCCACCTCGTAGTGGACATATTTACACGTGGCCATATGAAAACAAGTATTCAAGAAACTACAATCCCCCAAAGATTCGTCGGTATGCGATTGAATGATTTTTTTGAAATGCAGTTTTGTACATTTACTAGTTTGAGGCAAACTTTCATCGCTAATTTGTTCTTCTTCATCTTTTGTATTATCAGCAACAATTTCACCGTCCTCAGCCCCGGAATCATTGGCTTTAGCATCAATCTGTTCAGCTGGTTCAATAATTTCGCCTTCTTCATTTGCTTTTAGACGTTTTATGGCCAAACTGTCAGCGTCTGCATTCTCCTCGTCTAAACCATCTGCCACAGACCTTTTTTGTTTTTTCAGTTTGTGTTGGTTTTCTAGCTGGTCTTTCTTTTTCTTGGCTTCCATTTCTGCGGTGGCTTGTTGGGCCTTTAAGCATTCCACTTTAGTGCCATGAGGACAAAACTCCATGACTTGCGCTCCACCATGAGATTTAAACTTTTCGGCAACTGAACGTTCCTTGGCTGTAGGCTTCGTGAGGAGCTCTAGAATCTCTTCGCCGACTTGTTTACTTTGCTTTTCGCGTGTCGACGGCATTGAGAGAAGAGACTGGAAACATCTAATATGAAATATCGAAGCAATAGAAAATCTTTAACGAACAAACTTACCATTATATCATCTGAGTCTGCATTCGCATTAATGTCTTTGCGATCGGAACTGTCATCGTTTTCATCCGTTTGGTCATTGCTTATATTATCTTCCAGCATATCGTCATTATCAACTGAAATTCGGTAACAGTTTTGAGTTATTTGAACTATTTGAAGAAATATTTTCATACTAACATAACTTCTTATATTTCCTTTTGATCTCTTCCGTTAAATCGAAATTATCATTAATAAAATTTTTATAAAGGTCTATTAAAATCTTAGATTCCAAAGAAATAATCTCGCAGCCACTTTGCTCGCCAATCGTAACGCGTTTAATGCAAACAGCACCCTGTTTGGCAAATTTATTCAAAACATAATTCACACTTTCCGCAGTGACCGTAACTCTGGTTAAAACTGCAACTTTCTTCAATAACTGTGTAGAAATAATTGGCAAAACAAGCGAGGGTGTTGTTAATATCTCCAGCAGCGCTTGCTCAACTATAGTATCACATTCTAAATATATAAAATGTTTTACTAATTTGTTTGCATTCATACGTATGTATGTTTATTGTTGCATTCAATATATGCTCACCATTTTCCGCTTTTCTTTCATCATCAGTATGCTGTGCATCCCCCACACTGTTCTCATCAGCTTTAGAAGAAGCCGCTAAATTTGTGCCACCGGTGGCCTGCAGAATCCCATGTCTTTCTTTTTTACGTTTTTCTAGCTTCTCCCTTAACGTATTCCGCTTATTTTTCAACGCCTTTATATCATCCCAAGCATCCGTCATATTTTTAAGCAGTTTTTTGCAAAAATAATCCTTTTCAAAATAGTTAATATAATAAAAAATTAAATTAAACTAAAAATTAACCTTCCTCTAACTTTTACGATGTGTATCTCTTGTGCATTGTTTTCCTTGAGAGCATCAAATATTAAGGCTTTATACTACTCCCAACCCTGTGTTCTCACAACACCTGTGAGCGTAGTTGCCAGACTAAACGATAAATCGTAGCCTCGATTACTCAATTGCTCTCTCATTTCGAAATAGTCAGTTTACTCTAAAATTAAGGCCCTATTTTTAAAATACACAACCTAACGTCAGAATTTATATAAAAACGATAACAAATTCTAAAATATGTTAAAAATTTATTATCGATTTGTGCACAAATGTAAAATTCAAACTTTATGAAATTGTTTGTGGCGTTGAAAATTTGTATAGAAAGCAACATTGCTTTGAAAAAATTTTAAATTTGTTATTGCTTTCTATACAAATCTGACACTGCATTGTGATTTACAAAATTAGAGCTCAAGGGCTGGTACTAATGATATCAATAAAAAATAATAGCTATATACATTAAAAATATTTTAGTTTCATACTTGAAGATCAAAATCAAGGTCCTAAAGAAATCAAAGAAACAAAGTATAAAATTGTATGGTCGTACGAGTTCTAACTAAATAAATTTTTGTAGCTTTTGGGAAAATTCTGAATTAAAATAAATTGCGGGGGAAATTTCCAATAACTAAATACATTTTTGTAGCTTTTGGGAAAACTCTAATAAATATAATGGAGAAAGTTTCCAATTACGGGGGAAATTTCCAATATTTTTAAAATTTGTTGCAATATGCTGGCATCGCCCAATTTGACAGTATTCAGCCTAGTGCCATATATTTGTGCAACATAGTTAAAAATGCAACATAGTTTTATAATATTTTCAATACAAAAAATAAATTACAAAAAACTGTATATCTCTAAAATCACTTGCTTTGCGATTTGGGATATAATCAGGGTCAAGACACCTTTCTACCAGGTAGCCGGGCTACCTGTCAAAGTATTGCTGTCAAAGTATTGCTTACAATCTGCGAAGAAATGGGGACAGAATCAAAAGTTGTACCAACAAATCTTTTGTAGCTTTGTTGGTGTTGTGTTTGCAGTAGCAGTATGGCATAAAGCTGCCTTGATAAGCGCCCATTATAATATATAATTTTCACGACGATTTTCTAGCTCATGTCTTTTTTTACTTTATTTTGTAGTGCTTCTAAAACCACGTAGTATTTTCACGTTGATATCTAAAGACACGACTTTTTTATAGTTTTGTTAGAAAAATTCACATATAAAGAGTTTATCTCTTTCCCAAGAGTTACGTAATTCCAAGTAAAATAACTGAAATATAATATATTTACTACATAAATATAATATATTTAAAAGGTTCATTTTTGGACCTAAATTAATATATAATATATTTATGTTTAAATATAAAAATAGATGTTTATTATATTAATAATAAAATTTAAACTACAAATGATTTATAAATGGAAAATCAAATTAAAGAAAAATATTTTTTGAAATAACTATTACAAAATTAAATAAGAATACTTAAAATATATAAGGGATAAAGTCAAACATTCGTAAGTCGCGTGCATAAAGCATCGATGTGATCACCTCAACAGATGAATAAAAATAAAATGCAATAGTAAAACTACAAATGAGAGTGAAAGGAACTCAGAATAGTATCACGAAAAATTTGAACGGGTTTTCTTTGCTGCCGCATTTTCTAATCTTCCTAAAATGCCTGTAAGCAAAAAAAAAATGAGTTTGAGACTCTTGAAAAAATCGTTGTGAAAACTAAGTGTAAGATTTTATAGACTCGCTGATTTGAAAATTTATCATGAAGAACTTTTCAGTGTAAGCCGTTCGTAGTGGTCAAGTCTGGCATCACTAGAGGCGGCTTTTAAATCAGCTGATTTCAACCTTCGCACAAGAGAGGCAGTCTGTTTACTGTATTAATTATAATTAATTAGCTCTCTGTGTATTTCTTGAGGATTTATTTTGTAATTATATTTTTTTCACAGAAAACTATATCTGTGTTTTTTTTTTAACTTAAAAACCTTCAACTTTTTCGAATTTCTACCATGTTTGGTTGGAATATTCGTGACTACGACATAAAACTAGAATTAGCCAAGTGCTCCAATGGCACGGTGTATATGGCAAAATACTTGCCAAATGACCACCATGTTGCTCTTAAGAAATACCATTTGGAAAGAACAACCAAAGAGGAAGCAGAAAATATACAAGAAGAAGTATTAGCCATGAGGCACTTTAGTCATCCAAATCTTCATAAATTCTATACAGCGTTTGTTACAGAATTTGATTTGTGCGTAGCAAGCCCTTTGATGTGTTTTGGCAGTTGCAGGGATACAATAAAAAATTGCTTTCCAACTGGTTTGTGCTTTCATGTAATACCTAATAAATAATAAATAGAAAGAGATTTATTTGTTTGTGTCTCTCCGAAAGGTTTTCCAGAAATTCTAATAGCTTTGATAATGCGCGATGTTCTATCAGGTCTAGAATATTTACATCGGCGAGGTTATATACACCGTTCCATAAGAGGCAGTCACATATTATTAAATCAAACTAAAGCTGTTCTGACTGGATTTCGAGACTGGTCCAGCTTCATGCCACATGGCGGACGTGTTACTGCCCTGCATCAATTACCGCCTCATAGCATTCGCAGTTTGAATTGGTTAGCACCCGAAGTGCTTGAACAAAATCTTATTGGTTATACAGAAAAATCCGACATTTATTCGATTGGCATAACAAGCTGTGAGCTGGCGAATGGCGTTGAGCCGTTTGCCGATTCCCAGCCCACGTTTATGCTTACAGAGAAAATTAGAGGTAATGTGCCTACATTATTGGACCGTTCTACTTGTCCAGCAGTAGATGAAATGATAGGTGAGTTGATATAAATTTAATGTTATTTTTCCCATTTTAACTTACAACGTCATTAATAACTGAAGATGGGATGTATATTTGGACAATTAAAAAACCTTACGGATCCAATTACTAATACATATGTACATTAGCGTGTCTAGGTAGTCGGCACTTTAACATTTTTCCGTTTTGAATTTGGCGCTCTTTATTTATGTGTGTAAATAGGATATTGAGTTGTTAATAATTTGTTTTTGCCGAGTGTTTTGTGTAGCTTTGGGCGCTCTTAGCTGTGTTCGAGAAAAAGAGGTCTCGAAAATGGTATGCTAGATTTTCCAAAATAGCAAAATCATCTACTCGTGTCGGCCTACGGCACGCAGTATGTAATTTCAAAACAATTTTTTCCACTACGTGTAATATGCATATTCATATTTTGCTGGTCTTTTTATCAGTATGATTCGCGTACAAAATCGCGAAACCATTTTTAGGTGATAAAAATAGTTTTTCGACAAAAACAAAGTTAATACGGTATAATGTCGTCCTAAAAACATCCTTATTAGTGTAAATGTGCTGCAACAACATTCTAATACCGTGACTATGCTTTCGGCGTCACTTATGTCCTTATTGAGATTCACAACAGTGAGGGCGAATATTTGAAAATTGTTATTCGTATTTTGTCCACTGTGGCAAGTGGCTTATTACTGAGCGGTTAGTTGTTAAAATGCCATTGTCAAGAGAGGTTTGTTTAATGTTTTTAAGCGAAAATCGTATTCATATTTATAAAAATTTAATGCGTTAAGAAAAAAAAAAGATTTGCACCGGTATTAATAAAAAATAAAACATTGTTGAAACACATTTTAGAACAAATTTTTCATATAAAATGTACTTCAGCAACGTTTTATTTTTTATGAATACCGGTGTTGGTATTCATTCTATAAATCAAGAAAGGCGAAATTACGGAGAATTTAACCATTTATATACAAATCTACGCAAATTTCCAGACAGATTTTGGCAACCACAAATTTCACCAACTTCACTCCATAATTTGTCGATTATATTTTTTATTTTTGAAATTTTGTTATCTATCTTGCCATAATAGCGGTCGGCTTCGTACAGATGAAATTATAAGCTCCGCATTCACTTTTGCCATGTTTATACTTTGCCGCTCAGAAATCAACTAAAAATTAGAACAAGTTCTATTCCTGAGCGGCGCAGCTTAGCCGCTCAGAAATGCCGCTCATTGCGAGGCCACCTCAGTAGTATTCCATATGTTTTAATTTTTTGCCGCTCATTGCGTGGCCTCGGCCTAAGAACTTGCTAAGAAAATGCGCACGTTGATAAATTGGCGGTGAAACAGGACATAATGACGCTTGAATGCTTAAGTGTGAGAAAGAAGACAATATTTCTTACATGATACAACTAACAAGGTAGCCTTTTCGCTACAATAAGAACAACTTCAATAAAAATAACATGCATTTTGTTTTTGTACAACTTATGCAAACTGTCAAAAAGACGCCACTTCTACATTTACAGAAGAGAGATGCACTGAGCTTACGCGGATTTGCTACCTCGTTTTGGCTGCCTTTCATCTCTGCAATCTCTTGACAACCTAAAGTAGTCAGATGATTAACGGTTTAGCTGACGAGGCTACCTTGTTAATTGTATCATGATTTCTTATTTATTTGTATTTTAAATCAGAACATGCCGACTACTGGATCAGGCCGACTTTTGGGGACACTTATCCTATAAACATAAATTGTATTTTGTGTTCTTGGTTCTGTTTTATGTGCATCGCTGTCATTTTGCTTGCTAAATTTTCTTGCCTACTGTAATTAGCAAAATTATTTTTATTTATTTTTTTTTATTACTGCTTTCAACATTCAAGCCTTATAAGCTAAACAAAATGCAGCCAGCGCTGAATGTTTGCTTTGTAATAAATACATACATACGTTCATTTGAAAACAAGAAAACTTGCTTCTGTTTTTAGAAATAATTGCCACTGCCAATAAAACCGATTCAACAATTGCTGCTGAAACACAACAAATCTATTTGCAACGCATGTTTTCTGATGAATTTCATCAATTTACTGAAATCTGTATGGAAAAGAAACCCAGCAACAGATGGTCGGCCTTAAAACTTCTATCACATTCATTTTTCAAACAATGTCGCCATAATAGTATTTTAGATGTAACTCAACGTTTTGGCATGCAATTGTCGGACTATGACCAATTAAGAGGTAAGCGAGACGTCGTTTGTCAACCAAAAAACAAAAAAAAAAAAACAATACCAACTTTAAATTGCAATAAATTTATTTATTATGTTTTTGTTATTAAATCTCTACTTAAAGATGACAGTCTGCAGTTAAATAAAGATCTAAATGAATTGAATTTAAATGTTAATTGCGATTGGCAATGGGAATTTTGAGTGAATCAGCCGACCAAATTATGCTTAACGTATGTAAATAAATAATTAATAAAAAAAAACTTTTTAGCACATAAAACTTTTTTGTAGTTTTTTTTCTAAATCGTTTTTAAAAAATTTTCTGATGGAAAAAAACAAAAACATATTTATTTTTAATATTTCGTTATTTTGACCCCTTTTTTTCTTTATATTTTATCACCGGTATTCATAAAAATAAAACTATTGTTGAAACACATTTTACAACAAATTTTTCATATAAAATTTGTTCTAAAATATATTTGAGCAACGTTTTATTTCTTATGAATACCGGTGTATATATTTATTTTTTTTGAAACAAACCCAAAACTGCCAAGCTTTTCGCTTGTGTGCAGCAATCGTTTGGCAGGAATCGTAGCTAAGACCTGAGGGACTCTAGGGCACCACAGATTGACAGGCTTATTATGAATTTCGCCGGAGGTTCCGAAGGAATTTCGTCGGCAAAACGCCATTATAAATTCTGACATAATGGACGAAATTTTCGAAATTCCGAATATTGGTACAGTGGAACTTCGATATAACGAATCTAGAGAGGATTGAAAAATACTTCGTTATACGTTTGCATTGTGAAGCCTTGGTATAACGAAATTTAAAGAAATTCGTTATAACTACAGTTTTTTATTTGTCCAAATTCTATTTTACACGAAATTACTATGTAATAAAAATTGTCTATGTAAGAGGTAAATAACAAATTATGTTTTTTCCCCCTAATTCAGAAAAAAATATTTCAGGCTTATAAGACTCTCATTTGACATATTTGTATGGGAAATCTGTCAAATAAGAAACCTAAAATATTGATTATGAATAAGACCCGTAATATTTTTGGAACGAAGTTCCTTAACGTGACTTGCTGGTAGTGCAAATTAGTAGAAATCGTCACGAAAGCGTGTGAGCTGTTTATATGTATGTATTAGACACCTACCAATAAATATTAATTAGTTGTGAAAACGGACACTATCAGTTGATAGTAAAAAAATAAAACATTCCAAATATTTTAAGAAGCATATAAAATTTCAAAAACAACACAAAATAAAACATACAGATTTCACCTTGTATTACATTCGAAGAGGAAGAAAAAACGTAAGGAATTTCGTTCCTAACGGGGGTCCCCCGATCTCATTTCTCTTTTTTATTCTATTACATTTTAATAAAATATTGTGTAATTTTTGTTTGTTTGATTTCAACATTGTGTAAACCTTAGATAAACATTCTACAAGGCGCAATCTTTTGCACTTTAAAGGTTAGTGTTGCTAATAATCTCCCGATTTTTTAAAATTGTAGAAAGAGTACTCGGCGTTATATTAAATTGTTTAGCAATTTCTTGGGCACATGTATTAAAATTTACTCATATTAAGACCGTTGCTCTGTCGGCGTCATATTCATGTCATGCTCAAGTTGATAGTTGGTGAAACGTCGAATTAGAGAGATGTAAATTGCCAGATTACAACACCAGGGTTGCCAAATACCGAAATATAAAAGGCATCACTCGTACAATTATAAAAAAAAAAGTTAAAGAAATGTTGGCAAACGCATCGGAAAGGATTCATAAACCAAAACAAATACTGCACTAGAGAAATATTTGCAAGTAAAATAAACGACAGCATTTCTGTTGTTACATTTTAATGCAATTAAGAAATAAATGAATTTAAAAAAATACTACAACAATATAGTATGTATGTATATCTATGTAAATACAATGGTAATTGATTAGTGTCTTAAGTTTAGTTGCCGAAATTTAATTTGATATCTCTTTCTCTAATACTTTGTTTCTAAAAAAAAAAAAAAAAAAAAACTTTATTAAGAACAATGGAATTGGTATAAAAAACGTTGAGGGATGTAATAATACAAATATTTTAATGATATTTGGCTTCTTTGCTGCCAGTATTAGTTTTCAATTAATTGTTTAACCATTCATAACCATGCGCACAAATTCTTCATAATTAACATTGCCTTGGGAGTCTTCTTGATTGGCCAGCAACTGTTCAACTTCTTCGTCCATCAATTTTTCGCCCAGTGTAGTAAGCAGATGCCTCAATTCAGCCGATGAAATGAAACCACTGGCATCCTTGTCAAAGTGACGCAGACCTTCAATAAAATCATCGGCCGTGTCACCAGAGCGGGCCTTTGAAATGGCCTGATAGATGGGTAGGAAAACTTCAAAGGAAATGCGCTCATCGGGCTTCAGTTGATGTGTGCATTTCTTAACATCCGATTCGGTAGGATTTTGACCTAGAGCACGCAGGCATTCACCCACCTGACCGACATGGATTTTGCCATCACCACGATTGTCGAATAAATTGAAAGCTTCCTGGAATTCTGAAAATACCAAGAAAATTATCAATTTACTATACATACATATTTATGATTGTGTATTTTTAAGCATAATTTTTAAGCAAAATTTAGTGTTAATATTTTCGGAATGACTTTGATTACCAATTTTTAATTCGTTCGATTTTATTTTGTCTTCTTTGATCGATTTACTTCACTCCGATATGTTTTAACTTTGTTATTTTTAAATTAGAAAATATGGTTTGGTATTGTGCAAGTCCACACACCGACAGATTTTTCCTAATGAAAATAATAAACTAATTCAGGTCCAAAAATGAACATTTTCAAAAAATATTTGCTGTATTTTTCAGCTGTCTATATGCAGACGATATTTCGTTGGTGCTAATCAACTCATCAGTAGACTTGAAAAATTCTTATTTTTTGAAAAGGTTCATTTTTGGACCTGAATTAATACATTTCAATTGGCTCTTAAAGCAAATAAATAATTAAGTTCATATTTGAAAATAATAAACTAAATTAAAAAGTCACAATTAAAATGTTTTAAATTTCTTTTTATAACATCACATGCAGAAAAAATGGCTCATAAAAATAGGAGATTTCCGAGAAAATTGACTGATTTTACTCTTCTAAAGAATATTTTTCGAAATTTAAATAATTAGCGATCAAAATAGATTTCTGTGACAGGCCTCCTACTGTTATAAATCTATCTCCAAGTCCAACACTAGAACGCCAAACACGTTTTAAAATCGCCACATTCGTCTAACAAAATCGGCCCATATGGCAGCTCTGCCCTTAAGCTTATGTCATCTATTTATTTTATTTCTAAAACAAATTCTGGGGTCGATTTATGGCATTCGTGATCGAATGAATTCCGTTATATTTGTTGCTATTTTGTTTTTGTTGTACAGCATTTTTAATCGATATTTCATTCGTCCACGAAAGCCGTAATTCGGCCGCTGCATTTGTTTGTGCAATTTTTACATATTAAAATGCAGGTTTAGTGATGTTGAGATCAAATGAAAGTCTAATAACTATAAATTAGAAACAAAATACAATTATTAGAATTCACGGGTGGGTATTGTAGATATTTTACTTCATGTAAATCTCAATAATTTTAAAACACAACATAATCAGGCCGATTATGACTTACGCTTCTATAGTGTGGTGGAGGTATATGGAATATAAATGCAACATCGAAACTATACAGAAAATTCAAAGAGCCTAATGTTTTGGTATAAGTGGGCTTTCAAAACGATGAAGATCGATTTAAACAATATTCTCCGACGAGTCTATCGAAATTCGTATAAAATATGAAATGGCTCTAACAGCGAAACGATTAATAGTGATGGGTGAGTGAATCGATCAGGAATACGAAGCGCATCAACAAATCTTTACTGAGTCTATATTGGAAAATGTGACTTCAGATCGAATGCCGAAGACATATTGATTCCTGACTTACATTCCTGGTTCACGGACCTTTTGAACCAGATCCCCATGGGGCCTCATTATTACACGGATGTATCAAGGGTGATGGAAATACAGCACTTGGTATTTATAGAGAAAATACCATTGAGCTGTTGTTCCGTCTGCCGGACTATTCCACAGTTTTGCAAGCGGAAGTTCGAGCAATGGAAGATTGTATTAGGGAGCTCAGTGAAATGGGAAGGCCAGGACTTGTGAATATATTTACGGATAGTCAAATGGCCATTCGAGCGATCTCATCTGAGCGGACTAAATCAACGGACTAAATTGAGAATGCAGAAACGCTCGACGCATGATGAACAGCGCATCATATGGGTGCCAGGGCATGCGGGAATAACTGGAAATGAGACAGCAAACTCACTTGCTTCAAGAGCAAGAGAACTAAGCAACATAAGCTTGGTATGCGCGAAACCTTTCGATGAAATTAAATCTGAGCTAAAGAAGTAGCCACATAAAGCCCATTTAACTCTCTGGAATAGCGAAACCGTAGAAATCAATGCAATAATTCTATTGGGGGCAACCAGAGAAGGAAAAACGGAAGGACTGGCAAACATATCCCTACAATCAACTTAACCTTAAAACGCAACAACAACAACAACAACAAAATATGTAGTCGCACGATTTCGAATCGATTTGGGTTAATCTACTATATCGACAGCTTGCGTTCGCATCGACTTACGTCATGAAATTTTTGGCATTTACTGCACAGAGATGCCAGATCGGTAAATTAAAGTTTTGGTTGATTTTTTTATTGAAGTGATGACAAAAACTACTAAATTGTTCTTGTGTAAATACAACCCTTCTTAAAACTGGTCGGCTGTATCTGACAGGCTAAAGCGAATGCATACTACATAAATAAGTACAAAATAAAAAAGCAAACATTTTGAAAGTGCGGAAATGGATTTTATGGTGTTTAAAATTTAAGAGTACTTTTATTTTACAGACATTTAATAAGTACTTTGGCGCACTGAACACTGGTACTCCTCCAAAAATGAAAAATATGTGGATTTTCTAGTTTTATTTCCCAGCTTTTTAAAAAATAAATATAAAATTTTTTCAATTCAGGTCCAAAAATGAACCTTTTCAAAAAATATTTGCTGTATCTTTCAGCTGTCTGAAATTAATACATTTCAATTGGCTCTTAAAGCAAATAAATAATTAAGTTCATAAATTTTTTCTATAAAAACACCAGGCGATTGATTATGACATTTGTGTTCGCAGTGCTGACGACATGATCGATATAGAGGAATCGGATTTTGTAAGAAAACACTTACGTCTTTTCGACTTGTCAATCGAGTCAACGTTCGAATAAAAGAACGTCATAGAGGAACCCAAAACAATTTTCTTTCGCTTAGAAAGCGAACAATCGCACAACTTCGACATTGAGGAACAGACAGTTAATTTTTTTTTCAAACACAGCAATTATTATTTTTTTTATTTTATTTTTTAGTTGTCCTCTAGCTAAAGGTCTTTAATGTTTTCTTTGCCTTGTTTAATTAATATAAATTTTTTTTTTTTTTTTATAATTAAAAATCTTTTAAGAAAAGTGTGGGACTTTTATATTTTCCTAAACCATTTTTTTTGTGGGACTTGTTGTTATGTTTCACGGGCTGTCAGAGTTGTGAGACCGGTCCACGCTGTGTTAAAGAAAAAAAAAAAACTTAATTTTTCTAAATTGATTCATGCGAAATTTCTATCAATTGCTTTTTCATGTTTACAAAAATGTCAACTGTTCTGCGGATTTCGTGATGTACGACGGGGGGTATGTTCTGCAATTCACGGGGTTTTAAATCACATGATTTCTAAACGAAAACTGAGCTTTACCTCCGCAACATAAAATTATACATTTTAAATGGCTTAACACTAGAAAAATCATTAAAAAGATGGGCATTCGAACAGGTTTTCGATTCAATTTGTTTTTGGAAATCACGTGATTTGAAGCCCAGCGATTTGTGATTTTCAGAAGAGATCTGATATATTTTTATTTTACTCTGCAATATAAAACCGAAATGTGATAAAATTATTTGAAAGCCATTAACTCGTGTATCACTTTTTTTATTCTAGCGCATTCAATAATATTTTTATTATTTTCAAATACTCGACACCTTTTATTGTTAGAAACTCTTTGCAAAAATTCATTTTAGTCCATTTACAAAAATTCCCCACCAGCCAGCCACACTGAAGTTTTAATTTATCTATGTATGTACATATATGTTTTATACAGGTATCATAACTTTTTTTTTTTGTTTTAAGTTTTCAAATTTAAATGCGTGTCGTCTCTTTGGGAAAGAAATTGTGGACTACAATTTTTATTTTTTAACACATTCAACTCAAATCTTGTAAAGAGGCGAGAAAACATATTTAATTAAATTATTGTGTTTAACGCACAACAAGTAACAAAACGTTTCTTTTGAAAAATTTTTTATTTAGCGTTTGCTGTCAATGTGTTCCAATATTTATTTTAGACTGACCTTCGACGGTGGTAAAAGTGTATTTGGTTGGTGGCTCGTAAAGATACATTTTTTTTTTTGCTAAATATGTAATTTATTTTATTTCAAAGATTTATTTATATGTTTTTCCTCTTTCACGTGAAACGAACGACACAAAATAAAAACACAATTTAACGGGGTAATAATTCAATAACAACTAAAGCTTATTTGTGTTGCATGCCAATGCAATAGGCCGCAATTGTGGCAAGTTTCAGTAGCGCAAAGTCTTAGTGGTTTGAACGTCTCCTGCCTGCTTTCTCACAATCGCGTTTTCATTTACTATGTACATATTTATTTGTTCAGTTAAAATATGAGTCTGTTTCGACATTTGTATGCCAAATTTGTCTATAATGTTGTTATTGTTGTCGCTGCTGTTGCATTTTAAACGTGTTCTAACGCCTCAGACGCTACAAACGATAAAAAAAAACTTATAAATAAATAAATAATTTCAATTATATGTATTTGATTAAAAGTAATAAAAAAGGCGTGGCCATTCAATAGACACAATTTTTATGATAAACATTTTAAGCAAAAACAAATAAATTTTATGAAGAAATAATGAATTAGTTGTTGTTGTTGTTGAAATAAATAAATATGTTGTATTTGAAGAAATACTTCTTACAAAAGAAAAAAAACTCTAGCAAATTTGCATAGGTTTCAAAACTGTAAGACATATTTGAAAAAATTAAAAGGACTTTCACTGCCCGACCACACAACCAATCTGTTGTGTCTTGATACAAGCGGCAACAGCGGCAGAATGACGTCACGAAAGTGTTGATGAAATTTTTTATTGCTTTAAGCTCTAAACACATAGACGACAGCAGACAGCAAGCAGCAATATGTCAAAAATAAAATGCATGTGTTTAAATGAAAACGATTATTTTGACGGCAGCACGACTGCACAACAGCATTTGCTGCTGCTGCCAACTTAGGCTATTTTCTATTTTGACGGGCAGCAAATAAGCAAATATAGTGTTGCCATTATATATATAAATTGGACAAATTAGAACAAAAACTTTTTTTTGATATTAAACACAAAAGAACATTGCAAAAATACAATAAATAAATAAATGTATGTGGTTTTATAGTTTTTTCGTGATATTATTACATTTTTCATCAATATTTTCAATTTTATTCATTATGAAATAAGAAATACGGCATCCCTGAAAGTAACATTGCTAAAATACACAGCTGTTCATTTTCAATATCAAAACAATTTTTTTCGTTTGAGCTAATTTTTTGTGATACTTTATTTAATTTTCATCCTGGTTGCTTCGAAAAAGTGTTCTTCATCTTTTTCCTTGATTTTTCACCAGCTGATTATTATGTTGTTGCTGTCTTCAAAATAATTATGAAGCCGACTTCAGAGCAACATTTGAAGTTGGCTGCACTTGAAGTAGGCAGCATTTGCAGTCTGCTGTCGTCTATGTGTTTAGAGCTTTACACTGCAGTTACACGCCGAAGTTTTGCTATCAAGTTTTTTTCACATACTGCTAGTCAAAATTCAATCAAATTGATAGCTGTGACGTAGGCTGCACGCAATTTCATAACAATTCGTTTTCAAGATGGCGTCAAGAAGAAAATTAAAAATAGAAAAAATATTCCGCTAAAAAAATTAAAGCAAAACCTCCTCTTCTATATTCTACATTAAACCCAGAAACTAATTCAGATTCTAAATCAATATTTTTTTTTTTAATATTTAAATATAATCATAATATACAAATATCTCTTTTCAAAATTAATAAATTTCATGGAAATCCATGTAAAAATAAAAGTAAAAAATTTGTTGGTTTTGCACGTAAACATTTTTATTTCTATTTTTAAGCTTGAATCTGTTTAATTTTCATCACTTTTAATTGCAACTTTCAAACAAAACAAAAAAATATTTGCAGACAGAACGCAAAAAAAATTGTTGTCAGCTGTTTTGTTGATTGTGACTTGATGCTCTCTATGGAAAGCAAAAATCATCATCAAGTTTGCATCAATTTTCAAAATTAAAACTTGAAAGGCGAAACTTGATCGTGTAACCCCCAAGTTAGAAACGAACCAAGGCAGCTCGATACCAGGTAGCCCAGCTGACTACTGCTTTTACCCGTCATTTAGACGGGAAAGTAAATGCTTGAAAGTTGCAAGATACTCACACTTTTTTACCAACACACTCTCAATTATCTAACTTTCAACTCGGCTTTCAGCAAAATTTTGCTGAAAGTAATTTTTTGGTATTTTGTGAAAGTAAAGTGACAAGGTAGTAAACACGGTTACCTACTCCACGGCTCATACAAATTTTCAGGATTGCAGTAGAATAATAATTGTGAATTTTAAATTATTTTGTGCATTAGAAAATATTTAAAACGTTTTTACAGCAAACATGAATAAAGAACACAAATGAAGTATATTTACAGTGATAACTATTAAATTAATTATTACAATTTTTATTATTATTTTCGAATGTTGCCCTATAAATTTAGTAGTCTTGGCAACTCTATTTTCAAATAATAATACTTGCAACTCTTCGCTTTGAGGACATTTTTAAAATAAACTTTCCCGTTCCTTTGAAATTGAGCAAGAAATTTTCACGAAAGTCACAGATTTCATTGAAATTTTTATTCATAATACGTATACAAAAATGTTGATGAAAGTACTTTCCCGTCTAAATGCCGGGTTAGCTTGTAGAACTGTCAAAATACACAACACAAAGACACCTACGCGAACAAATGGGTGTCATTTATTAAAGATTTCTACCAACAAAATACATGAAGTGTTTGTTGGTGTTGTGTTTGTTGTAGTTATGCGATTACCTGATATCGGGGTACCTTGAAAACGAAATCTCCCAATTGAGTTCTGAGAGGTCAAGACAAAAAACAACAAAACTTTTTAAAATCTACAAAAAATATCTCGCTTTTGATTTAGAGCTGTGAGGTAATCGATGGTACTATCGACATTCTATTCTCGATAGTGATACTATCGAAATAAGTGTCACAATATCGCTCGATATCGCTTGCTTGCGCAAAAACTCTGAACACAACAACAAAATGTTGTTATTGTTTTGCATATATCCATCTAACTATGCAAGCGAGTGAAGTCGCGTGACATCGTGCAGCTGGTAGAAAGCATTTCATTATAAAAGAGCAAAGTCGATGAAATGAGTCTGACGGCGATTTTTTATATAAAAGCACGACATCTTAATTTCACTGCCAGTAAATCACTATAAACTGGAAATGTGTGGTTGTCATGAAAATTTCGTGTCACGTGTGAATCACGAGATTTCACCCTATATATGCTGTAAGACGGGTGACCGCCAGGAAGGTATACTACTTTGTTTATAATTTCTGATTAAATAAAAGAGAACAGATTTTGTATTGATAAATGTTTTATTCAATGTCGTCAATTATGCATGGAATACAATATCAGATAAATATGGGCCCATGTTAGCCTCACAAATGTGAGCCCTTTTGAGCACATTTTTCATTACATTCTGCACCATTTCGCGCAGTATTTCATTAATTTCATCACGAAAATTTTGTTTGAGTTGCTCCAGCGTTTCTGGTTTCTTTGCATAAAACTTGCTTTTCAGATATTCCCACAAAAGAAGTCCGGAGCAATGAAATCAGGCGACCGTGGAGGCCAATCAACATCATAATTTCTTCAAATAAGTTGTTGTGGAAAGAGGTCTCGCAGTAATTCTATTGTAATTCTGGCTGTATGCCATATGTCACCGTCATAATAAATTTGCCACGTCTCTACTTCATGACTGTCAAATATGACAGCAAAACAAATATGTATACTTTTCTGCCGGACACCCTGTACTAACAGAGTTTCATGTTTGTGTGAAATCTCCATATCTCTAACTAAAACCTCTTCTTAATTTCCCAGTTTGATTTTTTCAAAGAAGTTGTTTTACATTGAAAACACAGCTTTCTTGAGACTACGTTTTAAGATTTAGACTGTTATTGCTTCCGACCACAGATATGTATGTGTATATAAATAAGATAAAATTTTTTACATTTATATTTTGTTTCAATACAAATGTGATTGATGGTGAAAATGTTTTTTCGTGCGCGAAATTAAGTGATTAAAAAAGGTTGGTGGTGGGAAAATACATGATTGCAAAAAATTTGCTCGTGAGCGTGCATGATGTGAACTAAAAACACTCACGCGCACATATCTAGATGTAGCTTTGCTGCTTTCGTCTAAGTGCGTTAGAGCCAGGCGTAAGAAATCGTTCCGTTTACGGGCCCCTTCATAAAGGGACCCCTTACAAAAACTTTAAATTAAGGCGCCTCGAAAATTATTTTTTTATTTTTTCATAGTGAAACTTTTTTTTTCTCATTCCTAAAACTATCGAAAAATCGATGGCACAATATCGAACAATTTTTGTTCTTACACATCGACCCACTCTAATGTTACAAGGAAAAACATTAAAAATGTCCATTTCAACATTTTCAAAACCAGCCTGATACTAAAACCATCAGATATTTAAAGAAATCTGTTTTCTTCTACTATTTCATATGCTGTGTAAATCAGTTATTATTCTTGTTAATAAATGTTTGCTATTGAAGAGAGTCTTAAGAAAAAATCTGGGTCAAAAATATTGCATGTACGGTAAAAAAAAATATAAAGCAAGTTTAAGCTCAATATATGGTATATGGCCGCATACAGACATAAGTAGGTATGTATGTATGTGTATATATATACGATATGACGTCAAGAATGTCACTACTAAACATTTGAAAAATAAATAAATTAAATAACAAATCAAATATCTACATCGATTACAGAGAATATGAAAGAAAAGTAGAGTTATAACAGAACTTTGTGTTTCAGACTGGCATTTTTTCCTTTTTTTTATTACTGTTTTAATCTCCAGCTCAAGTGTGTATTATCGTAAATTTTCGTTAGAAGTAAAGCAATCTAGATAATACTTTTAATCTAAGTACATATGTATATATGTTTATACAGGTAATCACAGTAAAAATGGGACACCGCAAAATATTGTAGTTTTAAAATATTAATTTAATTTTGTAGTGGAATTATATGATTTACATTTGTTAATTATTCTATCGGGTTTGTGATAAAATTGTAGTGATCAAATGTAGCAAACAAATAGCTGACAGTACTTCAAGATTTCTACCAACAAAACCTTGAAGTGTTTGTTGGTGTTGCGTTTGCTGTAGTTATGGGGCTACCTGCTATCGAAGTACCTTGATCCTATCGATCAAGGCGAATCCATTAAAGGTGCCCGCATACCAATTCGCTTCAACATTTTTCCACGATTTTATCTTCTGAGTTGTCAAAGCTGATAGCAAACGACAACAAAATGTATGACGTCTCGAGAGAAAATGTTGAAGCGAATTGAATTGCGACCACCTGTACTTGATTTGCCTTGGGTGGTCGCAAGGCAAGGCGAATCAAGTATAGGTGGTCGCAATTCAATTCGCTTCAAAATTTTCTCTCGAGACGTCACAAGTTTTGTTTTCGTTTTCTATCGGCTTCGACAACTCAGAAGATAAAATCGTGGAAAAATGCTGAAGTGAATTGGTATGCGGGCACCTGTAATGGATTCGCCTTGGAAAACGACAACAAAACTTGTGACGTCTCGGGAGAAAATGTTGAAGCGAATTGAATTGCCACCACCTATACTTGATTCGCCTTGGGTGGTCGCAATTCAATTCACTTCAACATTTTCTCTCGAGACGTCACAAGTTTTGTTTTCGTTTTCTATCGGCTTCGACAACTCAGAAGATAAAATCGTGGAAAAATGTTGAAGCGAATTGAATTGCGACCACCTGTACTTGATTCGCCTTGCTATCGATCAACTTTCAATTTGAGCAGATTTTCTACTGAATGGCATCCAAGGCGAATTTACACAAGGTGAACTTGGTAGCACACAAACTTTTTGCTTCTTGCATCAAAAAGCTCTTACATGTCAAATTTTTGTGAACTGTGTAAAGTTTGTGCCATTTTGATCTAAAATTTTTTGGAGGTCGAAAAGTTTTGTGACTATAATTATTCTTCTTTTCATTGTGTTTAAAGCACAAATATTATTTTAAAATGTTTAGCAAATATTTAGACAAGAAAAATCACTTAACACTAGCAAAACCAGGTGTTAGTTTGTGTGTGTTGTGCGATGAATTCTAATGCACCTGGCTGGTCTGAATCTGGCTTGGATTCAAAAAGCGAACAATAATCATTTGTGCTACCAAGTTCACTTTTTGGTTTAATTTTCACATGTTTTAACTTTAGTTAAAGCAATAACAAAAAACCTCCTTTTTCTTGTATGTAATTGTAATGGACTGCTAGAACCAGTATTTTTTTATTCTTTACTATTTTCCAGTTTATTTCCATTAATCGGGGCCGAAATTCGAGTTAATATTAAGTTGGCAACAATCGAGGCCAACTTACCATTCACTACTAAATATAACCTCATATAACAATATAAAACAACCATTGGGGTCACACTCAAAATGGGGGGGAGTCAAGTGCTATTAGGATGAAAGTATTCAAGGCCCTTTAAAGATTATTTTCGAAAATACGTGAAACAAGAACAGCAGAACAAAAACAGGCCAAATCTGGGAAACTTTAGAATAAGGAGACAGGCTTTGAAGGAGTTTTATAGGTCTGTAAAGGGGGTTGTGGACTTCCCAAAACTGAAGTCAAAGTCTGAATGAGGCTTTCAGTTTATTAATAATTCGAGAATTCGAGAACTAAGAAAAATATGAGAATGTTGGTAAAACAGTGCTGCCAGAGAAAGTTTTTGCACGGAACATAAAATCGCGGTTTCATAAACGGTTCACAGTGGTGTAAATAAAAGAAAAAGTGGTAAAAAGTCCGGAACTTCTAAACGACAAAACGGATCCCGCTGAAAATTGCAGTAGTCATAGACAAGGAGTTATATTTTTTGTCTCAAGTCTCTTTAGGCCTATTGTTGAAACAGGGGCGGGGCTATGGGGGCTGAAAGTTAGCTACCTCGAGTATAAAAAATTTTGTGCAGCTTATAACTTTCTTATATCTTGGCCGATTTTAAAGATTTTTACCTTTTTGTATTTTGCTTAGCAAGGCAAAGAAAAAATGTTATGAAACATTTTTTCATATCTCTTACAGTTTAAGAGATATCCGCCTTAAAATATTATTTTTTATTTTTTTCGCCGCATCTTCTTTTGGTTTTTTACTTATATCTTTTTTGTTAAAATCTTGATTTTAATTTGTGGCCCACCGTTATATTTCTTATAAAATTCTAAGTTAGATAAGGTACCGTTTTATTAAAATATCTTGGTCCGATAAGTCATAAAATAGGTCTAAATTCAAAACTTTGAAATTTCACCGAAAAATTTTAATTTTTCACAAAAAAGGTGGCTTCATTATTTTTGAGTTCGTAAAAAATTTTGTTCCAGCTTTTATACTTATTCTTACATGTAGCGAAAGATAATCCCTTAAGAGTGTGTAAAAATTTCATTTCGTTTAATTTAGACCAAGTACCCTACAGTAGGCAGTGGTCGAAAATCATCAATTTGTAAAACAATTTTCGGATATGTGGGCGTCTGAAAAGTTTTGCCAAAAGTGAAATGAAATTCCGTGAACGACGTTTTATTACAAAATTAGTTGGTATTATTGCTGCAGAAGCTCGAGACATCCTAGATATAATTGGCGTTGCCAGACTGAGATTGTTAAAAAAAGTCAATTTTTGGAAGGGACAATTTTGAATTGCTAAAAAAATGGATTTATGATTTATATTTTTTTCTGAAATTTATGCTTTTATTTGAAAACTTAGTATTTTAATACGCTTTGAAAAATTATGCATGTATCTTTCATCGTCTTGCAGATATTCAAGTTTCACTTTCATTTTTATGTGCGAAAAACTATCCTTTTATTATTTTTTTCATTGTTTTCACGAATGTGACTTAAAAAAATATAAAAAGTATTAATTTTTGCATATATTTGAAAAGAAGACACAAATTCCTTTCCAACGATATATAACATGTATACCGTTTTTAAATATTTGTACATTAGGGAACCACTAAAATACTGCGCAACCAATACAAGGTAGACATGTTTGACGTTTTGAAAGACTGCCAGACATACGAACTAAATGCACTTAGTTCGGTTATAATCAAAAGGCCAAAAAATACCTGATAATGCATTCAAATACCTGAAATTCTACTTTCAAAAAGTAAATGATAACATAATAAAAGGTTCCAAAATATAAAGGGAAAGTGGTCATAAACAATAACAGATTTCTTTGAAATCTACACAAATAATGCATGTAATAAATGCAAGCATACCTTTTAATTAAACAATTCGGCAAGACGGTGATAAGCGAAGGATTAGACGCAGAAGCAGGTACATAAATCGGGCCAAAGCAGTGACAAAACAAGCAGAAGGTTCACCCCTCACAAAGGAAAATTTTGGCAGTACGTATAAAATGTCTATGCCAGAAGACAAATGCAGTACTATTATCAAAAACGTTGAGCACTTCATATCGATAAGAGAAGAAAAAAGCTGTTTACAATGGAAATTACAATCAAGTATAAAACGCTCTGCAAACTTTTGTGGAAAAATATTGATGATGGAAATTTGACTCGATCTGAGAAAGTAAATCGCATGATGTAAATAATAACTCATAGATATGGATTATCTTTGACCGATGATGCAGCCATGAAAATTGATAGCTTCTTTAAAGCATATGAATCAAAAATACGAGCATGTAATAACTCAGTCTCCAAATTTCAAACCAAATATCTTGATTGGGTAGATAATGGCATATTCGTCGACTTAAATGAGAAGAAGTATGGCCGTCCGAGCAAAAACTACGACGATGTTCAGGGTAGATCTAAAAAGATTAAGCAAGAAGAGATGGTACTTGGTTACTCTGGAGATCAAATAAAAGATTCCTTTAAACGGATTTTGATGAAATCGCAGCAAAAAGAAGCGCTAAAATTTTTGGGCGTACTACCAACTGCATCTCCAAAGAGATTAAGACTGATTGTAGAAAGCATACCAACGCCCAAATCAAGTGCTTCTTTCACCGAGGAAGATGCACTAGCAATTATTCTAAATTTAGGTATTTCAAGGAACAAATATGAAATAGTACGGAATGCGCTTAAGGAAAAAAGTGGGCCTTTGCCATCTTATTCTTCACTATTTAGAAAAAAAGCAGAAATTTTACCATCATCAGTAGTTGTGAACAATCAGAGTGCAACAATTGGTTTGTCGGACCTTCTTGAAAATACAGCTTCAAGGTTAATTGCGAACTTTAACGAAGACGATTTAGATACATGTAACAACTCCGAGCTATCGTTGATATATAAATGGAGATGTGAATGATCATCTGGATTTTCTGAGTATAAGCAAATAAGCGATTCCAATGCAGACTTTTCCACGGTTCTAATGGCATCCTTAGTACCATTACGTCTGCGGCTCTATAACGAAATGCCCACTTCGAGTAAAAATTCATATCGTGATCTGTGGAAAAATAACACGCCAGGGTCCAAGTTTCTTTGCCGGCCAATACGTTTTGAGTATATCAAAGAAAACAAACAAACAACGCAAATGCTGGTTAATGATATCAACCGCGAAATTTCCAACATGGCTCCCATTGATGTTTGCATATCTGGAAGAATGATTACTGTTTCTTTTAAACCTTATCTAACCATGATAGATGGAAAAGTAGCAAACGCAATTACGGATACGAAATCAAACATGAATTGTAACGTATGTGGAAAGAAGAGTTTTGACTTAAATGATATTGATAAAAAAGTCCCATACAATGTAGATGCTCTTCAACTTGGAATATCGCCTCTTCATGCCCGGATAAGATTTATGGAATATGTTTTGCATATTGCCTATGATATTAAATACCGCAGCGAAGATAAGCATTTAAATGCTCCAGTCAAAAATAATGAAACCTTAAAAAATATGAGAATAGAAGAAAAAAAAAGAATACAAGACGAGTTTAAGAAACATGGTTTAATCATTGACAAGCCGTTGTATTGTTATGGGAACGCTAACGATGGCAATACTGCCAGGCGCTTTTTCGATGATCCTGAAACTACATCTCTAATAACTGGCATCAATGTTGACTTAGTCAAACGTTTTAAAGTAATACTAGCTGTCATAAATAGTAAAAAATTCGAAAAATATGCAAAAGAAACACTGACCTTAATTAATAATCTGTATCCGTGGAGACCATTAACACCAACCGTACACAAAGTTCTAGCACATACAACAGAAATAATGGCGAACAATATTCTTCCCTTAGGGGAATTAACAGAGGAAGCTCAGGAAGCTAGAAACAGAGATATTAAGCAGTATAGAATTTTTAATACACGAAAGTGTTCAAAAACTGCTCAAAATAATGACCTTATGAATCATTTACTGTTGTCTTCAGACCCAGTCTTATATGCTATAAGATTAAAATGGTTACCAAAAATAACAATGGAAATAGAAAAGGATGATCCCGAAGGAATTGAAATTAAAACTCTGTTAAGTTATGACGCTTCTGATTATTTTAAAGAATATTTGTATATTAAGTAGCAAGCACTGTTAGTATATTTTATGCTTTAACCAATAAATGAAAAATAATTTGTAAGATTTAAAGCTCAAACAATACTTAATTGAAATAAAGTGGGTGAATCCTTTTAGTTTGTATTTTATATTTCTCCTATATTTATTAAAAAAATTTTTTGTGATGTGTTCGCTGCTTCAATTGATATCCTTCTGAATTCATATGCTTTATGACGTCCTGTATTCGGGCAACCTTCTTCTGCGACTGATTTGCTTGATTTCTTTCCGCTTTGCCCCGCTGTGTACAGTTCACCAGCTTTTGCGCCCAATCAACTGCTTTCCATTGCCTTATATTTGTTATATTGTTGTTGTGGGTTATATTGTTGTTGTGGATTTCAAAGAAATCTGTTATTGTTTATGACCACTTTCCCTTTCTATTTTGGAACCTTTTATTATGTTATCATTTACTTTTTGAAAGTAGAATTTCAGGTATTTGAATGCATTATCAGGTATTTTTTGGCCTTTTGATTATAACCGAACTAAGTGCATTTAGTTCGTATGTCTGGCAGTCTTTCAAAACGTCAAACATGTCTACCTTGTATTGGTTGCGCAGTATTTTAGTGGTTCCCTAATGTACAAATATTTAAAAACGGTATACATGTTATATATCGTTGGAAAGGAATTTGTGTCTTCTTTTCAAATATATGCAAAAATTAATACTTTTTATATTTTTTTAAGTCACATTCGTGAAAACAATGAAAAAAATAATAAAAGGATAGTTTTTCGCACATAAAAATGAAAGTGAAACTTGAATATCTGCAAGACGATGAAAGATACATGCATAATTTTTCAAAGCGTATTAAAATACTAAGTTTTCAAATA
The DNA here is from genome assembly GCA_963662145.1 of Sturmia bella. Classification (NCBI taxonomy): domain Eukaryota; kingdom Metazoa; phylum Arthropoda; class Insecta; order Diptera; family Tachinidae; genus Sturmia; species Sturmia bella. The sequence goes on from OY759172.1 coordinate 24,382,435, forward strand.
AAAGCATAAATTTCAGAAAAAAATATAAATCATAAATCCATTTTTTTAGCAATTCAAAATTGTCCCTTCCAAAAATTGACTTTTTTTAACAATCTCAGTCTGGCAACGCCAATTATATCTAGGATGTCTCGAGCTTCTGCAGCAATAATACCAACTAATTTTGTAATAAAACGTCGTTCACGGAATTTCATTTCACTTTTGGCAAAACTTTTCAGACGCCCACATATCCGAAAATTGTTTTACAAATTGATGATTTTCGACCACTGCCTACTGCAGGGTACTTGGTCTAAATTAAACGAAATGAAATTTTTACACACTCTTAAGGGATTATCTTTCGCTACATGTAAGAATAAGTATAAAAGCTGGAACAAAATTTTTTACGAACTCAAAAATAATGAAGCCACCTTTTTTGTGAAAAATTAAAATTTTTCGGTGAAATTTCAAAGTTTTGAATTTAGACCTATTTTATGACTTATCGGACCAAGATATTTTAATAAAACGGTACCTTATCTAACTTAGAATTTTATAAGAAATATAACGGTGGGCCACAAATTAAAATCAAGATTTTAACAAAAAAGATATAAGTAAAAAACCAAAAGAAGATGCGGCGAAAAAAATAAAAAATAATATTTTAAGGCGGATATCTCTTAAACTGTAAGAGATATGAAAAAATGTTTCATAACATTTTTTCTTTGCCTTGCTAAGCAAAATACAAAAAGGTAAAAATCTTTAAAATCGGCCAAGATATAAAAAAGTTATAAGCTGCACAAAATTTTTTATACTCGAGGTAGCTAACTTTCAGCCCCCATAGCCCCGCCCCTGTTTCAACAATAGGCCTAAAGAGACTTGAGACAAAAAATATAACTCCTTGTCTATGACTACTGCAATTTTCAGCGGGATCCGTTTTGTCGTTTAGAAGTTCCGGACTTTTTACCACTTTTTCTTTTATTTACACCACTGTGCGGTTATAAGCATCCAAAATCGTTTTCTTTTTTTCACATTTAATTTAATACATTTTTTTTCACAGATATGCAAAATTTGTTCTTGACAACCTAGGCTAGGATATTTTCTCCTCCATGCTATAAACAACACTGGCTTCGCGTACAAAATCTATAAGCATCTAGCAGCACAGTTTTTCATTTTACGGCAATTGGTAGCATTATACTAAAGCCGACCCAAATAATATGCCTAGGTACATATAACAAATAATTTTAGTTTTAGTTAGATAACATTAAAATAGGTACAAGTCATTTGAATATAACTGAAGTGTATCACTTTGAGTGTAATTGGTTGTACATATGTGGCAATATAATATATTTTGAACTGCAGTTATAAAGCGTCTAGAGCAAAGTAAGAAAACTAATACCTGCTTGAAATGTTAATTGCATAATAAAATGTTTATTAAAAAAAAAACACAATGTTAGAACCTAACAAGGTATACCTACATACATACATACCTACTTAGCTTACAAGTATTGTTTATCAATATCAAAAAGAGAATGTGTTCAATAGATATTAACATCGACCGACCAGAGTAAGTTCACTTTGTAATAAACATTTCCATTTACGGTATACACCGTTTAAGTATTTTATTATAAACACATAAATAAAAATCTATTGACACATTCTCCTGTTGAGCTTTATATGGAAGATCCAGTGTATTGCAACAAGCTACAAAACCAAATACACACATGCATATAACAAATTTTCCGAATTGTTTACGAACGGTCGCCAAAGAAAATCTCATATAAATAAACTAGTCAATGGAAAATTGTTAAACATTTTAAAAATAAAATTGATTATAAGAGGAGTCACTTAACAGGGAGTGCAATACCTTATCATTCGATTTTTTTGTTTCCTCTACAATAAGAACAAATGAAACGATGACTAACCCGATCATGCTCCTCATTAATTTCCAAATGAAAAAAATATGCTGATATTGTAACAAGATGAGCTGGCACCATCGAACAAATATCAGATTTGTACATTTGACTACAGCCACTGTTTACTTTTCTTAAATTTTTCAAAGAGGTGCTTCGTTTCTTTGTAGCTTCATGACTCATTGTAACAATAAATTGGAATAAAATGCACAAACTTATTCACGCCAACTCCCAAATTGCCGAGAACTTCACTAAAATTCAACTTGTTTGGATTTTTACAATACAACTTACCAGCTAATTGATCTTCGGAGTAGTTGGCCTGCAAAAATAAATAGAATTATTGAAAATTATCAAGTTTATTGCAATATTTAATAAAATATTTACCATTATTTTAGTTAAGTTGTATAAAAATTATTAAAATTAAGTCCCACTCTAGCTAAAAACACTTTTGGAATGTGTCACACAAAGTAAACTTTTTTCCATTTCTCTTTAGCGTTCTTCGGTGATGCCATTTGAAGCGTTTTCGAGATTTGACATAATTTTAATGAAACAATTGCAGCGATTTTATAGGTAAAAGGAGTTTTAGATGATATTAAGCTGCTTATACGGTCATGATTGACGTATGTAAAATCCCAAAGAAAAATTTTGAAATTCTATCCGTGTTTTAAAGTATGAGAGTAAAAATCATAGATAGATAGATTTTTTTGGGGAAAAAACAAAGTAAAACGAATACATAAAATTGCATCCCTGATCTTATGGTGTCTGAGCAAGATCACACAAGGCAATTTTAGTTGGGCAATTCTTAAGCTTGTGGAAGTATTCAGTAAGGGGAGTAAGAAGGGAAAAATTATTGCCCCAACATGAGGATTTTGTTGTGATCTGTCATTCGCTATTTTTTTCGTTGGCTAATATTTGGCATTTCCTTTTACTGTCTGTTTCGGCTCGTGGTGTACACACCACGAGTAGTACATGAGTTTAAAATATTAATGGTAAATAAATAAAGCAGAAAGGTGTTTATGTAAAACTATTTAAATTTATGAGGCCGTATGCAGTATACATACATACATATATAATAAGAGTTTTATATATTACTGTTGTTTTTCTTAACGTAAAATAAAAACAAGCGTCACACTTTATGAAACAAAAGCTTAAGGAAATTGTACTGTGTAGACACGAAAGCAAGTACAAAAGAGAATTGCACAACTAAAATTGCCTTTTGTGTTCTAGGACTTTAATGGGGGTTTGAAAATTTTCAAAAAACAACCAGATCCATAGAAATTCCAAATTTGTATCCGTATGTTTCTTCAATTTCTCTCAACTTCATTATAACTAGATGCAAAAAGCGGGAAGCAAAATATAATCACCTGAGCTGCCAAGCTCACCGTGTTTAATCCGAATTGATATTGAGTTTAGACAATCCCATTCGTTATCTTCTAAAAAAAATCCAGAGTGTCGTCCGTAAAGTCTAGCGCTCTAAAGCGGCAAGATGTTTGCAGAAAGTTGAGCTTAAATATTTGTGCGTATGCTTAAACTTGCACTTAAGAGTTTATTTCCATCATTCCGTGGAGCAGTGTAATAACTACACTTTTATTTCTTGTGTATGTATCTATGATTTTATCAGCTGTGTGACTAGGCAAACTTATAAGGTAGACTTATCAGCTGAAACGTTAAACATCTGACTACTCAAAACTGTCAAGAGAATACAGAGATAAAAGGCAGCCAAAAGGAGACAGCAAACCAATCTGAGCTCCGTCTTCTCTCTTCTGTAAATAGCGTCCTTTTTACATTTTTCAGAAGTTGTACAAAAACAAAATGCATGTTATATTTATTTAAGTTGTTCTTATTGCAGGGAAAAGGTTACCTTATTAGTTGTATCATGGGGCCAGCTAAAATGCTAATCAGAACCAAATACATACAAGTGCACATATACACGTATGCATATAATTTTACTGACTGAACACACATGTATTCACAACAACTTGCTAGGCATCACTTCCTTTTTGCCTTTACCAATATTGACAAAAGAAAAGTTATATTGTACCGCTATTCTGCCGACGCTTTTACCAATGTATTTATTGTCAATCTAGAAGGGGGTAAGTATATGCATATCTCATGTGGAAATACTCTAATATTATTTGAAATAATGATGAACACTTCCGGATGCCTGGTTCATAATGTCTTTTCGTTCACGTTGGCCAACATTTAGGTGTCAGAGAGCTGATTGAAAGCAAATAAAGTGATCTAACGGCGATATGTTGAAATTAATTAATGCTAGTGACACCCATAAGAATTTGGCTAAGAAAATTCATAAACAGCATAAAAGGTTCGCCAAGGTTAAGGAAATGAAATTGTGAGCCAGGTTGTAAATTATCTCCTTTGCAATAGCTAGTATTCAAAAAAATATATGACGCATCTGTAGCTAGTAGCGCTATATTCTTGTATGTATGATATATTGAGGACACACTCTCTTTTATTGGAACCGTCATCAGTTTGCACTTTCTATGTATATGTATTATTTTTTATTCCACATAAGTTATCTTATTTACTGTTTTGAGATAATTAACAACCAACAATTAATTATTGTCACATTGTGACAGGTGTAATAAAATTTGGATTATAAAAAACACTGCAGAGTGTACTTTTATACACTTTTTTTTAGTTGGACTTTGAGTTTTAATGCACACAATGCCCATATTCTATTTCAGGTTTATTCAGCTTTTGTTTAATAAATTTGTTTTTATTATTATGAATAGGCCATAAATATATACAGATTCCTGCAGAAAAATCAAAGTCAAAGTAAGGAAAATGTATCAAGTGCGTTAGGATCAGTTGTCAAGTACTGCTACATAAACAAAGCTTGTTACTGCTTATTAAGAACGCGTCGTTGCCTTTATCAAGCAGAAAATCGATATTTACCTTGGAAACTTCAAGCTTAGTAATCGCAGATTTGGTTGCACTATACTATTTTTCACAAACGTAAAGTAACTCAGCCTGATTACATTACGCCACGGAGTGCGTAATACTAAAGACACATTTCACTTGCTACTGCCCCAGTGTAGCATAAATTGCCAGTCTGGCAATATTATAGTGAAAGATACTCAAAAACAGAGAGATACAAAACAAATATGACAAAAACAAAATTCACTGCTATTGTATTTGTGTTTTCTTTTTGATTTAACACAAAAACAACAGCAATACAGAAGTAAAAGAATTTTTTTTTTATATCAAGCAGTTTGTTTTTGTTGTATATCGAATCAGTTTTATACAAGTGCAGTTAAAGTATGGTTGATGAGAATAACGCGTAGATTTGTAAACAAATTAATAAAAATTGAGTTCAAATCAAGAAAATCATTTAAATTAACAAATAAAAAGTGTGAAATTAAATGAAAGAAACGAGTAAAATTCTTTTGTGTGCACACGAAAACAACAATTACAAATGTTTTGTGACCAAATTGCAACAAAACTTTAACTACGCATTTACAAAAACTGTGTCGTCTGTTATTAAAGAAAAAAATATGTTTAAAAAGTTAAGAAATAAGAAATAAATAAAGCAGAGCAACAGTTTATTAGTTTAATTGAAAAGAAAAGTGTTGTTTTTCAATTTGAAGAAATTTTAAAGTGCAGTTTATGTACATACACAAGTTGTGGGTTGAAGTTAAAAAATAATTAATATATAAATCCCTACATGCATACATACATATGTATCTATACACACAAAATAAATTTTCCAGCGAAAAGTCATTTATTCATGTTGGCTGTCATTGATTATTATTCGTTTCGTACATTTTTCGAATACTATTTTTGATTTCTTAAGTACATATTTTATTCCTGTTAACTTTTTAACGCAAAATACTACATAGTTGTTTTTTGATTTTATTTTAAATGTCATGTAAAATTAAATCGAAAACCATGAATTCTCTTGGAAAAACCATCACACATCCAAATCAACGTAACGATGTAAGTTTCTTTTCAATTTTTCTTTTATCCATTTTTAAATAGGTATTCTTTGTTATGTTTTTACTTTTTTCAATAGTTTTTTATTACATTTTGCATTCATATCCCTTACGACACATATGCATTTGTATATGCATAGATACACATTTACATATGTATGTACATTCGTATGCAAATGCACAATAAAATTTAAAGAAAATAAGTATGTATACAACTTATAGTTTATCTGTATATACATATATATTTGTTTTTTTATTATCCCTTATTATTTCATAAACTATTACATATTTTTCATGTTATTTCTCCCTACGGCCTATTTATAACAAAGTTTTACCATTTTCTTTTAAAAAGTTCCATTTTTGATTTTTTTTTGTTGATTTTCTTTAACTTTTATACATATTGGGGTTGCCAAATCTTCTGTATTATCTTTATGCAAGTGTGGGAAAATTTACGTTATAAATATAAACGTTTTGCAGATTGTACAAAATATGGGCAACATAGCAACTTATAAATTATGTAGGTGCATATCAGGCGTTTATTTTGTCGCCAAATTTTCGGCGGTTGAGAAAAAAATATGGTCGACTGCAGCTGATGTTATTGGCATAAAAAACCAGAATTATTTGAGCAACAACTATATAAAAAATATTGTCGTTTTAATTTCCAGATATTTAACTCAATTGGGTTTTGTTTCTTAATATACATACATACATATATAATACGATTATTCTTAACTTTTGCGATGTGTGAACTACAGGGTGCTTTTTCAATATCACTACAGTATTTTTCGGTTAATTGTACATCACAATTTGCACAATTTATTGTTCAATTAACCGGGGAACCAATTAGCCGATACCCGTTTAATTGAACAATTCGTTCAATTACAAGAACCCTATTTAATTGAACAGTTTGTTCAATTACAGAAATTACGCATAATTGAAACTATGTACTAATGAATTAAAAGAAATCGCATATGTGCACTTTAAGTTTTTCAAAATAATTTTTTTTTTACCTAAAACGAAAAAAAAATGCAAGTAACAGCAAAAAATGTACATATACATATGTGTATAGTAGAGATGCCACCCAGTGTTTTTCACAAATGATGTCAAATATGTATGTGCAAAAATGCCAGATTATTTTTCAATGCAATTAACCGGGTTAAAGTAAGAGGAAATTTATTTTTGATGACACGAATTTTGAACGAATTAAGCGGGAAAATCAATTAACCGGGTTCAATTATCCGAGGAAATTCACATGGTGTTCGTATGCAATATTTTTTTGCTCGATCATGTGGTTCAATTAAGCGTGGAAACCAATTAACCGTAGGGTCAATTAACCGAAAAATACTGTATAATGTAATAGTAGAATTTAGTATGTGCAAAGAGTTCAACTATATTAAGATATATGCAAAACTGTCAACATTTTTGTTGAAGTTATCGATAAAAAAATCAGGTTATGTCAAAAAAAAAAAAAAAAAAAAATTTTTAAATTTTCAACATAAAATTGACATCTCACACTTGAATGTTGCTGTGTCAGCGGTTTATGGACAATTTTCGCGATTTAACGCTTCTTTTTTGGAACATTTTTATTTCCTAGCGCGTTCTTCAATTAAAAAGAATACAATATTTACAAAAAAGATGCCAGTTTTGTTTACGTTTTGTATATTTGGTTCTCTCTAGCAATTGCTGTTTCTTTCTATCAATTCTATGCAAATGCGTGCCACTATTTATACTCCAACTTAGCTTCCAGAGATTTCAAAGTCGAGAACCATTTATGACTGAAGCCGGTATTATCGACTTTTCGCATTGCAGCATCTTTTGTATTGGTCCAGATCTTTCTATTTCCCTTAACTTACGATTAGGCAGTTCTGTTAATTAGTTATTTAATTTTTTTTGGAACGAAGTTCCTTAACGCGGCTTGCTGGTAGTGGAAATTAGTAGAAATCGTCACGAAAGCGTGTGAGCTGTTTATATGTATTGGTGTACTGTCGAAAAGCAATTGTGTATGATTGGCAGTGTCTCCACTGACAGCAGCGGAGACACAGACAAATAAATATTAATTAGTTGGAAAACGTTCTAAAAATTTAAGGAATCATAAAATTTCAAAATTTTAAAAACAACACAAAATAAAACATACAGATTTCACCTTGTATTGCATTCAAAGATGAAAAAAAACTTAAGGAACTTCGTTCCTAACGGGGGTCCCCCGACCGCATTTTTTTTTTTTCTTTTTAAACAAACACAAAACTGCGAAGCCTTTTGCTTGTCTGCGAAAACACCCAGAGCCTTCGGCAGGAATCGAACCTGCGACCTCGGAGACTCTTGGCAGAGCACTCTACCAATTCATCCATCGAGGCGCTCTATTAGACTTCTTTACAGAATATCGGAAGCATACTTTTAGGCATTTCATAATTGAACTGAAATTAGCTGATAGGTTATAAAAGTAACATGGTTTCTAACAGTCGTAACAATATTATTGACTCTTATAAATAGTTATAAGACATAGAAACTATTAAGACTTAACAAACCCGAGTTAAGTGGAATAAGTGATAACAGGTCACTCCCAATACATTGACACATGTGCACTTCACTTAAATTGCGAGAGGCCATGATTGTAAAGCATGTGAGGAGCATAGTAAGATATTGGGGGATTAATTATCTATGTCAATGTCACGTCTTCTCGCAAATCCCGCTATCTTTTGAGTAACACCTTTCCAAATATGGTAAGCGAATCAGTGAACTTTTTGATTAACAGAGCATTTTTATAGACCTATGGCTCCACATTGCTTATGGTTGTATTCTGCGTGGTGTCCATCACAAGCCTACATTGACTTAAGTGTATGTCGGATGCCAGGGGCTGTCATATCTCTTCCCTCGATCTAAACTAGACCCTATTTGGAACTTAAAGCAAGCGGAGTTTCATATTTACTCATTTCATAAAGTCGATATAAAAGTTCTTTTTAGGGTTCCGTACTCGTCAGAGTGAAATGGAATCCTATTACCGAGACTTCTACGTCCGTCCGTCCGTCCGTCACAGCATCCATTCTCCGAAACGGTAAGAGCTAGAGAGCTGAAATTTTCGCAGGATGTTGTTGTACCTTACCGCTACAACAGCAAATACTAAAACCAACAACAAAGCGAAAACTACCAGGTGTCCCCATACAACGAAAAGTTACAATTAGCTATAACTCTCGAACCGTAAATGATGTGTATGTATTTACAGATGCTCTACAACAATAAATTCTAAAAACAACAACAAGTCGAAAACTACCAGGTGTCCCTATACAATGTAAAGTAGCAAGTAGCAGTAGCTCCCAAACTGTAAAAGACAGAAAGCTGAAATTCGCACAATATATGTATTTACATATGGCCTAGAATAACAAATGCTACAAACAACAACAAACCGAAAACTATTAGGTGTCCCCATACAACGTAAAGTAACAATTAAACGTAACTCTCAAGCTGTAAGAGACAGAGAGATGAAATTTATACAACATAAGTATTACACACACATACGTATAGAACCCTAAGTGTACGAGCCAGCCGCGTACTTGACTAAACTTATTTTATTTTATATTGGCAACATTTTAAATTGTCTTTAAATCACAGATGCCCAGTAGTGGCTGATATCAGCAAATTAAACTCACACGTATTATTACGCTCTTTTGTTTGATCGTCACTCAACCAATAAGAAATCACCATGTTGAGAGGCAGAGACAAACTGCACTTGCAGAAATTCTATGAGTTATTTTACATTTTAATCGTCATCGAGACTGCTGTCAGTGAACACATAAATTCAAATTATTTTATGTTACAAAATGCTTTTGACATGCAATGCCTTATTTGTCATAAGACATTTAAAAAAAAAACTAAGAAATATAATTTAAAAAAACATTTTGAAGATGTTCACAAAGCCATGAATAAAATTAATAGCAAATTGTTTTCTTCCAGTGTTATTTCGTCACTCTCACCAATACTACTACTATGGGCATCTATGCTTTAAATTCCTGTCTATCCTTATCACAGGCACACGTTTACACATAACTTCTTTGTGCACAACTTTGTATTCCAATTTTGTCCATTTACTAGTTTAAGCATAAAAACTTTTCTTTGTTCAGCCAATGTTTATGGAATGTATTCAACCATTCAACCAACCAACCAACCAACCATCCATCCATAAACAAAATGTTGGCTGGCGCATTCTACAAGTTCACAACCTTTTGTTGATTGTGTTCGGTGCATGTTCGTTGAACGCACAACATGGCAGAATGAACGAAGGAACGAACGAAGAAACAGTTAACGAAAGTGATTGAATTTGCAATAATAATAATAATAATAATAAACTTTAAGTGTGTTCACATTGCACTGCTGTTGAAAACATAGACAATTTTCATAATAAAGAGAATGCTTTTACAAATTATCGATGCATTATTCCCCCAAACCTTGAATTAAATGTTTGTTTAGTCTCAGCAGAGAATGATTTTTTGCTCATTTTGGCGTGAAGTCCTTTGTTAAGAAATGCAACACTTTGAAAAATGAACACATACATACACACATACTCGCATGTATGTATTTACATACAAATGATTGATGCTGCTCCTACTACAAGCAAGAAGGTCAATAAACTTATTTAAATTATATAAAAAATTTCATGCGTTTTTTTATTAAATCCATAAGAGCTGTTCAGGTCTGCAGACGAATCCTGATGGATGGATGGCGGAATAATTGACAGCTAAACAGTGTTGATAATAAAATAAGAGAGAACAAAACGTTCTTCTCTTTTATGCTAAGTCTGGACTACATGTATGTCTCTGAACTATATGCGTACAAGTCATTAGTACGGGCATTAGACGTTGTAGATGGTTCTCGACTTTGAAATTTCTAGATGCCATACCGATACGCAACTGTTAATCCGTCTGCCGAATTAATGCATCATTTCGCGAACAGTAGTCCGAGCCATAATTGAGTGGACAAGGAATGGGTAGGCCAGATCCCGAGAATGAGTATATTGTTACTTCTACAGCTTCTAATAAAAACGTTTTTGCAGATTCCTTAATTACAAATGAAAATAAAATACTCTCAGCTATTTTCAATTCAGTTCAACTTTTATTAATTATTGAAATCTATTCAATTACTTTATTAGAACACTTTTAACACTGTTACTCCACGGCTGGAAAAACCAGACTTACTTTATAAGTCTGGTTAAGATAATACTCATCTCAAACGCGAGAGCTTGCCACTATGCTCTAACTAAAGGCCGTGTTACACTATCCTACTCAATCGTACAATTCATTCACTGAAAATTGCTAGCTAAATCTGATAGAATTCTGTCCTACTTTAAAAAGTCGCATCGAAATGGCCACCCTATTATACTTTTGTAAACAACTTCGAAAAGGCAACTCTGATCGCATGGAAAAAGATAGTTTTTGAAAAATTTCAAAAGATTTACAAATCGGACAGCCTTGTCAAAAAGCCTTTCACGCACATACACTTTTAGTCCAGACTATCACACTTTTTGGACACACATGTCATATTTAACAGATCGTACGATTCAGCAAGATAGTGAATCATGGCCTTTAGCTTCCCAAGATATCTAAGTCGAGAACCAATTATGACTGAAGCCAGTATTATCGACTTTTTGCATAGCAGTATCTTTTGCAATGGTCCAGATCTTTCTATTTCCGTTACCTTACGATAAGACTATCGATATGTCTGTATGGCAACACCACGAGTTATTTAAATTAGACTTCTTTCCTGAATATGGAAAGCATACTTGTAGGCGTTTCATAATTTAGCTGAGGGGTTAGAAAAACATCATAATTTCTAAAGGTGGGATCATACGATTGCCGCAATGCACCAATTTTTGTTACATTTTGCGTGCCAATCGTGTGATAGCACAATTTATTGGCTCAGGCGGCAACCAAAACGAATGTTGTTCCTATTTGTCCCAATCAAATACAACCCTGATGCGACAACCATGTGAACACTTGACATACAACTAATCACCAATAAAAATTCTAAAAATGCACCAATATTTATTGTGTTCTCATGCGGCAACCAAAGAAGACAATGCCCGCCAATAATCTACATGCATACATATGTATACATGTATTTAGTTTCAAAACTGTTTAAACGCGTCTTCCAAACATGATTTCTGCTTTTCAATCAGCAAAATTCAATTGTTGTTATTATTCATTTTTTGCTTTTTTCAGCCCGCACAACATTATAATAATAGCCGAAGCGATTTTCTTTCTTTTTAATGAACAAACCATATTTTTAACATTTAATTTATTTATTTATTTATTTTTTTTTTTTTTTTGGGAAAACAAAGTTTGTCATCAGCTACAACAGCTGTTTCTCACAGTTGCCGTATAATATAACAATCGTGTGACTATAATGCGGCAATTATTGGTACTAAATTGTTTTGCGGCAATTTGCGACAATAAAATTTCAGTAAAATGTCACAATCATGTGATTGCAGAGAATTTGATTGGGACAAATTTTTTATTATGCTCCAATTCAGCCCAATAAAAATTGTGTAAAATTGGTGCATTGCGGCAATCGTGTGATCCCACCTTAACAGTCGTAACAATAATGTGTGTGAAGATAAATTTCAAAAATTTCTTAACCACGGACACAAACCTTCAAAATTAACATACCTCTGTTAATGTGATAAAATGACTCTGTTAAGCTCAAAAACTCAAATTTCTTTAAAAAATTACATTTAAAAAAAAACAAAATATTTTAAAAATTTATTGTTCACGAACACTAATTAATATTTTCAAATTTAATTTGAACAATACGGAGTCACAAAAATGTCGAACGAAGTTGTTAATAAGGGAAATATAAAAAAAGGGCTTTGGCCATTTCTCAATTTTATTTAAGAATTTTTTAAACAATTTTTGAAATTTTGATTAAGAAAAAAATCTATGATCTTGGAAAGAATTTTAACATAAATTGACACATTTTTTGAGTGTAACTCAACTGGATCACAAGGAAAAGAAAGCCAAAAATTTGGTCTATTTAGTGGTATAAGTGCCATTTCTCAATTTTATTTAAGAATTTTTGAAATTTTGACAGTGGTGATTTTCTACGGTGTCGTTGTTTAAAACTATTTTTTAAATTTTCTCAATTTTAAAATTTTTAAAGTTTTTTTTTTCATATTTTTAAATATTATTTTATTTTATTATAAGTTAAACAGATAAACATGTGGGTACAATGTTCGCTTACCAAAAACATATTTATCTTCCCACTCAAATATGTCGTTACGTTATTTCCTTACGTCAAGCATATTTAACTCGCCATATTTATCTTCACACACCCGCAACAATATGATATTGACTTAGGAGCCCGCTAAGGAGGGGAAGTAGTGGGTTGGCATGTTTAGAAAGAATGTTGACAAGAAAAAGTTAGTGGCGGTTGGAATGAGTCAAGGGTTCGTGATTTTTCAACGTTTTTTTTTTTTGCCAAATTTGACCTATATGGGATACGTTTTAACGCGTACCGATTTATGTATCTGCATTTTTCCAGAATACTTCATCACCAAAATGCACCAAGTTAGGGGAAGAGACTGGGAAAATTTGAATCTTTTTTTTTATATTAAGGGCCACCCTAATGTATACGACGCGAACTTTTAACACAAGAGCCGCCTTCTGTTTTCAAGCTGCTTGAAACTTGAAATCATTTTGTATGTAAAGTTTATGCCAAATAGAACGGAAAAATTAAAAAAAAAACATAATTCATCATTCAACACTTTTAAGTTAAATTTAAATTGACATTCTTCCTACAACTTTTCAAATAATTAAACTGATTGAAATTATTTAAACAAATTTAAATCTATTGTTATTAGAACTGTTTTATTTGGGAGCGTAAAAAATGATAAATGTTTTTTTTTTCAATTTCCTTTCACTTTGTAAACGTTACTTGCAGTTTTGAAAACACACCAACACACCACACACATACACGTTCTTACGTTCAATTTTGTTTTTACTGCGTTATAAAAAAAATAACACTGGCTCCTTTGTCTAGAAGTTTTTTTTTGACAGTGTCGGTGCGGGTGTTTAAGAGTGATTATACATACATGTGTGTGTGTACATGTGTGTGAGTACGAATGTTGCTGTTTCTGATTTAAATGGTGACCGATAAGGTAAACAAATAAATAATGGCCTGATTGAGTAAATATCCAATTATCTTATAAGTTTTCAATCGGTTTTGATGAACAGATTGACATTTGTTTGACTAATCGATAAGAAAAAAAGAAAAGGTTAAAATGGGTTGTTCGCTTTTTGTTTATGAGCAAAAAACAAAAAAGAAATACCTCAACTGCCACCACTGTAACTCTTATCTAGTAGAAAATTGCAATAGGTGCTAAAACGGTTGAGGGATTTTTAATTACTTTTACGTTTTAATCGCTCTGGTTGTTGACAGAGAAGAAAATATTACTTGTACGATTAATTTGTATCAAAATCGTGTGTGTGTGTGTGTTTTTTTTTTTTTTTTTATTAGACAGAAAAATTCCTCTTAATAAAAAATTTGCAATTTGAAATTTGTCAGGAGTGAGGAAATTTTTTTTTTTACTTTCAAAATCATTAAGCGATTTGTATTTTGAACAAATAGTGTGCCGTGATCAACGGACGGTTGCTCAAAATCGAATTTCATCGGCCAAAAATCATAATTTTTCTGACCATAAATTCTTAAAATTTTTACGCCATCAAAAACGAAATATATTCAGTCCAATTCTCAAAACTCCCAGGGAAATGAATTCCTAAAGCATAAGTTTTTCCCAAAAATAAAATCCTCCAATTCTGAACAGTCTGGGAAGGGAGAGAGAATTCGAAACATTCATTCGAAGTCAGCTGTTTTATTTCTTTTATCTAATGTTTACCAAAAAAATTTTTGCAAATTTTGTAAGTAGAGTCCTTAAAGGGGAAACTTTAGAATAAGGAGCCAGGCTTTGAAAGAAATGAGTTTTATAGGTTTGAAGAGGGGTTGGTGGACCTCCCCAAACTGAAGTCAAAGTCTGCCGGAGGCTTTTAGTTTATTAATAATTCGATGTTGAAGTTGCGGAATTTCCTTAGGAAAATATGAAAAGTGTTGGTAAAACAGTGCTGCCAGAGAAACGTTTTTGCACAGAACATAAAATCGCGAATTCATAAATGGTTTCAAGCATCCAAAATCGTATTTGTTACATTTATTTCAAGAAATTTTTTC
The DNA here is from genome assembly GCA_963662145.1 of Sturmia bella. NCBI lineage: Eukaryota > Metazoa > Arthropoda > Insecta > Diptera > Tachinidae > Sturmia > Sturmia bella. Next base: position 24,397,475 of record OY759172.1, read on the forward strand.
AAAGGTATACAAAATTTGTTCTTGACAAGTTGCCCGATAAAATTTTGAATTTTGTGCTGCCAGACTTCTTCAGGTCGCACCAAACCTGTACCAAATAAATTTATCATATGTTGCTCTGAAACGAAAATTTATTGCCACTTAATAATTCATAACTTTTTCCAGCTGCATTTAATTCCGCTTCTAAATTGCCCCATATTGCACTTAAATCATCTTTGCTTTACACCATACCCAGGCAACATCTGGTTGCGATTGCATTGCATCTGGATCTCTATCTGTTTCTTGTTTGCGGCTTTTGACCTAAAAATATGAACAAATTGAGATATTTATCAAACTTTCAATGAAAAATTTATATTACTTGAATGTTTTGGCACAAAACTCTTCAAATGTTTGACGGAATTATTCTCAAAAATTGTCATCAATTATCCTCTTTTTATGATATTCGTAATATGGGGTCCGCCATCTAACGTTTTTTTTTCAACTAGTGCTTATTTCGTGAATGGTAACACTTAGCTCATGCCTGATATGAGAGATAATTAGTTTTATCCTTCCGTTGAACGAATATTGACTTACAGAAGATGCCGATTTTGCTACAAAAAAAAATCATCTTTTCAGATGAAGCTCATTTTGATCTTGTATGTCAACAAGTAAAATTGAAAGCCGACGCATCCAAAACGAGTCACTGTTTGTTGCGGATTTTGGTCCAGAGGCGTAATTGGCAATTTTTCTTCGAAAATGGGCAAGGAGTGGCCGTTGTCAATGGCGATCGTTATTGGGCCATGTTGAAAGAATTTTTGCTCACAAAACTTGAAGAGGAAGATATTGGCAACATTTGGTTTGGCGCTACGTGTCACACAGCCGCAGCTACACTCGATGTTTTGCGCCGTTTTCAAAAAAAAAAGTTATTTGGCGGACCCTTTAGCTGCTTTTGCCCCGGTAAGAGTTTCCCAGTTTCGAAGTTTCTTTAGAATAGGAAGTAAAATCTGCCAGGGAGAATTTTTTAAAATAGGTTAGTGGGCAAAAAAAGAGAAAACAAAAACTCCTAGAAAGTTTCAGTTCAGAATTGGGCTAATTCAGACTAAGCTAGCCAAAAACTTTGGCTAAACTATTTGCAGTAGTGGGCATGGTTTGCTGCTGAAAACAAATGGTTTATGTTAATTAAGAAAAAAAAGCACAATATTTTTCATTTTTTATCTCAAAGAAAAAGAAGGAAAGGAAGGCACATTTCTGTTTCTAAAATTTATATGGAAATATTTACCGTCTAATTCATAAAAATTATAACAGTTTTATAAAGCTCTTATTTGACAGATTTTCCATACAAATATGTCAAATAACAGTCTTATAAGCCTGTAATAATTTTTATGAATTAGGGGGTTAATATTTCATACATTTCTTATGTGTGTGCCTGTGTATGCTCGTTGCTATTGATTTCAATAATTTTCTCTTCTTTCAATTAATATATGTACATACATAAATATGTATACATGTATGTATGTATGTACATATACAATAGTAGTATATCATGGAAAGAATTGTGTCATCTGTTTTATGCTTTCTCAAACCAATTGAGAGTTTCTTGCTTTGACCTATTTAATAAAATACATATGTATGTACATACATTTGTATGTATGTACATACGTACACACATACTTACATATGTACATAGCTATGCTGGTATTTACTTAGCTACATATGTATATAAAACTGTATGGATACAATTGGTAAAATTCTCCACTAATTGATTTTCATTAATTTCTCTGTTTTTGGTTTGACAATTTCAATTCTTTTTCAATTGACATGGTCGACATTCTTGATAAAATGTCAAATCAAACGAAACCAGCAAACATACATTCAGCTATTTCCTCTCACTCTCTCCCTCTCCAAAAAAAAAAAAAATCTCTTCTTCGTGCGGTCCGTTTTACTTTTATTGTACAATTTGTAATTAGGACAAGGTTATGTTTTCGTTTAATGCATTTTTGTGTGTGTTTGTTTGCGTGTGTGTGTGTGTGATTTTTTGTGTTGGTACCAAATGCAAGTTGGCAGCTTTTGCTAGTTGCTGTAGTTGAGGGTTTTTCGACAATTTAGGTCTTGTTTCAACGTTCTGTTAAGTTTGTTTGCAATTAAAAACTTTTCATGCACATATGCATGTAAATACAAACAAACAAACAAACACACATGCCTAAATGCACATGTGTGCTTGAGTGCAACCATGTAGACATGTGTGCATAAAGCGTTTTTGCATATACATACATACATATGTATGTATGTACGAGGTTTGTTCAAAAGAAATAGTGAATTTGGAATTTTCGCGGGCTGTATACATACATTTTGGTTTATTTATTTATTTATTTATTTATTTTTTTGTTATATTCACACATACTCATGTGTATTTATGTATTTACATTGTATTTGTAGTTACCGTGAAGGAAATGCCAACAGAAAAGCTCTAGAGATTTACTATTGACATGGTCACCAGTACTAGTGACATATTATACCTCATACAATGATTTTTTCTGTTGTCATTCAACATGTTGACATTCAACATTGCAAATCAACTACTGACGAAGGAACTAGTGACTAGGTGGTTCTAATTCGACTATATGACGACCATGGTACTATTTTTTCTCTATAGATATTGTCGCTACCCTGAAAGAAATGCCAGTAGAGAAACTCAATTGAAAAATCAAGAAATAAAATTTGTCTACTCATTAACAATGTTGTCAACTCAATGTTTTCTTTCCTAATAAAAACGATTTTTATTTCACGATTTTGGTGGGCTTCTAAATTTCAACAATCACAAAACACTGTTCATAAAACAAAAAACTGGAGACAATTTGATAAAAAAAAAGTCACCAATATAGACGACAAATGTGGCAACTTGGAGCCACTTGACTCTTGGTTTCCTTCAGGGTATTTATTAAATTTCGAATTTTTTATACAACAAGACAAATTCTGCCTTATTATGAACTCTGAGTGAACATCACTCGTAGTGGGAACTCTGCCTCATGAATTCGTACAAAAAGGTAACGGGTTATCCGTTTTGCGGTCTCGAAAGTAAACGTAAATAAAATACATATGAAATATTTTTTTTCATGATATTTCTTTTTTATTATAAAGTTTGAACGTTGGCATTATGAGTGAAACACTACATCATTTAAATGACCACCACGCGAAGTGTTGCCAGCATTGATTCTTTTGAGGTAATTTTCGACCATTTTTTGAAACATATTGGGCGGTATCTCAGCCATAACTGGACCAACATTCGTCAAGTTTTTTAGTGCTCAAGAGTTAAAGGTTTATCCCCCAAAAAGTCTAATGGTGTCAAATTGCATGATCTTTTATCGTTTATATCGGCACGACGAGAAACTACGCGGCCAAGAAATGTCTTTTGCCATATTCACCACATTCGCTCGAGTTGTGTGGCATGTGGCACCACATATTCTCCAAGTCGCATTCTTCAATAGCAGGTAAAAAAAAAGTCGCTTATCATATGACCATAACGCTCCGAATTGACGGCGACAGTCGTTCCATCGTCGTTTTCGAATACGAAATAACAGCTGGAGAAACAGCTATTATTTCGTACTCACAACTTAGACCTGTATAAAATAGCAATATTAGCCAATAATTAGTATTTAGTTACACAAAATAAAAAGAAAATTTAAATACTCACATTTTCTTATTACTTATCACTCTACACCACAATATAGAATTTGCTAAATTGCATTCGATAAAATATTCGTTGAGCAACGAAATTTTCGACAGTGTTACCATATCATACATGATACCAATTTTTTACATACGCTATTTGACCTTCGATACTCAGCGAATATCGAACGAATGTTGCTCATAATAGGCGCCAGATTGTTTATTTCATTCACATTATCATTTCTAGACGACACTACTGCTCTAGATCACAACCACAGACTAAGCAGATATCCCAAAAGTGACTTCTGTACAGTGGCCATATCATTTGTTCGGGGGCCAGTCAGAAGTGAGCAGTACAGAAAATCGTAGCAACACAATATCTGCAAATCCCATATATTCTTGAACCAGTCTAATATACATACATATGTACATGCATGCATACATATATATGTACATAGATTTGTTGTTGCTGTTATTTAAATTTTTCTTTGTAGATATTGTGTTGCTTTAAAACCCACTTAACCCGGAAGACAATCGATATTATTACGTTTATAATTGCTTTAAACAAAAGAAAGCCAGAAATAATTTACAAATTATATGTGCATAGATTTACATTCTATTTGTCTATTTTGTTTTCGTCTATATCTGGCATATTGTAAGAGCAACGAAAAAAAAATCGTTTTCTTAAATAAAATATCTTAATTCAAATGAGATCTGGTTATAGAATTGTGCATATTTTAAAATTTGATATCAGTGTGAACGTATGAGTGATTTGTGCAACAACATCGAATGCACAGTGGTAACTTTTATCGCTTGTCAAACAAATACATTCCAAAAATCTAAGAACACAATTTCATAGAAAACAGAAAACTTAAGCTGGCTTTAAAGCAAATAATAAACTATTAAGAGTTTTTACGTGGTAACTATGTAGTTAAGTAAATAAGTAATTTGCCAATTTTTGGTGCATTTGATGATTGATCATGACTGAAGCGTTTTTTTTTCTGGAAGTCTGCACCTGAGAGAAGAAATAACTTTGGTGAATGGCAAACTTTTTAACAGAGATGCAAAAAACAGTAGTATTTACTGTTTACATTCTCAATGGAGTATCAGTGATGCCATATACACTCTCTGTTAAAAAGCGATTATATGATCTAGTTTATACAAAAAAAAAAACAAAAAAAAAAAAAAAAAGCCAAACAAGTTTTTTCTTATAAAATCAAAAAACTTGGGTATGGGGTTTGAAACTATTTTGCATTTAATAGAGGACAAATAGACTGACATATCCGATCAGCTGTCACTTTCGACCATTTTAGGGCCTATTTCTCACCTACGAACGTTGTCGTTCGTTCGAAAGCAAAAGCAAAAACAATATTCAATATTTTGTTTTTGCTTTCAATGTAATTGTGCAAACGAACGACAACGTTCGTAGGTGAGAAATAGGCCCTTAGTATAGACGGTATATACCCGGCAAACTTTTTCATAAAAAAAAATCGTCAAACAAGTTTGTCCTTATAAAATTGGAAAACTATTTTGCATTTAATAGAAGACCAATAGGCTAATACATCCCACCGGTTGTCATTTTCGAGATCATTTTAGAATAGACGATATATAGTCGGCAAACTTTTTCAAACTAAGAAATCGCCAAAAAGTTTTGTCCTTATAAAATTGAAAGTTTTAACACTTACAAAATTTCAGTCGAGCCATTTCGAAGGAGTCCAATTACAACCACCGTGCCACAAACATTTTGTGTATTTAGTTAACGTTATTTTCTTTTTTTGTATGAAAATATTTTGCCAGCTTAATAATGTAATTTTCATTTTATTATAGTGAAAATCTAATAATATTGTCTCATGACAATACTTTTCTATAATTCGCTCTTGGTTGATATTTTACTTCTGTGTACGGAATTAGCATTCCTGAAAAAAAGTTTCCCACATGTCAAAAAAAAAGTTTGTTTTCTTCTCGGCGATGAAATCTGGTATAATTTGCGAAAACTCAATCTGGCAACACAGGGCGAAGTCGGCCGGCGTTAAGTCCGTACACAGTTGCCGCCGATTTTATTTTTGTGTTACAAACCGTTGCCGATCTTGTTTTGTTTGTGGAAAAAGGAAGCCATATAAATTAAAACGCGATTTATTCTTTTGTTACTACCAGGATAAAGTTTATCCTTGAATTTATTAACAAAAATTTCATTATTAATTCACGTTAATTTTTTTTTTATTGTATTAACATTTTTCGCCACCGCCGCTATTTTTTTTCTACTCCGTGAAAAATTCTTAGTCGGCTTCGCCATCTGTTAGCGTCATCTGTTATTGTTTACATTGTTTATTTTCAGCTGATTGTTTTTGCACACTTCAATTTGCACACTTTAATCGCATAAATGAGAAAAAAATTAAGCAAGTTGCAAATACATACATTTTGTTGTAACATAAAGGTACCTTGAATAACACAACGGGACCTTTCTAGGACCCAAGTGAGTCGGTCTCATGACCGGCGGCCTGCGTAACATAACATAACAAGGTACCTTGAAGGGAAACATCGAATTTATTGCTTACTGCTTTGAACAGTTACGTGACAAAAAAGCAATGCATTTTTGCTCTTGCGTTGAATGAAGGTTGCTAAGAAAAGTAAAATATACATATGGGCAATGCCATCATGTCGAACGTGGCCGTCGAACACATTAAAGTTGAAAAAAAAGTCAAAATAAAAAGAAATTTTTTCTTGGTAATAGGAAAAACTTAAAGCTCTAAACTAGTTCCAAAATTTTTGCTAGATGGATTTTGGAAATTTCTTCAAGCTTTCGAGATAATCGGAAAAAACTAACCGTTCGCACGGGACAAAAAACAGAAGTGATTTTGGCGACTTTCAAGTAAAACTCTGTGTTCAGCGAAACCTGAGGCAATATTACAATGCGACTAATTTTAGACTATTGGTTGATAATGTCTCTTAAAAGTTGTAAAATTTTACCTTAAAATTATTTTAACTTTTTTTTTTAAATTGAACTTTAACCACTGTCGCACGGGACATGTCGCACAGGACCCTTTTTTCCATCATTATATTTATGTTATTTTCAGCTACCAACGAGCTGCACCCTGTTTTCTGTGAAATTGTGCTCTTACATTTTTATAATTCTCTTTTATTGTTTATAAATAATAGAAAGTGAAGTAGAATGTTTGAACATAGTTTCAAAATTGTTTTCAAGTCTACTGACGAGTTGGTTGGCATCAACGCAGTGAACGACAAAAAACAGCTCTAAACTTTTTGGTTGGTTTCTTGAAAATTTATGCTGGTTTTAAAGCAAATAATAAAATATTATTTGTATAGATTTTTTTGTTGTTGTAATTTTCTATTTATTTTTTAGGGGGCCACCCTTTACAGAATCATTTTTGAAATTACTGAACGGTCACGCTGCTGCCGCAAAGCTTTCGAGCTTGTCTGCGGAGAGTACTAGCTGCTAATATGCATTGTATTGCAAGCGTTTTTAAATAAATTTATATAATAATATGATTTAGTAAAACTAAAAAGTATAGATTCATATTCATGTTGTCAATTAAAAACTGTTATCAATTTGAATGTTTTGCTCCACTGTGCTGTATTATTTAATTTTTAAATAATTAACTATAATCGCAATTACATATAATAAATATGTATTTAGGCAGGTTCTCTACATGTGAGTTTATCTTGCCAACATTGTATAGAGAAATACACGCAAATGTATGTGTGTGTGTGTGGGTAAATATGCATGGCTACATGCAGTACATGCACGAGTTGCATTTTAAACTACTTACATACATTTATTTCTGCGCATACACTTTTGTATTTGAATATTGTTTAAACAAAAATTCAAACATTTTTATGGTATTTCCAAGCGATTATTTTTTTCTTCTTCTTCTTTGTTGTACATTATTGTTGTTATTGCTTTTGTTGCACTCTTGTCGTGGCTCGCAGTCGTGCCCATTACACGTTTTGTGCGCTGAGCCCCCTTTTTGGGGTACGCGCACTAACGAACATACACACAAACTTATGTCCATACGTTTGCACATGTATGTATGTATATGTGTATGTGCATTTGAGAGATGGTGGGAATATGCATTTGTATGGTGTATGATTTAACAACTAAAATGGTACCCTACAAAAGCCTTAAATGTTGTTAGGCAAGCAACTGAAGCTGCCCATTTTTTTTTTTAATCACGAAAAGAAAGAAATGTATTAATTCAGGTCCAAAAATGAACCTTTTCAAAATATTTGCTGTATTTTTCAGCTGTCTATATGCCGACGACATATCGTTGGTGCTAATCAACTCATCAGTAGACTTGAAAAATTCTTGATTAGCACCAACCATGATACAACTAACAAGGTAGCGTTTCGCTACAATAAGAACAACTTCAATAAAAATAACATGCATTTTGTTTTTGTACAACTTATGCAAACTGTCAAAAAGACGCCACTTCTACATTTACAGAAGAGAGATGCACTGAGCTTACGCGAATTAGCTATCTCGTTTTGGCTGCCTTTCATCTCCGCAATCTCTTGACAACCTCAAGTAGTCAGTTGATTAACGGTTTAGCTGACGACGCTACCTTGTTAATTGTATCATGGTACCAACGAAATGTCTTCGGCATATAGACAGCTGAAAAATACAGCAAATATTTTGAAAAGGTTCATTTTTGGATCTGAATTATTACATTTCAATTGGCTCTTAAAGCAAATAAATAATTAAGTTCATATTTGAAAAGAAAGAAATATAAAATAATATGTAAATAGAGGAAAACAATCAAATAAATTCGTTAATATTAAAGATATTATTACAGTCCAAGCTAAATTAGTGCGTCAAGCGTATTATTGCCGTCTAAGCCACCCATTTTGAATGAAAATGGGTGGTTTACACAGCAAAAATACGCTTGACGCGCTAATTTAGGTTGCCCTGTTAGTGTCATGATATTTGATATTTTCTTTGTAATGGAACTTGAGCCAAAGGACCCCAAAGACGACATGGTACCTATCAACTTTTACTCATGTGAGCAGCGGCATGTCAAATTTCAAGTTATTTATTTTTTCAATTTGCAAATTTCGCGACTTTTTGTGTCTTTGCGGTTGTATAACGATTTTGAAAAGTATTTTTAATTAATGTTTGCAAGTAGCAAAATTTTCTCCCGTTTTTGCGTTTTGCAATCCAATTTTTCAGGTGCTTCATTTTTATTAAGAAACTAACTCAGTTACTTTCTAGCTTAGTAACTATTTAATGTATTCAGCAACTTCCAAAGGTTGATGATGACAGTTTATTGAGTTGAAATTAGTCATGCAATTATTTCCCCCAACAATTTTTTTTACACTTTTTCCCTGGAGTTGGTTTCCAGGTTCAAATTCGGCAAAAGTTTATATAATTTCAAATTGTTAGGGTAGTAAGGAAGTAGAGTTGATTATTTCCAGTGCGTTAAATAGGCTTCATAAATATCTAATATGATACATACTCACACTCAAGATAAACTCAATCCTTCTGTTCTTAAATCAAGCCCAATCGTAGTCAAAAGTATGGTAAGTACTGATGTTCTGAAATCGACTAAGGCTTGCTTGTTTTTAGGTACGAATTTCAGACACATTCAATCCGAAATCGTTAGTGAATATAGCTAATATCAATCCGAAATTCAGATTGAATATGACTAAAATTAAGCATTTAGCGCTTGACTAATTCGTACTTAAACCAGAGCCACGCGCTTAATTTCAGAAAATCCATGTAATGTCGTGAGACCGACCCTAAAAGATCCGGCTGTGCTAAAGAAAATCCATATTTATCGTACTCGATTTAAGCTCGAATGAATTGAACTGCATTTTCAGTGTTTTTTTTTTATAACAGAAAATAACGTACAAACTAATTCCGCTCTAAACGCATTATCGTATATAATTTTTCTTAATTATATTTTCTTTTTTTAGTATGAAATCTATACCAAAAAAAAAAGGGTTTAAATTATTATTAGTAAGTGCAGAGAGATTCGCTAAATAATTTCTGCACGGCAACACTGTTTACAAATTGTCTTTTTAGTTGCAAACAAGTGCCAAGAAAATCACTGGCATGAGAAATTTACTCGAACAATTTTAGTGTATTAGTAAAAACGTGTGAGTGTAAAGAATTTTTTGTTTTTTGCACTTGAACTTGCTCCTTTAAGGCCCATGTAAAGCTGGGTCAATAAAAAAATTAACTTAAAATGGGCCATTATTGTACACGACCGCTCATTGTTCGACAGGGTATGACTGTGTTGCGTATGTACATACATAAGTACCTAAATATTTATTTATTAACGGCATTTTTTCATTTGTTTTAAGTCAAAAGCATCAATTACATATTTAGTACATAAATATTCATATAATTTTTTGTTTGTTTTTAATTTAAAATAAAGGTTTATAAGTAAAAATTCTAAAAAAAAAAAAAACAACACACAACAATTATAACAGCAGCCAACCTCGCCAGTGTTGTAAAGAAAATTTATGGTAAACAAGTGTTCCTAATGACTTTTAATTGCAAGCCAAATACAGACACTCATACATATCTATGTACATACATAGTATGTATGTATGTATGTATGTATGTAACATCTTCTTATTTCACTCTTTCTTGTTCATTGAAAAGCAAACTCTGTTTTTCTTACAACTTTTCTCTTATTCACACCTGACATTATTACAATTTCAGCAACTTGGTTTGGGGTGGTGGAGAAAGAGGTAGTGTAATTTTAGCAAAATGAAGAACCAGAAAACAAAAATAACGAAAACACCAACAACTTACATACATACATACATACGCGCATTACCAAACAGAGCATACGGCGCATTTAAGGTTATCGAGGAACAGAGAGTGAAAAAAGTGGTTTCTTTCTTCATTTACATGGTCTTATCTTTATTGTTGAATTGTAAATTGTGTTTTATTTATATTTTTTTTTATTTTTTCGTTTCAAAATATTTTCTAAATATTCTTTGTTCAAAAAGTTAAGCGAATACAAAAAAAAAATTGCAGTGAAATTATTTGGCTGCTTTAAGAGATTGAAGTGTAACAGAACTTAACTTTTTGTGGTTTGAATTGCAGCAGAAGTGGCGGGAGTAATAATTTTAGCAAAGTAATTTATTATGTGTGGCAATTACATCTTTTTATACCCTTCACAAAAATGTGTCAGGGTATATACAAGTTTGTGATTTCGTGTGTAACGCATTGAAATAACCATCTAAGACCCCATAAAGTATATATATTCTGGAGCAGAATCAATAGAGATTACGATTAAACGATGGCCGTCTGTAGTCGTTGAAATACCGTTTCTGAGAAAACGGTTTGAGATAGAAACCTCATTCTTTCGCTAAAATGTGTTAAATTCCGGTAGTGGGTCTGCTATTGAAATTCAGTAATACCTTGTTCATACATGCATTTCTAATTGAGATAATATTCAGTTTATTGACATAATATTTTTTGCGTTCATACATATGTACAAATATTGCGCTAACTCAATTAGTATTTGACAGCTGGAAAAAATTTGTTGTTTTTGTTTTGGTAGTGAGAAAGAAAAAGTGAAAAATATTTTCAAATAATTTATTTTGTTTTGTTTGCTTTTGTTGACATTTATCTCATCATTCATCTCGCATTGTATACTTTTGCTTATTAAACATATCTTTTCCAGTGTTGTGTTTCATCTTTTTCTCAATATTCAAAGCAATTTTGAGTTTATTAAGCAATAACTTTATTGACTTTTTGTATGGAATATTGAGGACTTTATTGCGATTATCTCAATAAAGGCGCATGTATGAACATGGGTCCACGGATAGCCGATATATATCCAAAAACCCGGGTTTTGAGGGTTATTTTTGGCCCCTTTTTTGGTCCGATTTTTGAATAAAAAAAATTGTTTCCTAAAAAATTAGCCATATCATTTTTAATGCCCATTAGATGACAAAAAATCGAAGAATTTTTGAAATCGGCTCATATATACACGAGATATAGCGTCTCCCGCATTTTCTAGAAATCGGCTTTATAAGCCAAATAAAAGCCAAATAAAATCCATCAGAATGGTACACATAGGCTATTTAGAGGCAAAACTGGAACATTTTTTGACATCGGCCCATATACACTCGAGATATAGTGCCTCCCGATATTTCAAGAAGTCGGTCCTGGAAGCCAAACGAAACAATTTTTTGCACTAAAAATTTGTCAGAATGGCACATAAATTTCATGCTAAATTTATATAAACATAAATGCTTGTATGCTAAAAAATTTAATAACAGCATATTAAAAATTTTGTATGGAAATTTCCATACAAAATTTTTAATATGCTGTTGTTAAATTTTTTAGCATACAAGCAAAAATAATTATAATCAACTCTCTATTTAAATAGTAGTTCCATTTATTCTAGTTTCTAATGTCTTGCCATTTATATTTATATAAAATAAATAAATTAATGTATATAATTTTCTAAACCTTTTTCGTTCGTATAAATGTTTAACCAGTTTTCGTTCACCAAACGTGATTTTCGTAGAAAAAAACAATATTTCAAATGCTCGCTGGGTTATCTGAAAGCAGTTTAAATACAACAAAAGAAAACTTCATTTGTACTTGGATAAATATGCAGTTTAATCAATTATTTATTGAAAACATGTTTTTATGAACTATGATCAGGCTAGAAACTTTCGACTTCACAGCATCAAAGTTTAATTTTCAGTTTATGACATTAAAAGCCGTGATTCACTGCCCCCCACATTCGTATGATCTGTTAAAAATGACATGTGTGCTCACAAAGTGCAACAGTGTGGACTAAAAACAGATATGCATGACTGGGGATAAAACGATACCATAAGGGTATCGATACCGACACAGTACTGGTTATAAAATTTCGATACCAACTCAGTGCAGGGTGAAAAGTTTAAGTCCTGTAATATATTACAGTGATTAATATGTATTTGAAGAATACAAGAAAAGTTAATTTTTATAATTCGCAGCGCAGCGCTAGAATTTATATGAAGCGAACGATTCTTGGTACAATAATATGTGCAAGTAAATATGAACTCTGAAAGAATTTGGACATACATATATGGGTATATTTTTGGAGTGTAACTGAATCGAACGACATAGAAACGAAAGCCAAGAATGTCTATGTAGTAGTATAAGTGTCATTTCTGTTTGCAACTTCAAACATGTTGACCAAACTAACAAATATTTAAAAATTTTAAATGGTGTTGCGTTGTGATTTGTAAACTTCCCTCCGAACTTAAGAACAGATGCTGAAAAGAAGTGTGATGGCGGCGAAATAGCTTGTTGTCCCCCAGCTAAAGGTCTTTTAGATGTTTGGCCTGTTTTGTTTGATTCATATCGATCACAACAATAATAAAGAATGAACTTAAACCCAAATAAACATAATACGAAATAATTACAGAAGAAAATATCGCATAATAAAAATTAATTAATTTAACAAACTACATACGTATGTATGTATGTATGTACATAAATGAGCAAGGTCACGAAAATGTTATCAAAGACTTTGCAAAACACATTATCTATGTATATTCTTTGCAATAAAGACAAACATTTCTAAAAATAAACGTTCAATGATTTTATTTTAAAATTATATTTGATATGTACACACATGCATAAATGTTTTGTCAAAAGTTCCGGTTCATTGTGGGTTAAAAATGCAATTTGATTTATGCACACAAACACACACACACACACACACATACATATACATATATACATTTTCACACATTCTCAAACGCAAGCTTTTGTGCATTAAAGTTTACCAACTTCAAGAAATATCTGTAGAAATGCACGTCCACCTTTTAGTGCATCGCAACAAACAATAACAAACATTTAAAAGAGGCAAAATAATAGAAAACGTTGTGTGTAGGAAGAGCACGAGACGCTATAAAAGAGAGAGAGAGAGAGAGAGAACTGCATTTGCAGATTTGAAGCTCTTTTCAATTTCCTTCTTTTAACTTTGTTTTGCTTTTCGTTACATCTTTTACATTCACATGTTTGCCATCCAACAAAAAACATATGGTTTCATGAAATTTTCAGCTGCTTTTTATTTTTTTCCCTTCTGGTTTTTATTGTTATTATCATTATTATTTGTATGTAATTTCATTAACATAAAAACGTTAAAATAGTTTTTGTTTTTACAATGAATGATGTATGTATAAGTCTAAAATTTACTAAATTATCTAACAATTGTTTTTAACTCTGCAACTTTTTGGATGAATTGTTAATTGAACGAGCAATGAAAACGTCATTAACATAGAATTAGGAAACTGGGAATTTATAGTTTTGCTTGCACTCATGTATGGGCATTTCCATGATGCCGCACATAACAGTCGTATGGGAAAAATGAAACAAACAAAAAACAAATATTTTTGGCTGTTACATAGAAATATACATATATAAAAGGTGAAAAAATGTGGCAAAAGTGGATGTAGTTTTTGTGACCACTTTTCATTAAATTAGTATCGGAATTCTTTGGATTTATGAACAAATTTCTTTTAGTGTGTATATGTACTAAAAGAAATTTGTTCATAAATCCAAAAAATTCATATATTTAATGAAATGATCATTAATCTAAATTTAATGAATCAAAATTCATTTAAACAATAAACCCCAACATTGGTTTAATACTAATGAATTTTTTCATTAAATTAGTATCGGAATTCTTTGGATTTATGAACAAATTTCTTTTAGTGTGTATATGTACTAAAAGAAATTTGTTCATAAATCCAAAGAATTCCGATACTAATTTAATGAAAAAATTCATTAGTATTCAACCAATGTTGGGGTTTATTAAATTTAGATTAATGATCATTTCATTAAATATATGAATTTTTGTCATTATGAAGTATCTCATTGATTTAATGACAAAAAATCATTAAGTAAATGAAACGATAATTTGTTCATTAATCTAACGAAAATAGAACATAATTTATTTATTATGAAGTATTTCATTGATTTAATGAGAAAAAATCATTAAGTAAATGAAACGGGAATTCGTTCATTAATTTAATGAAAACAGAACATAATTTATATGACATATATTATCAGGGTTAGGAATAATATTTAATTATTTATAAGCTAACTTAAATCTATGCTTAGATCTAAGCTAACAAGATTATCTTAATAACAAATATTCCAAAAAAAAAAATCCGTTTTATTGGATGCTTTATCTCTATGGCTAAAAATCTATAAATTCAATTTAGCACTTTTGACTTGCAAAAGCAAATCTGTAATTTCGGCTGTACATTATGTAAGTGTAATAATAGTGTCAAGACCGTCAAAACGTGCAACAACCACATACAACCCAAAAACATATACATACATATATAACATTTGACAATTTCACCATTAAAACACACAAAATCATATGTAGAAATAGGATGACCTAATAGATTGTTCTAGCAAGTAACCTATTTCTAAGTGTAACCAATGGCCACCTATAAAAAATAAGTTTCTAATTGGTAGGCAATTTCTTACCATCGCAACTACTTTTTTTTTGTTAAATTTGCATTTTATTAATGACCTATACCTTTTTTTGTGTTATTCTTTTTTTTTTGGCAAAATAAAAATACTGGCATCTTTAATTTTTCACTCGTCTGGCAACTTTTCTGATTTGCTCTTTTTAGCACTGTGTCTTTCAAAGAGTGTTTTGTTTTTGTTTCTGTTTTGCCATTTGTGATTGTGTGTGTTTGTAATAATACTGAGCAGCACAACGAAACCAACCAGTTTGGCTGCAGATACATTGAAAAATAAAACACTACTATTTGACTTTTGGAACGAACACACGCGCGGCACAAGGGCTAGAAAAATATTAATTTAAATAAAAAAGTTAAAGAAAAACTTTATAATACTCGAAAAATAGAGAAAAAAATATACATATATGTATATTACTCAAGTCAAATCAATCGTACATATACCTACCATGTATTATTAAAAACAGAACTAACTCATAATAATATGAAAAAATAACACAACCGACCTATGTACATATGTATATAATATAGAGAAGAATATGAATTTCAATTTTAGCGTTACTAAAAATAGCAACCAAATAATAAAAAATTTTAAACTGTGATTTACAAAAACAAAAAGAAAACAACCTCAGCAAAATATTCAAAATTGTATCTTTGGCAAAAATTAGTGTTAATAAAATTTACCTTCTTTTATAAATACCTACCTATCAAAAACACACACAACAAGAAAAATTTAATCAAAATAAAAAAAAAATAGTTGACACTAAATTCGTGAATGTATTGTTCTAAAAAAATATCATATGTATTTTGCTTAGTTTTACAAAACATTTATTCTTGGAAAGTGCGTGGTCGTATGCTTCTCTAAAAAATACAAAAAAGAAAAAGAAACGTCCAGAATAATTCGACGCAAAAAATTAAATTTTAAATTGGAAAACAGATTTCTTTAAAATTGTTACTCCATCTCATAAAAAGCTTTTTAGTGTCTGTTTATACATAATTAAAAAAAAAAAAAATCTTGTTTATGCTTTAAACAACTTTTAAAATTTTAAAATGAAAGAAAAACTAAACACAGCATAATAAAAAAGTTTTTATCAGTTGAGATTCTCGAACTATTGCCGTCGAAGACAACAATTTTGCAATAACAAAAACAAAATAAAGTATGCTCGTGGGAAAAAAATTAATAAATAAATAAAAAAGAAATCTTAATTAAAGTGATTAAAATATTCTATTGCTTAAAAAGTGTTTTGGACTGCTTCAAGAAAAGAAATAAAAAAATAATCAATGTTTAAAGTAATTTATTTCAAAGTTGTTCAACATTTTATTCCAAAACCGAGAACGTTTAAAATAAATTCCTCTTTCAATATGTATCTTTTTAAATTTTTATTTCCTAGTAGCAAAAAAATAAAATAAAACAAGCATAAGAAAATGTGTTTTACACAGATAAGAGCATAAAAATAGCATTTTAAAAAATTGTTTCAATATCAGATAAAGACAAAACAGAAATGTTATCTGTAAAATAGTATTGTTACTTTTATCAGTTATATCGAAAATAGTTATGTATATTATTGTGAAAAATTTCACTAATTGTCCATAATTATGCTCTGAAAAACATTTACATATACCTATTAAAAGTACAATTTCGCTAATTTGTATCAACGAACTGGCTACATACATATATGTACATATAGGGCTGAAAATCAAGTCAGCAAATAAATAATTTAAAGAGATCTATTTTTAAGCCTAAATTAATGCATTTCAATTGGCTTTCGTTAAGTTAATTTCTTTTGATATTTTGCCGCACAGCCAGCATTTTAAACAAATGCCACATATCAGAAGCTATCGAGTCAATAAGGGACTTTCTGGCACACATCTTGTATATAGGCATCTAAATTGTTGACTTTCGACAGCCTTTTGAGATGTTCAATAGCGTTAAGGTCAAAAGAACTAATTTCAACCTTATTGTCCCGAAATCAACATTCCTAATTTACTAATGTCTTTCGGCTTGCAAAATAGCATATTGCATTCTGAATAAATCAGCCTCATTTGTACTAATATTTTCAAATACACAGCTCTACCATACGAAAAACATCCCGAAGAAGTGGTTTTTATGCCACCATGTTTTAATGTTTTTTTTTTCATATTTAACAGTGCTGATATATCAGGTATACTGTCTTAAGCCGTATGCCTCGAAAATAAAAACTATTATGCTTTTATCTGCACAAATTTTTTTATTACCTATTTCCAGTTGAAAATTTTGTTAATCGAAGGCGTAAAAGAATTTTTTTTTTCGTGTGCTATTTAAATTGGCCACTTATTAACTGTAACTGTCACTAATTTTTTTTTCTTTTGAAAATCAATGTTGTATTTTCAAGCTTATTTCTTCATAATATTAAAATTAAGAACCTTGCAATGATATAACTGTCAATGGAACTTAAATTTAAAGGAATATCAGAAAAAATTACAAAGTTGTTAGTGTTTTCCATAAACGGGCTATTTAAATTGTCGCAGCTGTATATTTCAAACAGCTTAAATAAGTTGAATACACGTATGCATCTAGGTATACATAAGTATGTGGATATGGAAAATTACATAAAATTTGTTTCCAGTTTTTAATATTCGGGTTGTAATTTTTCCTCTGAGGTAAAACTGAAAGTACATCTTAAAAATATTAGCTACCTAGGTATATCATTTCTATAATTTGGAACACAGCTGTACATGTAAAAACATATACACACCTACATGCAGATGTACTCAAACTTGTATGTATGTACAATTGTCTAAACAGCAAACAATATTTTATGCTATTTTTGTGCTCCTATTTGTTTTAACACGTTTATTATGAATTCATTTGTTATGTATTTTGTATTTGTTTTTTCTCTCCCATAAATTCTAGTTGTTTTTCTTCAAATAGTTCTAAAAAAAAAGTAGCCCCTACTCTTTTACTTCATCATTATTATCATCATCATCATCATCATCATCATAACAACAAAAACAGAGCAGTCAGTTATCTTGCACAAGGATTCTTTTAATAAACACCAACCCGAGTTCCCCACAGCCACTCGCATACCACCAACAAAACGCCTTCATTCTCACGCCTCTTTATGTTTGTTTTGCTCAAAATGTACCAACCAATCTCTTTTTTTAAGTTGTTTCTTGGTTTCCATTAGTTTCCCATGCATCAAAGTGAGTACACACATATTATCATGTGTACAAACAGTTTGCCAGCAATTAACAAAACTATTAAATAAAAAAAACCTACATATGTAATATACATACATAGTATATGTATGTATGTAACTTTATATGTACATATGTTTGTGTATACGGTACTTTCTAACAATTTTTGCTTTGCTTTTATACATAAGTAACGCCATAATTCTCCAAAAAGTAAAGTTTAAAGATAATCTATGTAGATTATATTTATGTATGTACTAACGTAAATATTTGTGTATGTATGTATGTATGTACGTAGGTTCAATTTGATTTAACTTTAAAAAATTTCTTGCTGTAATTATTTAGGTACGTGTGTGTGTATGTATTTGTTATTAGTTTTATAGTTTGTTTTCGTTCTTTTGTTTTGAACGTCATCAGCTGTTTTCCGTTTTTGTTTTTGGCTATTGTGTTTTTATTGAGCAAGAGATTGTTTGTGTGCTTGTGAGTGATTTTTTGTGTGTGTGTGTGTGTGTGTGTGTTTTTCTTTTGGTTTAAAAATAACAAATTTGTAGAGAGTTGCCAGACTCTTAAATTTGTTGTTTTAAGGCATCTGAATCTTGTTCCCCCATTTGAGTTGTTTGTGTTTTTACTAGGATTGTCCTTTATTGATATTTATCTCTTATCAGTCATAAAAAACGCATCATCTATGGCCGCTGTACGAATCATCTATGCGTATGATTGATATGTCAATTGTAGGGAATTTCAGTACGCATACAATACGTATGCCAATTTTAGCAATCATTTGAGTTTGATTATAAAAACGTGTTATTCCTGCTTTTGCCTTAAATTATTCTACTTAACTAATGACCAATTTCCGATTTGATATTTAAATGTGAAATTAGTTAGTTTTCACTTAAATTTAAGTTGTAGGTATTTAAATGCAGCGTGAGTTTTTTTTTCGTAGTGAGCTTATTCAAATTTCCAAATTTTATGAAAATATTTCCATACAGCCGCTGTTTTTTATTGGAGGAAAAAAAATATTTTCAATGAGAATAATTAAATTTTTACCGGCGATGAAAAACTTTCCTAAATAAGGCAGTTTAATGATTATATTATTAGTATTTCTAATCATATTATTGTTTTGTGCAATATTAATAACTTATTTTATAGAGCCTGCTCTAGGCAAAACCTCATACATGAGTCGGTGTGTGTGTGTGTGCTTTGCTGACTTTTTACGAACAGCAGTAACAACAAACACTAAAAACCATATGATTAGTCTATAAAACCTAAATGGACTTTAAATGATCATAATTGATCATTTACGATGCAATAAAATAAGTGCTAAAAAGTTAAATGTCATTTAAAGCTAAATGGAATTTAATTATCAGGTTGACGAAAATCAAAAATACTGCAACTAATTTGAGTTTGGGATCAGTATTGTTCAAATTATGTTACCGTAAACAAAACAAGTTTTGAAGTGAAATATTTAATTTAACAGTGCTAAATAATAAGGGCTTATTTCGTACTGCAAACACTGGCGTTTTTAGGGCCATCCCATACAAAAAAAAAAAAAAAATGAAAATCGCATGCCCTGAAAATAATTTTTATTTGATATAACGCAGTGGCGCTTTTTTTCTCTAGCCAAAGGCCATCGAAAAGTCTATGGCATAATATCGAACGCTAAATCGACCCACCTTAATATGCAGGCAACTTCTTTGTCAAACAAATGTTTTGTAGAAAGATTTTTTATATTTCTACGTTGTTCACAATGTGCAAATAATACTCAAAATTAATTGCAGCTGATGTTATTATTTTTAACAAATTAAACATCGCAGTCAAAGTAAATGATTAATAAAGAATACAGGAAATTTATCATGTTGTTGTGTGCTTAATTTTTTATACATATCAACAAAATCCTGTTAATTTGCATTTACACAGCAAAACAAATATTTTATTATTCATAAAATGTACGAAATAATTTACGAGTATACAAAAGCCCACATAAATATTTTATTATTGTCAATTTGTTTTTTTTTTTTTTTTTGAAAGGAAGAAAAAAAGATTTACAGATTTGAAGCAAAATAAATTTTAATTAGAATGTTTAATCAATGATTATGTTTGGTGTTTAATATTTTTGTTTTTGAAATATTCCATTTTCATCACTTCGATATAAAAAAATATTGAACCGCTTATTGAGGTGATCATCATTTATTTTTCTTAAAGAACGTCATTTGTTTTAAAACAATAAGATTTTTGCTGAATATTTTTAGAGCTGCTGTAGGTAGACGGAAACAATTGCTTCAAATTTATGTCTTGCGTTAAACAGCGATGACAGATTTAGTTCGTCAAGCTGTCAAAATACATTTACATCTGATCCTCTTATAACGTTTTCTTTTCTGATATATGGACATATTTTAACAATTAAAACCGATATTAATTGTATATAGAACAAAAGTTTTTCGGAGAATCATCTTAATACATACATATGTATGTATATTTATTACAGTAATTTATCTATGACAATTATGTACTTCACAAAATAGTACACGGGTTCACTTCTATGCTTCTATGATCCATATTTTCAATGACTCTGAGACATGATTCAGTTAAATTGTTCATGTCATATTGATGCTAATTTTTTCTTGTACATGTTGTTCTAAAAATGTAGTCCAACGGCGTCAAATCACATGATCGTGATGGCCAATTAACGTCGCCACAATGAGAGATACTACGGCCATTGGATTTCTGGAGCAAAAAATCCCATTGTTTACTTGCCTGTGTGGCAAATAGCACCAGCCTATTTGAATCGCATCCAAGTCCACATCCTCGATGTCTGGTCACAAGAAGTCTGTTATCATCTTACGATGGCAAACGCCATTCACGGTGACTGCTCGGCCGCTCTCATTTTCGAAGAAGCACGGCCTGATGACGCCGCCAGCCCTTAAACCGGACTCCGTATATACGTGCAGATCCGGTTTGCTGAAAGTTGCTTACGATACTTCCATTTGGGCGAATCAAAAATTTCATATTGCTTGAAAAGCATTTTCTTTTGAACGCCGGTGGTCGAATTTGGCGAACACTGAAACAAAGAAATATCAAATTGAGTTGGTTAAAAAACTTGACGTTAAAGTGTAACTCACAATTAACATAGTGTATTATTATGTATTACTGGACCACCCTTTATATCACAAAATAAAAAGGCAAGTTTGGAAAAAAAAATTAATTACATATGTAAGTACTTACATATATACATATATATTTTAAAGTGCTTTGCACGTTATCTTCTCTTGGGGTACAGTCGTTCTAATGCACATACATACGCACATACATATGTATGCCTGGTTCAAGTTAAAACAAATATGTATGTATACATGCATAAATTATGTTTTATTCTCTGAAAAATTATATGTACATATTTACATGGTGTAATTGGGCAATAACCTGATTGATCATGTCGGCTTTTTTATATTTGACGCTTCCTCCTAACTTTTTATTGATGAATTGACCTTAAAACTTTTTTTTTCATTCAAAATCAATTCATTGATATGCACGATTAATATTTTTTTTTTCTAGCCTAAAATTAATAAGCAACAAATAACACATGATACGTGGTTGAGACACCAACAACAATTACATAATACCGGTAAACAAGCGGTGTGATTTAATAACTGATATAAAAACAACAACAGCAATTGTTTACTTGGTTTTTTACCAAAAAAAAAAAAAAAAAACAACAAATCATAACCAAATATTTTGGAATAAATCAGCAGGTGTAAAGCGATCTACACTTGCTAAAGTAGAGCCAAGTGCAAAGAATTGTTTCTACGGAAGTGTTTTTCAAAGTTTTTCTTATAAGAAAAAATGAGAGAACACTTAACTATCTTCTATTGAAGATTTAAAAACAACAACCAATTGCTAGAAGAGCAGTCATTACAGATGCTCGAGAGCAAGAGTATGACGCCAGCTTTGCTTTTTAATTGCTTGTCAGTTCAATATTGTCATCCGCGTGCACCGTTCGTCGTCTGCCAGCAGCAGAAAGGTTTCCTACTGTCCCTTTTTGTCGAAAATTTGCAACCGGACGGTTTATTGCTGACTCTGAGGGTCCCACCCGCACATTAAAATAACAACAATATGCAAAACAATGGATCGTTGATTTGAAAAATAAAGCTCAACAATTTGCGCACGTTGGTCAATTGAGTACTGCTCCTTTTTGAATTCCCCAAGTCTTCTTTACAAAATACTGAAAAGAAAAGAAGAGAAGAAAAAAAATTATAATAAAAAATTTCTTTAGCAATTCAAACCCCTTCGTTAATTTCGTTTGTAATTCGCTTCCCGCTTAAATTATATACCAAATTGATCATGTTTACCAGCAACATGTTGCATGTAAACAGCTGAGCTGGCAAAAACAGTGCTGCCAAAAAGAAAAATGTAGGAAAGTGGCCTTTTTGAAGTTGGTGAAATCTCAACCTTGATTTTTGACTTGGGATTTAAATACAAAATTAGTAAATTTTCCTTAAAATTTAAGTTGAATTTAAAATAGCTTTCTGTTTTACAGTCTAAAATTATGTTTGGTAATTAATTGTAATAAAAGTACGGCAGCACAATGTAAGTGTCAAAAAATTATCGATAACTCAATAAAAAAAAAACAGCTGTTTAAACAAATTTGGAAGCAAGTGAAATTGTAAAAAGTTTAGAAAATAATAAATTGTTTCTTAAAAATTATTAAAATGAGTAGCAGTAGTGATTAAAGGACTCCCAATTTCACTGCCACAGAAGTTGGTTACCTTCTGGAAATAATAAAAAATTAAATTATGAAACCAAAAAAAAAACATGTGCAATTTTCTTAATTTGCAGAACAAAACCAAACTGTCAAAATCATATGGCAGTCCGTTTAAAATCATATGGCAGGCCGTTTAAGTTTGATCTAAATATCAACTATTTGACTCAATTTTGTATTTAAATCAAATTTAAATTGAAATTTAAATCCAAGTCAAAAATTGGGGGTTAGTATGAACAACAAAATTTGTCAATTGGAATTTATAATTTTGATGGCTTTTGTTGCAATTTTCGTAATTTTCTTGAATTAAGTAGACATTTTCATCTTCCATACTAAATATTTATCAGGTTTTATCTATTTTCTTTCTAATTCTTCTCCGTCTGTGTTTGTTTTCTGTAACGTAAAAATCTATATGCAGCAGACTTCTATGCGACAAGTATTTGTATGACAGATTTGATCAGCTGTAATGCAACTCTATGATATAATTTCATTAATTTTAGCATAATAGATAGATTTGAATTTCAAATGTGATCGACTGATTGAGTGATTGAGTCCATGTAATATCATGGAACTGTTATGTAAATATGTGATTAGCTCTGTAGAATGAGCGAAAGACACAAGTGACCTTGAATACAACAGACAGCTGACAGAGGAATATTTAAGCAACTCTGTTTATATGTAAATATTTTAATTTATTTATTTATATATTATTAAAACTATGGGTATGGGTATACATGAATGATCTTCCACATGTGTGTATGAGTTATTCCTTTTCTTTTAAAAATTAGCAGTCTGCTGTCATTTTATTAAAACTGTCATGTCTGTTTGGCTGTGTCGTCTATCTTTCTTTTCCGACTTAATAATAATCATCCATGAATCAATCGTTTACGCAGCCAGACTTATTCAGCACGCTTATTGTTCGCGCTGCAAAAACTTAAAAACAAAAGAGAAATAAACACGACTTAATTAATTTTGTTTTTGCTTGTTTTAAAAAAAAAAAAAGCACGAATACTATCAGCTGTATGGCAGCAGTAGCAATGAATAAATTAAAAAAATATATATCATTGTTTACGATTTTATTTATTTAATATTTATTTATGTAGTAGATATGCACATAAATACATAATACATACATATGTATGTCTGCGCATATATGGTGTTTTTGATTTGCATGTATTCAAATACGTTTTAAAATTTATTTTATTATGTATAAATAAAACTCATCACATCTCGTCACATACGCCGTACGAACGTACCAACGTACCAACGTTCGTTCGGGCCGCCCCGAAAAAAACTCCTCTCTCTTCCATCTTGCTTTATGTTTGTAATTAAGAAATTGATAGCAGCTGTCTTAAGGAATGAAATGTTTGGTATGAAACAAAAAATTTATTGTTGCAAAAAGAATCGCCCAGAGACAAATCCTTAGCTGCTTTAAACTATAGTTCCTGTATATGTACATATAAACTATAATATTCCTGATAATGAATGATTTTTTAAGAAGTTTCAAAAAATCCAAAATTTCGAGAAATCTGTATATGAAATCTTTATTTGAGTCGATACAAAGTGCTATATAATTCAGTGTTGGATTTTGGGTTGGATCTAATTTTTGGCGTACTCTCTCCAATAATAAATATAAATTTTTCAACGTTGGCTTCTACTGCGTTAACCGTTGTCCCTATAGACATACTAGGGCTTAATGTAGCCCCACAATAACTGCAGGGCTATTCAAAAATTCACCGTTTACTGCGTTGTCGACGAACGTTCACATTCTAGAGAACACTAGAGAACACAGAGGTGAAAAAGTGACGTTTGCAAATCGCTGAACGCAGAACGCCTGTCAACATGCTGCACATGTTTTTTTTTTTTTGGTTTCATAATTTGATTTTTTATTATTTCCAGAAGGTAATCAACTTCTGTGGCAGTGAAATTGGGAGTCCTTTTATCACTTTTGCTACTCATTTTAATAATTTTTTAGAAACAAATTATTATTTTCTAAACTTTTCACAATTTCACTTGCCTCCAAATTTGTTTAAACAGCTGTTTTTTATTGCATTATCGATAGTTTTTTTGACACTTACATTGTGCTGCCATACTTTTTTTAATACAATTAATTACCAAAAATAAAACAGAAAGCTATTTTAAATCCAACTTAAATTTTAAGGAAAATTTATTAATTTTGTATTTAAATCGCAAGTCAAAAATCGGGGGTTACTAGTTGTTGCTCTGAACAGCATGTATATAATATGTATTTATTGTTGATCCATATTCGAAATGTGGTTTAATCATGGTATTATAAATGTTTATAGCCGTTATTATTGAAACTTTGTTTCTGAGTCTTTTGAAAACTCCGATTTTTTTTGCTATTTCTTTACAAATATATTCGATATGTTGCTTAAATTTTAAATCATTGTCTATTATGAAGCCTAATACCGGTATTCATAAAAAATAAAACGTTGCTCAAACACATTTAAAAAAAAAATTTATATGAAAAATTCGTCGTAAAATGTGTTTCAACAATGTTTTATTTTTTATGAATACTGGCGTAAATATTTAATTTGATTCACTTTTTCAATTCTTATATTATTTATTTTAAATGTTAGATTTGAGTTCATGTTGATCTCCATTAATTTTGTCTTGCTTTCATTAATCTTTAATTTGTTCATTTTTAACCAGTTGTTTACATTAGCCATATCGTTTTTTAGATTTTCATGTGTAAAAAAAACTCTAAGGAAATATTTTAAAGACCAACACAAAAAATCATTAGCAAACAACAGCTGTTTACTAAATGCAGAAAGAAACCGACGTCTGTCATCGTAAAATTTCAATTCAAATTAGTGAGCTGTTAATGGAAATTAACTCCGCCGTGTGTCTAGGCTATAAATAAACTTGCAAATAAACAACTATTGTGAATAATCTATACCAGCTGAATTGACAATAGTGTTCCTTAAGGTGGGATCATACGATTGCCGCAATGCACCAATTTTTGTTACATTTTGTGTGCCAATCGTATGATAGTACAATTTATTGGCTCATGCGGCAACCAAAACGAATATTGTTCCTATTTGTCCCAATCAAATACAACCCTGATGCGACAACCGTGTGAACACTTGACATACAACTTATCAGCAATAAAAATTCTAAAAATGCACCAATATTTATTGGGTTCTCATGCGGCAACCCAAGAAGACAATACGCGCCAATAATATACATATGTATACATATATTTAGTTTTAAAATTGTTTAAACGCGTCTTCCAAACATGATTTCTGCTTTTCAATCAGTAAAATTCAATTGTTGTTACTATTCACTTTTTGCTTTTTTTTAGCTCGCACAACATTATAACAATAGCCGAAGCAATTTTCTTTCTTTTTAAGGAACAAACCATATTTTTAACATTTAACTCCTTGTTTTTATTTTTGCAAAACAAAGTTTGTCATCAGCTACAACAGCTGTTTCTCAGGGTTGCCGTATAATATTTATAACAATCGTGTGACTATAATGCGGCAATTATCGATACTAAATTGTTTTGCGACAATAAAATTTCAGCAAAATGTGACAATCATGTGATTGCAGAGAATTTGATTGGGACAAATTTTTCATTATACCCCAATTCAGCCCAATAAAAATTGTGTAAAATGGGTGCATTTCGGCAATAGTGTGATCCCACCTTTAATCGAATGGCCATCATAATACCAAATTAAATTATCGTGCGATAAAACTTTTCTACGATTATCGATCATAATATGGGCCTTAGCGTAATTCCACAAGCGAGATGCGCTGATTTGTTTCGCTCTTGTTGCGGCCACCTTTCATCTCTATATACTTTGTGATAATATGTAAAACGAAAACAGCTGAACTGCCAATACAACAACAGTGTTGCCAAAAAGAAAGTAGCTAAAAAAAAAACGCTTACCCCTTATAAGGTTCTTTCGAAAATCAATTCTTTTAAATTGTTCTTCAGCATAAAAATTGTGCGAGCGTAAACGTCGATTTTTGTAACGAAGTTAATTTCTTAAATAAATAAATACATATAAAAAATAAAACGTTAAATGTGTGTACTTACTTCTTTCTATATTTATGGCTTGACGAGAGTTCAATGCCACTTAAAATAAAATTCTCTGGCTGCATGAACTAAAATAATAAACGTTTGTTTGTGTGTATGTACGCTTAGTTATTCGTTTAAAAGAAATGAACACCGAACGAACGAACGAACGAACGAACATTCAAAGTGATGTGATGTATCATGTGCTCATTGGATCGTAGTAATAAATTTCATTTATTGTTTCTTTATTCTTGAGCTTCTCATTCCTCTTCTCCTTGACTTGAAAGCAAAAATACTGACTGAATGGTTTGTGCACTTTGCTTGATTGTAATAAGATTTTTGATAACAGTTTTTTTTTTTTTTTACTATCTATCGTTTGCACAACTTGAAAATTTTTTAAGCTGTTTAACAAATTTCAATTCCTTTGTCTTTAAGGGATCCTGTAGAGGCGCCATCTGTTTTTTTTTTTTATACATTTTGCAAATAGAGACAACAAAGAACCATCTTAAATATCCCACAGCAGCTAATGTTATTTCCTAGACTTAACAAAAATGCCCCCTTCCTGAATATCCTTTGTTGCCAAATAAAACTGCAGCCATTGAAATATCAAACTGCATTTCATGAACAAAGAAAAACAGTTTCTGAGTTGGTTTAACATGTGTTTTTTAGTTGTTTTTGAGTTGTTTTTTTTTTTTGGCATAAAAAATAAAACAAAGATTTGCTTGAATCATTTGACAAAAAGCAGAAGGAACAGACTGTGTTTTCAAACGTTTTCAACTCAAACTCTGCCACGTTTCGTTTTCTCTTCTACAAATTAGTTTTTAACTGAATAACTTCCCAAATTATTATCAGCAGGGGAGACTCAACTCAGAAAGCACTGACTGTAAAACTTTTCTAGGAGTTAATAGTCTAGTCTTTGAGACGCCATCGTTAAGGTTCGTTCCTTTTTGTTCTTTTTGTGTGTGGTGATAACAAAAAGGAAATCTGTTTTTATGTCTTTTAATTTAATGAAATGAGTCCATATGTGAATTATCAAATTGTTGCTTGCTGTCGTCGTCATGGTTTCATGATAATAAATAAATGACACTTAAATTGATGCTTAAGGTTGTTGACAACACAAAAAAATAAACGCTGTTTTTTTGTTTTTATAAAAAGGAAAATCAAAGTAGATTTTTCTTTCAAGCTAAAAAGCTGGCGACTTATGGGAGAAGGGCTTTAAACTCAACAGGTTGCCTTTTTTTAAAAATAAATTAAAACTCAATAGGTATTTGTTGATGTTTGATAAATTGGAAGTTGTACGGTTTTTGATTTCTAGGAGAATAAACACATATGCGTTTAGCTAAAATTCCCGGAAAGGGAAATTATTTTATGCCAGCTTTAGTATAATGGTGCTGATGATCCGATGAAAACTAGAAACTATTAGAGAAATATTATTTAGGTGCTGTTCTCAATAAACAGCCCAGTTCTTAATGTTCTCATGACAATTTTCTCAAGGAAAATAGTTTTCTTTGGAAAATAATTAATTTCTTTGGGTTTTGTTGTTGTGTCAACGTCAATGCTTTTGTTAGCAATAATATTGAATTTAGAAATACCCAAAATCTAGTACATACGAGATTTTATAATAAACCTGGTAACCTTGATGACGTTATCGGACTTTACGTTCGACTTTAACTGCCTGTTCCTCAATGTCGCAAGAAAATCTAAGCGATCGATATATAGTCGCTCGATTTCGAGTCAATTTGGATTCCTCTATGTCGCCAGCTTGCGTTCGCATAGTCTTACGTCATGAAATTTTTGGCATTTACTTTACAGAGATGCCAGATCGGTAAATTAAAGTTTTAGTTGATTTTTTATTGCAGTATTGAAAAAAAAACGACTAAATTGTTCTGGTGTAAATACAACCCTTCATAAAGCTGGTCAGCTGCATTTGACAAGCCAAAGCAAATACATACATACATACATAAATAACACAGAGTACCACAGAGTATTCTGTGCAGAGTACTCTGTGATAAAAAAAAAGCAAAAAAAGTGCGGAAACAGTTTTTGTGGTGTTTTAAAATTTAAAAGTATTTTTTTTTTTCATAGACATTTAATAAGTATTTTGACGCGATGAGCACTGGTATTCCTCTGGCAAACTCAGAATTTTCTTCCATCCAGCAAACAAGTGGACTGTTTAGGAAAACTACATGCATGCATGTAATAATTGTTTAATATATTTACTAAATAAAATAAATTTAAAAGAAATTTTTCGTTCGGCTTGAGGTCAATATATTTTATTTCCTTTTCTTTAATCTTATTACTTAAGCCCAATATTTCGACCAACTTCGTTGATCATCTTCAGGGGATTTTTAAATAACAAGTATTTTTGTATCAAAACATTCTTTACACCAGAACTGTAATTGATCACTCAAAGACTAACTAAAGACTAAAATAAAAATTAAAAATCTGTGGGGTTTGTAGTTTTATTTTCCAGTTTCTTAACAAAAAAACAAAAATTTTTTCTATAAAAACTCCCACTCGATAGCAAAACAGCAAGTGCTTGATTTTGACATTTGTGTTCGCAGTGCTGACGACATGATCGATATTGAGGAATCGGATATTGTATGAAAACACTTACGTTTTTTCGACTTGTCGATCGAGACATCGTTCGAATAAAAGAACTTCATAGAGGAACCCAAAACAATTTTCTTTCGCTTAGAAAGCGAACAATCAATCGCACGACTGCGACATTGAGGAACAGATAGTAATTCTTCAGAATTAAGAAATGTTTTTTGTGGTAAAGTTACAGTGTTCTTAGTTTTGGGAATTTGTCACCACATAGAGGATTTTTTCGTAGTTGAGAACACAAATTTGGCGAAAATCCTCTGTGACTGTTTAAGGATATCACATCTCTACAATAGTTGTTACATATTTTTATAGGTTTATTTTTAATTTACTTGTGTTTGGCCAATTGCCAATGTGTTGGCAATTCACATTTGCCAACGAAAATATGTGTGCATATACCTATACATACGTATGTCTGGCAAGCCTACAACTGTGATATCAATTATTGTGAATGTTAACAGTGCATCTTAAAACCCCTAAAAGAATATGCAAAAGATGTGTATTTTTTCAACTTTTTTTTTATTATTTCTTTATTTAGCATATTTATTGCTATTTATACAAAATTTCAAAAAAATTTTTTACTAAATATAAGATTAAAGGGCTAAAATTTTCTTTTTTTCTTTCTCTAAATTAATTATTTTTACATCAATATTTTTGTTTTACATAAGTGATTATTTTACGTTTTATTTGATGTGAGCTATAAATTTTTAAACGGTTGGCTGAAATCTATTTCTTCTGCACCAAAATGCTAACAACTCAAAAACATGTCCTGGCATGTTGCTTGCAAGACTTCTTTCAAAGCACAGAAAAAACTCAATCAATTCAATCAATTAAGAGAATATACTAACATCTTATTTTTAATGAATGTGGAAGTTTTTGGGGACGGGACAAGAAAAAAGTTGTTTTAGTAATTTTTGGGGTTGAAAAATTGCAAATTTGGGTTAAGGCATAAAAATATGGGAAACTCTTTGACAATTCCGATAACATAATTAACGATTTTTTTCTTTAACTATATGATTTACAATTGTTAATAATTTTATCAGGCTTTTGAGTTCGATTTTTACTTCCTCAAAATTGAGAAAGATTTTTTTAAATATTGTTTTGTTTATAAATTTTTGCTTCATTAGATTATTAATAAAAAAAAAATCGTCTTACATTTTTTACGTACATATGTATGTTTAATTAAGAAACCTTTCAATTTGTATCTTCGCTGGCATAAACTTCCTTCCTCCTTTAAATCTTCATTGTCAGACACATCGAATTATAAATACCTACTACATTATTATTATAATTAAGTTCGTTTTTGTAAGAATTCGTCGTTAAATGTTAAAATCGAAACCCATCGCAACATAAAATACACGCATATTTACATACACACCATGCTTCCATACGTAATGTATGTACATATGTATGTATGTGTTTAATGTCTTAAGCCATACATATTCATTTCAGCAGCAATTAATTGCTTCAATTAACAAAACACACTCACACAAATACAGCAAGCAGTTCGGCAGTTGTTGTATGTACATTTCGCCAACATTCTTGATTTCCTTTTATTAAATTATGTTATTTTGCTTAATAATTTTTCTCAAAAAAGAAAGCATTGAATAAACACTTGTAATTATTTAAAAGGTCTTGGGAAAAAAATAGAAAAAAAGAAGCATATTTATGTAATTGAAACTAAAGAGGCGACATTTTGAACTTTAAACTGAAAATTAAAAATTTTAAAAAGAGTGTGTGGGAGTGCACAGAGTACTGATTTTAAATGTTTATACAAAATAATTCCAATTTGGAAAATAGTGGCGGTGATATTAACGATGCAAACAGTTCGGGTATTACTGATGGAGCGAGTGAAGGCGTAAGCGAAATGGGTGGTGGTGGTGGGGGAGAAGGCGAAGGCGAAGGAGAAGAGGGTGGTGGTCTGAGTGTTGACGCAAATGTCATGAATGTCGAGGCATTAAGTGTGGGTGAAAGTAGTTTAAGTACAACTGGCAGTGAAGGCGCCGGCAGCCAAGAGTTAATATTTCCGTTAAGATCACCACGCCACCAAAGAAACAGTGATGGTCAAATGCAATTGAGAGAGAATAACAACAATGCGAATACGAAGAGATCATTTAATTTAAATCTCAGCTTTAGCAACAACAATAACCGCAAGCTGTTAAGTGTTATAGGCGCAGGGGCAGGTGGTGGTGGCGGCGGCGGCGGTGGTAGTGGCACTGGTGTTACAGGTTGTATGAATACGGCCCAATCATTTTGGAGTTCGGTAGCCTCGAACAATTCTGCCTCAACATCCTCCTCTTCGTCATCCTCATCGTCCATCACTTCGGCATCGCCATCGGCTCTGGCTTCCTCTTCGACATTGTCATCGGACGTTAGTAACGGTGTTAGTGTTGGTGTTGGCGTTGGTGGTAGCGGTAGCGGTAGCGGCTGTGGACCGGGTGTTGTTCAGCGTGTTTTAATTAATGCAAAACCTAAAAATAAAACTGAATTAATTTTAGCAACTGGCCCCAGTGCAAGTGCAACAACAAACATTGTTACTGGCAATAATTCATTAAATATTGCCGAACGCAATAACAAAACTCACGCTTACAAAATGGATGTGGATTCATCTGATGAAAATGGACCTGTAAATATGATATAAATATTTAAGATTTTTGAAAATAAACATCACCTTTTCAAATATTTAAAACATTTATCATCATTAAAAAAAAATCATTTTTCTATAAATCAACAAAAACATTTATTATTATTACTTTCATTGATTCTAACAACAAATTTCAGGAAACTAAAAAATTTTTCAGCAGGTTTCAGCCTACAAATCATGGGGAGTTAAAAGGCTGGCTTAGCAAAGCTTTCGTTTTATTTAAATCCATTTATTATTTATGCATTTCCAAATAATGGTTGGCAACACTGCCGCAAAAGTCAACTAGCACTTGTTTTTGCAGTGTATTTATAATTGAGACTTATGCTAGGAACACAACTGGCACGAACGACGAACATTTCGCCGTCAAAAATAAAACACATTGGTGTATATGAAAATGCCCACAGTCACAGCGTCGGTCGAAATTTGTTGTACGCGGCGAACTTGAAATAGATTTATTTCTATTTCTTACGCCGGCGAACGGCGCGACGAACAAATCAGTACCATGTGGCCATGTTGGTTTTAGTTTTCAAGTGTTTTATTAAAAAAACAGTTAATTTTTACTTTAATAGTTTTTATTTTAAGTGCTAAACTTTGACGTTTTGCATTTAAAATAAAAAGCCAATATATATGTAGATTATAAAACATGTTTGTAGTGTTTAATTTTTTGTTTTTGGTAATGCTAAATTTTTTTAGCAACCAATTTTTTTAATATGGTCACCCCATCAGCTGTTCAACTTTAATAAGATGAAACTAAAAAAACTGAGAAAATGAATACAAGTGAAATTATAATTGAAAATGTTACACTTCATGAATGTTTATATAATCTGGGATCATGTTCATTATTTTAATTATTTTTTGCAAAATTTGAAATTCTTTGATTCATTTAATTTTTTTTTTTTTTTTAATCTTTGAACAAACAATAAACAACTTTATTAATTATAACAGATGTTTTTGTTCTTCGTTGTTATTGTGCTTCATACGACGACAAATTTACACAGCGAATTTTAACCGGCGTATTCGTCGTGTTGGGCGAAATTCGTCGTTCGTCCCAGTTGTGTTCCTAGCATTAAACGTGTAGTCCTCTTCGTTTAACGTTAGTTTAAATGTTCACAGAATTGCTAGTTTAAACCTACTTAAAACTGAAAAGACAGATGATTATTTGCCACAGATTTTTTGGTCATAAGTATACAATATCATTATGTTTTATATATCCTCTTTAATAAAACAAAATTTAATCTATTTGCAATATTAAGCAAAAGTTTTTAGCTGAACTTAAAGTTAAAGAAGTATCAAAACAAAATGTTCCTTCAATTCGTTTCATGAAAAAATATGCCTGTATTTTGCACTTTTCTTACTTAAAGTGCAAGTTTTAATATTTTATTGAGATCACAAGTTATATGGACATATGCATCAGTAAATGATCTTCTGCATATTTTTTTTTTTGCCGCAAAACAGTATTGTATTTGTGGCCACGAAACGAAAATATCATTAATGCAAAAGAGCCAAACAATAGAGCCGGTAATATAAATTTTAACGGTCCGATAATCTTAATTTTTGTCTACATATTTTATCGCTTGCAGTAACAATTGTAATTCTGTAACATAATTTTAGCGTTCTTAAACAGCTGTGCTTTTGCGTGTATTCGAATAAAAATTTTTCGAAGTTTATTTGAATATTCGGGTGTGTTCTAGGTTTCGACTCGCATTGATTTAGCAAAATTTTTTGAATCCCCATAATTCATAAATTGGTGGTCTCAATTCAGCATGTTTTTACATATTCGAAGTTCTGTTCGAAAAAAAAAAATCTAAATGTCAAATATATGAACAACAGCTTTTTATCATCTAGCTATTGAAAAAATTTTAAATTATTTTAATTAGATAAGATTAAGTGAAAAATAAAAAAGATTTTCTAAAAATACCTGGAGCTACTCTAACTGAAAACGAATAAAAATAAAGTAATCCACTTTACGAGTGAATTCGGCTTCTAGAATACACCTGATTGTGTAATTTTTCATGCGGCAAATAAAATAAATCGTAATTTTGTCGACCATTTGAATTATTTGCTGACATTTTAAACACAAAATCATCTGACTACTTAAAACTGTCCAGAGAATACAGAGACAAAAAGCAGCCAAATCGATAGAGATAGCCTATCAGCCTTAGCTCTGTTCATGTCTCTTCTGTAAACGTAGAAGTGGCAACATCTTTCATTTACTTAGATGTCAAAAAAAAAGAAGAAAAAAAAAATGTTTGTGAAAAATAAAAAAAGGACGACTTTGGACTTTTTTCTTTCCATAGGTCAAGCAACATGTTCTATACTCTCCATATGGATTGACCATACGATGGGCTTTTTTTTTTTTTTTTTTGTTATAAATTTTAATTAATTAAAAATTATAACAAAATACATATTGCGCTCTATGTTACGAGGGCCGCCGGTCCTCAGACCGACTCACTTGGGTCCTACAAAAGGTCCCGTTGCGCTCTTATTTTTATGTAAAATTTGTTTTCTGAAATGTCATTTTGCTAGTGATGGTACAAAAGCCATCGATTTTCTGCATTTTTTTTAGTGATGACACTAAAAAAATCGAAATATGTAAGATGGAACAAAATGAGAAAGGATCATCTTCTGCTGATGTAGAAAGATGTATAATTCTTATGGGAATATGTAAACATCTTTGCAAATTGATGAAAGATGTAAGATGTGCGTCAGTGTAAAAAGGCTATAAGTACTCAGTTTGCAAACAAACAAAAATGTATGAAAAATATCTGGCAGCACTCCCTTTTTGCTGCGAAACAAATTTACAGTGGCAATTATTCCATTTTAAATTTACAATACAACAGCTGGGCTTCTTTGTTTACAAATGTACAACCATGTGATAATTAAAACGTAAAATTGTGCGAACATTGACTACGTGCAAAATTTGCCGTTTTTTTAAACAGGCACTCGGTTTTAAACAGTGTACTTGCCTTTACTGCTCAACATGTAAATTAAATTATCTTATACCAAAACTGGATTATATTTGTCATCAAGTTATTGATTGAAATACATTTTGAATATAAGTAATGCATTATAAAAATTCTAATTAACTAAAACTCCCCATTCAAAAACTTTTCAGATAATTAAAATTTCCAGCAAGTCACGATGGTTAAAAGATAATTAGCCATTTACCACCCCCTGTCTAATTAATATAGTGTATCATAAAAACTTTTTCTAATAATATCCGCATTTGTTATATATTTTGTTTTTTGTTTTCTTTTTTCATTCGTGTCATGTCATATTTTTAACTCAATTCACTTTTACTCTTATTTATTTGATTCACACACATACATATTTTCCTTCATTGCATTTTCAAATGAAATAAAAAGGAAAAACTAAATAATTTAATCAATATATTTAATTTGTTGTACTTGTTTTATTTAAAATAAATGTATGTATTATATTGTAATTGCAGCAAACATTCCTGAATACAAATGATAACGATGATGAACTTATTAAACAACTGCCAAAGGAAATACTATTACGTATATTCTCATATTTGGATGTGGTTTCATTATGCAGATGTGCACAAGTATGAAATACTAATAGAAATTTAATTCTTATTGTGTTGAATTAAAATTTTTGCTTAAATTTTAATTCTTGCAAAAATTAGGTCTCCAAATATTGGAATATCTTAGCCTTAGATGGATCCTGCTGGCAGAAAGTCAATTTATTTGATTTTCAACGTGATATTGAGGTGAGTGTGTTTCTTCTTCTTTTTCTGGGTGAACAAATTTTGGGCGTCAGATAGATTTACTAGTTGCGAGTGCTAGCACAAGCAAAAAAAGATGCCAGACAATTGGCCGGCTTTTGTCAAATTCTGCTTCGCTCTGGTTTGTGAACGCTACGAAAATTGCACACATTTTCGGAACAATCTTATTCTTTTTCAATAATAAATTCATTTAGGCCACTTAAAATTCATTTCTTTACTTTTTCAACTTTCATAAAAATAACAAAATCAGTTGCTTATTTTATATATTTTTTATTTTTTTTTTGTTCAATAAGAACTACAAAATCACTTGTACATTTCCAAGGCGAATCAAGTACAGCTGAGCGCAATTCAATTCGCTTCAAGATTTTCTCTCGAGTTGTCATACGTTTTGTTGTCGTTTGCTATCAGCTTTGACAACTCAGAAGATAAAAATCGTGGAAAAATGTTGAAGCGAATTGGCATGGGGGCGCCTGTAATGGATTTGCCTTGTGCAAGGCGAATTCCTTATCAGGTGAACTTGACATTACAGCTGGTTATAAAGTAAATTCTCTGGGCCAAGGCGAATCAAGTACAGCTGAGCGCAATTCAATTCGCTTCAAGATTTTCACTCGAGTTGTCATACGTTTTGTTGTCGTTTGCTATCAGCTTTGACAACTCAGAAGATAAAAATCGTGGAAAAATGTTGAAACGAATTGGCATGAGGGCACCTGTAATGGATTCGCCTAGCTCTCGGCCAGATGAGCTTACCAAGGCGAATTCAGATTTTGACAACCAATGTTGTTTTTAGTGCATGTGTTAGTTTGCAACTTATGCGGCGCTTTCGAGTGCACCCACCTGCTACACTAAGAGAAAATTCATTCATTCGCGTAGTGAAAGTGCTTCATTAAATGTTCTTCACTCTACGAATCAGCGATTTCGTTCCAACGGTGAAAAAAAAATCATTCATAGAACGAATTTTTTAATTGCGTTCATTATGTTCAGTAAAAAGTTTACGTTGAGAGAGTTATGAGATTCTATATTTCGCAAATTTAACGATTTTTTTTTTTTTATCTTGGTCCAGTATTCAAGGAATGAGTCGTACATATGCATTACATTGTACTGGAACTAGGCAAATAGCAAGGAGGAAAGAGGGATTTATGTGCAAGAAAAGGAAAATGGAGCTTTAGGTGTTCTTTAATTTATTAGTTTTATTTGCCGATTGCCCAATTCATTCACTATCCTTCGGATAGCTTCTTCAAGGCAATAACTAAAAAATAAAAGAATAATATTAAACTTAAAAAAAAGGGTCGAATAAAGTTAATTTAGTTACATTTATATAATTAAAAATGTTAATAGCAGTTGAAGGAAGAAAAGTGATTTTTATTCATTGGTTTTTTAATTAAAAGGCAAAAAATAGTGTTTTTTAAATATAAAAATATGGAATGGGTGATTTTTTTCCGCATAATTGTTTTATAATTATTGCTTTCATTTGATTCTTTTATGTTGTAAAGTAAAGCAATTTTCTTTGAGGACATTTTAAAAATTACACATTGCACTTGCCTGTGTAAACAATCAAGCAAGTAGCAACAGCTTTTATTGTCTCTGACAGTGTATTGGTTAACCACCAATATTGATTAATAACCAATTAAATATGTACACACAACTTGCAACAAGTTACTTGCATGTGCAAATGGGAGGGGTAAAAAAGGTGAGATTTCCAGGCTCGAATCTTGACAGAGGCGGCAAACAAAATAATTAAGATGGAATTATTGAAAAGAAGGAGGTATAAAAGCTAAAGTAGGTGAAATAAGAAAAATAAAAACTAAAAAAAGAAACACAAAGCAGGAGTAAGAAAAATAAAATCGAAAAAATGTTTTTTTTTTGTGTCAAATTGTGTTTTCTGTGTCGCAAAGCAATGCAACTTTCTTCAATAATAGTATGAAATGTTTCGTTAGCTTGTTATTAATGAAAAAATCCATTCATAGAATGATAAAATTAGTGCCAAGAGTGAAGATTTTTCTCTTAGTGTATAAAGACGCCTCGATCAGCTGATGTTAGAAAGAGATAGATATGCCTTACATACTCTTTCTTACTGCATAACAAGAACTGTAAATTCCATGATACAACTAATAAGGTAACCTTTTCACACGTACCTTTTCACACTTACAATCATATGACAGAAAGGAAATAATTTACTAAAAATTGCACGAAAGCAAGTCTGCGCCTTCTTCTTTCACTAGCGATTACAATAGTTGTATGCCTTTTGTTGAACCGTTCTTGCAATATTTCGCGGCTTTTCTGCATTAATTGAATTGTACGAAACATCATAATTTTTTGTTTCTCCATTATTAGCGCAGTTCATTATTTGGTGCAAATGTCTTGCGTAAGTGCGAATGTAAGAAATCGTTGCTTTTTCTTTGCAACCCAACAACAAAATATACAAGGTTGCACTCGCAATATTTTTGCATTTACGCACCGCTAATTAGGTGTTGCTTTTTTCGCATGAGTATTGCGTTTGCAACACTGACACTCGAACAGCTGACATTTTAAAACAAAGCAAACAAAAAATTGTAGAAATGGAGCCAACAGCAATTACCAAAAAAAAAAAATTAATAAAACGTGAAAAATTCAAAATTGTGTATTAATTTATCAGCTGTTATTTGGAGTGCAATAAAATTTGCAAAATTGTTAAAATGGGTGCTCAATATCAGTTGCAATATAATCGCAAATGCAAATAGTCGCAACCAAAAACGCACCAAACGCTGAGTACCGCTATTATTTTAGTAATCACGTTTTTTTTTCTGAACATATGTTGTGCTTAACAGTGTTGCCAATTAGTTACATTCTTACCATCTGGCTTCACTAAAAAATACAAACAAATTTTCGGCATTCGCATTGACGTATAAACAGTGAGTTATTTATTTGCGAATAGTTTTTATTTTTGTGAATAGTCTACGTATAAACGTAGTAATAGATTACTATAATTTTATTGGATTTTATAAATTTTCCACTAAAAGTGCCGAATATTTTTCACTTCAATATTATCATTATTTTTTTTTTGCAGGGTCCTGTCATAGAAAATATATCCCAACGTTGTGGAGGATTTTTAAAATTTCTCTCCCTGCGAGGTTGCAAATCTGTGGGAGATCAATCAATACGGTAAACATTATTTGCTATTATGAAAAGAAATCTAAGGAAATTAATTTAAACCAGAAAATTTTAAAATATACCTTAAATAAAAATGGAAATTTTAGTTTAAAAACTAAAATCTTTTTGGCTTTTTTTATAAATGTTCTTTTTCAATTATGTTTTTTGAAAAAAAAAGTACTAATATCTATCTACCTTTTTTGTTATCATTTTTCATTTTCAGAACTCTAGCTAATCACTGCCACAACATAGAACAGCTGGATTTATCTGAGTGTAATAAAATTACCGATATATCGACCGAATCAATAAGTCGCCATTGTTCAAAATTAGCCTCCATAAATTTAGAGTCATGTTCTAACATTACCGATAATAGTTTAAAATACGTTTCGGATGGTTGTCCGGTAAGTAGTTACAAACAAAAAGAGCAGACATTTGTTTTTTTTAAATACATTTTGAAATGTCAATTTAATATTAGAAACACAGCAGAACTAAATTTTGCTTGGAAATGAAAGTTATTATCATTGATTTTTTTTTCTCTTTCTTTTTGCAATATTACCCTGTTCGTATTACGACAACAATATTTCTATAATAGATACATATGTATGTATGTGCCCACATACATGCACATGATTCTTTGCAATCCTTTTTTAAGTGAAATTTTCGTAATATAAACAAACCTTGTCGAAGCAGTTGCCAGACAATAACAAAGAACTAAAATATCAAAATAAAGAATGAACGAAAAATAAGGCCTTAAAGAGCGCAAAACTTTCTGCCATTCACTCTCGCTCTCAGCTGTGTCCTTAAATATGGCTGCTGTGCTATTTATTAAATGAAATATTACTGTCTTTGCCCTAAACGCAAATTCAAAGTAAATGTTTTTTTTTTGCACACCAAACGAAAACAAAACAAAGAAAGAAAAGCTTAAAGAAATCCTTGGCTCTCTTCATTTTGTTGGCCTAGTTTAGAAAGCATGTTGTATTGTTTATTCAGGGGGTTTTATTATGAGTGTGTGTGTGTGTGTGTGTGAGGATACAGTATTTTCGTTTGAGTGTCAGGGACTTTTGATTTTTCATGCATTAAAATGCACTTTCTGACTGGTACTTTTTCTTAACAAAGGGCCAATTAAAAAAAAAAAACGTTTGTTTGAAGGTTTCATTCGAAACAATTATTATTATTTTTTTTATTATTATTTTGCTTGAAATAAAAACATTTTTTCTTTTCCTTTAATTGTTGCTTGTGAAATAAATTAATGAAAAATATTTTTTTTGTTTTCAAAAGCTGCCATAGAAGAAAATAATGAATATGTGCACCCAGCGAAACATGAACACAATGTAGGTCGATTATTTATACATATGTACATATGTATATGGGAAAATTTTCAAGTTTAATCATATACTAATAGTAATAATATGTTGTCTTACATCCAATCAAACAGTAATTGGTAATATAAAGAAGAATTAGGTCGCTTCGCCCGCACTTATCATTTTAATGGTCTGAAGTAATTCAATTAAACAACATTTGCTTTAAATTAAATAATTTATTCATTAAGGTCGTGATTCACTGTCCTACTGAATCGTACGATCTGTTAAAAATGACATGTGTGTGCGAAAAGTGTGATAGTCTGGACTAAAAGTGTATGTGTGTGAAATACTTTTTGACAAGTCTGTCCGATTTGTTATTCTTTTGAAAATTTTCAAAAGCCATCTTTTTCTATGCGATCAGAGTTGCCTTTTCGAAGTTGTTTACAAAAGTATAATAGTGTGGCCGTTTTGATGCGACTTTTTAAAGTAGGACAGAATTCTATCAGATTTAGCTAGCAATTTTCAGTGAATGAATCGTACGATTGAGTAGGATAGTGAATCACGGCCTTTAGCAAATATGTATTTGTTAAAACTTAATATGCATTTGCCGAATTCACAGAACCCCTTATGAACTGTGCTGGGTAAATTATGTACATGCTCTGATGTATTTCAAATACAAAACACATGAAACTTGTGTATTCGAAATACACACAAAATACTAATAGTTCTTATTCCATGTATTTAAAATACAAAATACTGCCTTCTAAAAGCAAGTATTTGAAATACAAAATACAGTGTAACAAAAATATGTATTTTTCATAGACTTTAGTTGTGATCCCGTAAATAACATTGAGAGCCCGCTAGATTCCAATTTGCACGAAAACTGTTCCTGTACTCTAAGTTCGTGCAATTGAGAGGTATTTTCTTACTTGGGGGTTACACGATCAAGTTTTGCCTTTCAAGTTTTAATACATTCACACTTTTTTACTAATACAATCACAATTTTGAAAATTGATGTAAACTTGATGACAATTTTTGCTTTCCATAGAGAGCATCAAGTCACAATCAACGAAACAGCTGACAACAATTTTTTTTGCGTTCTGTCTGCAAATATTTTTTTGTTTTGCTTGAAAGTTGCAATTAAAAGTGATAAAAATTAAACAGATTCAAGCTTAAAAATATAAATAAAAATGTTTACGTGCAAAACCAACAAATTTTTTTACTTTTATTTTTACATTGATTTCCATTAAATGTATTAATTATAAAAAAGAGATATTTGTATATTATGATTATATTTAAAAAGTTTTAAAAAAATATTAATTTAGAATCTGAATTAGTTTCTAGGTTTAATGTAGAATATAGAGGAGGAGGTTTTGCTTTGATTTTTTTTAGCAGAATATGAAAGAAGCTATTTTTAATTTTCTTCTTGACGGCATCTTGAAAACGAATTGCAATGAAATTGCGTGCAGCCTACGTCACAGCTATCAATTTGTTTGAATTTTGACAGGCAGTATGTGAAAAGAAACTTGATAGCAAAACTTGGTCGTGTAACTGCAGTGTTACACGAAACAGCCCTGGCTGTTTCTTCGTTCCAGCTTGCGCATGTAATTAAACAATCAGCTGTGTTGCAAAAAGTATGCAATAACAAGATAAAAACAGTTCATCTCAATCAACCAACAAAACAACAATTTCGATGTTTTTTTAATTGGTATTGCAAATCACTTTAAAATTTAAATGCAACGTCAAAATATATCATACCAAGGTATCTTTATACCAGGTAGCCTTACAAGAGCAGCTGACTACTGTTTCTGGCCTTTAAACTGTCAAAGGTTTATTTACAAACTGCTTAAATACGCAACGCAAACATGAACAAATTGGCAACCGAACATAAAGTTATCCTACCAACAAAATATATGAAGTGTTTATTGGTATTGTATTTATTGTAGGTATGCGGATACCTTGTACTATGCTATTTTTTGGGATAGAAATTCGGTTCTTAAGGTCGTGATTCACTGTCCTACTGAACCGTAGGATCTGTTTAAAAATGACAGGTGTGTCCAAAAAGTGTGATAGTCTGGGCGAAAAGTGTATGTGTGTAAACGACTTTTCGACAAGTTTGTCCGATTTGCTAATCTTTCAAAAATGATCTTTTTCTATGCGATCAGAGGTGGCTTTTCGAAATTGTTTACAAAAGTAAATAATAGTGTGGCCATTTTGATGCGAATTTTTAAAGTAGTACATAATTCTATCAGATTTAGCTGGCAATTGTCAGTGAATGAATCGTGCGATTGAGTAGGATAGTGTATCAAGGCTTTTAGTGTTCCCGTACTTTCTTTGTGCATTTTTGTGTATTATTGAGAGAAATTCATTATTGCTCTCATTTTACCGAACTTTGCCCAAAAAAGAAAAGACTCTGGTGTAGACGTTAAGTACAAGCGAGATGTCAAATAACATACAAAAAATATTTTGTATGTACAAAAATTTGTTCGAATGAATTAAGTGAATTAAGCCTAATAACCCGTTTTCAAAGGTTTTTAGGGTTCCGTACTCATCAGAGTGAAACGGAACCCTAACTATTACCGAGACTTCTACGTCCGTCCGTCCGTCCGTCCGTCCGTTCGCCACAGCGTCCATTCTCCGAAACAGTAAGAGCTAGAGAGCTGAAATTTTCACAGGATGTTGTTGTACCTTTCCCCTACAAAAACAAATACTAAAACAACAACAAGTTTAAACTACCAGGTGTCCCCATACAACGAAAAGAAACAGTTAGCTATAACTCTCGAACCGTAAAAGATAGAGAGCTGAAATTCGCACAGTGTATGCATTTACAAATGCTCTACAACAACAAATACAACAAACAACAACAAGTCCGAAATTACCAGGTGTCCCTATGCAACGCAAAGTAACAACTAGCCGTAGCGCCCAAACTGTAAAAGACACAGAGCTGAAATTCGCACAATATATGTATTTATATATGCCTTACAACAATAAATACAAAAAAAAAACAAATCGAATACTACCAGGTGTCCCTATACAACGTTATGCAACAATTAGCCGTTACTCTCGAACCGTGAGAGACAGAGAGATGAAATTTGCATAATATATGTATTCACATCTGCTCCACAACAACAACTCTCAAGTGACCAGGTGTCCCTTTACAACGTAAAGTAACAGTTAGCTATAACTCTCGAACCGTAAGGGAGAGAGAGAGAGAGAGCGGAAATTCGCACAGTGTATGTATTTCCAGATGCCTTTCCACAACAAATGACAAAACTAATCGAAAACTACTAGGTATCCCCGTGCAACGTAGAGTAACAATTAAACATAACTCTCAAGCTGTAAGAAACAGAGAGATGAAATTTATACCCCCTAATTCATAAAAATTATAACAGACTTATAAGACTGCTATTTGACATATTTGTATGGAAAATCTGTCAAATAAGAGCTTTATAAACCTGTTATAATTTTTATGAATTAGACGGATACAATATATGTATGTATTCACATATGTATGCCATTCCATACGTACATTACACATGCGTACGGAACCTTAAGTGTGCGAGCCAGCCTCGTAATTGACTGAATTTATTTATTTTTAACTATAGTCAAAGTTATAGTTGACTTTAAGTTCTACCAGCTTTAAATGGGTGCCGCATTATTTATCGAAAATGCCAAATTATTTATCATACAACCACTTACAAATTGAAGTGAAATCCCATCTCTAATAAAATGACTCTCAAAAATTATGTATAAATATAAACACACACATATACAAATGTGAGATTGCATTAGTCGTTAACCAAAAATCGTCAAAGCGAATTCAATAATAATAAAATTTCAATGAAAATGCGAATTAATAATAGATATTGAAAAATCTTTAATTTAATTATTTAATGTAAAAATATTTACATTAAAAAGCTTTTACAATTAAAAGTGACATTTGTAAAGCTATTGCTAAATAAGTTAAAGACAACTTCTGCTGGTT
Source organism: Sturmia bella (assembly GCA_963662145.1). Lineage (NCBI taxonomy): Eukaryota > Metazoa > Arthropoda > Insecta > Diptera > Tachinidae > Sturmia > Sturmia bella. The sequence continues at coordinate 24,441,978 of OY759172.1, forward strand.
TTAAGTTTAGATCAGACTTTTGCGCGTAAAATCGTGGTTTTCTTGTCAGCAGTGACTTAAAATTGCTTAAAGCATAATTTTTCGATGTCTATAGTTATGGCCCAATAACTTGTAAAACGGTAACGCCGAACGGAAGGCAAACAATTTGCATAACATTTGATAAGTTTGTATATACATACACACACACACACACTTACGTGTAGCTGGCTGAGTTCGACGAGAAAGTTTAAAACTAAACAATTTATGTGGTAATATTTCTCTTTTATAACATTATTCAGTATTTCTCTTTACCAGAAACTGCATTGTATTTAAGAGAAAAAGCTTTTTTTGTTTTTGCATACGGTTCCACTAGTGTTTATTATTGTACCTACATACATAGGTATATAGGTTATTGTATGCAACAATTTTTTGAATAAAAATCCTTTAGTTTCCAACTGAATCATGTGTCTAACTTTTTAGACTTGCTATACATAATTAAATTACATATATTTTACACTATGTACACTACCTGTTTATGCATGGAAATAAATTATGCTTATACATACATACATACATACATACATACATATATAGGTATGTATTGTGTAGATGTTTATGTTAATTTTTATGTTGTTATTGGGTTTTTTACTTTGGCCCACATTTTTGGTTTATACATAATATGTAATTTGGTTTCTTTATGGCACCCCTTTTATTTAATAACAAAACTAATATGTACATACATATGTATGCATGTATGTATGTATTCATGGGCTTGTTGTTGCTGTTGTAGTAGTAAGACTGTATTAAAGTCTATCTTTTGTGACATTGTTAATATTGTCGTCGATAACTTTGTCCTCCAATTGTATTTAAAAACAGTCAACACAAGAAGGTTTCCGTTTCACTGAAGAGCTCAGCTGGTAAATGTATTTTTTTGACGTTGTTTTTACATTCTATGTAGATATAATGTTTTAATTTTTTTTTTTTTGTTTTTTTTTTTTTTTTTTATCAATGAAATGCAAATTTTGTGTTCTTTTTTTCCTCAGTTTTTATACAATTTTTTAGTCTTATTTTAAATACAGATAAAATTTCTGAAAGAAAAGCAAGTGACACATAAAACCTCCACTTTTTTTAGTTCTTCTTTATTTAGTTCGTTAAAATATTCTTATGTATTTGAGGGTAAATTGTAAGAAAATGCTTAAAGAAATATTTTCTTAGGCAGTAATAATTTGTATATTGTGTAGAAATTCGGTCACTGCTGTCATATAATAAGTAGTTTGTTAAAATAAAAAGGGTTATTCTATGATAAAGAGAAAAATAACTGAAGTTTATACAGCTTAGGTTAGAAATTTTTCAAACTCTTATAACGTATAAGTAAATTTCGAAGAAATTGCTAAATTACTCATACATACATACATGAATATTAAGCTAGACTTTTAAACACCCAGGGAGTTGCAAATACAATTGCTTGCTTATGAGCTTTAAAAAAAAATAAACCATACGAAGCAAAAAATATGATTGACTAAATATAGACTGAAAGTAAAACGAAGATGATAAGCGATTGGGTGCTGATGAGATGCGTGACAGCTTCGAAACAGCTAGTTGTAAGCAAGGTCAAGTCATAATGTAGATTTATTTACCTGCTTTGATTAATATCTTTATATCAAAAATTTAACAAAAGTCCATATAAAAAAAATCGTAATATTATTATTGTTATACTGCCCGAAGGGGCTGTAGGAAAAGAGCCCTACACACCTCCCACCCATTCCATCATGAACCAGCCAGATGAACGAATAAAAAACTCCACCCTGTCCAATTCACATTCCGACACATTCGCCAGCCCCTGGGGTGTCGGTCTGACCAAGTAATTTGTTCTTTTGCTGGACAGAGCCGGACAGCGTCACTATCGAAGGACGCATTTACTCTGACAGATTTACTCTGCTTCCTTTATTGATCATTGGGACCGGTGAGCAAGAGTCAATTCAATTCGGAAGGTCAGGTATCCTTCCAATTATAGATGCATGCTCTGAGACAGCATCTTTCCACGTGCCACCTGCCTTCAACTGTATCGCCGAATTCATAGCAGTTTCCTTAAGCCTGAGATCGGCTGGTAACCGGTGAAGCATCGCCTTAGATAGTGTAGAGACGGATGCGCTAGTTACCATCCAGACCGATGTAAAATACTTTAAAAAATCTTACAATAAATCTTTTCTAATATTTATTGATTTCATAAAATTGTCCAAAAAATAAATAAATAAAATTATAGTTACGTCCGTCTATATTTAAATTGCCGATATGTAATACATGGCCCGGCCAATCATAAATACTCTCATAAAATCTCTATCTGATTTTTCTCGAGAAAAGATTCTTCCAATTATAAATTTCTTGGGAACAAAAAACATTAAAAAGTGGTATCTCTACGCTTCTAAACAGCCATTTTGTTTGTTTACATTTTTTCGCCAAGACGAATCCCTTACAGGTCCTCACATCCTAATTGGCTTCAACATTTTCCCCCGAAAATGCATTCCTCTTGAGCTGTCAAAGCTCCTAGTAAACGAATACAGAACTTAATACAACTCGCAGGCAAATGTTGAAGGGAATTGGGGTTGCGACTATCTAGTATGAATTTGCCTTGGCAGGAAACAAAAATAATCAACTGTGCTGCCAAGTTCAACTTGTAAAAGCTCGCATAGCTCCAAAATGCGCCCAAAGACAAATACTCAACAGTTGATCTACTTTTATGTCTTATTCTCCACTAATAGTAGAGCTATTTTTCGTTTTGAAGGCTTTTGCATTGCAACATATTATGAAATTAATAAATATGTATGTAAATAAACCATTGATTCTTTTTGTTTTTCATCATAAGAACTTAGAATCGCAGATTCTTCCGCTTGCTTATCGTTGTTTTGCACTTGAATAAAATAGTTTAGTCCTTCAAATCATTCTTTAAGCAGCAAAAATTTCAATAAAAATGTTAATCTTGAAAAAGGTGCTGCCAAGTTTGTTGCAGCATCAATATATAAAGCGTCAGCACTGTACACTGTCTTCATACCACAGAGTATTCATAATGGGAGCTTGGGTGGTATTACATTAATAACGACATGCCAATTTGTTTTTGTAGAAGATTATGTATTTTATATTGTCTGCACTCTTACGAATTTCGTAAAAGTCAAAAATTCTATCATAACGACTTACATTTTTAAAATGCAGATGAAATTGGATATTTGTAATTTTATGTACGTAAAATATTATCATCTAAACCCCCCATAATAGACATGGGGTACATGGGGTATTCTTTAATAAATGGGAATATACTTTAAAATCGCTAAGTGTACTGCCAAGTTTTTTGCAGCTTAACCAAACAATGCGGCTACACCGTGTAATTTATTCATACATAAACATTTTTCAAAAATGTAACAAGCGAAATTTTAGCTGATTATTGCTTGCTTTATAATTAAATTGAATTACATATATAATTATTTCTTCAGCTAAAAATATCCATCATCTTACACAGATGTATATGTGTGCTAAATTAAAAAAGTTCTTAAGTACGGGTCGTCTTTTAAGTTGGAAAAAAATTGCATTTTTAGGGTATTCCTATGGTGTTATTATGTGCCAGTAGCATAACTCACACTCAATTCGGGCTTGCTAAGTCTTAGCTGTCGCAAGGGTTTTTCCTGGATTGTCTAGATTCACCCATAGAATTCTTGCATTGATTCGTTACGGTTTCGTTATTCCAGAGCGTTAAATGGGCTCTATGTGGCCACTTCTTTAGCTCAGATTTAAATGCATCCAAAAGTTTCTCGCATACCAAGCTTATGTTGCATAACTCTTTTGCTCTGGAATCAAGTGAGTTTGCTCTCTCGTTTTCAGTTATTTCCGCATGCCCTGGCACTCATATGATGCGTAGTTCACCATAAGTCGAGTAACTGTTTCCCATTTCATTGATCTCCCTAATACACTGCGTAATTGCCTAACCTTCCACCTGAAAAACTGTACAATAGTCCAGCGGAGATTATTCTCTTCCATGGTATTTTCTATATAAATGCCAAGTCCTGTTTTTCACCTCACCCTTGATGCATCCGTGTAATAATGAAGCTCCATGGAGATCTGGTTCATAGACTAATTTCGGTTTTGCCCAGGCTTAAGTTCAACCCTCTTGGTTGAGCCCAATTGTGTGCCAGGGCTAATGGCACAGTTGATTTGGATCCCTGCCCTTCAAAATTATCATGACATGCATGAATTTGCCCAAAATAACGGTCAACAAGAAACCAATTCTCAGTTTCGCACTGCTGCGCAATGAGATGTGAAAGCTTTTCTTTCGCATTGCAGTACAGAGTACCACCGCCCGCTGTTTTGGGCAAATATAACCGTACTTTGAAATACACTCTCTGTAACTCTTTAAGTTAAACTTCAGATGTTGTAATAAAATACCACAGTTATACGTACATATGTACATATGTATGCATGTGTGTCGCACATCTATGTATAATGTTAAAAATAATTGTTTATCTATTCGTTTTTTATTTTTTGCAGAATTTATTAGAAATCAATATATCATGGTGTCATTTAATAACCGAAAATGGTGTCGAAGCTTTAGCACGTGGTTGTGTTTACTTGCGAAAATTCAGCAGTAAAGGTTGTAAACAGGTGAACGACAATGCCATCACATGTTTGGCAAAATTTTGTCCAAATTTAATGGTGCTCAATTTACACAGCTGTGAGGTGAGTTTCTGCATTAATTTAACTCTAATAAATGTGCTATAAAAACTAATTTATCTATGTACATATGTATATTTATTTCTCAACTTCTCGCACAGTCTATAACCGATTCATCAATTAGACAAATCGCAAGTAATTGTCACAATTTACAAAAACTTTGTGTATCCAAATGTGCCGAACTGACCGATCTCTCATTAATGGCACTCTCGCAAAATAATCCTTATTTAAACACTTTAGAAGTATCTGGTTGCCGTAATTTTACAGATTTAGGTTTTCAGGCTCTGGGAAAAAATTGTAAATACCTGGAACGCATGGACTTGGAAGAGTGCAATCAAATAACCGATCTGACTTTAGCCCACTTGGCCACTGGTTGTCCAAGTTTAGAAAAACTGGTAATAATTACTTTTTTATTTATATTTTTGGTACATATGTATTGATTTTAAATTCAATAAAAAAATTGTTTATTTTTCATACAGTTTTTATCGCACTGTGAACTGATAACGGATGATGGTATACGCCAACTAGCTGCTGGCAGTTGTGCTGCCGAAAGCTTATCCGTCCTTGAATTGGATAATTGTCCCTTAATCACTGATCGTACATTAGAGCATTTAGTATCTTGTCATAATTTACAAAGAATTGAGCTATTTGACTGCCAATTGATAACAAGAGCAGCAATACGCAAACTAAAGGTAAAACTATTCTAAAAATAATAATAAATCAAATGTAATCAGCAGGTATAGCGAAGGCGGAGCTATCAGGATGATAGTGCATAGTTTTCGCCAACGTTCAGTTACGTTTTATTTTAAGTCATTAAATGTGCCCACTCTGAGTGGGAGTACGACAGACACTTGAACGCAAATCGCACAAATTTTGAGTTTGGTTTACGACCTCAACGCACAAAATTGCTGTGGTGAAACTTGCAATCACAAAAAAAAGTCGCTAACTCACAAGTAAAGAACGAAGTGATAACAATAGCGGAACTCACCCTTCATTGCAAATTACCCTTGCAGATATTGCAACCGTAGCATATGTGCCATAGTCTGCAACACTACAAAAACAAAATGTATGAAACCGAGATTTGCATCACTTAAGCAAATATGCAAAACTAAAAACCATTGCAGATCCGTATTTGCAAATGTTGCTAAATGCTAAAACAGCTGCTTGTTTTTCTACATTTCAACACGTAAACTCCTGCGCTCAAAAAACTGTATGACGGCAAGGCCGCCACAAAACATGCCTGTGCTGGAATTAAATGAATGCTAACGTTGCTCAAAGAAGCATTTACAAAATAGCAAAAAGTGAATATTATATCTATTATTATGCATCATTTTTATTAAACTTTATAAAATAAGCAAAAAAATCGGGCGGTTGCTTCACGTGCAAATTTTATCGACGGCGTTGCTTTTCAAATATTAGCTGCGGCTTAGCTTATCTCATGCGGCAAACTCGATTTATTAAATTTTGCAAACAAATAAATAAAACAAGGAAGGAAATGAAGAAAGTAAAAATAAAATTAAGGCAATTAAACAAAAAGTCTTTATTGTTGACGGCCAATAAAAGATGAATAATGAAATTTTTGCAATTTGTTTTCTAAACTTCCTTCTCAATTTGCAAAACAAAAATATTTATATTTTCCGTTACTCTAAAATCAGCTGATATAATTATTTTGCTAAGCACTTGAAAAAGACACTCACGCTTTGTAGCAAAAATCATGCTATATCTGCTAAAATTGCAGATGTGCAACCAAGGGTAATTTCCGCTAATGTAAACATGTGTTTGTACTTGTACATATAGTAAAATCTTACCGTCTAATTCATAAAAATTATAACAGGTTTATAAAGCTCTTAATTGACAGATTTTCCATACAAATATGTCAAATAACAGTCTTATAAGCCTGTTATAATTCTTATGAATTAGAGGGTAACTCTCTAACGGTTATAAAAGAAATGCATAAACAAATTTCATTTCAATAAAGAATGTCCAATTGCAAATTGGACATTCCATACAAAAAAGCAAGTGCTACCAGACTTTACACACATTTGCGTTGCACAAAACGCGCAATCTTCAACACATGAAAAAATGCAATTTGCGTTTTTGAACTCACAAGTGATTTGAAGAATTTTCTTTTCTCAGCACATGGATGAAAAAAATTAGATAAAAAAGATAAAATTTATTATTTTTTTTTCTCAATTTTGATGCAGACGTGTTAAATCAATAGCAGCCATTAAATTGAGTTAAAATAAAAGTCCTGTGAAACGAAATCAGCAAAAAAAAAAAAACATAAAATCAACCTTTCTGTCCACGTTTTTAAATTTTCTTCTGTGTGTACATACATATTAAACACATAAACTTGTTTCTTTTGTTGCAGCAACATTTACCAAATATAAAAGTTCATGCGTACTTTGCCCCAGTTACACCGCCTCCAGTTACAACTGGACAACGACCACGTTACTGTCGATGTTGTGAGATTTTGTGAGATTCGGCCATTGGCTTTGCCCGGAAATTACTGTGCAAAGGCCCCACTGACTGATGTTTGCACATATTTGCAAGCATTATACTGATTATCTTGACGATTGTCATCGCATCGCTAATGTTACTTTATGTTTTTACCGCAATCTATAGATTAAAAATTTGAATTGTATTTCATATCATAGTTTTTTTTTTGTCTCTTTTCTTATATTGATTGTTTTAATGCTGATTAACACAATACAACCAACAACAATAAAACGTACTACGTATACAAAAACATATGATTAGAAGAACAAAATAGCAACCACGAGCAGCAACAATAATAATATGTAATAAAAAAGAAATTAAAACGTTTAAAAAATTTATTAACTTTTTGAAAGTGTTTATGTTTAATGCCAACATAATTCTTAATTCGATTTCGAACTGTGAGAAGAAAGAGAGAGAAAAAAAAGAAACGGCGTAAAAGAATAATCAAAAATCAGGCGAAATAGTTTTGTTGATAATAAGTAAAAAAAAAAAAAATAACAATATACATATAAAAACTCTCCCCCTTAGTTTAATTTATTTTAGGTTTTTATTAACGTTACGAAAATGTTTAACATTTTAATTTTAGTTTTTTTATTTTTAGCAATTCAAAATAATTATAAAAACAATTTATAAACAAAACAATAAAAATTAATAAATAAAATCATTTCATTATGTATTTATACAAAAAAAAAAAAAAAAACAAATTTAATCAGGGTATTCATTTAAACTGCTAAAAGCCTCGTATAAAACTTAAAATTGTAAAAGTATTTTTTTTTTAATTGTATAAAAAATTGTTTCACAAGGTTTTCAAAATTTTAACAAACATTTTTGCCTCTTAATTTGTGTGTTTAGACCCTCACGCCTGGGTCTGAACAAAATGACATTAAAATTAGTGGTTTAAACGAAAGCCCCCATTATTTTCATTTTATTATTCAAGATTTGAAAAAATTATCAGACAAGTTCATATTCTTAGCAGAAGCCTAATTCTAGTTTTATTTTCATACATATATTTTCGTTTATTTTTCTCTTTATATTTTTATTTACTTGAGAAATTAATTGCAAAAAACAAACTATTGCTTAAAATCTTACTTGATTGCTGTGAAGTGTTCCACATAAATACATATGTAAGTTCATTAAAATTTAAAACCATTTCGTAAGTGCATTAAAAATTCATACATATGTATTTTCTCGAGTAAAGATTCCTCCAATCATAAATTTCTTGGGAATAAGAAACCTGATAGAGTGGCATCTCCTCGTCTTGAAGCCAGCCAGCCATTTTGTTTGTTGACATTTAATTGTTTACTCTGTAGCGTTTTATTTTTTGAAGCTGCAAGGAGTTGTAAAGTTTGTTTCTAACATTCAGTAACTATTCTCAGCTTTTAATAGTTTTTGTATTAAATATCTTTAGGTATAAACAAATATGTACTATTTGCCTTTGGATTTGGATTTATAAAATGCTTGTTCATTATATCTCGTAAGAAAAATTGAAGAAAAACTCCGAGTCAAAATGCGAGATGGAAAAAATTTGGCTCGTGAGCGTGCGTGACGTGAACCCCAGAAAAATTGCCTTGCAAGAAAGTGCATGAGGAAAATTATTGTGACCTTGAGTGTGTGTGACATCTCTACTGCCGCCTGCTGGGGCGCATTCAAGTAACGGTTCATTTTTAAAAACCTAAAAAGATGATTGATGAGGGGAAAAGCAGCAACGTTAAGAAAAAGAAAGATTAGCTCTGTCTTGTGCCAATAAGATAGATGCCGCCACGCGCTACTCCTAAGAAGGGGCAGAAACGAGCCCAGATGTGCCGTTGATATTTCCAAGAGGTGGCTGGGGCTCCTTCTGTGAAAAACTTGTTCGTCAAAAAGTCCCAATTCCAAGTATGTGCTTAGTCTCCTCGTCTTCATTTTGACAGCTTCTGCTGAAGTCAATGAAAGGAAAACCTAATCGACTAGTGTGGTGGCCAGTGATGATCCTTCAGTGGGTTCTAGGAACGACCAAGAGTTCCTTAACTCCATTTGATTACAAAGGAGACCCAATAACTTTGCAGGAGCACATATTAATTTGCTTTAAATATTGCGTTTGCTCGTTTAGCAAACTCAACTTTGAAATACACTCTTGTGCAATGTAATGCTCTGGCGATTTCTTTAGCTTTTCAATTTTCATCTTTGTATCCATGTGCAAGCCTGTGCATTTATTTTCCGAGAATATTAACAAGAAAGTAGTGGTTACGTTTTTTGAGCAAATATCATACACAATCGTGCAATCGGTGAAAAAATAATAAGTGTGATAAAGTGAGCTAAAAAAGTCTGTCCGGTTTTTGTAATCTTTTGAAACTTTCCAAAAGTCATATTCTTCTCTGCAATCAGAGTTGATTTTTCACAGTTGTGGCCGTTTTGATGCGACTTTTTAAAGTACGACAGAATTCTATCAGATTTATCAACCAATTTCCAGTGATTGAATAGCACGATTGTGTGGGATAGTGATTCACGACTTTAACTAGCATCTGAAGTTAAAGAATTTTTAAATGTCGAATATTTCACAGTGGGACCAAACGCAAAATAAGGATAATAAGCATGTAGTATCTTGGGAACGTGCAATCTGATTATAAAATAATGTATGAAAGAATCAGAGAGTACACAACCTTTAAGAATGATAAAATTTTAACCACCCTGTTTTATCGCATGGTGACTTACAGGGTGTCAGGGTGCTTACATTACCATTTTTTGACATCTTGCCAGATTTCTTTAACATAAAATTCAGTTTTGTGACCGAGAAAATTGGTTCACCTGGCAACTACACAGTACTGTTTAAGTACATTTTTCTATTGTAACGTGGTATTTTTAATTACTTTATGAGCAAAATAACAGTTGCAACACTGAGGTACTGAGTAGATTTGTCTGATAGTAGATTTCATTTTGTATGGGAAATCTCATCAAAATTACCAGATTTAAATGGGCTATTATGGAAAATTTTGTTGGCCTCATAACTCTTGCAAATGTTGCCTGTTTTAAGGAAATCTAAGCTTGCTGCAAAGTCTATTAAGTGATTGAAAACTAAGCATTTATTTTACTTAGATATCTTGCGAAAAGGGGCGCAGTAAGGTCCTTTATAGGTCCTAGACCGTGCTGCGTAGTCCTTTAAGTACAGCATTCTACGACAATGGGAGGAGTAAAGAATTGCTGACTACTGGAGAGCCCCAAAGGGCATGCGGCAGGCAAAAAAAAAACCACCGAATCCCTGCAGAGTGAAGTCCGACCGTTTTGTAAACCTCAGCAGAAAATATATTAGACTATATATATAGGGCTAATAAAGGGCACTCAAAACCTGAAATTGGTAAGCAGCGATTCCTACAGACTCTGTAACGAGCAGAAGGAAACGGCGGAACACATGCTTTGCGAATGTCCCGCTGCGTATAGACGCAGAACCGTTACGTTCACCATTCTTTCTTTAATACCACGCAAACTTTCATTGCTGCTATGACAGATTAATCAATGGGATGAACATTTCGAATAATGCTAAATTATTATTTTTTACAACAAGTTTTTAATTTTTTTTTTTTTGGCAGCCTAGCGTTAAAATTTTGCGTATATTTACGACCCCATTCGGAGATTATTCCGAAATCGTTACTAAGTGTAGCATGCGTATTTTAGACCCTAATCTCTGCTAGGTCCCTACTGTGCATTGTAAGTTACATGTTTTTTTTTTTTAGTAATAATGTCTTAAAAATCACAACAGGACAATTTCAATTTTGTTACAATAATTCAAAATCCAATTAAGCACTTTGTTTATGTATAATTTTCTTTAAGATACTAATTTTAACAATGAACTTAATTATTTATTCGCTATAAGAGCCAATTGAACTATTATTTTTTTATTATTATTATTATATTAATTTTAAAAATCTTGTGATTTCTGTGAAACGTTTGCATTAAAATTTGATCTTGAGATTATTTAATTAATTATTCAAGCTTTAGATCTTTGTTTTCTATAAAAACAATAATTTGAAACAATTAAATTTATTTATTTTCAATATTTCGCCAACAATTTGTTGGCATCTTCAGGAAAATAATTATAAAATTAAAAAACCAAAAACAAATTATTGAAAATATGTGATTAAAAAACTTTCAAAAAATATATTATTTCAAAAAATGTATTAGCAACATTCATGAACAACATACATATGTATATGCTTGATTTTGTGTTGATTATTTTATTCCTGATTGACCCAAGCTGGTTGATGATATTCCGAACTTGTTGATTTTTCTTCAAAACATGGTAATTGTTCCTTGGCTCTTGATGATTCGTGCTCATTTTATTGGTTCATTTTTATATTATTTGATCTTGAGGTTATTTAATAAATTATTCAAGCTTTAGATCTTTGTTTTTTATAAAAAATAATTTGAAACAATTATATTTTTTTATTTTCAATACAAAGATGCCATCAAATTGTTGGCGAAATATTGAAAATAAATGAAGATAATTGTTTAAAATTATTTTTGATAATAAAATTTTTATTTCATTTGTTTAATTTTTGAAAACATCAAACAATTATTTTGCATCCACAAATACATGGAAAACAATTTTAATGATATATATTTTTAAATCTTATATATTCTACATAGGTAATATATATTTGGATCTAGAGTTAACTGAAAAAAATAATAATAAATAACTAAAGATTATAATGATTAAACACGATTATTATAACTTAGTTGTAGAATGTGTGATAAAAATAATTATAAAACAAATTAACAAATAAAATACATGGAAACAAAACAAAAACCATTAATATGCTTTTAAACAAAACACTCATTTTTAATCTCAAACAAAAAAAAAAGAAATCCATTTCGAAAAACAAATCACCAACAACAACAAACAAAAAACTTAATTTCGTATTTTATTCAGAGAAAATATAAAAACTTTAATATATTTTAATATTAAACAAAAAACAAAAACAATACAAAATGCGATTCTGTTGGAAAAAAAATTTAAGCCACAAATAAATGTAAAATTTTATGCGTAGTATTGTAAATTATTTGGTAACTACAATTAATGGAAAAAAAAGAAAAAACGTATATTTTTTAAAATTTAAGAGAAGTAAAAATGAAATATATATACATATATACATATTTGAGCTATGGAACAAATGAATAAACTAAAATAAAGGATCCAAAAGCAAGAATTTTGGTAAGAGCTTTAAAAAGAATAAATGTTGATTAAAATTATTGCAATAATTTGGCAAAACAGAAGAATTCATTTATTTTCACCACTGCGTTTTAATTATAAGAAAGAAAAAAAAACACAAAACTTGACAGCACTTTTCAACACAACTCAATTTGCTAGTGCCAGGGATGTTAAATTCAACAACACAAATCTAAAGCATTACGGTTTCTTAATGGCGAGCGAAAAACATACGTAATAGTTGGTGGGGTTCAAAAAATAAACTTTTGTTCATTTTCATGCAATCAGGGCCCAGTTTGCTCAACGATTAATTTGTAGTTTTGCCCGTAAACAGTGTTCATTTTTAATGCATTATATAGTGCTGAATTGTTAAATAGTAGTTTAATCTACGCAATTCTTTTCTTGCAGCTTTAAATAATAATTGCAAATCCTATATACGAGGTTTGTTCAAAAGAAAAGGTAAATTTTGAATTTTTTGAGCAGTATTTATTCATTAATATCCATTCTGTCCCCTTCAAAGTAATCACGCCTCCGATACAATGGATTTGAGCCAGCGCTTCTTTATCTGCTCGAAGCACTTCTGAAATGAGCTTTTCGCTATGGCCATCAGCTCTTTCGTCTATTCGGTCTGGGCTCATCTGGCCCCTTCCATTGCAGTGATTGGCCCTTGGTTTTGATTTTATAACCATTTACCTACGTTTCGTCGCCAGTTATGAGCCCTTTGCGTAAACCTGTTATAGTGATCAGTAACTTTGGCGAAAAGTTCTCGCGTCGAATAATAATGATACAATTTATCCCATCGTTTCTCGTAAAGTGAGAAAAAAGTGTGTCTGTAACTTATGTCGAGAACTACCAAAAATAATTACTTCGTTCTGTTGCAAATGTCAGCAAATACAACTCTGTGACAAAGTGTAATTGTAAGCGATAAAATCGCCAACACTAAAAAAATCGACGACGATTAAATTTTACTAAATTATTAATATTTCTTACAACGACGTTAAATATAAAACCGTCGACTATACCAAATAACGTCGTGTAGTGTGACCTCAATGTTTACATTAAAAATTTCTCCACACACTTATTTTTACTAAAATAATTACTCTGCAATTATACCAAAGAAATCATTAAACAGTGATAAAATATATGTAAGTAAAATACTTACTTTTCCCATTTTGAATATTAGCTGTGATCCCATACTCAACATTGACAGACCGCGCGATCCCAATTAGCACGAAATTATGCAGTTTTCAACACAAGAAACACTTTTCGGGTAAAATTGGGAACCTGCGGGCTGGCACGGTAACGCAGTGCGAACAAAGTTAATATACATATATGAAAATGTCGGAGTTATGGTACATATCACACACTTGTTTATAGAAATAAAAAAAATTAAAACTTTTTGGATCATAATCTGTATGGATTTTCTATACTGAATTATTTTTATCACAAATTGAAATTTTGAAATTATCAAACTGGACGTACGATGTATTAAAATCAATATATGTATGTACACAAATGGATTCGTTGAAGTTATGAAAATTCAATAACGCAATACAAAAAAATACCTGTAATGCAACTGCAAATGACTTTCAAATAACAGGATTTGATTGTATAGAAATAAATTCTCAATGAAATTCAATGAAAATTTGAGGGAAAAATTGCAGTGGTTGTACAACTCAGTTGCAGCTTATGGTGGTCGCATAACGCAGAGAAGATTGTTTTCAGCAGTAGTTCTTTCATGTAAAATAAAATTTGAAACTTGATATAGCAAAGTCAAAACTGTTGTATGCGACCAGCGTTTCAACCCCTTTGCCACTTTTATACCTCTTGCCAGAAAATTCTTGTCGTCATGCTTTTTAAAAATGAAAACATTGGTGGTCAGTTTTCAGATGAAAGTCGGAAATAAAAAATGCATATGTAATTAATTATGTATGTGTATGTAGGTGTGTATATAAAATAAGTGCAAGTATATATAGAAAGTTCTCTTTTTTTAAAGCATTCAAACAGAAATCCAACAAAGACAAAAAATAACCCCTATATTATATTATATATTTAAATTACGAAATAAAAACCGAAAACTTATATGTTTAAAAAAAAAGTACAGAAGATAAAATAAAAAAAATAAAAACTACTATTAAATTATAAATAAAAGAAGTCTCAACAAACAACAAGGACTTGATCAGAAAACCTGTGCGAATATCAGTTGTTTCAATTGATCATTGTAAAATGGGTAAGTTTTCAGATATAAAATTTTAATTTTTTAAGGGAGGCAAACAACTACTATAAATTAATCTCAATTTTCATTTCGATGCTAGAATACCAAATCAGTTTGAATTAAAATGAACGCCCCATTAAATCTCTGCCAAAAAATTAAAAAATCATTCTTGTTTTCTAGGTTTTGAATTTGTTTTTTTTCTGTGCAAAGTTTTGCAAAAAAAAATTTGGCCATCCAAAAGCAAAAAAGGGAGCGAGTTGGCGCGAAAAATATTCGGTTGCTATTTATAAGCTGTGATCCCGGGCCAATTTCCACAAAAACTGTTGCCCTATTCAAAGTTCTTGCAATCCAGAGCGATTTATTGTCCACAACATTCTGCACTTTTTCTTCAGGCAAGTTTGAGAGAGTAGTTAGGCAATCAGCTGGTTCAGAAAGTAAACAATGACAAAGCAAAAGGTACGTTTCAAGCTATCTTAATACCAGGTAGTCGCATAATTATTGTAGTCACGTTCTGTATTTTATTGATAGAAATACTTTATATTCTGTCACCCATTTGTACGCGTTTGTGTGTTTCGGCTGCCTGTTTTGACAGTTCTTTAAGCTAGAAACAGTAGTCTGCTGCTTTTGTGAGGCTACCTGGTGTAAAGGTACCAATAAGAGCATTCCAATAACTCCATTCGAAAAAGCAAAAGTTTTTAACATGATACAACTAATAAGGTAACCTTCAAGAAAAATAACATCCGTTACTTCTGAAAACTGTCAAAAAGACCCACTGCCACAAAAACTGTTCAGCATGTACAAAAGAGAGATGAACAAAGATTACGTTGATTGGCTACCTCGTTTTGGCTGCGTTTCACCTCTATATTCTCAAGACGGTTTTACGAAGTCAGATGATTAAAGGTTTAGCTAATTAGTTGTATCATGGTTTTTACTAGTTCTACTAATAGATGATTTTTACTAGTAAATGAGAACGAAAACTGAGGGAGTAAAATGACAATTTTCTGACTGAGTAAAACAAATTCTAGCTGGATAAATTTTGTGGCAATAAAATCCCGTAAAAACCAAACCATATGTTTATTTTGATATCTTAAGGACATACGTTTTTACATCTCTGGAAAGGAATGCATTATTATATAGCTAACTTGACGTATGGCAACACTACTTGCCGTTCGGCTTTGCATACAACGAATACCAGTATAAATATATGCATTTCCTCTCAGCACTCTCTTGCTGTTATGTACTCTGTTAGTTAAAGTATTGCCCAATGCCATAGAAAGAAGTAAATAAGGGGTAAAATATTGATTTTTATACATACATACATATGTATTTTGCTTTTCTACGTCTTAAAAATGCGTTCCTTATATTTCAATACATGCCACGATTTTTGCGTTTTACAAATTCCTTCCCTGTGTTTTGAGACACTACAGCATTTGCAGAAAGCTACATACATATGTATTTTATAAAGTATTTTAGTACAATTTTTTTGACTACATACTATGTGTATGTACATACTATGTATGTATGTCATAATTTATTACAAAATGAAATTATTACATGCGACTCTTAAAACATCGTTGCTTTAAAATTGGCATTTATAAAAAATTAAAACCGGTATTCACAAAAATTCAAATGTTGTTAAGATATGTACATACATACATATGTATGTAGTATGTACATTTTAGAACAAACTATATGAAAATTTTGTTCTAAAATGTATGTATTTTAATATTATTTTGCGAATACCGGTGTTAATTGTTTAAAAATCCTAATTTTAAAACAACAGGATTTTAAAGCTTGGAATTGTGTTGTAATTTACAAACTTTGGCCTTTATGTTTACTTTTGGCAGTGGAATAAAATGATTTAGAGCACCCTTAAACAGATTTGGTAATTCAAAATTTTTAAAATATTTATCGTCTAATTCATAAAAATTATAACAGGTTTATAAAGCTCAAATAACAGTCTTATAAGCCTGTAATAATTTTTATGAATTAGAGGGTTAGTATATGTAGATAGGTATGTATGTATGTACATACATATGTACATATGTATATGTTTTGCTATAAAGCTAAAGAATTATATTTATTTTCTATTATGAATCAGCTGTTTCGTTTCTTTGCGAATTAGCTCATGAATGAAATAACCGTGGTTAATAAAAATATTTTTTTTTGTATGTAAAAGACTCTGATTCCGTATATGAAAGAGATATTCTGCAAATATTTGGTTCAGAAAAGAACGGTCACAGAAAATAAAACTAATGAGTCACTCACATTTGACATTAATACAATTTTAATATACTGTTGACATATTTCATGCCTGAGACAATGGTAGTAAAATTTGGAAATAAGTGGAAATAATGCAAAATTTTTCTGATATTTATTAGTATATATTAGCAGGTCAAACTTTAAAGCCTATTTTTCTAGGTCTAAGTAGACCTTATTAGTTATTTCTGTCTTTTTCAGTTTACGACGGAAAACAATTAACAAGATCTAGAAGAATACATATCAGTTGTCTTTTATAGCCAACAATAATTACAGTAATTTTTGAATTTTCAAAGTCTATACTCAATATTTTTTTATTTTGCTCAGTTAAATTGTTTTTTAGCCAATAAGTAAGTATATTATTATTAAAAATTTTTTTTGGAAAATTATTTCAAATATATATATATAAATACTGGTATTAATATTTGCATTAAAATGAGTTCCCTGATAATTCAAAAATAATTTGTAAGGGTGTTGGCAACACTATTTCAATAAATCTCTCTGAAACATTTTGCTAGGGTAACATATACTTTCTGTTCTGATAAACATAATCAATTTGGCATCACTGCTAGCAGTCGTGAAATAAAATTTTAATCGCAGAGTGTTATACGTGCAATTTTGTCTAAAGAAAAACATTTAAAAACTCTTTACTTGAATGCGTAAACAGTAACCCAATACTGTTTTTCGCAGAAAAAAATAATTAAAAACGATAATTTCCCAAAAAAAGATTGCTAACAATTATTACAGTACAACTAAACATACACATGCTCATGTATGTATAACTAACTGTAAGGTGTTGAAGTGTATGTGTGTGATTATGCCAAGTCTATTAATGACGTTCTATTTTAATCGTGTTGGGATAATTTTGGAAGCTATCAAGAAAAAAAGTGTAATATATTTTTTTAAACTTGTTGAAAATTTGTATTTATTTAACATAGAATTATTACTTGAAAATATATTAAAATATATACCTATTAGGTGAAAATTTTCTGTATTAAGAAGAAAAGAGGAATAAGAAAAGCAAAAACAAAGTATAACGCATAAGAAGCATTAGCTCAAAAAGTATGTTGGAAAAAAAATCGATGTTATTTATGTTTTTGTTCCAACGTTTAGTTTGTTGTTGTAACCGTAGCAAAAAGGGGAAAACAGCTGTGGCGACAGCTGAGTTTATGAGAGAGAGAGAGAGCAAAGTTTGTTTACAATTGTGTGCTTACGTTTTCGAATGTATGTGTTTTGTTTTTGCTTTAACAGCGAACAAACAAAAAAGGAAAATTGCATTTTTGTACGCTCTCGTACTGTAAACAGCTACATATTTAATATTTTTTGTTTTCTTTACTTTTCACATCGTTTATTTTTGCTAACCAATTGAGAGTACTAATTTTAAAACAACAAATGAAAGAAAAACTACCGTTTTTCAAAGTGGATTAAATAAATTATTTACATGCTTAAGAACATTTAAAAATTATTTGAAAATATTTTCCCGTGTTGAATTTAATACGGTTTATAATATGCCAGTATGTACATACATATGTAGCTAGTACATTGCAAAACAAGTGATTGCAAATCTAAAAATATCTGCATATATGTATGTACATACATATACATTTATGAATATACATACATAAATGCATAAGTATGTACTTATGTGTGTTGCGTGAAACTTTCAGTCTTTATTTTAAAACCTACAATTAATTAAAAAAAAAAACAAAACAGACAAGGTTGAGCAACGAAACCATCGTAAAAATCAATAGCATAAAATAAAAGGAAAGAACTTGAAACATTTTATCAATAAAGAAGAAACCTTGGAAGAAATGAAAGAAATATGGCGTACAAATGCTTGGGGTAAGTGCAATTTTTAGAGAAAATTGTAGATACATATACATACATACATATGTATGTAACTACATAGGTATATACTATATGTATGTAGGTATGTAAATACATATTTAGTTGGCACATTCATGTACATATGTACATAGTATGTACATACGTATTCAATTTAACACTACATTTCAAACGTAGCTGAAATTAATTTATGGGTGATCAATTTATGGGTACATCAATAAGTGAAGAAAGACATTTATAAAATTATGTACCTAAATTAAAAATATTTAAAGGCAGCTTGTTATATACAAACGTACTGAATATGTGCTTATACATATACATACATATGTATGAACAAATTCCCAGAATTTCAGCTATTTATGTACTATGTTAAAACAAAAACATACATATGTATGTACATACATACATATTTACATAATTCGGAAAATGGTATTCATCAAGCTGTTGTGTTTTGCTATGACGTAATTTCAAGCTTAATTCTGTAGCTTAAAATTCTGTTCAGTGTGACCATTTCAGCTCTTTGTAGAATGAGTTCCTTTTGTGGTTTTTAGCTTTGCAAATCATATTTAGCGCCTAACTGCTTTTTTAACTACTTTTTCAGAATTTATTTCTCAAGCTCAACATTTTGAAATGGCTGAAATAGTTTTTGTGGTGTTTAAAAATTTAAAAGTATTTTTTTGTACAAATTTAATAATAAAATTATGGACTTGACCATCCCCGTACATTTTGTGTAAACTGAGGAAGAGGCTAGTGAAGAAGTACAGATTGTTGCAAAGCTGTTTCATTGAACTCCTTGACGGCCTGAACACTGGTATTCCTTTGACAGACTCGGGATTTTCTTCATTCCAGCGAACAAGTGCCAGCAACTGTGCCAGTGTTGATTTTTTAAACTTATGCTAAACTGTTTAGGAAAACTACATACATACATATATCTATTTAATATACCTATTTACTTCATAAAATGTAAATGAAAAATATGCGGATTTTCCAGTTTTATTTTCCATTTTTTAACATATAAATAGAAATTCAGGTCCAAAAATGAACCATTTAAAAAAATGTTTGCTGTCTTTTTTCAGCTGTCTATATGCCGAAGACATTTGGTTGGTGCTAATCAACTCATCAGAGTAGACTTGAAATTCTTAAGTTTGTTTTTTTTTTTGTCAAGTCTACTGATGAGTAGATTAGCACCAACGAAATGTCGTCGGCATGTATAGACAGCTGAAAAAGACAGCAAACATTTTTTAAAAAGGTTCATTTTTGGACCTAAATTAATACATTTCAATTGGCTGTTAAAGCAAATAAATAATTATGTTCATATTTAAATAAATATAAACTTTTTTCTATAAAAAAACTGCCACACTTACATATTTTTGACTTGTCAATCGAGTAATCGCTCGAATAAAGCAACATCATAGATAAATCCAAAATAATTTTATTTTGCTTAGAATGCGAACAATCGCACAACTGCAGCAAGACAGCATTTTCGAGATCGTTTTAAAACAATCGTTAGACGACCGTTTTTTAAATTTTCCTTCATTTACTACAGATGTCGCTTATGGCAGAACTACTCAAGCACTTGTATTGGATTAACCCATGACGCATCACTAGCTAAAATTTTTAACAATATATATGTACGTACATATGTATATCAAATCAAAATTGTTTACCTCCATTCCATTTCGAACGCCATTTAGCTCCATCTTATTTTACAATCTGGCCACACTGGTTCTGGTAATCAACAAGATAACTTGACCTTTTTACTTACTATTAATAAAACATTACTTTAGGTAGATAAGTACCCATTAATTTTTAGGCAAATCATTAAATAAATGCCCGTTATTACAAAAATTTTAACATCGCAAGTGTCAAGCAAATGAAGGTCTTCAAAAAACAAACGCTTTTTTTCCAATATTTGTTTAGATGTTTTATCTACAATAATACTCGCACACATGAAAGCATTCACACATACATATTTAGGTATTTATGTAGATTTTTATTGCTCTTCACCAATCAAAGTAGTCAAATTTTACTATTATAATTCGTATTTAAGTGTTTAGTATGTACATATACATACACACCTATAGGTAGATGTATATACATATGTATGTAAGTAGGTAGGCATATATTTATGTATATATAGTATTTATGTACTTCTTCTGCCAGCATATTGTATGTACATAAATTTGTTTGCCTTCATGCCCAAAACAAACTCAAAAAAAATTCTTTTAAATAAAACGTATTAAAAATAAAAAGTATGCCCATGAGTAGATAATTTACGATAAATACTGCGTTTTTAACAACACATTGGATTGATGGATCGGGGTGAATAACATTAAAAAAAAATAACACTCAAATTTATCGAAGATAACCCTAGAAATTGTCAAGCCGATAAGATCATTAGAAATAAATGAACAAATCATTCAAAACAGTCATTCATACAGAGTGACACATAAATTTGTTAACAGTAAATAAAGAATATGCGTCTAGTTAAAGATAGAAATTATTTAAAAGCATGTGCTGGTCTAAAAAATGTGCTCCGATTTATAGGGCACATCTACATTCATTATAATTTGTAACGCCCTAATTCATAAAAATTATTACAGGCTTATAAGATTGTTATTTGACATATTTGTATGGAAAATCTGTCAACTAAGAGCTTTATAAACTTGTTCTAATTTTTGTGAATTAGACGGTTACCAAACCTTCTTACTAATAAGGGCTTCCTTCAGCCAGTATTTCCTTTCTGCCCTCTGGTTTTTTTCTTCTTCTTTTATTTTCTTTATTTCTGATAGTACTTTTAATGAAGCAGCTATTTTTAATTTTCTTCTTGACGGCATCTTGAAAACGAATTGTTATGAAATTGCGTGCAGCCTACGTCACAGCTATCAATTTTATTGAATTTTGACAAGCAGTATGTGAAAAAAACTTGTTAGCAAAACTTGATCGTGTAAGTGCAGTGTTAGTAATTAAATTGTTATTGGCTTCAGTTTCCATCGGCTATTTCTGGCAGGGAAGAAAAAGGGTAAAATTTTGACATGAAACATGACAGCTGTACCTCTAAAATATCACTCTCATCAAAAAGCGGCAATGGCTGGATGGTTCGATCCCGTTTGGTTCCTTTTATTTTTCTTTATAAAACATAAATGTGGTAAAAAAAAATTGTGCCATGTTTTTTTGTCTATATCTCAGTAATTATAAACCCACTATCGATTAGTCAATGGCGCAATATCGATTGTGCCATGTACATGTATGTACATATTTACATCTAAATATGCTCGTGGCGTTTTTCTTTTACGATCAACATCGCATGTGGTGAGTGGCGAGTCTTGACGTCAATTTAGTTATGAAATTTATGTATGCATGTATGTATTTATTTAGTGTAGTTCATGTATAAAAACAAATACAAACATTTAATATACTGACAAATAAAAATATGTACACTTGTGTGTCTATATGTCTTTTAAATTTTTCTACGCAGGGAAGAAAAACAAAATTTAAAAGCTTTTATACGAGTGGTGGGGTTGTAACGGGTAGTTTTTTGCAACACTTCATAAAACGGAATGTTTCAAATGTTTATCCTCTATGCATGTGCACATGTGTGTGTATGTAAATAAAATCAGGGGCCGGATTCTGGCACTCGTGATCGAATATACTCGATAATAAAAACAATGTAGGGCAAAAACAAAATGAGCAACAAACACACAGCATTCTATAACGAAAACGTTCAATCACGAGTGCCAGAATTTGGCCCCAGGTGTGTCACAGAAATCAAATTCTTATCAAAGTGAAAACTGAGACGATGTTTTACTCATTCTCTAAACAACAAAACGAAAACGCAAAAATTTCTTATTCATAATGAATTTTTGCCAAAAAAAAAAAAAAAAAAAAATTCGTGACCACTACCTTTTTGTTGACCTCTGCTCTGAATAAATGCATTCATATAAACAAACTAGAAATGCTTATGCAAGCACATGGAACCTTAAAACCTAAAATTTCACAAGAGCACCACCATTTAAGGTTATGTTTGCTCAACGAGCAAATACAGCAAACATTTTTTTGATTTTACTTTTGATGTGTATTTACTCGTTGAGCAAACAGAACCCCAAACATACCCTGCAAGAAATGGCTGATGGAAACTAATACAGTAACAACTTATTTACTAACACATGCAAAGCAATTTTATAGCTTTCAACGTTGCCATTACAATGATTTTTTTAGTATTTTGATTTTCCTGTATTAGTTTGGTAATTCCATTTGGAACTACGTTTATGCATTAATGTTTTTATAGGTTCATTTGGTTCTTTTTTCTTTGAAAAAAAATAGTGCTGTGCATGTTTTTTCCACATGATTCAGTTTTTTTTTATCGTTAAAACTGCTACTGACCACTGTTTTTCTCTTAATTTTATCTAAATATATCTAAAATAATTTATTCTGTTCTCCTTGTATAGTTTTTTTTTTACTTTTCGAAAAAGCTCTTGTTTTTATTTAACAATCAAGAAATTAATCGCATTATACATATGTAATTTTGTGGGCATTTTGAAAAAATGATTTCGAATGATCGTTTTGCTGAGGTGGTAACGCTGGTTTAAAAAATAAATCACACGTACACGAATGTTTACATCAGTTTTTTTTTATTTTGCCCTTAAGAAAATGGTAGAAACCCTGATGTATGAACCCATCAGCAGTGTCGGTCATATGATGGATCATATGACCGACACTGTTTTTACAGGTTATGCTTTTGTAAAATACAATTTTTGCTAATTGGAACTAACACTTTATTGGAATTTAGTTCGATTTTACTTGCTGAGAATTGAAATAGATTTTCCCCCTAATTCATAAAAATTTTTTCAGGCTTATAAGGCTCTTATTTGAAATATTTGTATGGAAAATTTGTCAAATAAGAGTTTAATAAACCTAAAATATTTATTATGAATAAGACCCTTTGTTTGTAATATAAAATTGTATTGATCGACATTTTTAAGGAAGATAAGAAAAGTAAATTTAACAATTTATTGGCTGGCAAACATACCATAGTCGATTCACATTCACCATGACGATCACCAGCACCCACGTGGCTGCGAACTCAGCTCATAATTATCTGCATACGATTTTAAGCAGCAGCGCTTAATCCTCCCGCTACTTAAGCTCTTTATTAAAAACTCAAGAGTTTGCAGAAAAGTTTTTCTAATTTAAAATCTAAGCAGATAGAAGTAAAGAGGTGTTTCCTTCAATAAATAAATCAATGCTGCAGATAAAACTAATATCTGTAACATAATAGCAACAAAATTATGTTGAATGTTGTATTGCAGGGATGGTTTTTGGGCTAAACAGGGCCAAAATAATTTTTCAAAAGTGCCTCAAATGACCCCAAAATGACACATTTTGTACTACCCGTACTGATCAAAGAAAGCTTCAGAAAGTATTTCAAATGGCAAACAATTCTGTTGTTTCTTAAGACACACAAGTCATCAGAAAAATAAGTGGTCATAACCAGTTTTGATATCACATTTTACTGAAACATTATTTATTTATTATTTTTTTTTTGGGTCTTACAAAATCAACAGGAAACAAGTAAGAGTGCTATATTCGGCTGGGCCGAATCTTAAATACCCTTCACAATGGTACATACATTCTGATTGATTTTTGGTGCGAAAAGTTGTTTTATTTGGCTTTTAAAGCCGATTTCTTGAAATATCGGGAGACGCTATATCTGGGGTATATATGGGCCGATTTTTTCTGAATTTCAATATCAGATCCACTACCGGGATTTAACACAGTCTGCAAAACTTTTATTTAAATAATTCCTAATATGCTCAAGTTCAACCACTGGGTGACACCAATTCTTTTTAATATCAATGAAATAAAGAAAAGCAAAATGTATTTCTTAATTATTTATCAGTTAACTTTATAGTAAAATTTATTTAACAAAAAATTGCATATAATTGCATTATTTTTGAATTATAATGCTAAACATTGCCATTAAGTGTGATTTTCTTTTCAATTTACTTACGTATGTGGGTACATGCATACGTATGTATGTATGTATGTATCTATAATAGAAAACTCTAAAATAAATTCTTTATTATTGAATATTTTCAGTGTGTTCCATAAAACAATGATTATATACATACATATATACATACATACATATTTACATTGCTTGCTTTTACAAAATTATTTTTTTCTTGTGCACGTTGTTGATGATCTATTGCGTATCATCATACACATGTGTGTGTATGTACATATGTAAGTACGTAGGGAAACCCAAAATGATTTTTTGTGTGAATGAATTTGAAGACGCAATTGTTTAAAAGAATTTCATTGCGTACCCTTTTTTCAACAATTCTTTATATCACTTTCATTTTCAAGCTCGTGTATACATATGTATGTACATACATACACATTTTTACACCAAAGCAAAAAAATTGTTTATGCTAACATACTTGCATGCATACATACATATGTATGTAGATACATACATACCTACATGCATACAAACGTATCTACATACATACATACATACATACATACATACATACATACATACATACATACATACATACATACATACATACATACATACATACATACATACATACATACATACATTCATACATACATACATGATCGCAAATATTATATACATATGTATATAATATTATATACATACATATGTATGTACCATTATGATTGATTTTTGGTACCAAAAGTTGGGTGCATATGGGCCGATGTCCAAAAATTTTCTAATTTTGCCCCTAAACAGCCTGTATGTACCATTCCGACAAATATTTAGTGCAAAAAACTGTTTCGTTTAGCTTCCAGGCCCGACTTCTTGAGATATCGGGAGGCGCTATATCTCGAACATATATGGGCCGATGACAAAAAGATTTCCAGTTTTGCTTTTGACTAACCTATATGTATCATTCTGATTGATTTTTGGTGCCAAAAGTTGTTTTATTTAGCTTATAGAGCCGATTTCTTGAAAAATCGGGAGACGCTATATCTCAGGTATATATAGACCGATTGCAGACATTTTCAAATTTTGCTTTTAAACACCTTATATGTACCATTCTGATCGATTTTTGGTACCAAAAGTTGTTTTATTTGGCTTTTAGAGCCGACTTCTTGAGAAAACTTGAGGCGCTATATCTCGAGTGTATATGGGCCGATGTCCAAAATTTTACACGTTTGCCTCTAAATAGTCTATATGTACCATTCTGATTGATTTTTAGTGCCAAAAATTGCTTTATTTGGCTTAAAGAGCGGATTTCTTGAAAAATCAGGAGTCGCTATATCTCAGATATATATGGACCGATTTCAAAAATTTTCCAATTTTGCTTTTAAACACCTTATATGTTCCATTCTAATCGATTTTTGATACCAAAAGTTGTTTTATTTGGCTTTTAGAGCCGACTTCTTGAGAAAACGGGAGGCGCTATATCTCGAGTGTATATGGGCCGATGTGGAAAAATTTTCCATTTTTGCCTCTAAATAGCCTATATATACCATCTTGATTGATCTCCGGTGCCAAAAGTTGTCTTATTTGGCTAATAAAGCCGATTTCTTTAAAAATCGGGAGACGCTATATCTCGGATATATATGGGCCGATTTCAAAAATTCCTTCATTTCTAGGATTTAATGAGCACTAAAAATGATATGGTTTAGTTTTTAAGAAAAAATTTTTTTCAAAAATCTGAATACAAAAATTACACAAAATATCCCTCAAAACCCGGTTTTTTGAATATATCTCGGCTATCCGCGGACCTATCTTACTGAATTTCAATAGCAGACCCACTACCGGGGTTTCACACGTTTTAGCGAAAGAATGAGGTTTCTATCTCAAACCGTTTTCTCAGAAACGGTATTTCAACGACTACAGACGGACAGACGGACAGACGGACCGACGGACAGACGGACAGACGGACAGACGGACATCGCTCAATCGTAATCGCTATTGATGCTGATCCAGAATATATATACTTTATGGGGTCTTAGATGGATATTTCAATGCGTTACAAACGGAATCACAAACTTATATATACCCTTACACATTTATGTGAAGGGTATAAAAATGTGAAAATAAACAAAGTGCTTCTGCTGCATTTCTACGATACTGCAACTGTTGTTCATCAGCATCAGTCACTCATATTAATGCTTGACTTTTTTTTCCAAGACTAAAATTTATGTAATTTCAAACAAGTTTTTTGTTTTCTTTATTTACATATTTTTTCAAAAATTTCCATAATTATTTCAATACCAGTTCTGTTTTGTTTTGTTTTCTTTTCTTTTATTTATGCTGTGATCAACAGAAATGCAATTAAAAAACAAAACCGTCCGTCTAAGAGCTAAAGAAACAAAACAAAAACGTTATGTATGGAAAACACGGTGTAAATTTTCACTTTCGTATCAAATGCTGTGACACACCTGAACATCTTGCTGAGTTGAGAGTTGTACCTTTAATGAGGTCAGCTGATGATGCTGCATTATTTATTTCTATTTCTACGCAGCCATTTAAATGCAACAATGACCCTGTTAGCTGCGCACGTGTGTATCTGCATGCGCATTCGAGGGCGCCCTAATTATGTGGACCTACTTCACTTCTCCCTAAAATTTTTCTTCGTTGCAAATAAGAATAAATTGAGCCAAGTACGAGACTGACTCGCACTGCAGGGGTTCCGTACTACCATGCAAGTTCTAGACAAAGGGTAACCCTGGTGCACCCTTTAGTTTTAAACTTGGTATTGTTTTTTAACTGTTGTTGTTGTAGAGGTCAGAGAACTGCCTTCACCCTCTGCAAAAAAAAGTAAGCATTCGCTTAGTTTTACGATGGGCGGAATATCAAATGATTTTTTTTTTTTTTGTTGCCGGCAGAGAATCTGTCAAAATATTCAACAGGCATGAAAACTCCGATTTATTCACCCGTTTTACCTTTTTAACTACAAATTTCTGTTTACATATTAGTTATAAAACATAAATTTAATTACTTTTTACATCACTTACCCACAAATTTTCAATAAATTTCCTTTGTATTGATATTTTTTTTCTTCCCAAACGTTCCCATAATATTCATGATAGCAAATTTCCCTACTTGGAAAATGAAAATTTTATGGGAATAAAAATTTCCCTTTTACTCACGATAGGGGTGAATATATGTATTCACATATGCCATTCCATACATTACACATACCCTAAGTGTGCGAGCCAGCCTCGTACTTGACTGAATTTATTTTTTAAATCATTGTACGTCTGTAAATTCTGACGTTTAAGAAGGCACAAAATTATCAGCTGCGCTGTCAATTTCACCTGTTCTGCATTCGCCTTGACAGAAATATCTCAAATGAAAATTGGTCTGAAAACAGATGAGAAAAGCCAAAGAAATTGACAGTTATTGGCATCTTTCAGATTTACACTTTCAGCCAAGGATTTCAGCCAAGATGAAAAGGAAATTTTATTTTTCTCAGGTTCGCATGAATTGTACGCTGGCTTTTAAGAGCGAATATAATAAATTCAATACAATTCATTTCAGTTTTTATTTAGTGCATATAAAATAAAATACGTTGTTGGCAAACACTTGGGCAAAGAAAATAAAAAAAAATAAAATAACAATTTAATTTGTCAAAAGCGGTCAAGATAAATCCTACACGAGCAGCAATTTATAAAAGAAATTAATTGAAAAATTAGGCAGCCGCGGCAAAAATTTAATGTATACAAATTTGTTTTTTTTTTTTTTTTAATTGAGAAGCAAATAAAATTTGGTTTATTCAAAGGGCTTGAAATATTCAGTTGGCGAAGTCGTATTTCGACAGCTGTCGAGGTCGTAGGCATTTTAAGTATTTTTTGGGACCACGAAAACTAATCGACAGTCAATAATTTTTTTAATAGATAAAATCTAAAAACAGTGTTGTGAAGCTATCAAAAAACTTGGCAGCACTGGTTAAACATGACAAATAAAAAGTGTTGTTCGGCGGAAATTTTACTTGTTTAAAAACGCGTCAAAACTTCCAAAATGGTGATTTCTTTAAAAATCGGGACGACATGTGGGCATTTGGTGTTGTGAAAGAACTGACAAATACATTGTGAAAAACATGTCGTGTGTGATGTACTTTAGAACATCGTACTTTTCTTTATAAAACTGTCTGCAAAATAAAATCATAACCCTGAAAATGTATGCGCGAGCACTTTTCCTTTAAGGTCTACATACACACACACACGAACATACATATGTATTTTGCCGATATGACCATTTTAAGAATTGCTTTGCTTTGCTGCTGTGTGTTGTCTGTCTGGCATCCTGGCTGGATGTATTTATTTTTACCCTGCCTTTTTTTGGACTTTTATTTATTTTTATTTTGAAATTAAAGTCTCTATTTACGGGTTTTATTTTTATTTGTTAATTTTTTATGTTTTGCATTTTTTCTTTCCTTTCGCTTATCGTCTGTTTGTTGTCTTAACGTTGTTGAAAACACACTCATTGGTTGGTCCGCTGCTGGCTGTTGGTTCATTGTACCGAAGTTCATTATTTAGAGACATTTTTTTTTTTTAGATCGTGTTCGTTTCGTAGTCGTTCAGTATATTTATTGTTGTGCACTGTTTCAAGGAATATTCGCGGAAACATGATGAGCAAGTTGCTTACGTTTTCTTTTTTTTTTTTCTCCTTGAAGCAAAATTGCGTTCTTCTTCTTCTCAAATGAGTTCAACGCAAAACATATGTACATGCATATGTGTGTGTCTGTGCATTAATTTGGAATCTGTAGTCTGCTGGTTCTGGCAGACGATGGACCAAGAAAACCAGGGTGCAATACAGCGATCTTTACGTCTGTCTGGCTGCTAGATTTAAATCCTTTCCATTGCTCCCTCTGCTCGCACTTAAAAAAAGAGTTTGTATCTGAATCTGCTACGATTTCAAAATATTTTAAAATGTTCACTTATGCATAAATATGCATGTATGTATGTACATATGTATGTATTGTGTATGTTTGTAGGTACTTTGTGTATTAATCTGATGCCGTTTTTTCTTACTCTTGTCGATCTCTCAGCCAGTCTGTATTTTTGTTTTGCTTTATTTTTTTATTTCATTTTTTTTCATGGTTTATATTTATTTTTTTCTGTGCCGTTTCGCATTTGTGTGGTTGGCTGACATACTTAAAAATGAAATTTACTTTTACTATTTTATTTTATTTTATTTTTAATTCAATTACAAAAAACAAAAAGAACAAAATTTATTTTGCAGTAGGCTCAAGCCATTTTAAAGTAGATACATATGTAAATACATACCTATTTGATTTTATTTCAATTTTATTTTTTATATTTTAGAAACATATTTTTAAGATATGCGGGTTTTACTTTGTGGCATATTTTTGCTCTGCTTGAAAGAAAAGGTTCTTCTTATCAAAACATTTGAAATTTTATTATTTTTTTTTTTTAGATTCTTGAAAAATTGTGGCTTAATTTTATTGAAACATGCTGTACACAACTAAATTTCTTATTAAAAGATAACAATTGAATAACTATGTACATATATATGTAGGTACATATGTAGGTGCCGATTATCTTTTCAAACCTGTGTAGGTGTAGGGGCTAACATACATATTTTAAATAAACTAAAATGCACGATGC
The DNA here is from genome assembly GCA_963662145.1 of Sturmia bella. NCBI lineage: Eukaryota > Metazoa > Arthropoda > Insecta > Diptera > Tachinidae > Sturmia > Sturmia bella. Next base: position 24,472,286 of record OY759172.1, read on the forward strand.
TAACACGACGTCTAGACGTGATGAATTTGTGTATGTATGTATGTACATATATCATGATGAAAGTCAGATTGTTGTCATAATGAAAATTCTTCCGGTGTAGACAAGGTACCTTAGAAGAACAGCTGACTACTTACTGCTTTTAGCTTGAAGAACTGTCAGCATACAAAACACCAACGCGAACAAATGGGTGACAGAATTTAAAGTAACGGGTTATCTATTTCGTCCCCTGCAAGAACAGTGTCGGTCATATGATCCAGCATATGACCGACACTGCTGATGGGTTCATACATCAGCGTTTCTATCATTTTCTTAAGGGCAAAATGAAAAAACTGATGTAAACATTCGTGTACGTGTGAGTTATTTTTTTAACCAGCGTTACCACCTCAGCAAAGCGATCATTCGAAATCTTTTTTCGAAATGCCCACAAAATTACATGCAATGCTATTTGTTTCTTTATTACTAATTAAAAAAAAGAGTTTTTTCGAAAAATTAAAAAAAAACAAGTAAGAGTGCTATATTCGGCTGGGCCGAATCTTAAATACCCTTCACAATGGTACATACATTCCGATTGATTTTTGGTGCGAAAAGTTGTTTTATTTGGCTTTTAAATGGGCCGATTTTTTCTGAATTTCAATATCAGATCCACTACCGGGATTTAACACAGGCTGCAAAACTTTTATTTAAATAATTCCTAATATGCTCAAGTTCAACCACTGGGTGACACCAATTCTTTTTAATATCAATGAAATAAAGAAAAGCAAAATGTATTTCTTAATTATTTATCAGTTAACTTTATAGTAAAATTTATTTAACAAAAAATTGCATATAATTGCATTATTTTTGAATTATAATGCTAAACATTGCCATTAAGTGTGATTTGCTTTTCAATTTACTTACGTACATATGTGGGTACATGCATACGTATGTATGTATCTATAATAGAAAACTCTAAAATAAATTCTTTATTATTGAATATTTTCAGTGTGTTCCATAAAACAATGATTATATACATACATATATACATACATACATATTTACATTGCTTGCTTTTACAAAATTATTTTTTTCTTGTGCACGTTGTTGATGATCTATTGCGTATCATCATACACATGTGTGTGTGTATGTACATATGTAAGTACGTAGGGAAACGCAAAATGATTTTTTGTGTGAATGAATTTGAAGACGCAATTGTTTAAAAGAATTTCATTGCGTACCCTTTTTTCAACAATTCTTTATATCACTTTCATTTTCAAGCTCGTGTATATATACATACACATTTTTACACCAAAGCAAAAAAATTGTTTATGCTAACATACTTGCATGCATACATACATATGTAGATACATACATACCTACATACATACAAACGTATCTACATACATACATACATACATACATACATACATACATACATACATACATACATACATACATACATACATACATACATACATACATACATACATACATACATACATACATACATACATACATACATACATACATACATACATTCATACATGATCGCAAATATTATATACATATGTATATAATATTATATACATATGTATGTACCATTATGATCGATTTTTGGTACCAAAAGTTGGGTGCATATGGGCCGATGTCCAAAAATTTTCTAATTTTGCCCCTAAACAGCCTGTATGTACCATTCCGACAAATATTTAGTGCAAAAAACTGTTTCGTTTAGCTTCCAGGCCCGACTTCTTGAGATATCGGGAGGCGCTATATCTCGAACATATATGGGCCGATGACAAAAAGATTTCCAGTTTTGCTTCTGACTAACCTATATGTATCATTCTGATTGATTTTTGGTGCCAAAAGTTGTTTTATTTAGCTTATAGAGCCGATTTCTTGAAAAATCGGGAGACGCTATATCTCAGGTATATATAGACCGATTGCAGACATTTTCAAATTTTGCTTTTAAACACCTTATATGTACCATTCTGATCGATTTTTGGTACCAAAAGTTGTTTTATTTGGCTTTTAGAGCCGACTTCTTGAGAAAACTTGAGGCGCTATATCTCGAGTGTATATGGGCCGATGTCCAAAATTTTCTACGTTTGCCTCTAAATGGTCTATATGTACCATTCTGATTGATTTTTAGTGCCAAAAATTGCTTTATTTGGCTTAAAGAGCGGATTTCTTGAAAAATCAGGAGTCGCTATATCTCAGATATATATGGACCGATTTCAAAAATTTTCCAATTTTGCTTTTATACACCTTATATGTTCCATTCTAATCGATTTTTGATACCAAAAGTTGTTTTATTTGGCTTTTAGAGCCGACTTCTTGAGAAAACGGGAGGCGCTATATCTCGAGTGTATATGGGCCGATGTGGAAAAATTTTCCACTTTTGCCTCTAAATAGCCTATATATACCATTTTGATTGATCTTCGGTGCCAAAAGTTGTCTTATTTGGCTTATAAAGCCGATTTCTTTAAAAATCGGGAGACGCTATATCTCGGATATATATGGGCCGATTTCAAAAATTCCTTCATTTTTAGGATTTAATGGGCACTAAAAATGATATGGTTTAGTTTTTAAGAAAAAATTTTTTTTCAATAATCTGAATACAAAAATTACACAAAATATCCCTCAAAACCCGGTTTTTTTAATATATCTCGGCTATCCGTGGACCTATCTTACTGAATTTCAATAGCAGACCCACTACCGGGGTTTCACACGTTTTAGCGAAAGAATGAGGTTTCTATCTCAAACCGTTTTCTCAGAAACGGTATTTCAACGACTACAGACGGACAGACGGACAGACGGACAGACGGACAGACGGACAGACGGACAGACGGACCGACGGACAGACGGACAGACGGACAGACGGACATCGCTCAATCGTAATCGCTATTGATGCTGATCCAGAATATATATACTTTATGGGGTCTTAGATGGATATTTCAATGCGTTACAAACGGAATCACAAACTTATATATACCCTTACACATTTATGTGAAGGGTATAAAAAACTATACAAGGAGAGCAGAATAAATTATTTTAGACATATTTAGATAAAATTGAGAGAAATACAGTAGTCAGTAGCAGTTTTAACAATAGAAACCTGAATCATATGGAAAAAACATCCACAGCACTATGTTTTTTCAAAGAAAACAAACCAAATTAGTCTATAAAAACATTAATGCATAAACGTAGTTCCAAATGAAACTACCAAATTAATATGGAAAAATCAAAATATTAAAAAAATAATTGTAATGGCAACGCTGAAAGCTATAAAATTGCTTTGCATGTGTTAGTAAATAAGCTGTTACTGTGTTAGTTTCCATCAGCCATTTCTTGCAGGGTCGTTTCAAAAGTATAGGACTGGAATTCGATATCTGTCAAATTAAGTTGTTAAACCAATTTTTTTCTTCTCAATTAAAAGTCTGACATTGACGAAAATGGATCGCTTAATTAGCACACAATGCACAAGAATTATCAAAACATACAACAAAAATGGTGATTCTGCCACAGCCACATCCCTGCAAGAAATGGCTGATGGAAACTAACACAGTAACAACTTATTTACTAAAGCTTTCGTATAGACGGTTGTCAGATCTTACAATATTGTAAGACCTAACAACGTCCTGGTAATCTACTAGAAATACAAAATTGTCAGCATTAAGAAATTTGTCAGTTCAGACAATTGCAAGAAAATTTCACAATTTCATTGGCAGACAATTGCCTGATAACAAATTTGGCTACCAACGAAAATTGTCAGCTTACACGGATGTACGATTTTCTACGTATCAAAAATTGTCAGCTAATTGTCATTATCAAAATACACACACATACACACATGCCATTTTTCTTTTCTGCAACTTTTGACCTCTCGTACTCACATTTTTACTATTCTCTTGTTTTTTCTCTCCCCTTCGTACACACCATTTTTCTTTAATATTCTTTGTCATTACTCTGACAATGACGCCATTGCAAGGTGTGGAGAATTTGCACATCTTACAATATGCCAATGCCTGACAATGTACTAGCAATAATGATGCCAAAGTGTTCAGACGATTCACAGTTAACTGACAATTAATTGCTAGTTAGGTGGCCTGCCAATGCTTTTGCTTACAATATTATCAGGAAGAAATTGTAAGTTCTCACGATTGGTTAAAAGTATTCTATACATTTTCTGACAATATTGTAAGATCTTACAATCGTCTATACGTAGCTTAACAAAATCCATGAATTGTTTGTTCTATTTATGTGGCTACCTGGTATAAAGATGCCTTGAGTATGATTTTATTCTTTGTAATAGTTCTAAACCTACTTCTGCTTATGAATGTTGTCTGTCCCTTTTCACAAAATCTTTGCGTTTGGTACCTCTACTAACACATACATATACCTATGTATAGTATGGTATGTACGTACATACATACATACTAAAAAACGTAGGGCTAATATAATTTGACCTCCACCGCATTAAACCAATCAAAGTTCCTCATTGTTATTACCCTGCCGGCAACTCAGTTAACTAGTAATGAATTATAAGCTAACTTTTTTGCAACTGGTGGTGGTTGACACTTAGATTATTTTTAATGGAGATGACTGACTATTTTAAAATTACGATGTCCTAGGAGGTAGTCAATTGTCCGACGTTGCATTACTTTTCAACTAACTTAAAGTTAGCTACTTAAAAGTCAGTAGCCACAGAAAAAAATGTACAAATCAAGGCTGATTTTACATTTTTGCTGGTAATATTATATTTTATTAAATTAAATGTTATCCTACTTTTTTTTTTTTTTGTTAGCCTCTGGTCGGAATCGAACCACTAAGCCTCAAGACTGGTGAGCAGCCAACTTAACCCACTCAGCCATCGCAACATTTAAACGAATGCGACAATAGGCAATTTAATTAAAGAGTTATTTACCGTGTATGTGTGTATGTTATTATTTGAATTTTGGTTTAACTCTGCACTACGTTTCAGCTAGCTTATAGCCAGTACACAAAAAGTGAATTACAAATCGATTGTATTGTAGCTAATTTGTAGCTAGTCCATAAAAGTTAACGTAAAGCTAATTATTTTAGTAGTCGACTACTCAATGTTCGACATGGGTGAACTATAAGTCGATTTTATTTGTAGTCGACTACCAATTTGCTGGCAGGGTAGCTACACGTGTAGGTACTTCAGTCAGCTGTTTTTTGTTTACATTTCGTCTTGATGATAAATAATCACATCTTTATTAAAAAAAAAAATTAATTGTAAATACATATATACATACATACAGCCAAACCTTCATAAATTTGTGTGTGTGTATGTTTACAAATACAAATACATTATCCATGAACAATTATTATTTTTTTTCTATTGATCAAATTGCTTGTATCCGCTAATGTTATGTGTTAGAAACAGCTCTTACATGATAAAATAGAAAAAACAAAAGAAAAAAAAAGTAAAATGAATATTACAAAACATCTAAACACATACATACATACATACATACATACATACACTCTCAGCTCCCGACTCGCATGCACATTTTTAGCTGAAAACACACAGAATCAGCGACACACGTTTCTCCCCCATATTGCGCAGTTTCCAGCTCCAAGGCAAATAAATAAAAAAGTAAAAGAAAAATAAAAATATAATAAAGAAACCGTACATATGTATGTACATATACAACTACATATATGTATGTATGTATGTGAATATATAAAATTTACCTCGCACAGTGGTTTGTTGCTAAAAGAAAACTACTTACACATCGACGACGTTGAAAAATGTAACATAATTACGGTATTCAAACGGTCTCATATTGTGTCATATTGTCAGAAAGTACTAACATTTTATGATAGTTTAAAAAAATTGTTGTTGTGCTGCAAACAAAAATAGTCATAAATTAATAGGACTTCATCGACTGTGTTTAGTGTTTAGTGATTCGTCATAAGTTAACAGCACCACAGCGTCACCTAAGAAATAAATACATTAAAATGTATATTTGTTCGTTAATATGAGTATATTTCATTTAATATTTACTTGAATCAGCTATCAAAACATTTAATAGATAATTTTCGCACAAACTGGCTATTATTTTAGTTTTTTTCACTTATTTTTGGCATTTTGACAAAAATATTTAAATTGCTTTCCTTTTCTTTAACAGCTGATTCATATTTGATATAGCACACTACTTTATGACAGCTTGCTCACAGCAGTCATATATTTCGTGCTATTAATTTAAGACTTCTGGCCTTAGGACGACCCTTTGAATACCGTAAATATGTTTAACGTAGGCAGACGAATGTTTTGCTGAAATTCCGCAGAAATGTATTGCAACTAATTTTCAGGATAATTTTTTTCACGCGTCTTGAACTCTCATATCTCTTAAACTCATGGCTCTTTTACCCCCCATTCACACACGCAAGTGCAAGTAACTCAATACATTGACATTTTCTTAATAATACCATCATACTTCTGCAACTACTTGTGAGCTCACTTGCAAGAGATTTTGATTGTCAGTAATTTGTTTATACTTTTATGTCGGTAAAATGATAAAAAGCAAAAGCAGGGTTGCCGTATAAAGATTATATTTTAATTTTAATATACATACTACGTTTATGCGTAGCCTATTCACAAATAAAAACTATTCGCAAATAAATAACTCACTGTTTATGCGTCAATGCGAATGCAGAAAATTTGTATTTTTTTAGTGAAGCCAGATGATAAAAATTGGTAACTAATTGGTAACACTGTTAAGCACAACATGAGAAAAAGGCGTGACTACTAAAATAATAATGGAGAAACAAAAAATTATGATGTTTCTTACAATTCAATTAATGCAGAAAAGCCACGAAATATTGCAAGAACGGCTCAACAAAAGGCATGCAACTTTTGCAATCGCTAGTGAAATAAGAAGGCGCAAACATCTGTTAATTCTTGGAACATATAAAAGTGACGACTTGATATCTGTTGCAGAAACAGTTTTCAAGAAACGTAGAAAAGACGAGCTCGCCCTAGAAGTGACCACTACTGGACATTGATTAGGCAGCCTTGCTCCAGCTGCAACGACCGCTTTCATATTTTATTTTTAACATTTTCAGCACTTTTATTAAAATTTTACAAACTTTTTTGCTTTCATGTAATTTTTAGTATATTATTTCCTTTCTGTCGTATGATTGATTGTACGTGTGCCACACATCGAAGAAAACTTTAAAATCGTTAAAAAAAAAACTGGCAACTTTTTGTGTTTTATTTGCGAACAGCTTTTTAATCAGTACTTGTTTTCGTGACTTAGCTATTCACAAATAAAAATTTTATTTACTGTTTATACGCCAAATTCTACTATTCACAATAATTTTATTCGCGAATAAGCAGTACGTATAAACGTAGTAATAGATAAATTGCCAGGATTGATTTTTGGTACACTATTATTTGATCTTACATACTGAAAAATAAGATAAAATATAAAATCGTTGAAATAAAATATGGCTCTAATTGATTTGCAATATATAAATTGACAAATTATTTGATGAAAAAAGCTATTCGTATAATTTGCTTGGCCATAACAGATCGTATGACAAATTGAAAAGTCGTGTAGGCGGACAGAAACAGAATAAACAATCTTACATTTGTATATGTGTGTGTTTTTAGATTTATACATAATTTTTGAGAGTCATCTTATTAGAGATGGGATTTTACTTAAATTTGTATAAATGGTTGTATGATAAATAATTTGGCATTTTCGTGGCACCCAACTAGTTGGCTGGTTCAACTTAAAGCCAACTTTAGTTTTGACTATAGTTAAATACAATTTAGCAACACTTTTTTAAAATTTTGGTTTTATTTCTAAAAAGAAACGACTTTAATGTTTGACCATAGTTAAGGCCTAAAGTATAACGTGGTGAAAGGCGGCCAAAACGAGATAGCAAATCGGCATAAACTTTCTACTCCTCTTAATAAAAACACTAAGAAAATCATTGTTATGTCAAAGCTGAAAGTTCTAAAATTGCCTTGTTCCAAGTATTATTTTCCCTCAGTCATTTCTTGTAGGGACAATTATTTTCATGCGGCAAGAAAGAGTATACAATGCATAGTATACCTGTACCTTTGTAACGATCAACGATCTATCAGTTGATTGGGTGATTTTCAAAAATTACTTTTTCATCTCTATGTACTCTCTGTTGTTGTTGATAACTCGGCGTTTATACCAGCTGTCAACTTGAGCTTGATATGGAACATGACGCCGGCAGATCAACGGTATTAATTCGCTCATATTTTTGGACATGGGGAACACGTGTGTGGAAAGTAGTTTGCTTCATTTCAATATTTTAAGTTTTTTAAGTCCACATAGTTTTTGCATTTTTAAATCTGTAAAATTATTATTTTTATGCTTCAATCATTTTTTTTTTTAATCTCTTCTGTGGTATTTTTCATGAGAGCTAAACTGTCAAACAGAAAACGACATTTCATGCCTAAATTCATGGCGAATACTCACGTTGCATGCATTGGCATGAGCCAATAAATTGTGCTAGCACACGATTGGCATACAAAATATAACAAAAATTGTTGTGATCCCACCTTTATTAAATAAAGCCTTATGCAACGTTTATGAATTAGACCGTATAAATCTGAATTATTAAATTTTTCTTAGAAAACAGAATTGTTTTTACGTCGAAAAATAATACTTGCCTTCCTGGAAACTAGAAATTTTGTTCCAGTCAGATTGACATAATCGAATCGTATGCTAATTTTAATTATAATATGTATACATATGTATCTATGCTATAATCGTATCAAGTTCCAAAAGTCTGCTACTCGTACTTTTTATATATTTTTGCCCTCTAGTTTAATGGGGCGACCGAAGCACTGTGCGTTTAAAATGAACAAAAATAGTTTCATAGAAAAGTGTACACGTGTCTGTAATACAGACTCACGCTGTAGTAAATGTATTTTTGTAGTGTGTGTGTGTGTGTGTGTGGAAAATGTTTGTGTAAATATTCCAAATAAATGGTGTATGTGTGTATGTATGTATTGCCAAGATATTAAAAGCAACCCGTATTTGGTACGCCAACAACAGTCAGCGGGTTTATTATTTATTTTTAAGTCGCAAAATCAGCTGTTCCACCACCATCGCTCACCACTACTATCAAAAATAACAGACTTATTGTTATAATAACAAAAACAATACGTAATCTAGCAACCAACCCTAATCAGAGGACAGACAGACAGACGGACTGGCAAACAAACAGATTGTCAAGTCTGTGAGTATAAATAGATTTTATATGCATACCTACATACATACATATATATGTATATATTTTATCAAACCATTTGTTACAGTAATTATACTCTTTACAAATTTACAAGTTTATTGTTGCTTAAAAGGTAGAACTGTGAACAAAGAAAAATATGTAGCCATGTTGTAGGTATGTGCTGAAATACGGAGGTTGAATTACAATAAAGGCGATAAAGCTGTAAAGCGATAAGGAAAATGTATCTTATAATCTTTGCAAGAAATGAAAGAAAGGAAAAGATATGTATGTATGTATTCGTCAAGAGTTTATTTACTTAAACTCAATACAAAGCAAGACAACGTGGCCAACTTCTGCATATTTGCTTTGTTAGATTACAATTCATGTCTTGCATTTGTTTTAATCTACCCTGCAGCTATTCGTGGTATGGTGGACTATAACTAAGGCAAACATTAACATTATCCTAATCATACAGCGCTCAGAGATCAACTACTACTGGGCATAACAGGCGCACTAAAAACTCGTGCTTCAGAAGAACTGACTGCCCATTGACATTCATATTGGGGCCATCTCTGCCTGCAGGGCAGCAAAATTTAATGCAGCTGGATATTGAAGATCAAGAACTTATGGTCATACGAGGATTTGGACGTGCTATTATCGTTCTTAAAGCAACCAACCATCAGTGTATATTTGTCATATATGGAGAGGTTGAAAGAAATCTCAAATTACAATGGTAATGAGTCTGCTGTTTTCTGCTTGGGGTTATAGTTATAATAATATTAGTTTTTAGTAATTCGTTAGTGTTTAGCAGCTCTTCAAGATTCAAGCTACCTGTTTTAGTGTTTTTTGTCTGGGAAAGTTAATTTTTTTTTATACCCTTTACCAATAGAGTATATATAGATTTGTGATAAAACATCATTGTGAAACTACCAGACATCTAACCCCCGATTTTTGACTTGGGATTTAAATACAAAATCCGCTGCTGTCAGCGGAGACATCGCCCATCATACACAATTGCTTGTCGATGTACACCAATACATATAAACAGCTCACACGCTTTCGTGACGATTCCCTGCCAGCAAATTGGTAGTCGACTACTAAAATAATTAACGGTAAATAACTCTTGAATTAAATTGCCTATTGTTGCATTCGTTTTAAATGTTGCGATGGCTGAATGGGTTAAGTTGGCTGCTCACCAGTCTTGAGGCTTAAGGCCATATTCATAATAATTATTGTAAGTTTATTAAGCTCTTATTTGACGTATTTCTATGGAATATTTGTCAAATAAACGTGTAATAATCCTTCAATAGTTTTTATGAATATGGGTGTTAGTGGTTCGAATCCCACCAGAGGCTAAAAAAAAAAAAATAGTATGAAATTTAATTTAATAAAATATGTATAATATTACCACCGAAAAATGTAAAATCAGCCTTGATTTGTACATTCTTTTCTGTGGGTACTGACTTTTAAGTAGCTAACTTTAAGTTAGTTGAAAAGTAATGCAACGTCGGACAATTGACTACCTCCTAGGACATCGTAATGTTAAAATAGTCAGTCATCTCCATTAAAAATAATCTAAATGTCAACCACCACTAGTTGTAAAAAAGTTAGCTTATAATTCATTACTAGTTAACTGAGTTGCCGGCAGGGTTTCTACTAATTTCCACTACCAGCAAGCCGCGTTAAGGAACTTCGTTCCAATAAAAGTTGGTAATATCGAAATTTTTTATAGGAAAAAACAAAAAACATGTTTTTAAAATACCTATTTTTGCCTCCGCCGACTATTTTTCACCTTCGATGTGGCTAAAACAGGGAAGGTTGAAAAAAAAATTTCCTAAGGAATTTATCAACATAATAAGAGGAATGGGAAAAGAGAAAAAAACTCTCACGGAATTATCATTCATGATTGGGCTGATTAACTTTTTCTCTCCGACAAAAATAGTCAATGTCGACGCTCGACGTCAGCGCCTGCATTGTGTTTTGATATTGCTCCAAATACTATTGGATATTTTCATTGGAAACTACGTAATTAACTTGCAAATTATGTAAAATATTTGCAGTCTAATATTTTTATACGACTTGAATTGATTAACACGAGTACGCAAGCTTTAAATAAAATAGAAGTACATAAGTATATTTTACTTAAGTATTTCTGTGTTATATTGAAATGTGTGTGTGTGTATGTGTGTGTGTGTGTGTGTCTGTTTTTCTTTGCCTTGAAAACAAAACTCGTTAATTGAAAATATGTATGTACGTTAAAACATAATTTGTGAATTTCTATAGTTCTGTATTTAGTATTTGACGCAAAATGTATTTATTACGTATTATGTACACGTGTACATACATATGTATGTATGTACGTACGCCGTATTTCAATGGTTCAACATTTTGATAAGAAAATGAGCTCTAAATGTCCAATAATATTTCCTTGCCCACCACCGTTTTCGAGAAAATGACCAAAGTCCTTTTTGAAATGTTACGGGTCGTTTTTTCTTTTCAATGCTTATACAAGGTGGCGCAAAAGTAATCTTCCTATCAGAAAATGCTATAAATTTTGCGATTGGCCCCTAATGTCAGTTCTGTTTTGACATTTGTATAGTAAACACCTGCGAAATACACGTTAATAAACAATATTACACTACACTGTTCCAAAACGCGGAATATTGGTGACTATTTATGTGACCGAATAATCGGTCGGTGACTTTGGCACAACGTGAAAATGCTATAAAAAGGGCTCAAATGACAATCAACTGTGGCGGCGGCGGCGGCCATTTATATGACATCATATTCTCGACTTGATGTAAAAAAAAAAAATTAAAAGACCAAATAAAAATAATCCATAAGAAGAATCAAAGTTTTTCATTTGTTTTTTTAATTACAGCCAAAAAAAAACATCGGAAGGTTATTTTTGAGCCAACCTGCATTTTCCACAAAAAACGCACTGTTACGGGTTTTGCTCTAAAATGATGTCCAATAACTACATATTTTTGCCCATTTTCTACCGTTTTCGAGAAAAGCACCCACGGTTTTTTTATTTTCTTTATTAAAGTCTCCATTTAACACTCCTCTGTTTTCTTGAAATTATACTTGCACATACATAACTAGTAGTTAGTGTTCGTTAACTATAAAATTTTCTAATTTTCTGTTGTTTAAATGGATTTTTTTTAAATATTGGTTTCTGGCTTTAACGGGGCCCTGTACGCACATTAACAGAGGCCCCATTAACTTTGAAGGATCTGGTATGATGTGTCTCCCAAGTTAACGGGTCGGTATTTGTGAGAAGGCGGTGCACTGGCATAAATAGTGTTCCCTCCAGTGTCACGCTTTCCTCCCCACATGCTCTACATTCATCTCCTTCCGCTATTCCTATGCGCTTAAGATGTGCCAATAGTTGTGACTGACCTGTAACAACTCCCATTATTCTACATACTTCGGGCTTGCTAACTCTTAGCAGTCCCCCTCGTTTTTTCCTCGTCTGGATCTCCGTATAGAATTCTTGCACTGATTCCCACGGTTTCGTTATTCCAGAGAGTTAAATGGGCTCTATGTGCCCACTTTTTTAGCTCAGATTTAAGTGCATCGCGCAGTTTTCCCGCATACCAAGATTATGTTGATAGAGTTTGCTCTCTCATTTCCAGTTATTCCCGCATGTCCTTCATCTTTTTACAATCCCATACTGTTTGTGATTGAGTCCGCTCAGCTAAGATCGCTCTAATCGCCATTTGAATATCCCTGAATATATTCACGGGTCTTCCCCTTTCACTGAGCTTCCTACTACACTCCGTAATCGCCCAAACTTCCGCCTACAAAACTGTGCAATAGTCCGGCAGCTGGCGCATTTCGACGGTGCTGCCATATTATGTGACTGAATAAATATAGTTTGATTTTGTGCATTTATGACAGATCTAAATTCACATTCGAATGTAGACATGTAAAGGCCGTGATTCACTATCCTACTGAATCGTACGATCTGTTAAAAATGACATGTGTGTCCAAAAAGCGTGATAGTCTGGACTAAAAGTGTATGTGTGTGAAAGACTTTTTGACAACTCTGTCCGATTTGCTAATCTTTTGAAAATGTTCAAAAATGTATCTTATTCTATGCGATCAGGGTTGCCTTTTTGAAGTTGTTTACAAAAGTATAATAGTGTGGCCATTTTGATGCGACTTTTTAAAGTAGGACAGAATTCTATCAGATTTAGCTAGCAATTTTCAGTGAATGAATCGTACGATTGAGTAGGATAGTGAATCACGGCTTTAATGCACGAGTAAATGCGCAAAATGGCCACTCATATCTGTCTAGGCTAGAAGTCTACTTAGTTTATAAATAAACCAAATATAAGGGAAAAAAACCAGGGACCGGATTCTGGCATTCGTGATCGAATATACTCGATAATAAAAACAATGTAGAGCAAAAACAAAATGAGCAACAAACACACAGCATTCTATAACGAAATCGTTCAATCACGAGTGCCAGAATTTGGCCTCAGAGTACCAAGCAGAATCGAATTGTTTTCGTTCTCAGGCAAAGAAAAAAAAAAAAAAATAGCAAATCTGAATATTTTTTCCCTTCCCGCAGAGAAAAAATATCAAATAGAACTATTTTCCGAATTTTATTTTCAAATTCGGGAATATAAATTTTAAAACGAATGAAAAGAAAAACAAGAAATTGAATAATAAAGACTGATTTTTTGATCGAAAACAGGAAAAGAAAAAAAAAATTGAAATCAGCTGTTGTCTTGCAATATCAATATACTTTATAGGTATGTATTAGTAGACTTTTGTACATATATACATGCATAAGCAGATATGTACGTACATACATACCACGAGTATATTATGTATATAAATAAATAAAAAATGTTTTAGAAATTACAGAAAGAAATGGAAGAACAATGGCAGAACTGTTGGGATTTTGAACTTGCTGTTTGTTGCTCTTTGGCAGGTTTGTTGTTGTTTGCATAAGACATTGACTTTTACGATTAAAATACCTACTAAAACAATACCAACAACAACAGCAACAGCAACGACAACAAGAATAATAAGATTGGCATAAATAACAACAACGACTTACTGCAAAAGAAAACTGAAGGGTGGTGGTGACACCTTTTACGTTTAACTTTTTAAAAGTTTGTTTACTGCTGTTGCAACCGTAAGAAAATAAAAGAAATGGACAGTTTTTCCTTTGTTGTTGTAAGCTTTTGTTTACTTTTTTTTTGTTGTTGATTTTATTTTAGTATTTTACTAGTATACTTTAACAGATATGAACATGCAATATATTAGAGTGGGACCAAAGCAGCTTGATACCAGGTAATCGCATAAAACTACAACAAACACTTCATGTATTTTTTGTTGGTAGAAAAACTGTATTACTGTCATCTGTTTATTCGCTTATGTATGTGTGTTTGTGTTGTGTATTTTGACAGTTATACAAGCTAAAAGCAGTAGTCAGTCAGCTGGGCTTGTAAGGCTACCTGGTGGTATCAAGCTGCCTTGAGTGGGACGATTTGTATGGAAAAAAAGTTGTCGATAGGTATTTTGCTATCGATTTTTCGATAACTTTTGACACAACATATCAAACGAATCGTCTTGGAGGCGTGCTTTTTTCAACTTTTTGTGTGGGAATGCCCCTAAAGGGCAGTTCAGACTATTCTACTATGTATCAACTATTATACTATGCATTGAATGCAATGCGTTATTCAAACGGAAAGCAATACGATAAAATTTTCGTCGTTTTTGAAATTTTTCGAAACTATAATTCTTTTCAATGGATTAGGGTTGTGTTTGAAGCCCATTTTGGAGAACAGAGCAAATATAGTAATGTAATAGTAGAATTTAGTATGTGCAAAGAGTTCAGCTGTATTAAGATAAATGCAAAACTTTCAACATTTTTGTTGAAGTTATCGATAAAAAATCAGGTTATGTGAAAAAAAAAATGTGAAAAATTTTTCAACTTAAAATTGACATTTCAAACTTGAATGTTGCTGTGTCAGCGGTTTTGGGGACAATTTTAGCGATTAAACGCTTCTTTTTTTTTGAAAATTTTTATTTCCTAGCGCTTTCTTGAAAATAAAAAGAAGACAACACTTGAAAAAAAAGATGTCAGTTCTGTTTACGTTTTGTATATTTGGTTCTTTCTAGCAATTGCTGTTTCTTTCTATCAATCCTACAACAATTAATGAAAGAAAAATGAAGTATTATACGGGCTTTATAATAGCACACACAAAGGAGCTTCTTTGAGTCGATAGCTTTGCCGCCGGTAGCGAGCCGTTGCAAAAGTTAGTTCGATTACGAGCGTGAGCAGCGAAAATAGAGGCTAAATTGGAAGACCCGTATCGCGGCGTTTGTTTATGTAAATTTGACTTTTTTCTTTTTTAATCGACCTTCGAACTTTGCAGTCAAATGTGGATTTTCAGCACAGTGTTTCTATAGTTTTCTGGCTATAACTCGTCGACTAATTGATATATTTTAAATCTGTAGAAGCCAAATTATTGCTAGAGACCTGTGCAACAATTAAAATAAAAAAAATAAAGTTGATTTAGAAAATTTTGAAGGTGCTGATGAAGCAAAATGTTGGAAAAGTTATCAAAACGCTTGAAAAAAAAATTATATTCCACCGCATACACAAAATACCAAAATCTATTTAGTTGATTTAGAAAATTTTTATGGTGCTTATGCAGCAAAATGTTGGAAAATAATTTTTCATGGGTTTTGATAATTTTTCCAACATTTTGTTTCATAAGCATCACAAAAATTTTCTAAATCAACTAATATGTCTGCTAAATAGATTTTGGTATTTTGTGTATGCGATGGAAAATATTCTAATCACTTTGGGTTTCACACTGGTCGTACCTGCATTTTAAGCGTTTAGCAAAATGTTGGAAAAATTATTTTTTTCATGCGTTTTGATAATTTTTCCAACATTTTACTACATACGGAACGCTTAAAATGCAGGTACGACGACCAGTGTGAATCCCAAAGTAATTAGAAAGTTTTCCACCGCATACACAAAATACCAAAATCTATTTAGCAGACATGAATGAGAACCACCCTATTACACAGCAATACATTATTATGGCTGTTGGTAAATATGGTTTGTAGTAAAAGTTGTTGTTGTATTCTTGGTTCGAAGGCTGCTCATACACTTTTTTTGTACATACATACATACATAATAACCATAACTTACATACATACATACATATTTGTAGAGAAATGTAGTCAAACAAAACCAAGTTGCATTCAAAAGATTGATTTCAACACACAAAAACTTCGAAATATATAAACAACAAAAATAAACGAACACGATTATGAAATGAAATGTTGCAAGAGGTACGCACATACTCTTGACGAAGCAGGTAAATTTACCTACTTTTTCTTTATTATACATACATACGTACATACATATGTACATATGTGTGTAGGAATACTTAGGTATATGAAAATATGTTTAAACTCTTTGGCGAAATCCAGCACTAAAAGCAAAAATTATATTCGTAAAATCTGGCCATTCTCTTCACGTCTACACTAAACGCCACACAATGCTACTCAATCGTACGATGTGTTCATAAATTCCGCCAAGTACGAAACAGCCAGGGTTTCGTACAACCCTACAAGGGTTGCATAAATGTATTAGAACTATGAACGAAAATTCTTTCAGTGTATTAAATGCACATAAGTGAACTTAACTGAAATATGTATGTACATATATCGTGTCAGTCAATCATGACCAGTGTTGGGTCAACGCATTAGAGTGAATAGTTCAGATATACAAATGTTCTATGCACAACGTAATGCATCCATTAGAGAAAGAAACAAAATCACACGTACACAAAAGTTTCCGTCATTTTTTTTTAATTGGCCTTAAACAAATTATGGAAACTTTGTTCTACGCGATGATGGGCAAGGTGAATCCATTACAGGTGCCCGCATCCCAATTCGCTTCAACATTTTTCCACGATTTTATCAAGGCGAATCAACAACAGGTGATCGCAATTCAATTCGCTTCAACATTTTCTCTCGAGTTGTCATAAGTTTTGTTGTCGTTCACTATCTATCTGCTCTGACAACTCAGAAGATAAAATCGTGGAAAAATGTTGAAGCGAATTGGTAGGCGAGCACCTGTAATGGTTTCGCCTTGGATTTTATCTTCTGAGTTGCCAAAGCCGATGGCAAACGACAACAAAACATATGACAACTCGAGAGAAAATGTTGAAGCGAATTGAATTGCGACCACCTGTAGTTGATTCGCCTTGATGATGGGTATTTATTCATCAATGTTGGCCATGTGATCGGTCAAATGACCTTCACTGTTCGAGTAGGGTGATACAAATGAAGCGTGATAGTGTGGACTAACCCCCTAATTCATAAAAATTATTACAGGCTTATAAGACTGTTATTTGACATATGTATTTGTATGGAAAATCTGTCAACTAAGAGCTTTATAAACCTCTTATAATTTTTATGAATTAGACGGTAAGAATGTATGTGTGTGCGTGACAGATATCCAATTTGCTAATCTTTGGAAAAATGTCAAAACCCATATTTTTCTATGCGATCAGAGTGCCTTTTCAAAGCTGTTGACAAAACTATAATTGCGCGGCCGTTTTGATGTGACTTTTTACCGTAGAGCAGAATTCTATCAGATTTATCGAACAGTTTTCAATTAATGAATCGCACGATTGTGTAGTATGATAGTGAAGCAGAGTCATTAAGCAAATGTTTTTGGTCCTGTTATACACAATGCAAAAACTGAACTGACAGAACAACAACAACAACAAGAGCAGCAAACATCAGAACAAAGAGTTCTAGCGCTGGAAACAGATTTCTTTGTGTGTATGGATTGTGAATCAAGTTGAACTTCTTCTAGTTGCTGCACAAAGGCCACCAAATCTTGTTGGGCAGCAGACAAAACAGCAACAACAATACAGAGTTGTATGTACCTACTTCCATTTTTTTTTTTTTGTTAATTTATTTTTTGTTTTGCATCAGACAGACGCACACGTCTGATTGTGGTCCATTCACAAAGTCAATACTTTTCTTTCCTTTCCTTTTTTTTTTTTTTTTTTTGAATTCGAGCAACTGGTATCACTTGATTTCTTTCAACATTTTTATTATTAATTTTTTTTTGTTCATTTTTATTTTCAAATATGTATGGATGTACTGCATGAATGTACATATGTATGTATGCATGTGCATATGAACAAAGGAAATCGCATACACTTTTGAATGTTTGTATGTGCATGTGTACGTTTGGTCCTACAAACATTTATGTACTTTTATTTATTAAGTTCAGCTTGTGTTTTTGTTTTCGTCTCGCATTAAGAGCCATCAAAAACGAAAGATGTTTGATCAAATGAAAAGGAAGCCGTCTCAAAATTTTTGGGAAAAAAAAATGTAAATCGGTGATCGCAAGCGATAATCGCCTGACTCTGCAGTTACACGATCAAGTTTTGCTATCAAGTTTTTTTCACATACTGCTTGTCAAAATTCAATAAAATTGATAGCTGCGACGTAGGCTGCTCGCAATTTCATAACAATTCGTTTTCAAGATGCCGTCAAGAAGAAAATTAAAAATAGCTTCTTGCATATTCTGCTAAAAAAATTAAAGCAAAACCTCCTCTTCTGTATTCTACATTAAACCCAGAAACTAATTCAGATTCTAAATCAATATTTTTTTAAACTATTTAAATATAATCATAATATACAAATATCTCTTTTTAAAATTAATAAATTTAATGGAAATCAATGTAAAAATAAAAGTAAAAAATTTGTTGGTTGTGCACGTAAACATTTTTATTTCTATTTTTACGCTTGAATCTGTTTAATTTTTATCACTTTTAATTGCAACTTTAAAAAAAAAAACAAAAAAATATTTGCAGACAGAACGCAAAAAAGAAATTGTTGTCAGCTGTTTTCTTGATTGTGACTTGATGCTCTCTATGGAAAGCAAAAATTGTCATCGAGTTTGCATCAATTTTCAAAATTGTAAGTGTATTAGTAAAAAAAGTGTGAATGTATTAAAACTTGAAAGGCCAAGCTTGATCGTGTAACCCCCAAGTTATGGGTCATTTCTTTGAATTTTTTTCGTTTCTTAAGAATTAGGAAAATTAAAATAACTAAGAATGTATTAATATTGGTGATTCGCAAACCAAAGCAGAATGTTCACCAAAAATTTTTAGGGGGTAGATAGTGTAGAAAAACATTGAATTTTTAAGGGATTTTAAAATTGTTCTTAAGAAATACATTGACGTGGGGATACTGGTTCAGGCACACATTTTTAATTTAATTCAATGGATCCGATTACAAAATAACACTTTTTGGTTTTGTTTTGAATAAAAATATGTAGACTATGGTGCTCTAAATCCAAATCAGGGGCCGGATTCTGGCATTCGTGATCGAATATACTCGATAATAAAAACAATGTAGAGCAAAAACAAAATGAGCAACAAACACACAGCATTCTATAACGAAATCGTTCAATCACGAGTGCCAGAATTTGGCCCCTGCTTTCAGTTTTTGTCTATTACGTAAGGATTTTTTTATATGGGCGTGGCTAATTTTGCCCTCTAAATTAGAGACTTACGCACATCAAAAGATGCGCTATAAAAAATTGTATTTCAAATACTGCTACACAATTTGTTTCTATCTTTTTCCGTTTCAAAGTACTTAAAATTACCAGTTGCAAAATTCAAACTTCTGCCATTTTACCGTTCAACCAAACACAGAAATCCCCTAAAAATACCCCATAAATAAATTGTTTCCCCCCGAAAGAATTTAACACCCTAAAAGAAAAAACCCCTACATCTGGGGGGGGGGAAACCCCTAAACTGGCATCACTGGCCTCAACAGAGTATTACGCGAAAACAGCTGTGCTGCCAAAAACAGTGTTGCCACCAAGCCGTTTTGAAGTAATTTTTCTGAGTAGTACAGAATTCCGTCAGAATTGCTTGTGCTTTAAGGTTAAATTATTCCTGACTTTGCCATAAGGCCATACCATAACCATAGGCCATAACCATAATTTTTTTGTCTGGCAACAATTAGTGCCGCCATAGCCGTAAACAGCTGTTTATGTTTTATTTTTATAATTTCAATAGTGCAGTAGTAGTAACACAACAAATGTATGTATATATTTTGCAATCAGCTGTTTATGGTTATGGCAGAAAACCAAAATTCAATTGGTATCTATGGTTATGGCTATGGCATTATGTTAAAGCCCGTATGACACTTCATTTTTCTTTCATTAATTGGTATAGAATTGATAGAAAGAAACAGCAATTGCTAGAAAGAACCAAATATACAAAACGTAAACAAAACTGGCATCTTTTTTGTGAGTGTTGTATTCTTTTTATTTCAACAAAGCGCTAGGAAATAAAATTTTCCAAAAAAGAAGCGTTAAATCGCAAAAATTGTCCATAAACCGCTGACACAGCAACATTCAAGTTGGAAATGTCAATTTTAAGTTGAAAAATTTTACATATTTTTTGACATAATCTCATTTTTATCGATAACTTCAACAAAAATGTTGACAGTTTTGCATTTATATTAATATAGCTGAACGCGTTGCACATACTAAATTCTACTATTACATTATATTTGCACTGTTCTCCAAAGTTTGAACAATGCAAGAAAAATGTAGTGTCATACGGGCTTAAGTCATCTCTGTTCATTTACAGTGCTGCCCATAAAGTTGGTTCGACCAGCTGTTTTATATGGTTATGGTTAAGTTGGGACTAATTTAACCTTTACTCGCACGATCTACGTATGTACATACAATGTTTTTGCTAGAGTTTTATTTTCACATTTTTCTAAATAAAGTTCAAATCAACTGAACTCACAAAGACATTTAATCAACTTTCTAATTGTTCTTTACAAGCATTAGCACATGTTGTAGTTAGTACACACATGTAGAAAATATTTCCAGAATTTAGATTGAATCAACAATGAATGGCATGCTATTTAAACAAATATATACTCAACAACTTGCGTGTGTGTGTGTGTGTGTGTGTGCGTTTGTGTGTAATTAACATTGATATAAAAACAATTAGAATGTGGGTTTTACTACATACATATTTCTTTTGCGAATCGTGCTTAAAAAAAACACATGATTCTTTTAAAATAAAAACACTGAACTTTAAACTTTATGCCAGTAATGTAAATGACAGACAACCCACACGCATTTAAAATATGTATTTGTTGCGCTAAACTTCTTTCGAAGAAACATCAGCGAGCATAAAAAAGAAGCAAAGAGAGAAGGGTGTGACACAATCCCACCTCCCTCTTATTAAAAAAAAAAAAAAAATTTATTTCTTAGAGCTTAGTTTCCTTTCATTGTGTCTTGCAAGTTTATAGAATATTTAAAAAAGTTATAATTGTTATCTGTCTATTCATTTTAAGTTTTGAAAGGCAACACAAACAAAAAAATAATTTTTTTTTGTGCAGCACTGCTGCTCTGGCTGGGTTGGCTCGCAGGGTGTCTTAATACAAATTAACAAAAACTTATTAATATTTCATTTAAAATTCTTTACGCAACTGTGATCGTAACTTTTAACTGATTGATGCATCCCTCGATAATAATGTAGATCGTAATAAATGGCAAGAAGTTAGTATAGACTATTTAGTTGTATTCAATAAATTAGCGTATTTTTCCTGTGTAAACCACCCTTTTTCATACAAAGTGGTCGGCTTAGACGGTAAAGCAAATAGTAAAGTTCGTTAATTGTTTTCCTTAAAAATGGATGCAGAGGTTGGTAACAAGGGTGTTGTTTATTTCGCAATGGTCGCTGGGTAAGCCGACTACTGGCTGGCTTTCTTCCATTTTTCAAGATTTTTTAAGTCGACAAATTAAAAGTGTTAAGAAAAATGTACTCCTTTTAAAATACATACAAATTTATTGTAGTTCTTCTATAAAAAAAAATTAAGTCGGAATGATTTGTAATCGTTTTAAGATCGAACTTTGCTCGGAGTTTTGGACTTAGCATTTCTAGACAAATTTTTCATGTACAGTATTTTTCGGTTAATTGACCCTACGGTTAATTGATTTCCACGCTTAATTGAACCACATGATCGGGCAAAAAAAATATTGCATACGAACACCATGTGAATTTCCTCGGATAATTGAACCCGGTTAATTGATTTTCCCGCTTAATTCGTTCAAAATTCATGTCATCAAAAATAAATTTCCTCTTACTTTTACCCGGTTAATTGCATTGAAAAATAATCTGGCATTTTTGAACATACATATTTGACATCATTTGTAAAAAACACTGGGTGGCATCTCTACTATACACTTATGTATATGTACATGTTTTGCTGTTACTTGCATTTTTTTTTTTTCGTTTAAGGTAAAAAAAAAATATTTTGAAAAACTTAAAGTGCACATATGCGATTTCTTTTAATTCATTAGTACATAGTTCCAATTATGCGTGATTTCTGTAATTGAACAAACTGTTCAATTAAATAGGGTTCTTGTAATTGAACGAATTGTTCAATTAAACGGGTATCGGCTACTTGGTTCCCCGGTTAATTGAACAAAAAATTGTGCAAATTTTGATGTACAATTAACCGAAAAATACTGTATTTTATTTTGTATGGTCTATTCGATTTGTTTTTCTTAGAATTTTTTTTTTTTGTATTTGTATTAGTCTTGGAGATGCAGAATTACTGGTTTTGCCCTTTTTAACCCTTTTTGCCACCTAAATGTTTAAAAATGAAAAACATTGCATAGTGCATTCGAAATTTTTTTTTCTTAAGAGTCTAATTCTTGTTTTACTATTTTCCTGCTCCCATCCGTCCCTGCAATTCAAAAAAGTACCGAATTTCTGTTTTCATCCCTTTTATTCCCCTAAAATTCAGAATTTCAAAGCAGTACCAGACACCTGGCCGATTATTTTTAGTAGACCTTTTTTGAAGTTTTTGGTACAGGACTTCCGATTTTGCCCTTTTTTAAATGTCCAAATTTAAAAAAAATTAGAATGCGTATTTTAGATTTTTTTAAGTGAAATCCTATTCAGTTTTTATTTTTTTCTGTTCCTACCTGTTTTATAGATATAAAAAAAAATTACACAAAACTTACTTTTATTCGTCTTATCAAAAATTTCAAAGAAGTACCAGACACGTGTCCATTTATTTATATCATCCTTTAGATCACAGATGCCCAGTAGTGGCTGATATCAGCAAATTAAACTCACACGTATTATTACGCTCTTTTGTTTGATCGTCAATCAACCAATAGGAAATCACCATGTTGAGTGGGAGAGACAAACTACACTTGCAAAAATTCTGTGTCTTATTATTGCGATATATTAATGATGTCAGCCGAAAAGTATTTTATGTTACAAAATGCTTTTGATGACATGCAATGTCTTATTTGTCATAAGACATTTAAAAAAACTAAGAAATATAATTAAAAAAACATTTTGAAGGTGTTCACAAAGACATGAATAAAATGAATAGCAAATTGTTTTCTTCCAGTGTTATTTCGTCACTCTCACCAATACTATTACCATGGGCATCTTTGCTTTAGATGCTTTTTGAATTTGTGTCTTAGCTTGATAAAGTCTGGAGATGTTGAATTACCGATTTTACCCTCATTATTAGCGTGCTGCTTAACAACACAATCATACAAAAAATTAAACGTTGAGATTCATTCCCTTATTTTGTGTAGAACTGCCCTTTAAAGGGTTAATGAAGGTTTTGCCGACTAATAGGTACAAGTGATGTTTCAAATTTCTCGAATTAAATAATAATACATATGTATGTATGTACATATACATATGTACATAAACACAGTTAATTGAGCTTAAAAAAGTTACCCCCGATTTTTGACTTGCGATTTAAATACAAAATTAGTAAATTTTCCTTAAAATTTAAGTTGGATTTAAAATAGCTTTCTGTTTTACAGTCTAAAATTATTTTTGGTAATTAATTGTAATAAAAGTACGGCAGCACAATGTAAGTGTCAAAAAATTATCGATAACTCAATAAAAAAAAAACAGCTGTTTAAACAAATTTGGAAGCAAATGAAATTGTGAAAAGTTTAGAAAATAATAAATTGTTTTGTAAAAATTATTAAAATGAGTAGCAAAAGTGATAAAAGGACTCCCAAATTCACTGCCACAGAACTTGATTACCTTCTGGAAATAATAAAAAATCAAATTATGAAACAAAACAAAAAAAAAACATATGCAATTTTCTTAATTTGCAGAACAAAACCAAACTGTCAAAATCATATGCCAGTACGAAAAACTTAAATCGTTTTTAAATGGACATGGCAGGCCGTTTAAGTTTGATTTAAATAGCAAATGTTTGACTCAATTTTGTATTTAAATCAAATTTAAATTGAAGTGGCATTTAAAATCCAAGTCAAAAATTGGGGGTTAAGGTGTCAACTATTGATACACTTACCCCATCTGTTTGTAAAGTCATATAAGACAACGAAACAGTCTTATGGCAAATTATAATGAAACATTGCTTTTATCAAGAATATATGTATGTATGTATGTATGTATGTATGTATGTATGTATGTGAACAAATCAAATTTACTAAATTTGTAGGTATGTAATACAAAATTTATTTTGTGGCAGAGAAAAATTATTGAAATAACTGGTTTGACAATTTGGTCAACAAATCTGAACGTTTTCATTTTAAAAAGTTGACAACGCTGTTTTCCAAACCTTGAAACATTTTTGCTTTGAAATGAAAACAAAGAAAAAAAAACAATACATTTTCTTTCTCTTGTCATCTCAACACAAACAAAAAGTAATGTAATGTTGCCAGAGCGAAATGTGTGTGTTTGGGAGTTTGTG
Organism: Sturmia bella; assembly: GCA_963662145.1. Lineage (NCBI taxonomy): Eukaryota > Metazoa > Arthropoda > Insecta > Diptera > Tachinidae > Sturmia > Sturmia bella. The sequence continues at coordinate 24,497,309 of OY759172.1, forward strand.
TTTATCTCTTGTGCTCTCCTCCATTTTACATAAACCCTACCGTCAGCAGCAAAGGACTACATACTAGGTATGATGTTTTTATCACATTTCTTAAACATATCAGGCTATTTTTGAAGAATATTTTTAATATTTTTGCTTATATATATGTATGTGTATGAACAATTTTCATAGCCAAGTACCTACACATATGTATGTACATACTATGTATGTAAGTTTGCATGCATACAAGTGCAGGTAGTGTAACAACTATAATAGGTATACATACATACGTTATTTAAATTATTTTCAAGGTTACATTTTTTGTAATTGAACTGTGGTTTTTCAAATGTTAAATTTAAACATACATACCTACCTATTATTACACTAAAAAAAATGTGCATATTAATTAATAAAATTGATTTTAAATTAGGTACATACATATGTATATTTATACATATGTATGTACTTCCAAAGATTAAAATCACCTGGTGAATGCAGGTGAATGCAGTCGGCAATTTATATGCATATGTATATTTTTTTCGTTTAAAGTTGCTGCTATTTTGAGTATACATACATACAGTCAGCTGTTAAAATAAGCAAGATGTAGAATTTTCGCCCCGTATAATTATTATGGGAAGATGTAAACATCTTTGCAAATTGAGAAAAAATGTAAGATGTACGTCAGTGTAAAAAGACTATTAAATGGCCAGAGTTGTTCATTTGAGTGGCAATCAAATACATATGTATGTATGTATGTAAGTGTTGAAAAAATAAATCTGGTGCTTAAATGAAAATTAAAGCTAAATGGCATTTGATTATCAATCAACTCAAAAATTAGCCAGTAGACGACCAGAAACCCAAAAAATTTCTTGAACTATGTAGGTAGGTACCTACTTCAAAATATTTTGGTCATTTAATTACTTTACTTGGGCGATTATCCGAATGTGGAGCTTTGCTCAAACTCAATTACACAAATTAAAATAATTCAGATTTTGCAAATGGTCGGAAATAGGTATCAATTTTGGTAAAAATATAAAAATCTTAATCTAATAAACATGCCATGAAAATATGGTTAAATCTTCCTGCCGTAGGTATCGTTACCTGAGAAGGTATAGAAAGTTCTATCTTATAGTAAGTACTTACCTATCCACGTTGGTTTTATAACATTTTTCTACTGATCATGAGGCTATAGAAATGTACAAAAATCTTTGCCTTTGTGTTTTAAACATTTCATAACAAACTGCCAAAACAAACAAAAAAAATAAATAAATTTGAAACACGTACCTAATAAAATATTTTTTTAGTTAAAATGTCATCTGTACAGAGAAATAATATTAGTTTTTCGTTAGAAAATGTAACTTTTCTTAATTCTTTCTTTAGCAACACTGATTCACTCACACACCCATCCCCATATGCTACTTAATACAAACACATGCAAATACTAGTATAAATTGCAAAAACAATAACCAGATGTTTTTCAGGCAGCAACATTTGCTCGTTGAAAAAGAGAGTAAAACGAAACGAATGTATCTCATTAATCATATGTTCAGTAACATGTTGCTGCTGCTGAAAACGCAAACAAACTGCACAGAACAAAACACAAAACAAAACGAAAATCATCAAACATTGTTGATATGTCCATCAGATGCTTTTGTTGGGATTTTGTGATAAGAAAAGGAAGAGAAAAAAAACAACAACCTCGTGATAAGTGTTTTTCATAGTGTTGTCAGTGGAAGAGTGTAATGTACAGAGAGAACCAAAGAGAGGGAGAATAGAAGAAAAAATAAAAGTATTGACTTGTTATAAAAGTGTGTGTATGTAATTTTGTAAAGCATGTAAATAAACTACGTAGTTGATTATTTTTATGGAAGGGGCTTCATTGTTTGTGGGTACATACATACATACATACATATATATTGTGATTATTGTAAAGTGCTTGTTGTTTTTGTTATGAAACCTTCATATGTTTTTTATTATTATGATGTTGTTGTGGAAGTTCGGGTTTTATTGTCGATTTGCATGAAAAATTGTACCTACATAGGTGTATGCAGGTACCTACTACCTATTGAATTTTAAAAATTCATAGGTACTAAATCCATTTCCACATGCATGCCTATTCGCTTATTTCTATGAATGTGCACATTAAAACAGAGAATACAAATTTCTATGTGTACGTAGTATCTATATACATACCTACATACACACAAATGTACTTGTATCTTTAAAGGCATCATATTTATATACATATGTATGTACATACCTATAAGTACTTACATACCTATATAAATATGTATACAAACATGTCCATACATATAAGCATAGTATGTACCTACCTAAAAAAAAATTGAAAATATGATCCCGTAGCAGTATTGCCATTGAACCTTTTTCTTTTAAATCTAGGTGGATATGTACATACATACATAAGTACGTAAGAATAGACGTACATACATACATACATACATATGTATGTACATATGTAGGTATACTAAAATAATTCCTATGAAAATTTCTACGCCATTTCCTACTACACTTTAGTAACAATACCAGGCCTTATAAAAATGTGCAAAAATGTTTATGGCAAGAGTACCTATCCATCAGATATGTATGAACATACACATACGGCTAAGTGTTCCCAAAGTCATCACGTAGTCCAACAATGTGTACTTACCCTGCCGGCAACTCAGTTAACTAGTAATGAATTATAAGCTAACTTTTTTACAGCTGGTGGTGGTTGACACTTAGATTATTTTTATTGGAGATGACTGACTATTTTAACATTACGATGTCCTAGGAGGTACATAGTCAATTATCCGACTGTGCATTACTTTTCAACTAACTTAAAGTTAGCTACTTAAAAGTCAGTACCCACAGAAAAAATGTACAAATCAAGGCTGATTTTACATTTTTCGGTGGTAATATTATATTTTATTAAATTAAATTTCATCCTACTTTTTTTTTTTTTTGTTAGCCTCTGGTGGGAATGGAACCACTAAGCCTCAAGACTGGTGAGCAGCCATCGCAACATTTAAAACGAATGCGACAATAGGCAATTTAATTAAAGAGTTATTTACCGTGTATGTGTGTATGTTATTATAGTCAAAGCCCGGTTTAACGAATGATATAATGTTCAGACCTTTCGTTATACCGAGATATTCGTTATATCGAACAGTAATTTTTTATCTTAAAATTGTATAAAAGACGGTGGTCCGCAGTTTAAAAAAAATCAAAATTTAATTGTATTGATAACTTAGTGTAGAAATAAAACTTTAATTGATATATTAACGTTTATTTAAGAATTGTTTTTATTTCTAATATGTAAATTCATTAAAAATCATAAATGTACATACATAGGTGCATATACATATTTACTTGTGTTTGGATGCTATTAACATGTTGTAGGTTTATTATTACATTTCATACATATTATTAATTTCATATAATTAATTCGACATCTCGTTTTCACAATGAACCAAACAAAACTACTGAAATTTTAAGGAAAAAAGCAACGCATCACACGCGTTCTTGCAATACAAAGCAAAGAAGCCAAAAACACCCACAATCTTACGATTATGTAACGATTTTTTAATGTATTTTGCTTTTTTATTCGTTAAATCGAGATTCTTTTTTTTTTTGACATTCGCTATATAAGGCAGCCATTCGTTATATCGGATTTTCGTTAAACTGAGTATTCGCTATACCGGGCTTTGACTGTATTTGAATTTTGGTTTAACTCTGCACTACGTTTCAGCTAGCTTATAGCCAGTACACAAAAAGTGAATTACAAATCGATTGTATTGTAGCTAATTTGCAGCTAGTCCATAAAAGTTAACGTAAAGTTAATTATTTTAGTAGTCGACTACTCAATGTCCGACAGGGATGAACTATAAGTCGATTTTATTTGTAGTCGACTACCATTTTGCTGGCAGGGTAAGTACATATGTTTTAAAACACAAATTATTTTGACTCACGGGCAAACCTGAACTAGCGCGTCTAAATCACACTTTTCCATACCAAATATATATGTATGTATGTAGGTGGTAGACTCAACTATAGACCTTTACGCGAAATAGAATTGGAAATAATTATGTTCGTAACTTTCAAGTTATGTTGCACACACAATATGTTCTTGTCTGGACAGCATTAATATTTATTTGCAAATATATTGCTTGTAGGCTACAGCAGGACAAGTAAAGCTAAATTTAGCAGTAAAAATGCTAAAATGGTTACGCTACACAGAGTAAAAAACTTAACCCAAAAAATTCTAAAATGGCCACACTGCACAGAATAAAGAAATAATAGTGCTGCCCAAATCGAATTCATACAAGCTGAACTTGGTAGCACAGGTGATTATTTTTTCTTATTGTGTCAAATAGCTTTCAGATGTCAAATTTTTTTCTCTTTGATTGCAATTTTAAAGTGTTTAGCAAATATGCAGACCTTGACCACTGCAATCAGTTTACACTACCAAAAGAATGTGTTGGTTTGTGTGTGTGTGTATTGTGCGGCGAATTCTAATGCATTACCTACTCGATAATGAATCTACCTTGGTAGTGTAAGAGAAAAAGCAGGTACATACTTAGGTATAGGTAGGTATATGGAATAGAATGCTTCTTACGACCAAGGCGAATCCATTACAGGTGGCTGCATACTTTTAATTCCCTTCAACATTTTCTCACGATTTTTTACTCTTAAGCTGTCAAAACGAATAGAAAACGGCAAAAAACGTATATTCTATACAACTAAATAAAGAAAATCATGATAGTTATCAGCTAGAAAAATTAGAACAACCAGTATAAGCTCGGTTTTTTTTTTGGTTTTTAATCGCCTTTTGATCAAAAACAAACTCAAAATCAAAAGAAACTACTACAGAAGACGCGAATTTAATAAATACCTACAAAAGATTTTTGATGCCAACAGCTTCTGAGAAAAAGAACAAATCATTGACCTCAATTGTATTTACTTTCATCTGATAACCCCGCAGTGAAATAATATGCATATACCTATACACATGCATGAATTTCTACATGTATATATATTTAAAAATCGTCGCTTTTAAACAAACCTACCATATGCATTTGCAGATTTATTTGTATTGTTTTCTAACTGTTGTAAATTTCTTTTTATGGCACACGCTTGGTAAAACTAAAAAAACAAGTTTTAATATATTATTTATGTACTATTTCAGGTCTAAAATATAACTTATTAATGTTTTCTCATTTTCAGCCTAGAGACGGCTGACAATTTGTTGACGCCGTCGACAATTTGTTGATGCTAATCAACTCATTTAGGCTGCTGAAGAAGACAGAAAATATTAGTAAGGTAATAGATCTTATTAATGTTTTCTGTCTTTTTCATTTCAATTAGTTCGTATAGCTAATAAATAATTGAGTTAACTTTTTTGAATTTATTTATTTTAGGTTTCTAGTTTTGATGTAGATACATATGTATGTACATATGTATACGTATATAATAAAACAAATCCATTTATTTAATTTTTTTTCAATTTAGCATATAGCACCACAAATTTGTTTTTACTTTTCAATCAATCTTTTTCATTTGTGCTTCATTATTTCTTTTTTTTTTTCGTTCTTCTTGATAACCATTCACAATGCAAAAATATCAAGAGTACACGACAAGTACGCCAGAATTCCAAAATTTTTGATTTTTTGCATCAAACATCGTCGGTATCACACATACTACAAATATTCACTAATATTATAAACATGCTTGTTAAGAATTTTGAACGTGTCTGTCCCCCACACGACGTGTTTTTTACATGCGTTTCTTTCTTTATGTCTATCAAAATGTTTCAATTTACATAAATGCACGTCTCCACGCGCAATAATTATTTCCGAACATAAGCAATAACGTCGGCAGAATAACAGTGAAAATATGTTCATGTTTATGTTTAGAACATAATAAAAAAAATATTCACTGTGAGTGTTTGGTTGTACGAAATTCGAGGTTTTTCGAAGTTTTAATATTTTATTTTCACCATTTTTTATTATCTTTAGAAATTTATTCGTTCTAAACACTTTAATTTATTTAACTACAAGCATTTTTTTTTAGCACAAACTAGTTTTATTTCTCACAGAAAATAAGCATCACATAAACTATCAACAAAATTGGATAGTTTATGTTCAACATAATTACCTGAAAAAAAGCTTGTAAAACTATCTATTTTTTTAACAAACACAAAACTGCGAAGCTTTTGGCGGGTCTGCAGAAACACCTAAAGTCTTCGGCAGGAATCGAACCTGCAACCTCGGGGACTCTTGGTAGGATACTCTACCAACTCATCCATCGAGGCGCTGGCAATATACATATTTGAAAATAAATGTTTTTGCGGTCCACACCTGAACATAAGCTGTTGGCAATAGAAGTTGAATTCAGGGGTATATAAAATAATAAATTGTAGCCACAAAACTTTTCTACCACCAAAAATTTCTTAGAATAAAATGGCATCAACTATTTTGTTAGTGTTCGCAAGCGGAAAAATAAATTTGACAGTCCAACCTAAATTAGAGTGTCAAGCGTAATTTTGCTGTCTAAGCCCCCCATTTTGCATGGAAATGGAGGGTTTACACAACATAAATACGCTTGACGCTCTAATTTAGGTTGGTCTGTGACATGTTGCAGCTTTCTGAAGCAAGAAGCAGATAATAGTCGCCAGTGCTGCCAAGTTCACCTTTTATGAATTCGCTTTAGTGTTGGGCAACTCGTTTGCAATTGAATGTGTTGGTGAATTTGCTAGCATAAAAATAGGAAATCAGTTGAATCTCATTGATCTGTGTGGACCAAGGTACCTCGACACCGGGCCTTACAAGCCCAGCTGGCTACTGCTTTTAGCCTGAAGAAGTGTCAAAATACACAAAACAAACACACAAACGCTAACAATTAGGTGACAGAGTTTAAAGATTTCTATCAACAAAATACATGAAGTGTTTGTTGGTGTTGTGTTTATTGTAGTTATGCGGCTACCTGGTGTCGAGGTAACTTGGTGTGGACATTCAGCAACTTCAAAAGAGAATTGACAAAAGTTGATCAATGTGAGTGGGAGATTTGATCAGCTGACAGGCAGCTCTACGTCACAGCCGTACTAATTCTACTATTAAAAAGAAAATGTAGTCAAATTTGCTTTGTAGTGGTCTACCAATTTTATTATGCTGAATTTTTTTTTTTTTTTTTTTTGTTATCTTTTAAGGCATACATATGTATGTATGTACATCGATTGCCATCATTGTTTTATCAAATTTTGTGCTACACATCTACTATTTCTCCTCCACTCTGGCCACTTGCAATCTGCGATGAGCACATGGGCATGTGTTTGTAGCTAAAAGAAAAAGCAATATCATTTCTGTTGTTTCGTTTCTGATATACATATGTATCAGCAAAACTGTATAAACCTGATTTAAATCAATTTTTTCACCCACCTATGTACATATGTGTGTGTGTATGCATGTGCTGTGCTTTTTTGTTTTGCGTATATTTAATGCAAAACGTAACAACAAAATTCTAAAAAGAAAAAATTAAGAATTTTAAAATAAAATTCAACATTTCACTATGCAAACAAATCCTAAATATAGAACGAAAATTGTATCTACTTGAGTTTAAAGCGTTTCCAATTTATAATCCGTTGTTTTGCTTTGCTGGCCTTAAGAATTAATTTTTTAAAAGCACTGCATTGTCAGCACCAATATTGACGTAGTCACATTTTTGTTGTTGCCTTGGAAGCTGTTCGCTCAGCTGTTTAGAAAGTCATGGTACTGGCACACAATCAATGTATAGTATACAATTATGTATATACAATGAATGTATATAATATGTATGTATGTGAGTACATGCCTATATTGGATACAACGTAAACTTCTACGTCGCACACCTCTTACGGGTATGCCAGCATATAGATATTTGTACAAATGTATATGCTTTTAAGTGTGTGTGCGTGTGTGTGTATGGATGTGCATGGACTTAAACATTTATACTTACATACATATGTATCTATATAGACTGGTTGACTACTGCCTGGTTGGTTTTATTTTGTTGCTTTTGTATACATTTTGCTTTTGTGTGTTTGTTTTCTTTGTTGGCGTTGCTTATGCCAGTCAGCATTTGTATTCATTCAGTCGACGAGGCACAAGTTTCTCGACGTATTCATCAGTCGTTTTTAAACAACGTGAGTGTTAACATCAATTTAAGTGAAAACCCAGAAATAAATAAAAGTTAAATCATTTACAAAAAAAAAAATAAATAAAAATCATCTCCTACGAGTATTTGAACGGTACACGAACGCAGAGTTAAAGGAAAAATCTAAAGTTTTGAAGTAATTGTTGGTACCTACCTACCTACTCTAACAAAACGAGTGTTTGTTGTAGAGTGGATGGATGGCCTGTGTGGGTCTCTGTTTATCAGTCAGCCAGCTCAAGTAAAAGAAGAATTAGCAGAATATTGACAAAGTGTATGTGCGTGTGTGTGTGTGTGTGTATGTGTGTTTGTCAGTATCTGTCTTGTTTTTTTATTTTAATAAAAAAAAAAAAAATAAAACAAATAAAAATATAAAAACTGCAATTTACTTGTAGACTCGATTGTCGATTGTGTGCCAGTGTGAGCTTGATAAACCAGTGTATAATTAAAAAAATAAAATAAAATTATAACAGAAACACTCAACTAAGCAAAAAAATAAATACCTAAATTGTGAATTATAAAAGCAATGATGATAATGAAGTTTCTTTCACTCCACAGAAATGTTAAATGAAAAACATTTTAACAGTTGTTTTTTTTTTTTTTTTTTTTTGTTTTTTCGCTTCATATATTTTCTATTATACAACAAATAAGGAAGTGTAATAAGCAAAAGAAAAAATAGTGAAAATTAATTTGTTAAGAAATAATAATAATTTTGCGTTTATTTTATAAAAGTTGCTTGTAAAAACATACACATGCTCGTGCATACATACATACCTGGCTAATTATACAAGTTGCTAAAAAGAAATTTTTTGTTCCATGTCAATTTTGAAAGAAAAAATCAAAGCTAGAGCAAAACTAGTTTCACACACATGCATGCATATGTACATATGTATGTATGTGTGTATGCAGCTACAAATGTATGCTATAATAATAAAATCAGCTTGTAATGACTGTTTTTTGAATAAAATAATGCAAGCTTAAATATAATTGATACCCAGATACGTATGTATGTATGTATATGTACGTAACTTCAGGGAAAATTTTTTGCCCAACTGGGTACCTCTACCTAGGTAGATACTTACTTACCCATGACTATTATTAATTGAATAAAGTTTTATTTTTATTTAAATCGCATTTTATCTACATGCATACACACATACATACATATGCATGTAGGTATTTAATTATTTCATTTTCTCCACTATTTATGCATAAACTCAAACACAAAGAAAATCAAAAAGCCAGCAGTAGACACTCGTAAACCACCCTAATTGTGATGAATATATGTATGTAGTGCATACATACATATGTACAAAAGAAGTATGGCTAGAGGTCTCATTACAAAAATTACAACATTATAACTATTGTAATAGAAGAAGGCAAGTGCAGTGCCAGATGTTGTTGTAAACAGAAATGTTAACAACGACATACCTACACACACACATACACATACACTTTTTTATCTACATAAATATGTAATCTAACATTCCTTAAATGCGCATTTAAAATTGCCACAATATACTGTAGTAGAAGTACATGCGAAGAAAATTGCTGTTATGTCTGCATACAGCAACATCTTTGCCACCCTAGAAACATTTTGGCAAGCTATTTTTGTTCATACCTGTTTACTTAAAGTACATATGTACATGTGTATGTGTGCATGTATAGCTCATGTTTTTGGTTTATGTCCGACATTACATAGAAATGTCCTTTGTTAATGTTTTTGATAACAAAACATCGGCTTGAAAGAAAGCAATTCCGTTTTATGCCTCCATAGATATTCCCTCAGCTGCAGTCTGTATTCAAAATGAGGTGCAAGTTATCCAGCTAGCGTCATCTTTAACCTTTTTGTAGAGTTCTCTGTTGCTGAAATGGCCACTTAAAGTTCTTCATATGATATTTTCCATAAAAGAAACCACTAACAAGTGTTACCTACTCTGAAGGTATAAATTTACTGCTGCCTTGATGAGTGTAGTTTGTGAAAAAATGTGGCTGAAATTTTCCGAAAAGATCAGATACGCCTGCCAACGTGCTAAAGCTGGACATTTTCTCAATGTCATACTCCATTATTAATTTCTGTACTTACGATTGCGTTGAAATAATTGAATTCATATTCTATTATTAATTTTTATACTTACGATTTCGTTGAAATAACTGAATGTGTGAAAAAAACTGTTCTTTTAAATTTTCGCTGGATTCATTTTAAGGCGAATTCATACAAGGTGAACTTGGTAGCGCTGGTGACCGTTTTTTTGTTTCTTCAAAACCAAGGCAGATTCAGACTAAATAGATGCATTAGAATTCGCCGCCGCACATCACACACAATCTAATACATACTTTTGTTAGTGTAAAATGATTTTTCTTGTCAGGGTTTAAATATTATTTGCAAATCACTTTAAAATTTATATTTGTGCTTTAAACACTATCACCGATATTCATAAAAAATAAAACATTGTTAAAACACATTTTACAACATATTTTTCATATAAAATTTGTTCTAAAATGTATTTGAGCAACGTTTTATTTTTTATGAATACCGGTGTATTAGTATAAAAAAATTATAGTCACAAAGCTTTTGTACCACCAAAAAACTTTTTAATAAAATAGTATCAACATTTGCATAGTAAGCAAAGAGAAAAAAAAAAATTGTCATGTGAAAGCTATTTGATACAATAAGCCCAAAAGATTCAACTATGCTACCAAGTTAAATTTGTATGAATTCGCCTTACTTCGAAACCATGTGTTAGTTTGTGTGTTTTGTGCGGCGAATTCTAATGCATCCACCTGGTAATGAATCTGTCCGAATTCATACAAAATGAACTTGGCAGCACAGGTGATTACATTTTTTGCTTCTTGCCTCAAATATTTTATCATGATTTTCCTAAAAACAAGTAATAAAGTTGAAAGCAGTCTTTCAAGGTTTCTCGCCACTACTGACGACATTGAGTGACATTAAACGAGAAGATGTCGCCCACATGGAGACAGTTAAAAAGCTAGACATAGAAGTACTTCAAGAGGGGATTTTTAGACCTTAGGTTAGGTTAGCTTAGGTTGATTGGAGGTTATTTTTGATGGCCCATATCTTGCTTCATACACTTAAGCTAGTGTTAACTTGTTGTGTGCTCCGGGGACTCAACCACAAACAGTTTGAGCCATAGGTCTACAGGCACTCCGTGTCATTAATAAAATTCCTTAATTTTCTCCAGCAGTCTCATTATTGGATTAGGTCTTGTAAGGTGTCTCTCCCAAGATATCGGGACCGTATTTGCGAGAAGACGGTACACTGGCATAAATAGTGCTTTATATTCATCTTCTCCCGCTGTGCGATTAAGATGTGCCACAAGTTGAGAGTGACCTGTTATAACTCCCATTATTCTACTTAATTCGGTCTTGCATTATTTCCGACGGTTTTGTTATTCTAGAGTGTTAAATGGGCTCAATGTGCCCAATTCTTTAGCTCAGATTTAACTGCATCGAAATGTTTCACGCATACTAAGGTTATGTTGCTTAACTCGCTTGCTCTTGGAACTCATTCTCTCATTTCCCGTTCTTCCCGCTTGCCCTGGCATTCATATGATGCGCAGTACACCATGAGTTGAGTAGCGTTTTTTGCAATCCTAAACTGCTTGTGATTTAATCCGTTCAGCTGAGACCGCTCTAATGGCCATTTGACTGCCTGTGAATATGTTCACAGGTCTTGATCTTCCCATTCTAATGAGTTCCTTAATACATTCTGCAGTTGCCTGAACTTTCTCCTCCGGCAGGTGGAATTAGAGTTCCGTGGTATTTTCTGTATAAATACCAAGTCCTGTTTTCCCCTCGCCCTTTATCCATCCGTGTAACAATGTAGCCTAATGGGGATCTGCTTCAAAGGGCTGCTCAATCAGGAATGGAAGTCAGGAATCAATGTTTCGCAATTGGCCTCTAGTTTGGTCTCCAGTATGCGATCTGACGTCACATTTTCGGGTATGGACTAGCCTATGCTTTGAGACCTTTAACTATCATTTCTTTCTGTTTTCAAAGCCAATAATTTTATCCTGGTTGATGTCAGTGTCACATAATGCATTCTGTAGCGTGCATAATGAAACATGATGAACAAGAAATAAGCAACTTGATATTTTCTTTTTATTTTGCTTTAGTCTACTTTTTTATTTTTATACAATAAAATACCATATAACAATTCACTCAATAAATAATGTTTTCTATAACTTTTTAGCCTGCTGCATTTGCAATAGAAAACCCAATACTTACACAAGAAAAAAATAATAAAACAAAAACTGCACAACTTGTAAATGATTATAACAATAACAGCAACAACAACAGCAACAACTAATACAGCTGATCTTGGAAAAGTTCCAATGATTTTAAAAACTAAATTCAACATCAAAAAAGACAACAAAAACATTCATAATAGTTTCGCAAATAATAAACAATTTAAAACACGAGCTAATGGGAAATTGAAATAAATTTGTGCCATTAGTCATAAAAATCAAAGGAATATAAAAATATTGAATCAAAAATTAAATAAGTAAAATAATTTTGCTGTAAATTACTTAACAAATAAATACCCTGTCTGTCTCTTCAATCACATGAATATTGAAGTGTTTAGCAAAGTGATCTTTGAATTCTCTGATTTGGTTATTCAACTTTAATAGAAAAAAAAACAAAAACTCCCAGAGAACAACGGAATGAATCCAGCGTGTAAGTTTTATATACATATATACATACTATATTTTTTTTCATCTGACACACATTTTTGAACAAGAAAAACGATAGTTTTTTTCCTTAAACGTACACGCAGTATCTTTTTTGGGGTGTATACGTAAAAAAACACACACACACACACATGCATAACATGCATGTACGTATGTGTGTATGTACATAGAAACAGTTTTACATTTCCTAATCAATTTTTTTTTTTTGCTGTTCCTCAGCAGTTTTAGTCAACAACATTTATTTTTTCTTCATGTAACGTGTCGTTTGTATATTGCACACTACATACAGTACTGTGCAAAACAGAAGCGTGACACTCATCTAAACTGAAGCCCAAGGTACCTCGATACCAGCTACAAACACATTTCATGTATTTTGTTGGTAGAAATTCTTTAAATTCTGTCTCTTCTTTGTTCGCGTTTCTGTGTTTCTAGTGTGTATTTTGAAAGTTCTTGAGGCTTAAAAGCAGTAGTCAGCTGGGCTTGTAAGGCTACCTGGTATCGAGGTACCTTGCTAAAGCCCTTCTACAAATGTACTATAAAAACTCCTGTATACTTTTTAATGGCAATGTTTCATTTACATAAAAATGTTGTGGAAGTCTTTTTTTCGTGTTTTCAGAATGAAACCGACAAATATTTTCAAAATCCTAATACATAAGATACTCGCAGAGGGGGGGGGGGGGGGGGGGGGGTCAAACCAAAATACTCGCTGTTAATTGTGAATAAAACAGAAAATTTCGCAGTCTTATTTTAATATTTTTTCATTTTGGTTGGAGGGATCTCGGACAATTGAGTGTGAATTTTAACACTCCCACAGAAGCGAAATATGCAGAGTTTGCGCTGCCATCGATTTTGCCACCTTTCATCTCATGAGATTGCTCCGCAATAAACAATTGCTTGTTATATTTTGAATTTGTTGCTGTTGTTTTGCACATCACTGTATAGAAATATGTATGTGTAATATGGCGAATGTTTGTTTTCCTTTTTATTTCAAAATACATACATACTACATACATTTATTTTCTTTCCTCTCTTGTGTTCGAAAAGTAAAAGAATGAACACTAGTATTCTAAATAAATACCTATTTTGCTAAAAATTTCTCTTATTTTCTATTGTTTGATCAGAAGTTATTCATCTGTGTTTAGTAGAAATAGGTACTTTTAGTTTTTTAACATACATACATATGTAGCTAGGTAGGTACATATTTGTTTTTTTTTTAATTTTTAGTTAATAACTTTTTTTATGTAACGTGCCGTCCAAATACGGTTGAATGTGTGCGCACATACATAAATGATCGTTAATGTGTTAAATGTTTATTTTTCCGTTCTAGCTATTACAAATTACATATATCATTTATTTTTCTCTTCTCTTTTGTGTCTAAAAAAAGTGAAATAAAAAAGAACGCTTATAGGTAGGTACCTATTCTAATTATTTTTGTTAACAATTTCTTGTTGTTTATATTTTTTTTTTTCAACTGGCTTTCATGACATTGTCGTTTATGAACTCGTATTTTTACTTGGTTGTCAGCATTTAAGTAGATAGGTATCTAAGTTAATAATTCATTTTAAAAATGTCTCTCCTTAGCAAAAGTTTTGAACGAAACTTCAATAAACAAATAAATAGATTCTACAAAAATACATGCATATACATATGTACATACATATGTATCTAGCCATTACTACCTACACGTTGCATGAAATGTAGCCGAAGGTATTTAATAAAGACTTATTTTAGCAAAATATTTGTATGTTTACATATGATTATTTCTCTCGGTGTTGATTTTTATTTAAAAATAAAGTTATGTGCAAACTGAATTTCATTTAATTCAGGTTTTAGCTGAAATAGGTATTAAATAATTTCTTCAAATTGTTCTAGCTCTCTTCCCCTGTATTTTCACTTTTCAGTGTTTTTTTTTTAAGTTTTGGCTGCTTTTTGTCAAAAGATAGAGTTGGCATCACTATTGATCAGTTGGTTTTTGTTTATAGTTTTTTATTCCTTTATTTATGTTTCGTGCTTGAGTACCATGTGTGTGTGCGTGTGTGTGTGTATTTGAATTCTTGGTTTCTCTCTAATTTTTCTCACTCTTATGTTTTGCTTTTGTACGTGCGCTTGTGTTTGAAATTTTGACCCCCTCGTTCTCGCAATAATGTTGGTGCTTTGTTTTCTTTTTTTACTTGTTGTTGTTGTTGTTGTTTGTGTTGTGTTTATTTAATCAGTCAGTGCAATGCCTTTCTTGGTCATACATGTGTGAGATACATTTATTTGTATGGATGTGTGTACGTACGTACTTATGTACATATGCACACTTATAATCGAATTCACATATCGTGCTCACGTTCATATTTTGAATTGTATGTATGTATGTAATAATCAAGTAACTGGTTGGTACAATTAACCCATGAGGTTATTTAAGTAAAACATATCAATAACAGCTACATATCGTCACCTTAAATGCAAACGGGTGAAACATCCCTTTTTCTGGTGGAAAAAGGAATGAAGAGCTATTGTTGCCGATTTTTTTAAACACCTATTTAAATATAAATAGTAGGTTTAGTGTCCCAGTAGTCGGCACATTAACGTTCTAATTGGTGTCCTTATGACTGTAAATATGATATTGGACTAGGTATCAAAAGTTTATTGTTGTTAAGCAGTTTGTGGAGTTTCAAGCTCATTTAATTGCTTTTTATGTAAATTATATTTTAATTTGAGTACCTTTAAAAACCATCAATTTTGCTTATAGTCAGCACCTATGATCCTAAACTCGGTCTTTTTTGACCCAGCAGTGTGCACTGAAATTATTCATTGACGCTTTGGAAAGCAGTTCTATAGAAAATTAATAATTTAATCTTCCATTTTAATTTTTTGTGTGATTCTTCTGTTAAACACGTTAATATTCCAATGATATATGAATCCTAAAACAATTACAACCTGGGACATGCCGTTCTTATAGACACTTACTCTACATAGTGCGGCGACGTTGTCTAGGGGGTGCCATAAATTGCATGGACGTGTATATAGTTTAAGCTTATATGACATTAAATTTTCTTGCCACTTTGCACTTTCAATTCAGCTCAATATTTACTAATTATTCAACTCTGTTAAAGCACTTTGCTAAAACACTCAACCAGCTGATGTTTTTTTTTTCACCGCTTAATGACTACAGTTTAAACACAAAAAATTCGTCGTTTAAATGTGGTTTGTGCATTCACTGATTTATAGATTTACTAGTTTAAACGTAAATTAATTCAACTCGAAGGTGAACATGCACAGATTTTTTTAGGCGTTATTTCCTTATGTATGATGTTTCTTATATTTGAAATTCTTGAACAATTGCGAATACCTGTTTTTAAGCATTATTTCCTTATGTATGATGTTTCTTATTATTGATATTCTTCAAAAATTGCAAGTACCTACAATTTTTTTTTATTTTTATATGCTTTTCGTATAATTTAAGAAACACTGGAAAATTCAGATTGTAAAGAGTAGAAATTGAAAGCAATACAGAAATCGCTATTGTACTACAAAAGTAATACAAAACCATTTAAGACGAATGTTGTGTCATTTATTCAGAGCATGTAAAAGTATGGAAAAAATATAATAAAAAAAAATATTGATAAAAGTAAACTGACGAAATGGACTTGTGTCTGCTTTGACTCGAAACGAATTTATATTTATGTAGTATGTGTTTGTTATTAATGTTTCCCACAAATATTAATCTTACTAATTTTTGGCTCATAATTTTTACACCACATTAATCGCCTTTCTTATGAACTTCAGCGTGCGGTTGATAAGAGACATTTTTACCACAAAAATGATAAATCAGTATTACGAAATTCCAGCGGTAATATCAGCTAATTTATCAATTTTGTTGTAAACATTTCTCTTATCAATTTTTTGTCAAGCACACACGTTGCAGCTGATAATAACCCTGAATAAATAACACAGGAACATATAATCCATTTGAAGCGCATAGTTTTGGTTTCCCTGACAATGGCATACCCCCACCCTTCTAAGGGTTAACAAATGTTTATGAGCAACATAAACATCTATTTGTGTACATACACATGTTTCTGGTGTATACAAACATACGCTACTACACATTTCTCTCTTTTTCGAGTGATGTTCTTAAAGCGTCAGCAACAAAATTGACAAAAGGATACATTCATTTAAAATTGCAAATAGACCGATTGCACTTTTAAAATACGCACCACACCAACCCATACATTTCTTTTGTTTATTTTTATTCCAAATGCTTCTA
The DNA here is from genome assembly GCA_963662145.1 of Sturmia bella. Classification (NCBI taxonomy): domain Eukaryota; kingdom Metazoa; phylum Arthropoda; class Insecta; order Diptera; family Tachinidae; genus Sturmia; species Sturmia bella. The sequence goes on from OY759172.1 coordinate 24,514,442, forward strand.
AACTCTTTTATTTTATTATTATAGAGAAATGCTCGCTCATTCTGATCAGCCATCTTTCATTTTGAGGCCAAAAAAAAACATTCTTGTATACGAACATGTGCACATACATATGTACATACTAAGTACATGTGTATGGCGGTGTATTTGAGTATGCAAATAAAATTGCAATACATATTATGAATTTTAATTACATGAAATAAATTTAATTAAATTGTGTTGACCGTAAAATGTCAATTGCGAATTTAAATATTTCCTTTGTTTTGTGCAGAAGTATTGATACATATGTATGTATGTATGTACATATGTATTATTCGTGCGTTCTTTGGAAACATGAGAGATTTACTTTGAAACATGTTACATTTTGTGTTGAAGTGCTTTATTTTAACACAACCCAATAAACCTTTTCAAAATGCATACACACAGACACACCTACATACATACATATTTAATGAAGTTGAAAACGTGTTTTTTTTTGTTGTATTGTTTTTAGGAACAAAGAAGTTTAAGAATAAGTTAGTGAGTGATGAGTAAAAGTAAAAAGATATTGCGTCACTTTTAGTTTATTTTTATTGCGGTTATTTTAGAATATGTATGCACATACATATGTATGTATGTATGTATGTAGTATGTATGTATGTGTATTAAGAAAAATATGTAGGTACATATGTACATACATACATACTTACGTATTGAGCTGGTGTGCGTATGTGGGTTGGGGGTTTTTGCCATTTTGACCGTTAAATTATGATTTATGAAGGTGTTATAGGTATGAAGTTTAAGCAATTTTAACACACATTGACAAAATAATTACATATGTACATACATACTTACATCCATACTTAATAATTTTGTCACAAAGTTATAACAGGTGGACCAAAAGAAGTCATCCCAAATCCGTGGCTCCGTCCCGATGGAACCACATGTCCTCCAGACCTAATTCGTTCATTTGCCGCAAAAAAAAATCGGTTGACATGGCCCTATAGCGCGTTATCGTTTGACCAGCTGTGTCCTCGAAAAAAATGCCCCTATAACTCCTCCAGCATGAACCACGCACAATGCAGTCACTTTGAGTGGTTTTAAAGGCCGCTCGTGCATCACTCGTGGACCTTCGGTGCCCCAGAAGCAATAGTTTTGCTTGTGCTTCCATCCAATGGTCCAAATTTTCGATGACGCTGAGACATACATACATATGTATGTAATTGAGATTCTGTGCTGTTAATGTGCCGATTTATCTCATCCTTTAGCTCTTGAATGGTTGCTGTCTTATCGACGTTCAAGCCAATGTTAAAACTGCATTTCAAAATGTAAAAAAGAAACTAAAAACAAAGTCTGGTCAGGGGGCAGAAAACGGGCAGCCCACACAACATTATAGTAATAGCCGAAGCAATTTTCTTTCTTTTTAAGGAACAAACCATATTTTTAGCTTTTAACTCTTTTTTATTTTTTTTATTTTTGCAAAACAAAGTTTGCCATCAGCTACAACAGCTGTTTCTCAAAGTTGCCGTATAATATAACAATCGTGTGACTATAATGCGGCAATTATTGGTAGTAAATTGTTTTGCACCAATTTGCGACAATTAAATTTCAGTAAAATGTGACAATCATGTGATTGCAGAGAATTTGTTTGGGACAAATTTTTTATTGTGCTCCAATTCAAGTGCGGCAATCGTGTCATCCCACCTTTAGAATTGAAATTAAGAAAACTAGAGAATTCAAGAGTTCTATATATTGCATTTAATAAAATTTTTTAAACTTGAGTAACAATTTTTAACGATATTTTTATTTCTTTCAGAATGTTCAAATTTATACTGACAATGGATGTTATGTAACCCAGTTGGCCGAGTAACTTTTGGCGGCAAGTTTACAACAATAGGTAGTGGTGAGTATCTTAATCTTAAATCTACATTTGTATTGAAACCAAATATTTATAACTTGCTGTCTGTCCTTCTAAATGCAAACGAAACTTTCATGAGCATACATGTATTGAAAACAACAATAAAAATAAAAAAAAATTGTTATTGTTTTCAATAGAAGTATGCGAATGAAAACTTCGTTCGTATTTAGAAAAACAGTAGTAGTAAATGTAAAAATGGTCGCTAGCCTAACCCCCTAATTCATAAAAATTATTACAGGCTTATAAGACTGTTATTTGACATATTTCTATGAAAAATCTGTCAAATAAGAGCTTTATAAACTTGTTATAATTTTTATGAATTAGACGGTAAGTCTTTAAGCATAGTTTCGAAAAAGTTGTGTTTTCAATCTGGAACAATTTCTTTGGAAAAATCAAAATGGGCTAAATTTAGAAGAATTTTTTTTTTCTTGGTATTAAATTAAAGATTATAATATTGAAGAATTCATGTTGCTTTCCTTTTAATACCCGTCCTGAGATCAAAAAACACTTTCACATGTTTTATAGTTTTATAGAACCTGCTACAATGTTTACACTTTCTCCTGGTCATTGCTTCCAAAGTGAATTATCATCCACCCGATTTGCTTGTTTGAAAATTTCAAAGAGTAAATTTTTTTTTTTTTTAATATTCAAAAATCAATTAAATAACTGATTAGACATAAGAGCCAAAAAGTAGCATGTCGGCGGCGTATAGACGTCTATCTCTTTTTAACAGGTATTCTATCAGCTGACCTACAGGGATTTTCAAGTCACTTTTTTCATCCCTGTATGCTTTGTGGTGCTACCCTTTGTAAGTGTATAATTTTGTTTTAAGCACATAACGTGATTATCTGCGCAGTACAGCATAACGGCAACAGTTTGTTAGAAAAGAAAGCACCATCCATGTGCAAAATTAATCATTCCTATCGTGATTAAAATGAGAAATATTTCTCCCCATAAAACTTGCATTCCCCATGAAGGGAAAATTGCTATCGTGAGTGTCATGGGAACTCATATCCATGCTACCAGTGAGTAGTGAATATAATTCACATGCATGAATATAAAATAAAAAAGAATATAAAAATAGTAAAGAGGAAAAATCTGTGTAAAATTGATTAATTCCATAGAATTTCGATAAAAAAAAAAAATGCTTAGAATTGGTGCAATAATGTTACTACAGGAAGAAAAATCTAAGTAACATCGTATTGTTCGAGGACGTTTGCGAGTTAAATATAATTCCGTGTAATTAGCTGATACAAAATAAGTCACCATATATAAAAAGTAATTCAGTTAAGCCCGTTTGATACTACATTTTTCTTGCAAAAATAATGTAATAGTAGTGCAAACACTTTAGCTGTATTAAGATAAATGCAAAACTGTCAAGATGTTTGTTAAAATAATCGATAAAAAATCAGGTCATATCAAAAAAAAATGTAAAATTGTTCTACTTAAAATTGACATTTTAAACTTGAATGTTGCTGTGTCTGTCAGCGGTTTAGGGACAATTTTTGCGATTTAACACTTCTTGTTTTGAACATTTTTATTTCCTAGCGCTTTCTTGAAAATAAAAAGAATACACTTAAAAAAAAGATGTCAGTTTTGTTTACGTTTTGTATATTTGGTTCTTTCGAGCAATTGCTGTTTCTTTCTATCAATTCTATACCAATTAATGAAAGAAAAATGAAGTACTTTAGCGACATCTATCAACTGATAGTGTCCGTTTTCACAACTAATTAATATTTATTAGTAGATACACCAATACATATAAACAGCTCACACGCTTTCGTGACGATTTCTACTAATTTGCACTACCAGCAAGCCGCGTTAAAGAACTTCGTTTCAAAAATTTGTGGAAAAGAATGTTTACTGTGATTAAAACGTCAACAATTTTTTTACATACTTGATTAAATTCTACCTCACTGGCAACGCTGAAGAAAATTATAGTTCTCTTTCACTCTTTTTTTTCCTTTCAACTCGATTTACTACATACATACATATTTACATAAAAGAAAAACTCAATAACTTTGCAAAATCTCTGGTTTTGTTTGTTGATTTACATATTTATTTTATTTTTTTTGTGTTTTCCCAGAAACACGATTTTATCATAACTAGTAGCGATGTACATATGTAAGTATGTATGTATGTATGCATGAAGTAAATATTTTGCGAACATGAAAATTTTCAATATAAATAAATATGTATGCATGTACATTTTATATGTATAAACATGTGTATATGCGTGTGTAAGCAAGTAGTGGTGTAAAATGTATCTGTGTGTACAACGTACGTACATACTTACAACCATAAACACTTTTATGTTGTTCTAGTTTGTGTATGCAGGTCAAGACTGTTTCAAACGGAAAGTAAAGTAACAAAACACAAACAAACACAACAACGTAAATAAAAAAAAACATTATTTAAGTCAAGCAACCTTGTTTCAACATAAATGTTGCTTGGCAACATGTAATCTTGTGTAAGCACTGAGAAATAAAAAGAAATAGCAAAACTGAAAATGTCAGCAACATGTTGTTTGTTACGTACATTAAATGAGTACAATTGTATTTTAGCTATAATTCAGATTTATTTTTGTTTATAGGTAGGTACCTACATACATATATTTTTTGTTTTTTTTTTTTGCTTCTTTTTATTTGGACTGGTTTCTTTCAACATTACGAAATTTGAAAATTTAAATCGAGGGTTTTAGATTTTTCTTAATGCATTATTTGAGTGAAAAACCTTGTAATACTAAATAAATTAAATATGTACATACATATAAAAAAATACAAATAGGCATGACGTCATATTTCTAAGGCTTACTTGCATGCACAATAATGTGCACTGTATGGAAACATACAGGCATACATACATACATATGTATGTATGTGTGTATGTATTTATTTCATTGCATACAAGCAGCATTTGAGAGAGAGTGAGTTTTCGTGGGGGCTGGTGTAAATTGGTGTTACTTTATGTTTGTTTGTTTTATGTTTTGCCTTCACAACTGTGAATGCAGGCACACACACACAAACACATACATACATGCATGTGTACATACATATAACACTTTTCAAATCGAGGTTTTTAGGTCACGCCCCCTTTACATATGTAGGTATGTATGTGTAAAAAAATATATTAAATTGTTGCATTCTGCATGTGCTTTTAATGACCAAGAACTAGATTCTCAACCTATTAACCCACTTTTTAGTGCTTCAGTTCCAAGTAATCACATCCAATGTTGACCTTAATTTTTGTTTCATCTTCTGCTTGGTTTCACTGGCCTCTTCCTTTTTCCCTTCAGCTTTCTGTTTTTTTTTTTTTTTTTATTTAGGTATTTGTTGCAAAAAGGAAGTAGGTAGACATTTTTATACTATAGCTTTTTGTTTAACAAATCTTAAATTTATTTATTGTGTTCCACTTATACGAATGTTTATTGTTGTTGTCTGTGCCAATTTGGCCCAGTTTCTAGCACGAAAAAAATTTTTTTTTATTTGTAAATGTGGCAAAAAAAAATTGCAATGGCTACATACATACATATTTGTGTATGCATTTTGATATTTTTCATTGTGCGAATTGCTGTGTAAATACATACATACATATGCAATGATTTTAGTGTAGTGTATCTCCATGCTTAGATGTGACAAGGTTTATTTTTACGTAATTTAATTAAATTCAAACATGTACATTTCATTTGCTAATGGATAGTGCTGTCAAGTTATTGTTAAAAACAAGAGAGAGAGAGAGAGAGAGAGAGAGAGAGAGAACAAAATTAGATATTTCAGTAGAGAGAAACAGCAACACACCTATTTTATTTTGGAATTATTATAATCACGAATAAAGACCTGCATGCAATTCTTGAGGAGTTGCGGATTTCAGTCTTTTCATTTATTTCCACACGGAATAATAATTGTATAGACTGACTCGAGAAGTGAGTGGTCTTCATTTAAGTTATATAAAGAGTATTTGCACAGTATTTGCTGCACATTTATTTGGCCTGTCGATGAAACGCCTAGATCTACCTAGAATATCGCCGCTGACCATGAAAGTGGTTTGCAGGAGAATGCAAAGCAGTCGATTCTGCGTCACTCCCAAGAAGTCGGTCTTTCGCAGGCCACAGTTTGGCCAGCATGCGAACTGAAGGTAAACGATCATAGACAACTGTATGTGTTCGTTGAGTGGGCTCTGAAGCAGTTAGCAACTGGCTGACCCTAATATTCATGAAGGGGCATATGATCGTGCACAGAAAGAAAAAGCTCGTTTTAAATTTAAGTTTTTTCTATTTGATTTTAGTACAAAGCATAGTTGAAAATTTAAATATGCGCAACACACAACAACTGTACTTAAGCCGAATAGGAATAATCAAATAGATTCAATCCTGTTAAGGCTTAAAATGAGTACAAAATTTTTGGGTGTACATATGTATTTGCAACCAACCAGCACTTGCGCGTGATTACTAACTTTTTCATTCCTGAATTGAATAACCCTGATGTCCATGAGATGTGGATTCACACAGCTCGTGCCACAATCGATTTATTGAAAGACACGTTTGGTGACCGCCTCCAAGATCTTGTGATTTAACACCGCTAGACTAGTTTCTGTGGGGCTGTGTAAGTCATTCGTCTATGCGGATAAGCCACAAACGCTTGACCATTTGGAAGACAACATTCGCCGTGTTATTGCCGATATACGGCCACAAATGTTGGAAAAAGTCATCGAAAATTGGACGTCCAGATTGGACTACATCCGCGCCAGCCGTGGCGGTCATATGCCAGAAATCATTTAAAATGTAATGCCACAAGATTATCTTTAGGATAAATAAAATTCATGTCAATCGAATAATCCATCGTTGTTTTATTGCAACTTAAAAGTTCTATACACCGAAAAAAACACCCTTTATAAATATTTAATATTCAATGTTTGGTAAAATGAGAGTAAACTATAATTTCTCTCAATAAGAGACAAAAATGCACAAAAGTACGGGAACGAATAAAAACAAATATTTTACCACAAAAGAAAACGTTAGGGTTCTGACAGCTCAATAATAAAAAAAAAAATAGATTTATTTCTTCTATGTTATTGTTTATTCTTTGAGACAGCTGACAGCTGAACTACTTGCCCAAACTACACCGATGAAAAAGTACCGGCAGTTTCGTGCAAGAAGAAGCAGCATAATGTTCTCTCACAAATACTCTCATTTGCCCTGTTTTAAAGTACGCGAACGCTTTTCGTGCAAATTTGGATCCCACGAGATCCCAAAGTAGAGTAAAGAAACAGAGCTATTAATTGAAAAAACATCAAAATTGTATTGCTTGATTCAGATGAACTTTTTTTTGTTAGTTATTGTTAGTTTTTTTTCTCAAACAGCTGATTGCTTAAGTGTGAGCACAAAGAAAAAATTCTGTGCTGTTACCTGCAGTAAGAAGAAGATCTTTATTCTCTCCATACCGCTCTCATCTACACAAATGTAAAGTATGGTAACCCTTTTCGTTCACATTAGGATCCTGCAGTATCCCAAAGTAGAACGAAGAAAGTGCCACAAACTGTGTCGATCAAACCAAGCATGACTTATGCGTCAGAATCAGGGAAAATTGGACATGTTAGAGACGCTCCACCCAGAGAAGTCACACATGGTGGCATCAAAAGGTCTTTCAAACAAATGCAAGCTGTCCATCTCTCACATACACTCTATTTAATTTAACTTAATGTTAAAGATATCAAGCCCTTGATGGAGGACCCTTTACACATGGTTGGCGGAACTCTCACATTTTAGATTAAATTTTGATTTAATTTGCAAATTTGAATAAATAACTTGTACTAAATTATGAAAACGTTTCCCATTTCTTTGCTAATTCCAGTTCTGTAGTTGAGGAGGAAGTAACGCCAGGCTCCCGAGTTTTACTGGAGTGAGATTGTGTGTTGGCAGAATTAGAATTCGAACAACGAAAATAAAACTCAGAATTTTTCGTCAGAAAACCGTTTCGCAGCCGCCATCATGATACCAACATCCGCAACAAGTTCTTCGCCACCAATCGCCTGTTCAGGCTGCATTGGTAGTCAAACAAACATCTCGCCAACGCCGTCTGGCTGCGCCAAATCCAACAATGGTGCTAATGTTGGGACGGACTCATTGGGGGTGGGACAGGGACAGGGACAAGGCCAAGGGCACAAGAGCGCCTTTTTAGGTATAGCATCGTTAATACTGGAGGGCAGAGCATTAGCGGAGGATGAATATGCCATAAAAGCAACCAAATATGTGCGCAAAACATCTTTAGGTGGCAGCAATATGGAATGTGGTAGACAATCACCAAAGCCGTCCACATCGAAAGCGGCTTTTGGTGAAAATAATTCTACTAGTGTTGTTGCTAATAGATCGCGTGCCATTGATTTTGTTAATTATTTTGGACGCAAGTCATCACATTCGCCAGAATCTTCTGCCTCGTCATTTCTAAGGGACTGCTACAACAGCAGCAGCAGTGAAAGTGCTTCATCCTCGGTCGAAAGTAATCACAGTCGTTGGTCGCAAAAGCTAAGTCAGTTGAGACAAGAATCTCCAAATGCTCATCATCAAGCGATAATGGCCCGGCAAAAGGTGGCGCTAGAATGTCCCAGAGGATCGGATGCAGAATATGTAGCGCTGGCCATAAATACCGAGCAACATCCATATGGAGTGAATGAGGACAAAAAAGGTGCCGACTTTGAAATACTACGTAGAATGTCCATAAATCAAATGAATTTCTATAATTCACCCAATTCTATGGTGGGTGGCGGTGGCAGTGGCGGCGGCGGCGCAGGCAGCGGCGGTTCTAGTGAAAATTTTATGTGTTCATTACAATCTCTGGCCAGCAACACATGTTTACGTGTTGGCAGTCCTCTACTAATCAATACAACTTCTCCTCCTGCTCCTCCTCCAGCTCCCAAATACTTTAACAGACAAGCTACTTCTTCGGCAGCCAGATTTGCAACACCACCACCATCTCAACAGCAATTGGATAGTTCATATGGTACGGCCAGCAGTTCGTGTAGTAGTGGCGGAGCTTTTAACAATTCCTGGTACGCAACAACAACAACAACAAATAGCAGTAGTAACAACAATAGTAAAGCAAGTGCAACAATGCAACGCGTGACTGTATCCTCGCCCCAATTGGCCAACAGCAAAACCTTGCATTCTTCTTCATCCAGCCATAATTTACAATCGAATACTTTCGGCCGGCACAAATGCTCAGATTCTTTATCACCAACATCAACAGAGACAGTAGCAGCCACAGCAACAACAACAACGACGACGACGACGACAACAACGTCGATGACATCGCCATCATCAACCACAAGTCGTAATAAAACACATCCCCAACAGGGTCCACACTGTGATCAGTTCCTTAGAAAAATGGGACTAGCCAAAGGTGAAGCCTCAGAAGCTGAGGAACACCACTGTGATATGTCGCGCGTTAATATAGCGGTAAGCAGCTGATGATGCATATAATATAATAAAGATCTCTTATTCTACATTTTTGTTCTTCTCTTTAATCCAGTGCACACGCTGGCGTGCCTACTGTATTAGGATGGAAAATATTCTAGCTAGTGGTGAACCCATTTGCATAGAGGTGTATTTGGGTCCAGTCCATCATAAAGTGCTACTGGAACAATGGATCATAACGCAAAAAGAAAAGTGAGTAGAAAATCGTTTACTCGAATAGTCTTGTCGATATTTTGCCTACATACATACATATGTAGCTTCGGGTAGCTTCTTTAGGACAATAATAATTGTTGTTGTCTTCGGAGCTTCGAACATATCCGAATCTGAGCAAAATATCGACAAGAATAAAAAAGACCTTTAGGTCAAGAAGGGGTAGAAGAAAAAAAAGCAAATATCAAATTTGTCAAGTGTTGTTCTAGTTGATTCTGTTTTGCCCCACCCCGCCCCTCCCCGCCAGCTATATTCTTTCATGTTGAACAATTTTCTCTATATCTACACTATGCATTTCTTTCTGCAGGCAACCACCGCCTACAATGACGCTGCCCTCTTTATGTAGTGCCATACGCAGTCAATTGTATTTTTCCCAAATCAGTGCCTGGTGTGATCTAATCAAGAAGTCGGACAAGACCGTAAGAGAAACTGGTCGCGTGATATTTGCAACACCAACCACAACAACAAGTGCAGCTGGCGATTTGGCAACTACAACGAACAATGCAACAATGGCAACAGCACCGACAGCAACATCAACTACCTCACTACATCACCACACCGCAACAGCCATGCTAACATTATCCGCTGCCTCGCCAACATCTGGCGGTGGAAGTGTCAGTGTCAGTGGCGTTGGCGTTGGCAGTGTGGTGGTGACATCAGGAGTAGGGTGTGGCAAAGAGCGAACATCATCGCCACGTTTGAATATTTTTTATCGTATAAAACAATACGACAGCACTGCTTGCTTCAATTCAAAACCAAATATTCATAATTTTCCAAATGTCAATATATCGGAAAATTGCTGCGTTTCGGTTTGTTTAAAAAGTCTTCCACGTATTGCGGGTGGTATACCAAAAGTTGGTACCACCGCAACAGCCACAGCAACAGCAATAGCAGTGCAACAACAAAACATACCAACATCAAGCGATTTAGTGTCAACAATACCACTACCCGTGAACTCTCCAACACCGATGTCGTGTTTAGTAAGTAAAACATTTAATGCTGCCACTGCAAAAGCAACAACAACCACAACAACAGCAGCAGCAGCAGCCTCAACGAACGCTGCTGCAACTGTTGCTGCACACAATAATGTAGCAAACACATTATTGACAACAAATGCCAATAAATCAACAATTTTAAAAATGAACTGTGATAATAATTTAAAGGAACATCAACACCAACAACAACAACAGCCACAGAAACCATTCACTGCCTCCACCTCCTCTTCTTTACGCTGCTCTTATTTAATAAATAATAAAAATAATTCCAACGAAATGGACAATGAAAGACGCCTCAATCACATGCAGGATCTGGGAGATGTCGATTTCGAGTGCTACAATGAAAAACACCACAACATTGATTTGAACGTCGCCGGTGATAGCAACAACTCCCCGTACGGCAGTGATATGGTGGGTGATAGCGCTGCCAGTGTTGGTGATTGTGATAGTTCCAATTCCTCATTTAGTACAAACACATGTGGAAGTCTTTCACATCGCGAAAAACAATTACTCAAGTATCGCAAACGCATGTTGAAACGTGACAAAAAACAACAGTTGCGCAATCAAACAACCAATCAAATGCGAATTTCAATGCAAGAATGTACGAACAACAACAGCAACAACAACAATAACAACAATACTAATAACAGTACTACTTACCATAAAATGGACCAAGGGGATGAAGATGATGGTGATGGTGATCTAAATTTTGATAATGTGGTTGTTGATGATGCTGATGGGGACGGTGAAGGTGATAATGATGATGATGATGATGACGGTGACGATGGCAATAAAAGTGATATCAGCGATTGTGGTGAAAGAAACCGTAGTAGTGTTAATAATTGTTTTACCAAAGGCCAAAGACACAACAACAAACAGCAATTACCAAAAATTCATAAAAATAGCATTCCTTATACGAATCAAAGTCAACATCAACATGTTAAAATGATCTCAACAGGTACTCAAACACTCACCGACACTTGCACGTCTTGTGGCTCTGAAAAGTCAATGATATGCCTGAAATGTAACCCAACAAGAGCCACCAATGATGATGTTGATGATGATGATGATGACGATGATGTTGTTGATTTAGATGAAAATGTTGCTACCACCGCTACAACATCAACCTTGACAGTTTCCTCGTACAATTACGAAGAAATAATGGATGCTGAGACGACCTCCTCCTCCTCCTCCTCGTCCTCCTCCTCATCATCATCATCAGCCAGTAGTCTAAGTAGCAGTGATATTATTCATATACCACGTAACAAGGCCGAATTGTTATTGCAAGCCATACAACGTACACCGAAGTCAAATAAAAAACACCATAATAATAAACATAAATCCAAAGACTCAAAGCAAATGGCTGCCATAAAACTGCAACAACAACAACAACAACTACAAAACTCTCCAACAACTGCAATACCAACCACCAGCCTGAAAAACAGCAATAACAAAAATTTACGAAATTCTCCCCAAAATTTCAATACCCTCAACAGCAGTGATAACAGATCCATCATAAGCCACAGCAATATTAGAAGTAGTAGCACTAGCAGCATCATTAACGGCGTTGCAGTGAATAATGGCGGCGGCAGCAGCAGCAGCAACAATATAATCGGTTGCCAAGTATGCAAACGTCAAAAGACCCAACATAATTTTAATCAATCTGCTAGTGATGATGTACTACACGCAAACGATAACAATTCTTTAAGTTCGCCATCATATGGCGGCAATATGTTGGCACTTGCAGCTTCAACCGCCAGCAACAATACAAATCAAAACAACTCCTTAGCTGATGACGATAAGACCGCCGACGATACTGATGGTGACAATGAGAAGGATGGTGGGAAGATAATTTTAGTCGATTACGCAGACAATACATCGATTGAGTTTGATACTGTTCATGGGACCTACGTGACAAAAATGCTGACGCCAAAGTCATGTGATAATTCCGATCAAAATGATGTCATGGAAGAGGTTAGTATTTCACAAAAAAAAACTTAATTATGTTAAGTTTGCTTAATGAACAAATTTTTGAAAAAAAAAAAAAAACCTTCTTGGTCCTCATTAGTCTGGACAAATGCCCACCATATAAACAACTAAAAATGCATTACAAACATACATACATACATACATATGTATGTATGTGCATTAGGGTTTCCCTTATCTATATTGAGGGTCAACTTTAGAATAGTAAGAAGCCAGGCTTTGAAAGAAATGAGTTTTATAGGTTTGTAGACGGGGTCATGGACCTCCCAAAACTGAAGTCTTTTAGTATTTTCTTATAATTCCACGTTGAAGTTGCGGAATTTTCTTACACTGCAGTTACACGATCAAGTTTTGCTATCAAGCTTTTTTCACATACTGCTTGTCGAAATTCAATAAAATTGATAGCTGTGCCGTAGGCTGCACGCAATTTCATAACAATTCGTTTTCAAGATGCCGCCAAGAAGAAAATTAAAAATAGCTTCTTGTATATTCTGCTAAAAAAAAAAAAAATAAAGCAAAACCTCTTCTATATACTACATTAAACCCAGAAACCAATTCAGATTCTAAATCAATATTTTTTTAAACTATCATAATATACAAATATCTCTTTTTAAAATTAATAAATTTAATGGAAATCAATGCAAAAATAAAAGTAAAAAATTTGCTGGTTTTGCACGTAAACATTTTTATTTCTATTTTTACGCTTGAATCTGTTTAATTTTTATCACTTTTAATTACAACTTTCAAACAAAACAAAAAAATATTTGCAGACAGAACGCAAAAAAAAATTGTTGTCAGCTGTTTTCTTGATTGTAAATTGATGCTCTCTATGGAAAGCAAAAATTGTCATCGAGTTTGCATCAATTTTCAAAATTGTGAGTGTATTAGTAAAAAAGTGTGAATGTATTAAAACTTGAAAGGCCAAGCTTGATCGTATAATCCCCAAATTAGGAAAATATGAAAATGTTGATAAAACAGTGCTGCCAGAGCAACGTTTTTGCGCAGAACATAAAATCGCGAATTTATAAACAGTTTGAGGTATTTAATTTTTTTTTTTTTAAATTCATTTCATAAAATAATTAAAAATTAAATTCTTGTATTAAGTTTATCAGGTTCAAGTTTTTTCTATATTATTTTTGTGATTGATATTAATTAAATAAGCTAATGAACACATCAAAGACATTTAGCAGGTTGGAGAACTATGTATGTAGTTGTTTTGAAGCCGCCAGCCAGCCACTCTTTCTCGTCAGCACCCGTCCTTGAACTCAGGGGCTAAACGTCTTTGATGTTTTCTTTGCCTATTCAATTAATATCAATCACAAAAATAATATAGAAAGAACTTGCGCCTGATAAACTTAATACAAAAATAATTATATAAGAAAAAGTTCGAATAATAAAATATTTTTTTATTTGATTGATGTGAAGACGATGACGACGGCTCTTGGAATAGAGAAAATTATTAAGATATGAACTTAATTATTTATTTGCATTAAGAGCCAATTGAAACGAAAAAAGAAATGTTTGCTGTGTTAAAGGTTTGTTTGAACATTTCTGATTCTCATTCTGTTCATGGGAATTATGGAATAAGTAGTTAAGTTTCAAACAAACTTTTAAGAATTTTTCCAGTCTACTGATGTGTTGAGTTGACGAAATGTCGTCGGCATATAGACGGCTGAAAAATACAACAAACATTTTTTGAAAAGGTTCATTTTTGGACCTGAATTTGAAATATATTTGAAAATTATTAAGTTTAATAGCACATATCTAAATAAACTTTATATGTTGTTTTGCGTAATCTTTCAAGGAATATTTTGAAACCTCAACAAAGTTAACACCTCACATAGATCGTTGCTCGTTGGGTGTCAAAACTTCTTCCTTTAATTCTCAAGCCTCAAGAGCCAATGTGTCTAGTGCAAATGGCGCCATCAACATGGAATATGCCTCTCGTGACTGTTCCACCCCACCGCTGTTGGACGAGCAAAAAGAAAACTCATCAAAACCCGAAGGCATCAACTCAATATCGGCGCAATTCAAAACACCCACACCCAGCAAACAGCATCAGAACGAGTTGAAAAATAAATTGTTGCAGCCGCTTCAACCTCACAAGCACACACTGAAGCCAAATCTGTTGCATATTGCCTGCAATTTCAATAAAATCGATGACCAGCATACATCCAAATTGAGTTACGATAACGGTACCATGAACAATGCACCTGCCACCCAAAATCCACTATTGTTAAGACGCAGTTTGCCCAAGGTGAACCTAACACCAATATTCTGTAATACAAACTCTGTGATGACGGTAACATCATCGCCCATACCGATTGTCAAGGGGGTGTGCAATGGCACCTCTAACGGTCTGACAATTGCTTCAGCCGATATTAATGGAACAAAAGCTTCTCCCACATTTTCATTTGAGTCGCCTTCAAGTCCAGCCCCCTCAGCAACGGTACAAAAATCCAATTCAGCACCCACTCTGCCCAATTCTCCCTCTCTGTCGCCACGTTTTGTCAAGGCCTCAGCCATTTACAAAAGACGCTCTCGACATTTGTCTGATCGTTCGGATCGTTCTTCGTTGGGTTCGGATGAGCAAATTTCTGATGAGGAAATCGATTCGGGCATGTACAGTCCCTTTGCTACTTCACCCGTCAAGTTGAGAACACGTTTGTCGGCCGTATTCGGTCGCAAGCCATTGTTGGGAAATTTGGAAGAGTGTCTGCTGCAACGCCGTTTGGTACCCAAAATTGAGGTAATGGGCTTCAAATTGCTTTTGGGAGCTTCCGGCGGTTTCTGTCCCACACAATTAACAATACCCGCAGCTGCTTATTTCTACGAACTCAAAGGCGAAACTCTAAGTACGCCTTATCTGGTGAGTGCAACAAAAACAATTCACAACGAGAGTCTGTGTCTAATCAAATTCAATTTTATTTAATTCCAGTGTGAAATACGTCTGCCCCGCAAAGGCTATACGGTGCCACGTTGTGGCACTGTGCAGGCCACTTTACTAAATCCCATGGGCACTGTGGTGCGCATGTTTGTCATACCCTACGACATGCGCGATATGCCTTCGTTTCATCAAACCTTCATAAGACAACGCATCCTGGCGGATGCGGGCTTGCAAACTAATAACGAAAACCAGCAAAACGGTGTAGACAATAAAGAACTTGGCGATGTTGTTAATGGTAGCGGCAACGAAGACACCACTTTTTCGAAAACCATAAAGCACCAAAAACTGGAACAACAAAATCGCACAGAAAAGTCGTTTCAGCAACCGCCAGCGACCAGTCATCAACAGCAGCTGCGTTCACCGCAATCCAATAATGAAAACCATTTGGGCCACTTTATATCAGCTGAGAATATGAAAAGTTTAAGATATTCCATACACTTGAGGTAAGTTTTGCGAACACGGCAAAATAACGCGAGACAAACCGCTCTAAAACTTGCATGCCAACAAAAGTTTAATTTCACTTTTAATGACTAAAAAGGACTTTAAATCAAAGTGAAAAACATGATGCTCTCAATCACAAATGGAAACTATTTTCAAAACCGAGGGTCTAAGGAGGTGATAAAGCATGAATCATGCGTATTACGGTTCTCGATTTGTTTGAGATTTCGCAAGAGACTAAAGAAAAGCCTGTCGGCTTTCCTTCACTCTATTCCAGATTTTTCCAATAATGCGAGATCCGTGATAAACTAAATAGACTAAAGAAAAACCACTCGGCTTTCTTCCCTCACTCCAGTCTAGATTTTCTAATAATGCGAGAACTGCGGTCCTATTCTGTAACCAGCTAAAATTAGAGACATTGCCAAAAATCTCTAACCTCAACTTTTTTTTTATTTTTATTTATTTTTTAATTAACAAACACAAAACTGTGAAGCCTTTTGCGTGTCTGCCGACACACCCAGAGCCAGCAATCGAACCTGCGACCTTGGAGACTCTTGGTAGAGCACTCTACCAATTCATTCATCGAGGCGCTCTAAGCGAGTTTTAGCGACGATCGTAAATAAACTTTTGTGAGAGAAAACTGAATTTTAGCGCCGTTGCTAAAATCTTAATTTTTTGTTGAAAAAAAAAATTCAAATTTTTAGCATTCAAAAATAGTTGTTGCTAAAAAATTGGCGCTAAAATTCAATTGTCGCCCACAAAAGTTTTTAAAAGTGAAGTCATCGCTAAGAATCGCTTAGTTGAGTTTAGAGATTTTTAGCGAGGTCTCTAATTTTAACCGCCGTACTAAATTCGCCCCTGTTTTCGCCGAGCATAGTCAGGGGCCAAATCGTCGCATTCGATATCGAACGAATTCCGTCACTTATGCTGTGTGTTTGTTGTTTATTTTGTTTTTGTATTACATTATTTTTGTTCGATATCGAATGCGACGATTTGGCCCCAGGAGTGCATCTATGTGTGTATATCTGAGGGCGGTCCAATCAAAACGCACGATGTGAATTGTAAATTAAACAAAAACTTCTATTTTAATATTTTTTATTATTGTTCTAGACATAGAACCGACCTTATTAATAGACCTTGTGTTTTTTTTTTATATTATTATGATCGAAGGATGTATGACAATTATGTGTGAACCCAAATGCTCGCCACGGCTCCGATGGTCCATATATACCATGACTCTGAGACATAACTGAAGTTCAATGTCTTTAAAGTGCCAACTTATCTCTTCCTTCGGCTCTTAAATTGTTCTTGGCCAATTGGCGTAAACTTTTTCCTTTAAATTTTCCCCAATGAAAGAAGTCAAACTATCATGGCGGCCAACTAACAGCGCCACGACGTGATGTGTTGCTATTGAATTTCTCACGCAAAAGTGCCTTTGTTTCACATCGGCTGTGTGGCAAGTGACACCGGAACTGTTGGATTATCCACATATCATCCTGTTCCATATCCTCCTCAATTTCAGTACACAAGCAGTCTGTTATCGTCTCTCGATAGCATACCATACCATTCACGGTAACAATATTCAAAATCATTTTTGTTTTTGTCACTAAAATGAACATTTACACCCATATTCATAAAAACTATTGATGGTTTATTGCACGTGTATTTGACAAATATTCCGTAGAAATACATACATACGTCAAATAAGAGCTTAATAAACTTACAATAATTATTATGAATATGGCTTTTAATTTTTTTCCCAAATCGAAAAAATCGCTCCTTTATTCTAAAAAAAAATTTTTTTTTTCTCTTTTAAGAGTGATTGCCCGTCAAATGAGCATATAATTTTTGTTTCAAAATCGAAAATTAGTTTTTTTAATAGCTCGGTCATTTATAAAACGGTTTGCAAAATTATTAAATTTTTTTTTTTTTAATTTTATTTGTGCGTCAAATGAGCATATAACTTTGTTTCGAAATCGCATTTGAACTCTATGAGGGTTTTCACGAAGATAGTGCAAACCAATGCAGATTTAGTAGGTACAAGCATGATACAATCTGGGCTGGGCAGTATTTGAAATACATGTATTTGAAATACGTATTTAAAATACAAATACGTATTTTGTATTTGTATTTTAAATACGTCTTATGAATGTATTTGTATTTTGTATTTTAAATACTAAGCGCTTGAGTATTTTGTATTTCAAATACTGGTGCTCTCAAAATACATTTTTCAAAATACTTTTTAAATTTATGTTAAAAAATATGCACTTAAAAATTATTCCATTCATACATGAACTAAAATCGAAAATTTTGCTACTGTCTTATCTCCAAAAAGTAGCAATACCACAATTTAGTTACCAAAGTACCGCACAGACATTAGCGGTTCTCACTCTTGATAGTAAATAAAAGCAGAAATAAAAGTTATTTTGTGATAAATTCATTAGCGGTTCTCACTCTTAATAGTAAACTCGGTTGCAGATTTGATTAAAGTACTAGTGTTTACATCACTGCAGCAACAAAATGTACTGAACTTTTATTTACTACGCTGTGATTAAAAAATCAAACAAAAAGCATTAGTAAACATTGTAAAAAAATTACTGGGAATCACAGATATTCTGTGCTGTGAATCGTTTTGCCGGCAAAACCAAATTTTGTGTTGAGAAAATAAAAAATATGGAAAAAAACAAAATTTAAATATACTGGTGAAGAGAAAACGTGACAAAATTCACAACAAAAGGTGGACAGATAAAGAAATTCAGCAAGTTTTAGAATATATGCAAGAACATGCAGACTTTGAGGTAAGAAAGTCGTCACTCGAGCTTTGTGGTAAAAATCGTAGTGAATATAGCAGAGTGGTAAAATTAGTATCAAGAGTGAAAACCGCTATTGAGAAAGTCGCCAAGCTGTCAGAAAGTTAAATAATGAAAAAATAAAATACAAAGAAAAACAGCGTTCGACATTTTAATGTAGAACAAGAGAAAAAATATCAATCATATATTGACTTGGATAGACTATATATAGTGATATGGCATTTGGTGAACCTTTTTTTAATTGTCACTTTTTTCGTAATTCCGTTATACATATGTTTTTCAATAAAATATCATTTTCTAATAAGCAATCATTGTGATTTTGTCGTTGGCTGAGTTTCTTTATTCGGCATCAAGAGATTGTTTGTGTGATATCACTTAAAAAACTGGTGTTTATGAGAGTAAATAAAAACTTTTTTCATTAAAAATATTTTTTATTTTAAATACATATTTTTGTTACACTGTATTTTGTATTTCAAATACTTGCTTTTGGAATGCAGTATTTTGTATTTTAAATACATAGAAAAAAAGTATTTGTATTTTGTATTTTAAATACACAACTTTCATGTATTTTGTATTTTAAATACATTAGAGCATGTATTTTGGCCAGCACTGGATACAATTAATAAGGTAGCCTCGTCCGCTGGACCGTTAATCATCTGGCTACTTCAAACTGTCAAGAAAGTACAGAGCATGATACAATTAACAAGGTAGCCTCGTCAGCTAAACCGTTAATCATCTGACTACTTTAGGTTGACAAGAGAATGCACAGAGAGGAAAGGCAGTCAAAACGAGATAGCCAATCCGCGTAAGCTCAGTGCATCTCTCTTCTGTAAATGTAGAAATGGCGTCTTTTTGACAGTTTGCATAAGTTGTACAAAAACAAAATGCATGTTATTTTAATTGAAGTTGTTCTTATTGTAGCGAAAAGGTTTCCTTGTTAGTTGTATCATGGTACAGAGAAGAAAGGCAGCCAAAACGAGATAGCAAGCAAATCAGCGTAAGCTCTGTTCATCTATCTGCTGTAACGTGGCGTCTTTGTGACAGTTTGCATAAGTTGTACAAAAACAAAATGCATGTTATTTTTATTGACGTTGTTCTTATTGTAGTGAAAAGGTTACCTTATTAGTTGTATCATAGCACTAGCAGAACATAAAAAAGTATACGGGAGTAAATATGCGGGAGAAAAATAGCAGGCTGCTGTCAAATTCTTCTCTCATTTGTTTTGTTAAACTTTTTTTTTGTGAGTGTACAAAAAAAAAAAATTACGCAAAATTCATAAAATAAATTAAAATAAACACCTGAAATTTATTACTGTACTGTTTTACTTTTAATTTTTCTTCAATAATAGCTACAAAATCAATTGCACGTTTCTTAGAAAGCAGAGCACGTTAAGCGGTATGTAAACAAACGTTTGACCGTAAGCTGCTAATAAACAACGGGCAGCTGTTTTGGTGATTTTACCTGGTAGATACTTAGATCTGCCTTGATGCAAAAACCAAGCAGATCTGAGCAAAAAGTATCTGCTTTTTTTTCACACAACAAAAAGATGTTGAGCAAATAGCAAAGTGTGCAAAAAGGCTCAGATGAAAATGAATAATGTAAACAACAATAGATGGCGCCAGCAGATGGCGTAGCCGACGGTGACGAAAAATGTTAATACAATAAAAAAAAAAACACATTCATGTGAATTAAAAATAAGATTTTTTTTTCACAAATGCAAACACAAACTTTAACAAAAACAAAATCAATTCGGCAGCGGCCTGTAACACAAAAGTAAAGTCGGCGGCGACTGTATGCCAACTTGACGCCGATGGACTTTGCCCGCTGTGACAAATTCGTGCCTTATTATTTACATATTTTAGTAGCGTTAAATCGAATTTTGAAGTACATAAAAGAATTTGTCCAAAAAATAACCGATTTTCAAAAGTGTTTTTTTCGGTTTGAAAGTATTTAGCATCGGTAAAAGGAGCAAATACATTTTTTCGGAATCGAACTCGATGTCAAATTTGAAAAATTTATTTCCTAATAACTCCGGCCGGTTTTCAAAACATTTTTGCTGTTGCAAAGCGTTTGTCAGTAAAAGCTGCACATACATTTTCTCGAAATCAAATTTGTAAAATATGAATTTTTAATAGCTCGGTCATTTATTTGTAAGCGGGTTTTTCAAATCGTTTTTGCTGTTAGAAAAAGTTTGTCAGTGAATTTATCATTTCTTTTCGAAACTGTATTCGAAAAATTGTTCTGCCATTTATAAACTGATTTACAAAATTCAATTCCTTTTGGTTTTTAAAGTTTTTCTCAGTAAAATGAGCCAATAGTTTTATCCGCATTCGAATTTGTAATCGAAAATTTTTCGAAATCGAAAAAAATGCCTCGTTCGTTTATAAATTGATTTTCAAAAAGTATTTTTGTTTTTTATAAACTGATTTACAAAATTCCTTTTGGTTTTTAAAGTTTTTCTCAGTAAAATGAGCCAATAATTTTATCCGCATTCGAATTTGTAATCGAAAATTTTTCGAAATCGAAAAAAATGCCTCGTTCGTTTATAAATTGATTTTCAAAAAGTATTTTTGTTTTTTAGTGTTTAGTTATTTCTCTGTATAATGGGAATAACTTGTTTTTTCGAAATCCGATTTGAAATCTATGTATATAAAAAAATAGCTTTTTAAATAAGTTAATTTATTATGTATGCTGTTTGAAAGTAAATATATGTATGTATGTATGTAATTTTTTTCGAAACCGTGTTCGAACTCGAGAAATTGCTTGGCCATTCATTTAGTCTATGAATTACAAAATTCATTTCGCTTTCCAACAGATTTGCGCAGTAAAATGAGCAAATAATTTCTTTTTTTTTGAAATCGAATTTTTATTCAAACATTTTTTCAAATTCAAACTCGGTCGCTTATAAACCGATTTTCCACATTAGTTTTTGCTTTTTAAAGGTACTTGTCTGTATAATGAGTATAAAACGTTTTTTCGAATTCAAATTTGAAATCGATATAAATTGCATTTTAAATAACTCGGTCAGTTATAAACCAATTTTAAAAATAAATTTTGCTGTTTGAAAGTATTTATCAGTTGTTTAGGTATGTTAACTTAATTCCGCTTATGATTATAATAATTTTATTTAATACGTTTTGTTAAATAACAGAAATATCTCATTCTTGAATTATACTTTATATGTTTGCTATAATTTGTTATTCTTTCTTTTATTCTCATTAAATACTCTAACTTCGAATTATCTCTTTTTTTCTGTACTAAAATCGAAACTGTAACTTTAATGAAGATTCCTGTATTAATAAATCACTTCTTCTTTGGCTATCAGCAAACAAACAACACTAAACCGAACAAGAGCTTAATTTTATTTGAAGTAGTCACGGATTTCAACATCAGTGAAATGAGCATATACTACATACATACATATTTTTTTCGAAACCATGTTCATCTATGAATTACAAAATTATTTTTGCTTTCTAACAGTTTTTCGCAGTAAAATGAGATTTTTTTCTCAAAATCGAAATTTTTTTTGGAACATTTTTCGAAATCTACATATGTATACTCAGATTCAGTGGGAGTTTTCTTCTTTGCTCCCATGATTTGTTTTTTCCTTTTATTAAATAAATGTTTTTTTTTTCTTTTGTCTTTCAACCAACAACTAATTTTGTTTTTTAATCTCATTTTTAGATTTCAAACGTCACGCACTGGCCGCCTTATGCTGCACACCGACATCCGTCTCTTGATATCCAGACGTACCGATTGTGATACAGCTGCCGCGCATGCCAAAGGAGTACTGGAGGCACCAAACGAACTCATTACGAATACCATGATGCCAAAAAATCCCAAATATAGTGCTCGACAAGATCAAACAAGTAGTAAAATTTAGTAGTTACTGAAAGCTGCATGCGTGCCAGTCGATATGTTTCAACAGCTGCAACAAAAACTACAACAACGCTGGCAACGAATTTGGGTCTAATGATAGAATAGAAAATGCTTAAATTCCCACACCAATTTCCCAGATTTATTATGGTTTAAATGTTGGAGATTAATGCTAAAGAAAGAAAGAAAGAAAGAAAGAAAGAAAAAAAGAAGAAAAAAGAAAAATCAAATGTAAAGCAATCAAAAGAAAAAAGATTGAAATCTTTATCTTTTTCCCCCCTCTACTACTACACTCTTTAACTTTAATATGTGTTTGTTTTAACTCGTATAACACCAAAATGCCTTTTTTTAATTCCAATATTTTCGTTTTACTCAATTGATGTTTTCACTCTTAAATCAACTTTTAGTTAAACCAAATTGTTGTGCACATACATAAATATATTTTGTTATGTATTGTTATTATTATTATTATTATAGTTTTTTTTTTTTTTAACTCAACCAACCCTTTAAAACTATGTATTGCAATATAAATGATTAAGCAGTTTATTTGAAATTCACATACATAATAAATTTCCAGCAAATCCTTATTTTTGTCAGAATTCAAAAAGAATATTTCAAAAACAGGCTTCATTCTTTTCCACGCATGGCAGCTTGTTTTAAGTGTCTGTAAACGTTTCTCTGCAACAACAAAAAACAAAAAAAAAACTTAAATTTATTTGAAAAGAAGACATACATTTCTTTTGCTTACCAAACAAATTTGTCTGGTTGGCTGGCACTTTTAATAATATTTCTTGAATATTTCATATAAATATGCTACAAATTTATATTTTTATAATTAGAAAGCAAAAAAAATTTCATATAACTCCACTCAACTCAATCACTCCAATATTGTTTTTGTACATCCCTCTAGATCTCCCTCTCGTTGTCCCGCTTTCTCAATAACTGTGTATAGAAAAATTTTTTTATGTTTACTATTTATTTTAATATTAAAAATACTTTATACAAACATACAATACATACGATTATTACGAGTATAAAAATAGATATTTAGTAATTTTAAATCAATTTACATACATACATACATACATAATCATTTTATTATGTTGTCCTTCTTAATGAGTATTTTGAAATATGTTTTATTTTATTAAATGAATTCAATTTAAAAACAAATTCTCTCTTTTTTTTTTTTTTTTTTTTTGTCTTTCACGGTTGCCCGTAGAGGAGCAGTCCATCGATCGTATAATGGCGCCCATTCCCAATAATTTTTTCTCTACAAAAAATACCAAAATTTACTGCACGATTATAGTTATTAATAAATTGCCATCCTGTTTGTTGTATTTCACTGTCGAAAGGTGCGAATTTGAAATTGACAGCCACAACGACAGTTGTCGTTTTTGAACTACGCCAAACACAATAAAGTGGCCTAGAGACGTGCCACAAACTTCACTCAATGTGATTGTGTTGATGTCGTCGTTTATTTATTTTTTTTTTTTTTTAATAAGTTGGCGCAGACATACATACATATGTATTTCATGGCTACACTGCTATGATGTCGATCCAACCCCAGGAAATGAAGCACTACCACACCTTGAGACTTCCTTCTTCAACAACAAAAATTTAAAAACTGAAAGGGGTCTTCACACAAGAAACCGAGAAAATTAGCAATTATAGCTTTTTTAACCAGGGACCGTAACTGTTATAACTTTTATCGTAAAATAAAAGTTTTTTTTTAATTAATATTTTTTTTCGAGCAGAAATAAAATTTATTTTTTGACTTTTATTTTTTCAAAAAAAAAAAAAAAAAAAAAATAACAGTTATTTTTTACTTTTATTTTTTCAAGCAAAATTAAAAGTTATTTTTTTACTTTTATTTTTTTGAGCAGTAGTGCTATTCAGTAACTTTTATTACGATAATCGTATCGTTAAAATAATTATAGCGATATTTTATCGAATTTGTTATTTTGTGCTACTTTTTAACGATATTCGCTGTGGACTACAATCAGCTGTTGCATTTTGTAAAATATCTTCGATAATTAATCGACAAACAATTTCTTGTTGTTTATTTTAACGATACATTATTGTGTTTTGTTGTACTTTGTGGTGTTTTGTGTTGGAAATGGGTTTTGAATATTTGTCGTATGATTTTGCAAGAGATGAGCATGGTTTTGACCCTCCAACAGTTGATGGGCGTACTCTTCGGGACTTGAACAATCCTTTTGAGTTGAAAATCGCAGAGTTCCATCCAATCATCCATAAGCCGTTGCATTTAAAATATTTTTTTTTCTATTCCTCTTCATGATTTTCGCTTATTTTGACATTTTGTGGGCAGAGTTGTCATATGAAATGAATTTGGGAGAATAGAAAACTATCGATATATGTATGTATACTATCGTTAAAAATAAGCTACAGAATGAAACTATCGTTACTGCAAGCGACAAAATGTATCGACGAGAACAACGATTGTCGGATCGATAAAAGTTACTGAATAGCACTACAGAAATAAAAGTTATTTTGTGATAAATTCATTAGCGGCGGTTCTCACTCTTGATAGTAAACTCGGTTGTAGATTTGGTTAAAGTAGCAGATTTGATTAAAGTACTACACCGGTATTCATAAAAAATAAAACGTTGCTGAAATACATTTTAGAACAAATTTTATATGAAAAATTTGTTCTAAAATGTGTTTCAACAATGTTTTATTTTTTATGAATACCGGTGCTAGTGTTTACATCACTGCAGCAACAAAATGTACTGAACTTTTATTTACTACGCTGTGATTAAAAAATCAAACAAAAAGCTTTAGTAAACATTGTAAAAAAATTACTGGGAATCACAGATATTCTGTGCTGTGAATCGTTTTGCCGGCAAAACCAAATTTTGTGTTGAGAAAATAAAAAATATGGAAAAAAACAAAATTTAAATATACTGGTGAAGAGAAAACGTGACAAAATTCACAACAAAAGGTGGACAGATAAAGAAATTCAGCAAGTTTTAGAATATATGCAAGAACATGCAGACTTTGAGGTAAGAAAGTCGTCACTCGAGCTTTGTGGTAAAAATCGTAGTGAATATAGGAGAGTGGTAAAATTAGTATCAAGAGTGGAAATCGCTATTATATTTATTATAAAACTTTTTCAAACAAAGATAATTTTTCAGTGAATCGTTAAATTTACTTATTTAGAAAAGAATATTTGGAATATTAAATAATAATTTCTTTGTCAAAGGGGTTGAAAACACAAAAATAACTTTTATTTCTCATCAAAAAAATAAAAGTAAAAAAATAACTTTTATTTCTGCTCGAAAAAATAAAAGTCAAAAATTAACTTTCATTCATGCTCGAAATAATAAAAGTAAAAAAAAAAAAGAAATGCGGTCGGGGGACCCCCGTTAGGAACGAAGTTCCTTACGTTTTTTTTTTTCATCTTTGAATGTAATACAAGGTGAAATCTATTTCTACGCAATATGCGTACATCGTCCAGAACTCATCCATTTGTAGCTGATTGACCAGTCAATCGCACAATGCATTACAGGGAGAACTCGCTCTTCAGCAATACGGCTTAGCCTGTGGAATAAACTGCAGGCAGGCGTTTTTCCTGCCACTTACAGCGTGGGAGGGTTTAAAGAACTACTCCGTCTTTCCTCCTCCTCCTCCTCCCTATAACCATTTTTCCTAGTTCCAGCACAAAGCACTGCATCCTGAATACCGGTTCAAGTTAAAAATATAAAAAAATAAAGGGTCCGCCAAATAACCTTTTTTTTTTTGAAAATGCCATAAAATGCGAAGCGAAAATGCATTGGAGAGTCAGTTGGCTTCAACTCCTGAACCAATTGGACTTTGTATGGCGTCATACCAAGGTCTTTATGCAAAATTTGTCCCAATGATGTCTCCGAAATGTTCAATTGTTGAGAACGACGTTGATGTTGATGGCGCTTCACTTTCTGCCACCGCAGCAACATTCTCGGATGTACGCACTGTTTTTGGCTTTTCGCGGTTTGGTTTATCGATGAGGATGCCAGCTGCTTTCACTTTTTCCACAAGATAACGAACATACGGAGCTGATGGAGCTTCTCTTCATTCAAAATCCGTACGTCATTTTCGCACACATTCTGCCATGATTTTCAAAGTAATGTCGCAATATTTCCCAGCGTTGTTCAAGCGTATACACAACCATATTCGTTCAGCGGAAGGATAAAACTAATTATCTGTCAAATCAGACCTGGGGCCAAATCATCGCATTCGATATCGAACAAATTCCGTCACTTATGCTGTGTGTTTGTTGTTTATTTTGTTTTTGTTTTACATTACTTTTGCTCGATAGTTCATTCGATATCGTATGCGATGATTTGGCCCCTGAGCTAAGTGTTACCATTAATTTAACACCCTAAATTCACCCATAAAAGAAAAAAACCCTAAATCTACGGGGAAACCCCCCTAAGCTGGCAACACTGCACCGGACTTTGCGCAAAACGTATGGGACTGAACTCAATATGTTACTCTCTTTTTTTTCCGTTGCTCTCCCCATGGTACAATTAATAAGGTAGCCTCATCAGCTAAACCGTTAATCATCTGACTACTTTAATAGCCTTTTTACACCGACTGACATCCACGTGAAACGCATGGAAGATGTTGAAAATGTGAAACAGTCGCTTACATTGACAACATCTTTCGTTTATTTAGATGTCAAAAAAAAGAAGACGCAAAATGTTTGTGAAAAATAAAAAAAAAATTTAAAATGGACTTGGAGGAGGACTTTTGGACCTTTTTCTTTCCATAGGTCAAGCAACATGTTCTCCATATTTATTGACCATACGATGGGCTATTTGCAATTAAAATGAATTTATTTATAATTAATTAAAAATTACAACAAAATACATGTTACGCTCATTTTTTTTTTTTTTATGTTAAATTTGTTTTCTGAAATGTCATTTTGCTAGTGATGGTACAAAAGCAATCGATTTTCTGCAATTTTTTTTAGAGATGGCACTAAAAAAATCGAAAGATGTAAGATGGAACAAAATGAGAAAGGATCGATCATCTTCTGCTGATGTAGAATTTTCGCCCTGTATAATTCTTATGGGAAGATGTAAACATCTTTGCAAATTGATACAAAATGTAAGATGTGCGTCAGTGTAAAAAGGCTATAAGTTGTCAAGAGAATGCAGAGATGAAAAGCAGTCAAAACGAAACACCAAATCAATGTTAGCTCTCATCTATAAATGCAGAAGCGGCGGCTTTTTGACAGCTTACAGAAGTTGTACCAAAACAAAATGCATGTTATTTTTATTGAAGTTGTTCTTATTGTAGGGAAAAGGTTACCCTCCCATTGCAAATGTTTAGTTGTTGAACACATCATTCGGGATCATGAAATGGCACATTACATTTCCCGTTTTTTGCTTTCCCTTCCTTCCATTAACATTGCTTGACTATAACAGTTGGTTTTTTAATTTATTTATTTATCTATTTTTTTTTTTGTAGTTTAAGAGTTTGAAAAAAACCTCTCAATAAATAACCCCAAATATTTAAAAATTTTTCAAAAGCATTTCTGTGATTGCGTTATGAGCCTTTAAAAAAAAAAAAAAAAAGAATAAACTACAAAAATAAAATAAATAATCACAAATTGAAATACGTATGTATGCATGAAATAATAAACTGAATATAATTTTAATGAACCATGTACAATACTACAATATAATAAATTGTTTATAAAGTAAGTCAGTAAAAATATTACTTGAAAAATTCAATAGAAATACAATAAAACAAACTATATTGTGCTATTTAAATATTTAAATTTAATTTTTAAAAAATATATACATACATACATACATATGTATGCATGTATATTTAATTTTAATTCCACACACAACAAGACGCCAGTCACTGAAAGGCGCGTAAAGAGTAAATACTAAGTAGGAAAAAAAGAAGATATTTTTAGAAACTGTTTGTAGTATAGAGGCTGTAATTAAAGGCCAAGTCGGAAGGAAAGGAAATAGAAAAGGATTGTTCTGTTAAATAATAATATATACATACATACATACATAGATTGAAAACCAAGTTTGTTCACTACATTTACATACATACCTCTATTATATAGAAGTTTCTTTTGCCAACTGAAGACACAGATTGCATCAGGTTAAGAAGTTGAAGGGGTGACCACTTGAGTTTCGACGAGCTGGCTTGTAGTAGAGAAAGTAAGGCCCATAAAGGTTGTTGGCTCTTTCGGTAACACCTCATAAATGTCCTCTTTCTTTTATACACACAAGGCGAATCCACTACAGGTGCCCGCATACCAATTTGCTTCAACATTTTTCCACGATTTTATCTTCTGAGTTGTCAAAGCTGATAGCAAACGACAACAAAATGTATGACGTGTCGAGGGAAAATATTGAAGCGAATTGAATTGCGACCACCCAAGGCGAATCCAACTACAGGTGGTCGCAATTCAATTCGCTTCAACATTTTCTCTCGAGACGTCACAAGTTTTGTTGTCGTTTTCTATCGGCTTTGACAACTCAGAAGATAAATTCGTGGAAAAATGCTGAAGCGAATTGGTATGCGGGCACCTGTAATGGATTCGCCTTGTATACACAGATTCTCAGAGTTATATCGCACTGTGACTATTGCCACTATTGTGACAATTATCACTTTTTATGACTAACGTAATACATTTCTGTTGGCATTGCTCACAATTATTAATCACTTAAGCGCCTAACAGAATACATCGCTTCAGCTGTCACAGTCACAAACCATGATACAACTAATAAGGTAACCTTTTCGCTACCATAAAAAGAACTTCAATAAAAATAACATGTATCTTCCCTGCAAGAAATAGCTGATGGAAACTAACACATTAACAACTTAATTACTAACACATGCAAAGCAATTTTATAGCTTTCAGCGTTGCCATTACAATGATTGTTTTAGTATTTTGATTTTGGTAATTTCATTTGGAACTACGTTTATGCACTAATGTTTTTATAGGTTCATTTGTCCAATTTTTTTTTTTAATATAGTTTATTATATTCTCTTTGTATTGTTTTTTTAAAATTTTGGAAAAAATCTTTTTTTATTTCTCAATACAGAAATTAATAGCATTACATGTAATTTTGTGGGCATTTTGCAAAAAAGATTTTGAATGATCACTTTGCTGAGGTGGTAACGCTGGTTCAAAAAAGAAATCACACGTACACGAATGTTTACATCAGTTTTTTTCATTTTGCCCTTAAGAAAATGATAGAAACGCTGATGTATGAACCCATCAGCAGTGTCGGTCATATGATGGATCATATGACCGACACTGTTCTTACCTCTCCTTTTTTACCTCTTCTGTTTTTACCTCTTCTTAATAGAGCGGAATGTTGGCGTCTCGAGTTTCAGTTTTCCATCCTTGCTTCGAACACTCACAAACAAAATTATTCTACCAGTAGTACTTTTTTTTTATCAAAATAGTGAAATACCATTAATTTTAAATCCATCCGTGAGACCAGCACAACTTGCATGTCTGGGAAGTGTAGTGCTAAGAAACACTATTTCATGAATAAAAATTATGCACTAATATTGTAAAAAAATACACATTTTAATTTGTATAAAAACAAATTTTAAAATATGTAATAAGCGAAACATCAAATAAACAGTTTTTTTTCTTTTAGTTTAAAATTAGCTCTAAAAATCAACTTTGTTTAAACCATATAAAGTGGGTTTTTAAGTTTCTGTGATTAACGCAGTGTTTAGAAAGGAAAGTGCTTTCATGAAAGTTGCAACACATTCATATTTTCTTTACTTTATGAAAGTGGTAGCAAAGACCAATGGCCAGATTCCCGTTGACGTTTTAATTAACCTTTCCCAGCAGTTCTAATTTATTTCATTTAACTCAGGTCCAAAATAGACCTTTCAAACATTTCATTATTTAACACAACGGGATCTTTCTATGACCCAAGTGAGCCGGCGGCCTGCCTAACATAACATTTCATTAATTCAGGTCCAAATTATTTATTAATTCAGGTCCAAAAAAAAAAAAAAAAAAAACACAGAACACATTTGAAAGATCTATTTTGGACCTGAATTAATACATTTCAATTGGCTCTTAAAGCAAACAAAATAATTAAGTTCTAATTTATTTCGCTACATTCTTCATAAATTTGTATTAAATTGTAAAAGAAATACATTTTTGCAAAGTAGTTTTGAAATGTTTAAAAGAAAAATTAATTGATAAATTTTTTTATCCCATTTGCTTCGACCTTTTTCCTTTTTAATTACACTGAAAGAATTTTCATTCATAGTTCTAATGAATTTATTTCATTAATCCAATGAAAATATTCATTACAGCAATGAATTTTCATTGAACTAATGAATAAATTTCATTGAAAACTGTTCATTACTTTTCATAATTTCATTAAAAATTATCATTGGATTAATGAAAAAATGTCATCAAATCAATAAACAATTTCATTAATTCAATGTATTTGTTGATTGAGGTTTCAATTCTCATTTGATTTGTAAAGTAATATGGTAACATATTTTAATATTTCGCAAACTTTTTGAAGTCTGCTGCGAGTAACCCGGCATTTAGACGGGAAAGTACTTTCAGTACAAATATTTGTATACGTATTATGAATAAAAATTTCAATGAAATCTGTGACTTTCATGAAAATTTCTTGCTCAATTTCAAAGGAACGTGAAGAGTTGCAAGTATTATTATTTGAAAATAGAGTTGCCAAGACTACTACAAACATAAATTTATAAAGCAACATTCGAAAGTAATTTTTATTGCTAAACTTTTATTAATTAATTTAATAATTATCACTATAAATATGTATATTTCATTTGTGTTCTTTATATGAATAAAAAATGGAAAAATGTTTTAAATATTTTCTAATGTACAAAATAATTTAAAATTCACAATTATTATTCTACTGCAATCCTTGGCAAATTTGTATGTGACGTGAAGTAGGCAACCGTGTTTACTCACTACCTTGTCACTTTACTTTCCGTGAATGTCAAAAAATTACTTTCAGGAACATTTTGCTGAAAGCTGAGTTGAAAGTTAGAAAATTGTGAGTGTGTTACTAAAAAAAAGTGTGAGTGTAGGGCAACTTTCAGGCATTTACTTTCCCGTCTAAATGCCGGGTAACACCTAAAAAGTGACATCACACATAAAACGGTTTTTTTTTGGAACATCTGCTAATAATAAAATTATTTGTAACCTTAATAATATACGTCATAAAAATTATGTTCAGTTTTCATTAGATCAATGAACGAATTCCTATATTTAATGAATAGTTTCATTTAGTTAATGATTTTTTGTCATTAAATCAATGAAATATTTCATTTGCTTAATGACTAAAACTCATACATTCAATGAAACGATCAATTTAATGAATCAGAATTCATTGATCTGTAAACCGAAACATTGGTTGAAAAATAATGAATTTTTCATTAAATTAATGTCGGAATTCAATGGATTTATGAATAAAATTCTTTTAGTGTACAACATTTCTTAGATTTTGAGCTTAAGGTTCTTTATTTTTACAGGTTTAAGGGAACGGGTAGGAGTAGCAGAACTTCTTCCAATAAATAAAAATCCTGGATTGCCAAACACGTTATAAAATTCACTTACAACTTTATTAGAGAGAGAAAGAGAGAGAGAGAGAGAAAAAAAAGAGGTTGAGTATACTTATACATTAAAAATATTTGTTAGGCGGGTAGTAATTCAATTTTTACAAAAAAAAATCACTGAAATTTTTATATTGTAATTATTTAATTAAAATTGGAGAGCAGCGACAACAATTATTAACTTCTTTTTATGTTGAATTCACTCTTTATTCTGTTTCAATTCAAGCAGGATTACCAAAAATTTCAAAACAGTTGAGGCATTAATGAAATAATACAGGGATGGAAAATGCATTACATTGTTTACTCAGTTGAACATCCTTGATTATTTTTATTGTCAAGGACCTCAAACTTGAAATCTTATAATTAATATTAATTAATCAATCAATTATAATTAATATTAATTAATCAAGTAGAAAGAGACAGTAATTTGTTGAGGTTCTGCTTTTAGATCTTATAATAGATTTGTTGATAGATTTTTCTTTTAAAAATACCAAAACTATTTTGCAATAATATCCAACCTTTGCTTTATTTCATGTGAAAAATTCAAGTCTAGAAATAAAGCAGCGATAAAAATTCAGACGACATAGAAACGATAAATAATGAGGGCCGAATAAATTTATTGTCTTTGGTCGTAGGTTTTGTTAACATTTTTATTTATAATACCTATATATATGTATATATATAAATTTCATGAAAGCGCTTTCCTTTGTAAATGCAGTGTAATACAATTTTGTAGTTAAAAAATGGAGTAGAATTTGAGGAAAAATGAAAAATAAAATAAGTTAAGAAGGGCTGGCGTAAACTGTACTAATTTAAAAACAAATAATAAAAGGTAAATAAAGTGTATTTTTGCGTTAAATAACAAAGAATCAGCTGTTTCATTAATGAGGGAAAACTATCAAGGAATTCAGCCAATTGCCACTATTCCACAGGCTTAAGCCATTTCTGTCAGCAGGCGAAGGAATGTTCGTGCTTCAAACCTCATAAAAATCAGTTTAAAATATTTTTACATAAATGTGATATGCGGCTTCCTGCATGGGGACGCCCTTTGGCTCTGAACTTTTTTTGTACGGCGGGGCAATTTTATATTCTGCAGGAATTGCAAGCCTCTGTCTCTTATGGTTCCAAATTTCATACTAAAGGGTGCTTTTGCATTCAACGAGTACTTTTGGTATTTGTTGTTGTAGATGCCAGACGCCTTGCCTTGGCGTTTAACAAGGCGAATCAACCACAGATGGCCGCAATTCAATTCGCTTCAACATTTTCTCTCGAGTTGTCATACGTTTTGTTGTCGTTTGCTATCAGCTTTGACAACTCAGAAGATAAAATCTGGGCAAAATGTTGAAGCGAATTGGTATGCGGGCACCTGTAATGGATTCGCCTTGGACAACTCAGAACAAGGCGAATCCATTACAGGTGCCCGCATACCAATTCGCTTCAACATTTTTCCACGATTTTATCTTCTGAGTTGTCACAGCTGATAGAAAACGACAACTAGAAAGGAAGTAAACCACCAAAGTCAATGGAATAGTTCTGGCCAAGGGGAATCAAGTATAGGTGGTCGCAATTCAATTCGCTTCAACATTTTCTCTCGAGACGTCACAAGTTTTGTTGTCGTTTTCTATCGGCTTTGACAACTCAGAAGATAAAATCGTGGACAAGGCGAATCAAGTACAGGTGGTCGCAATTCAATTCGCTTCAACATTTTTTCTCGACAACTCAGAAGATAAAATCGTGGAAAAATGCTGAAGCGAATTGGTATGCGGGCACCTGTAATAGATTCGCCTTGGTTCTGGCAGCTACATTAATATTTAAAAAGAGATGTTTGAGCTGCATTAAATCATTTAAATAAGCTATTGCTATATTGCAATAAGTCTTTTAGTTTTGACTTTTCTCAACATTAAGCATGACTTTTCGAGTATTTACAGCCAGCTAAGTAAATAAATACAAATATTTTTCGTTGACGGCTTCGGTAGAAAACGGCGGCCAGAAACTATCGAATGGCGCGATTATCGATCGTTTTGCAATTTTAGTCTATGGGGCTAAAAATGAGCAAAGACAGTTGACAGATGACAAATTCTATGTTTTTAGCTCACAAAATGGCCCATAAAATATATGAATATGAACAAAACAACATTTATATGAATGAGTTGATATTTATTTCTGGAAGAAATCCGCTTTGTATATTTTTTTTTTCTTGTTTACAAAGATGCTGTAAAACAGAGGTACATTTTTAATAAGAAAAAAAAAACAATGTCTTGATTTTTTGTTGATTTACGAAAACATGAAGAAGCAAAACAAAAATGTTACGAATTGAAAAAAGTGTAATTTTTCAATTTCGTGGAAATTCTGTGCTACACAACTGTGTAAGAAATATTATAAAAATAAAAAAAAAAAAAAAAACAAAATAATTTACATTCTAGAAAAAAAAAATTTAAGTTTGCAAATTGCTAAAAAGAACTTATTCATAAGCTTAAACAAATTTCATGGTCCATAACAGAATGTAAAAATTTCGTGCTTAACTTAAAAGGATATAAAAACTAAATTTCATTTAAAACTAACATGATAATATTTCATATTTAATAACGAACGTTTTAAGTCGTTAATCGAAAGTTTTTAAAAGGAAAAGGTGAGTGAGTACACTGAGAAAATGTGTCGCTCTCAATTACCACACACGATCAATCATGGTATTATCAGTTTGTTTTTGATTCATTGTCGCCATTTGTTGATGATAGTTGCGCATTTGATTTGTACGTCGTGGCTGGGCCAAATATTCAAACATACTTTGCAAATGTTGCGACAACATTTTACCCAAATCACATGGCATTGGATCAGTCCAAAAGAAATCGTGATTCAATGCTGTATCGGCATCAATGCGTTTCTTCGGATCCAGTGTTAAAAGTTTATCCAACAAATCACATCCATTGGGATCTTTCACATAAGGTCTCAGACGTTCTTTCACACGTCTTTTTTGATTCTTAGGCAGTTCCATAGATTTGTACAGCTCCAGTTGCTCCACACCAGGCCAAACTTCAGGCATAAAGGAACCGCATAACTGAGAAATCAAAACTAATTGTTGTTGCTCGGTATTTCCTTGCATAATGGGCGACCGTGTCCACATTTCGGCCATAATACAACCAGCACCCCACATATCAACTGGCGGGCCATAGTTGCGGTCGCCAAGTAGCAGTTCTGGTGGCCGATACCACAGTGTGACAACACGATTTGTGTAACGATTTTTCGCTTCATTTTTGGGTATACTAAAGGCACGAGCCAAACCAAAATCGGCTAATTTTAAAACTCCATGTTTAGTAATTAAAACGTTGGCAGCTTTCATATCACGATGCAGAATCTTGAAAGAAATGTATAAGATGCTTGTCAATAAAATGTACCAACTTTCGCATTTTGTGAAACGAACATGCTTGAATTTTCTACCGATTTTTCGAAAACTTAAACAAATTTATAATTACTTATTGGGTTTTAGCGCGATGAACAAAAAAAAAAAAAATAAATAAATAAAAATAATAATTATTGTAAGTTTATTAAGCTCTTATTTGACGTGTCAAATAAACGTGTAACAAACCTTCAATAGTTTTTATGAATATGGGTGTTAATATTTATGTATTTTAAACTAGCGAACAAGTGAACTGTTTAGGAAAACTACATGCATACATATGGTAGCTGTTTAATAAAATATGTGGATTTTCCAGTTTTTTAACAAATAAATAAAAAAGTTTTCAAAAGGACGTTTGCATTCGCAGTGCTGACGACATGATCGATATAGAGGAATCGGATTTTGTATGAAAACACTTACATACATCTTTTCGACTTGTCCTCGATCGACAAGTTCGTATAAAGCGTTCGAATAAATGTACATCATAGAGGAACCGAAAACAATTTTCTTTCGCTAAGAAAGCGAACAATCGCACGACTTCGACATTGAGGAACAGACAGTATATTTTATTAGCATCTTAATGAGCTGAGAATGTGTGCTACTTTGGTAATTTTAAAATTGGACAGATGCTTAAAACTCTATTAAGCTACAAAATCAAATAATTGTTATCAAATCGGGCACAGAAAAGACTTCAAAGCTCAATACAGAATTTAATAATTTTAGGTCAGGTCTTCACGAAAAAAAAAAATAAAAAATCAGTACAAAACCTATTAATAATTATTTTGTTAGCGCAGGACAAAAGAACTTCGATAATAATATATTTCCATTACCCAAAAGCATTTTCGCAATTTCTTCAGGTGATGATGGATTTTCGATCGACAATTCTAACATGTACATTTAAGCATTTTATAGCTGTTCATGAATTTTATAGCTAAATACTACTTTACATACATATATACATACATATATATTTATTTTTTTACTTCCTATTTATTAAAAATTAACTGTTTTTATTCAAAATATTTGTTAAGTTTTTTTTAAATGAAATTTTTTAATTTTGATTTGAAGTTATATGGTTCTATGATTAACAGAAACGTACCCACATACTAATTTTGTATAGGAGCAGTACACTTTTATGATATTTTCTTTGGAACGCATTTATCGCATAGAAAGAGAATTGAGTGGCCTGAACGGTTTGATGTGGCAGGGATAAAATCTTAAGAATGGTCTTAAGCATACTAACAACAGGTTAACAATTTTAACCCTTTAGAACTTACCTTATTACTATGTATATAATACAGCCCATTTAGTAATTGTTGCATTACTTTTTTGATCTCTCCCAAACTAAATTTAACATTCATATTGGATAACAAGCCAGCCAAGTCATGTTCGCAAAATTCGAAAACCAGATAAAATGTTGAACGATAACCATTATTGGCTGTGGCTTTAGTACGGCAAATTTCTATTAGATTCACCACGTTCTCATGTTTAAGAAGTTGTAATATTCTTATTTCTCTCAAGGCAGTTATCGGAAACTAAATAAAAATACATA
Source organism: Sturmia bella (assembly GCA_963662145.1). NCBI lineage: Eukaryota > Metazoa > Arthropoda > Insecta > Diptera > Tachinidae > Sturmia > Sturmia bella. Next base: position 24,551,621 of record OY759172.1, read on the forward strand.
TGATATATTTTAGAACACTCTCAGGCCATTTCGTTTAAGCTTAACTTACTCCTTCTTTTTCATTGTCCATTAAAACTTTCTTCATTGCTACAAATTTTTTATTTGATTTCTTCTCTCTGGCTTTGAAGACTTCGCCAAATGTGCCCTGGCCAATTTTAGCCACTTTTTCATATTTAGACGACTCATCGCAATAGGGAAAATCATAGTCTTCTATGTACTTTTGTTTATCAAACAATGACATGTTCCGTGCAGATCTGGTTGGTGTTCCAGTTTGTGGTGCGGCAACTCGTTGCATTATTGGTTGTTGTTGCTGTTGTTGGTTTTGTTGGGGCTGTTGTTGCATGATTTGTGTTTATTATTGACTTGATATAGAAAAAAAAATGTTTTACGAGTTCCAGGGATTTTTTACTCTGGTACTCTAGAAATAAATAATGTAACCGTGTGAAACAAAAACGTCTATTACCAGCAGACTTCAATCTGGGTTTTAAGAATGAATCATGTTAGGCATACATATTTTCCCTGGCATAAATCTATATTTATATATACAATTCCAATCCTAGTGGTACCAAAACAGCACTGGCGAGTAACTTTTCATAAAAATTATTGCAGAAATTGTTGAAAGGAACCATAGATTTCACAATTTATTAATTATAACACTGTATATTTTACGCAAAACTATAATTTCCACAATAGCTGCATTTATTTTTACATGCACGAGAGGTCTAGTTACTTTTGTTTGCTTTACATATGACGTAGATTACAAAAAAACAAATGTTGGCAACGCAAGTACAGGGATGAAAACTGCTATTCAATTTCTCTATTATATTCAAGGCACCTCTATACCAGGTAGCCTTACAAGCCCAGCTGACTACTGCTTTTGGCTAGTAGAACTGTCAAAATACACAACACAAACACAGTTTTTCTACCAACAAAATACATGAAGTGTTTGTTGTTGTTGTGTTTGTTGTAGTTATGCGATTACCTGGTATCGAGCGGCCTTGGTATATTATTCTAACATCTTTGGATGAATTTTAAGAACCAAAAAGTATTTAATGTATTTTTTTCTTTTATTAATAATCTTTTTCAGTAGTTTTATGCAATAGTACCCGTCTAATTTTCAAGAAGCTTTGGATCAATGTATTATTAGGAAATATTTTTAAATAGTCGTTAAGGGAGAAAATCGCCTCTATGATGCGCGATATCCATGAACAAGTCACAGGGACAGTCATTGATAGCGTGCGCCATATATCTGAAAATGTATTGCTGTCCTCATGGCGCATTCGCGCATTGTAAAAACAAAAATCATTGGTAACGGAATAAGATAAGAAAGTGTTTTTAAAACGGTCGAGCTGGATTCACCTAGCTTTTACCTGATATCAAGGCTTACAATAACTACGAAAGTAAGTGTATCATATTTGGTTGTGCTTATGAATGTTTTTTGAGCTATCCACCTTTGGAAGTCAGAGCGCAATTATTGGCGTTAATATTGCATAATTGATTAACATAAAATTTACTATTCCACATAATTTTGAAAACAATCTCAATCTTTGTATTTTTGTAATTTTTGAGCTATGTTTGAATTTTTATATTTGTGAGCTTAGTTTTGAGTGGTGAATCAAATAAGAATCAAGAAAACAAAACATCATAGGTAACGGAGTGAACAACAGCTCAGCTGTGGAAATAGCAACACGGTACTTTGAATAAAAAATATAACCGCAAATTTCAGTGCAGTACACTTGTGTTGCCAACTACTTTTAATGCGCTGTCAACCAGCACGTGCGTTGTCAAAAAAAGTAAACATCTGAGTTTGTTTACTACTTTCATTTTCTTGAGAAACTTTAATAAAACTTATATTCAATAAAATCTGTTAAACAATATGGTAAATTTTTCATTTTCATAACTTCATTTATTCTGTTAATACAAATTTTTTTAGGAATCATCTTCCGACAGTGATTACTGTGTAGAAGAATATGTGAAACCTGATAAAATACGGAAGCCTGTCAACGACGATTCAGCGGATTTGTTGGGGAACTTTGATGATGTCAAACGAAAAGAAATTATGGATGGGACATACGAGGAAAAAGTTAAAAGTGATAGTGAACAATCAACACAAGAGGAATCGGAGCATGAGGAAACAGAAGAGGAGCAAATGGAGGAAACAGCAGGAAATGATAGTTCTAAGGGAGATAATCATAATGTAAAAGGTGCGCTTTCAAAATCACAGCTGGAGCAACTGCGTAAGGGAGCAGCAAAATCAAATCGTTACGTTCTATATGTTACCAATTTAAATTTTGAAACCACGAAGGGAGATTTGGAAGACTTATTTGGCACTGTAGGCTCTGTGCGATCAGTACGTATTCCCAAGCAACGGAAAGGCGGTTTTGCTTTTGTAGAAATGAATGACCTGGAAAGTTTTCAACGGGGGTTTGAATTGCATAATACAGAGCTCCTGGGTCGTTACATAAAAGTACAGTTTTCAGAAGCCGGAAAAAAGAAGTCTGCCAACAAGAAAAACATAATGAAGCAGAAGAATCGTAAATTAGCCGAAATGCGCAATGAGCATAAAAAGTTTACAAAGAGTGGCAAGTTTTATGATAAAAACATTAAAAAGGAAATTGCTCATGTTGTTGAAGCCAGTAAAAGATGGCGTAAGAAGCCCGGCCCCGGAGGCGGAGCACCAAGAGCAAAATAAATTTGAAATAATATATACTAAATCAAATACAGATTGTTTCATTTTCAAAAATTTTTATTATCTAATTTAACCACCGTACAATATAGAAATTTCGTTTGCCTACTCTTAATATAGTAACTCCGTTTTTAAGAACATGAATACCTTGAGTAACGATTTCAGCCACATTTTGACTTTTCTTTTGATTCACATAAAAGCCACCCGCAGATATAATTCTTATGGCGTCAGCTGAAATAATTCTCTTTAGATTTATTATATTAGCATGAATTTTTTTAAAATACCTTCTGTTGGAAAACACTTAGCTTTCATTGCCATTTTTAACATGGTCATGTCGGCTTCAGCTAAAATTTCTACTAGTGTGGCCCCAGCCAATGTCTCCTTTATTTCGTTATGATCTAATTCCGCTAAACCTTCCACATTTCCTTTGTATAAAGCATTTGTAATTGTTTCAGCGTTCTTCAATCCCTTTTCTTTAAAATCAAAAGTTTGAAGCAATTAAAAGTGAAACTTAATATATTGCGAAATTCTTTACCTCCATGAACTAGTAGTGTGACATCTTCAGCTAAAATTGTTTGTGCCTTTCTTTTATCGGGCTCGTTTTTATGCTCCTCCATTAAATATTTAATTTCCTTTAACGGCAGAAATGTGTATAGCAACAATAATTTTTCTACTTCCGAGTCGGGGGTTCTAACAAAAAATTGATATAAAGAAAACGCTGAAGTCTTTTTTTCGTCTAGCCAAACCGCATTGCCTGCTGACTTGCCGAATTTATCACCTTCTTCGTTAGTTACAATGGGCAAAGTCATACCGAATACATCTTGTTTCGCAGTACGGCTTATTAGTTCATGACCAGACATAAAATTACCCATTTGATCAGAGCCACCGAGTTGAAAACGGCAATTGTAAGTACGCAATAAATGCAACCAATCATAAGCCTGAAAAGCTTGGTAAGTAAACTCGGTAAAACTAATTCCGCTCTCAGATTTGAGACGTGATTGTACTGACGATCTGGACAGCATTTGACCTAAACGTAAATGTCGTCCAGTATCTGCCACGAAATCTATAATATTAATGCTTTTGTACCACTCCGCATTGTTGACTATCCTATAGAGGTCAATAAAGTTAACTTAATAAAACTAATACCAACCAATTACATTCTACTTACCTTAAAGGTGGCAGAGGTTTTTTGTGTTTTTTGTCATCCCACAGATAATCAACATGATTTTGAAATATTCGCTCTAATTGCTTTTTAATGGACTGCAAATTGTGTTCCACTATATTTTCTTGTAACTGACTGCGTTCTGTTTTGCGACCACTCGGATCACCTATTAATCCTGTTGCTCCTCCCACTAGTGCAATCGGGTTGTGACCGGCTCTTTGACAATGCAAAAGACCCATAATTACTAATAAATTACCAACATGCAAACTGTCGGCCGTAGGATCAAATCCAGCATATATAGTTTGAGGCGATGAATCGAAAATTTTCTTCATTTGCGGCCTACAAACAAACACTTTAAGGTTAGATATTGTAACAGAAAGAGATTCGAACTCACCTGGCTGTATCTGGAAAAAAATCTTGAAAGAAGTTTCTGTCGGCTAACGCCAATAGGTTTCTCTGCGTAAAGTTGCGTTTAAAATTTAATTTACATGTCAAGTGTCTTTGTGTTTTAAATAATTTAATGCAAAACATTTTTGTTATGAATGAGAGAAATACTACGTCTCCACTCCGATAGCAGCTGTTCAATATAAACAAAGACAGGGATGCAGAGCGCGATTTTCTCTCCAGCAACAAGTCTTTCGGGTGTCCTCTTGAATACACAAAATTCTACACAGTATGTAAAAATAGAAGGAATCTATTGGTAGGATAGGTGTTCTTTTTAAGTAATTGAAAGATGTAAATGTTTGATTGCTTATGGGCTGCCAAAAAGTTTCTCTTGATATCACTGCTGTTTTCCATCCCTGTTCTCAGCATCATGCCGGTGACTACAGCTGTTTAAACAAACCAGAGCACAGCTGTTGTGCAGTAGTGCCAAGTGCTATCAACGCAATAAACTTCCTTCCACAGAAGAAGATGTTTCTAAAACACTGAAAATTACGTGAACTTAAATTTATAAAATTTGTGCTTGAAAAATGTTGCATATTAATAAAACTAAACGCATTTTCTACACAAGTGCCTCGAGCTTGTTGAAGAGATGCATTTCTGATAGCAAACCAATTGGTGGCCAAGCGGCTTCGTCAGTTACCGACGCTCGAGAGCACGAGGAGCAAATTACCGAGCAGCCTTCCACAAAATTACCCCCACGTTTGCCTTTAGTTAAAAATTTTTTTGTTGGCCTAGTTGACAATGAACTGCTGGGATTTCCAGAAGTTGTTAATCGCGAAGACATGGCCCGCTTACAAAGTGAACTTCTGCCTGTGAATAACTTCTTCACTGACTATTTTGAATCCCACGGAGCTAATGCCTCCCAGTCTCTACCAGAAGATTTGGCAGATAATTTGAAACATCTTGGTCTGTATGGTATAAATGTGGGTGTTGAATTTGATGGCAAGGGTTGGGGCTGTAGTGCAAGTTTGGTTGCTTCTGAGCCGGAATCCCGGGCAACAGATGTGGCATTGAGTATGTTGGGACATCGTAACATAGTTGACATCTTACAAGAGTGTGGTACGCATGAACAAAAGCAGCGATATTTGTCTAAACTGGGAAATGGTAAAAAATACTACTTATTTATATTTTTTTGCATATCCACTTTCTATTATAAATGCCTTCTTAATAGGTTCCCTGGTTGCTTCTGAAGCTATTTATGAAATGGAAACGCATGAAGACGACCTCTTCAATACCAAGGCACAACACGAAATTGAAACAAATACTTGGGTATTAAATGGCACCAAATCATACGTCATAGTTCCACCACAGTCTCCCGAAGCTGCACAGCTATTTCTGGTTATTGCGCAAACGCAAAAGGAAAATGTACAAAATGAAATGGGTCGCGCCACAACAATATTCCTAGTTGACTCAAATATGCCGGGCGTTAAGTTGGGCGAAAGACACCAAACATTTGGTTGCCGAGGTACTAGAGTACAGTATTTAGTTTTGGAAAACGTGCGTGTGCCTGGTAGTTGCGTGCTGGGACATGCTTATGAAGGCCACTTAGTGGCTGAAAAGGTGTTACGAACCAGCCGTTTACGCAGTTCAATGATTAGTTTAGGAATGGCAAAAAATATATTCAATGATTTAGCCAAGCATTGCATAGAAAAAAATATATGCGGACTGGCACTGAAGTAAGATAATTTATTGAGTTTGAATTGCATTACAAAGCTCCGTTGTTGTATTTTTCATTTTCAGAGAATTGGAATCGACACAAACTTATTTAGGAAACTCATACTTATCGGTTTATGGAATGGAAAGTATGCTTTACTTAACTGCTGGTATATTAGATGAATTCGAAAATCCTGATATTGCTGTAGAGTCGGCAATTTGTAAAGTAAAATATTTTGCTTCTTCGTTTTATTCAATTCAGTATAAATTTTAAATGCTCCCAAATTTTAGTACCATAGTCTTATGGAATTGTTCAAGCTTTGTACTACATTATTGGATGTAATGGGTATTAAATCTTTGAATTCGGATGAAAGCACAGAAATATATTTCCGTAATGCTGCTCAGCTGTATACCTTAGGAGAATCTGTTGATAATCTCAGAGTGTATATTGCCTTGTCTGGGCTTCAGCATGCTGGAGTAAGTAACTGTTAATTACAACACAAGATTTCATTCTAATACGATTATGCTCTTTTAGAATTTAATGGGTGAAAATATACGCAAACAACGTAATCCGCTGTTTCATCCTGGTCACTTTTTTGCCAAACTTATGGAAGCATCAAGTATTGATAATCCAAACACCAAAATGAATCTTAAAGAATATGTACATCCATCTCTCGAGCCATCTGCTTTAATGATTGAACATTCTGTGGCCCGTTTGCAAATGTGTGTCGATCTCGTATTGTCCCGCTATGGCAACACTGTTCTGAGTCGTCACAATGATATAAGGCGCTTGGCTGATATGGTGACCATTTTATATGCCATGTTTGCAAGCGTGTCCCGTGCATCACGTTCTTATTGCATTGGTTTACAGCATTCCGACCATGAGCTGCTAACAGCGATGTCAATTTGTTGCCATGGCCGAGACAAAGTAAAAACATTGGCCCAAGAAATATTTAGTGGGGAATACGTTAATAACGATAACAATTTGAAACGATTATGTAGACAAATATTCAGGAGCAAAGGATATTTTGCCACACACGCTTTGACATATAATTTTTAATTTTGATTTAACCCAAACAAATGAACAGGTGTGTATGTTCAGAAAACATTTTGCAGTAGGTTATATTTTTAATATTATTTTATTCATTTTGTTGCGGCAGCAACTAAGCGTCCTGGCGAATAATAATAAAACTCCGGCTTAACAAGAAAATGCACCCAACAGTGCGTTTATTATAAAATTTGATTTAAGTTGTAGGATTGCGCGGTTTTATTATCTGAAGGCAATATAAATACATAAATTCCATAAATATGTTAAAATAAGAAAAAATAAAGAAACAAAATCAAAACTTACTTTATTCTGCCTTATCTAACGAAGTTCTCCTTTAAATTGAAAATTAAACATAAAAAAATGACCGCTAGCGCACCCAAGCGATTATCGGTTACATATCCGAAACCGGTTAACCACAGCATGACCATTACAGAGTAAAAAACATAAAATCTGACTGAAATCAACCCTGTGCACATATGTACACAAAATATAAAATAACGTACTATGAAATTCAAATAATAAAGTCAAATGTAACGTACATATATACGAATTTCAAAAATATCAAAATTAATTCGCAACATCCCGGCCCCCGTGAGTCGACCGAGGAGGCTCACCAACAACGTCCAGTACGGCCAGTTTCGATGCTGGACGCTTCAATCTTCCAATCGCCGTTCTGACCACTGCCGATCGTACCTGCCCATCTGCCGCCCCGAACACCTCTTCCACCAAACCTCTCTTCCATTGCCCACGCGTTTCGTTATCATCGCATATCACGACCACATCCCCGTTCCGTATTGGCTTAACTGGGTTGTGCCATTTAGTTCTACGAGTTAACTCTGGAAGGTACTCCAAAACCCATCTCTTCCAAAAGGTCTGCTTTAACTGTTGTAGTATTTGCCACTGCTTCCTTAGACACATCCTCTCCGGTACAGCAGGCGTTTGCATTAAGTTAGGGCATCCCATCAAAAAATGATTGGGAGTCAAGGGCTCAGAATCAGTACTATCAATTGGAAGGTGTGTCAATGGGCGTGAATTTATTAGATTCTCTGCTTCTATAAGCAAACTGTGGAAAGTCTCTATTTGCGGAGCCTTTTCCTTCAATGTAAAATTCAAAACGTTTTTAACTGAACGCACCATCCGTTCCCATGCCCCACCAGCGGATGGATTCGCAGGCGTGTTAAATGACCACTGTATGCCACGCGCTGAACATTCATCTACCACCTTTGCCCCATCAAAAACAAAGTCCACTTTACTGGCTCCCACAAAGTTCGTACCCCTGTCGCACCTTATCCGTATAGGTAAACCTCTTCGGTTAATAAAGTTCCGTATGCACAGTATGACTGCATCCGTTGAGAGATCCCTTGCAATCTCAAGATGTATCGCTCGGGTTGACAGACAGGTAAAAAGGGCAACCCATCTTTTCTCCTGGCGGCGCCCCATGGAAATAAAAAATGGACCCATATAGTCCATTCCAGTAAAAGTAAACGGTCTGACAAATGGAGTGATTCTGTCTTTCGGATGTTGGCCCATTAGCGGCGGTTTTGGTGTCGCATATGCGTTTTTACAAATTTGGCAACTTCTTTTTATGGACCTCACTAGTTGTCTCAGACTCGGTATCCAGTATTTTAATCTTACTGCGGCGCATATGGCTTCTTGGTTCTGATGTCTGAACTGCTCGTGATGTTGTTTTACAATAAGCCTTGTCAAGGTGTGTTGTTTGGGCAATATAATGGGTTCCTTCGTACAATGATCTACACAAGTGGCGTTATAAATTCGGCCAGATAAGCGTATCAAGCCATCCTTACACAAAAATGGGCTTAGTTTGAAGATCTGGCTACTCCTTGGTATCGGTTTATTTTTTTTTAAATTGTCATATTCTTCAGAAAAAATTTGCTCTTGAGCAACTCTGCATAAATATTCCCTTGTTTGATCGATTTCTTGCACGCTCAACTGTGCGTTTTTTATTTCGTCCTTACTACAGCGTTCCCTGGTAGATGATTTAAACATTATTACGGCTCTTCGCACCCAGGCCATGACTCTTACCAATTTTAGCAAATTAGAGTATCTTTCAAATGGAATAAATGCATAATTATCATCAATAAAGAAAATTGAAGTTGATCGCATTTCGGCTTGAATTTCGTGGTCACCAATGTCTTCTGGCATTTTGGGCCAGTTTTCTTCGGTATTCTTCAAAAATGACGGGCCATTAAGCCACCTGGATGTTGAATATGCGTTTGAAAAATCTTTCGGCCTTGTCGCTTCATCAGCGGGGTTAAGCAATCCAGGTAGCCAACGCCAATTTTTTTCATCGGATAGCTCTAATATTTCGGCGATACGATGCGCGACAAATTGCTTGTATGTCCTGCAATCAGAATGGATCCATTTGATAACTGTCTTGGAGTCCGACCAGAATATAATTTCCTTTGGTTTTATGTCATGCGAAGTTACAATTAGCTCCTTCAATCTTACGCCCAGCACTGCAGCTTGCAGCTCAAGGCGCGGTATAGACAATGGCTTCAATGGTGAACACCTTGACTTTCCCGCCACAAAAACCACATTTATTTCGTCACCATGACATATTCTCCAATATGCAACTGCAGTAAAGGCCAATTCACTGGCGTCTACGAAAACGTGCAGCTCTATCTTTGTATGTGCTGAGAAGAGGTGCTCCGCATAACATCGTTTTATCTTTACGTACTTTATATCACGCAGGCTTTTGTACCATGCATACCACTTGACATAGATTTCATCTGGGATGACTGAATCCCAGCCAATTTTACTTCTCCACAATTCTTGCAGAAGAATTTTCGACTTCACAATAACATTTGCGAGAAAGCCAAAAGGGTCAAATATTGACATTGTGATGCTCAACACTTCACTTTTTGTTGGTTTCCGAGTCCCCTTCAAAACGGCATCGGAGACCCTTCTAAACTTCAAAACATAACAAAAATTGTCATCAGGTGGACTCCACCGCATTCCCAAAATTTTCTCAATAACGCTCTCATTGTCAAAACTTGCCAAGTCATTTGCTTCTTTTTCTAAAGTATTAATATTCATCGTCGACAAAAATTCACGTGAATTCGACACAAACCCTCTCAGTTCGAATCCAGCGCGTCGATGAATATCAACTACATCTGTAGTCACGTTAACGGCATCAATCACGTTATCAAAACAGTCGACGTAGTCGTCGACATAGTGGCTGTCAACTATCGCTTTGTATGCCTTGGGCCTAGTGTTCACGTACGTTTCAGCATTTAGGTTTTTGACATATTGGGCTGAGCATGGGGAGCTCACTGAACCGAATATCATGACTTGCATGACATACTCATCAGGTAACCTGTTAGAATCACCATCCCGCCACAAAAAACGCTGTGCAGACTGGTCCTGTTCGCGGATCCGCACGCGGTGAAACATTTCTTTGATATCAGCACACACTCCTATTTTTTTCTGTCGAAAACGAAATAAAATTGCCAACAATGATTTCGGCTGGTATTTGGTGGGTCCTTTCATTAACCGCGAATTTAGAGATTCGCCATCAACACATGCAGCTGCATCGAAAACAAGCCGTCTTTTATTTTCTTTATTCAAATTGGTGACAACAAAATGCGGCAAATACCATGTGCGACTTGTTTTGATAGCAGCCTCTTCAGACGGTATTTTTCGAGCGTACGATTTTAAAACATAGTCCTCGATCTTAGCAACGTACCAATCAGCAAACTCTTTGTCTTTCTTCATTTTAGCTTCCATGCTGCACAGTCGTTTCAGCGCCATCGAGTAACTATCCTTATATTCAAAACTGTCGCGTTTCCATAAAAGGCCAGTTTCATAGGAGTGGCCTTTTTGTATTGTTGTATTTAAAAGGATTTCTTCGGCGCGAATATCATCACTTGATACCGCTGGAGCTGATGCCTTCACTCCCATGTTCTCCAATGAGAAGTAATCAGAAACCTGCTTATGAATGTCTTCTAAAATACTTGCGCCTATTCTGCATACCGTAGCATCTAAGGTCTCTTCATTCGACCCAAACAAAACGTTTCCGAGGCATGTACCATGTAAGGCAAAAGATTTGTCCAAATTTACCACCTTAGACGGGCGAACAAGGCTCATGTGAGGCAAGCCAATCAATAATCTTGGCCGCACTCCAGCATAATCGTCAATGACGAAATCATTCAAAATAGGAAAACGCTCTTTAAACTTTTCAATTCGTAACTCTTGTGGCGGCAATTTCAAATTTTTTGTTGTCCAAACATTCTTCATTTGATAACAAAATCCGTTGTGCTTTATGGCGCCAATTTCTAAATTAACCTTTCTTGAAATTTCAGTAGTTGTTTTTCCACCTATCCATCCCAAACACAAATTACTTGGCATCCCCTGTAAACCTATTCTGTTTGCCACTTCGTCCTCCAAAAGAGTAATCTTAGACCCCTCGTCTATAAACGCTACAACTTCCATTCTACCCTTTGGGCCAATTAATTCAACAGGTAAATACTTAAATAAAGATTTTTTATCAAGCATATTATCAATGATTGTGTTTACAGAATTACTCTCCACGTAATCGTGATCCATTTCGCCTTCAGCCAATTCGCCGTGGTTTTCACTGCGATTTGTTACTATATTGTGACTTACACATGCAACCGTTTTGTTACTAGTGTTTTGATTTAGCTTGACATCCTCATGTAACAAGCGATTGTGAAATTTTGCACAACCTGACAATGCACATTGTCGTTTATTATTACATTTTAGAGAACAATGTCCAGGTCGAAGACAACTGAAACAAAGATGCTTTCCTTTGATGAAGTCCCATCTTTGCTTTACTGTCATCTTTTTAAATTTATCGCAATAATACAGCGGGTGATTTTGTTGGCAAATAATACAGGTAATTTTGTTTTCATTTGTTGTAATCATGAATGCTGAATTGACTTTTTCTTTTCTGCAGTATGTTGCATCAGTTTTGCTGTTGTCGGCTTCTAATGACATTGAAATATATGTTGCGACTTCCTGGAGCCACACACTGAAGTCTGTGACACTAGGATACGGCCCAAGGTGGTTTACAGAATGTCTTGACCATTCTTCGCGTTTTTGTATGGGTAGTTTTCCTACCATTTCGTCGAGTAGTGTGGGATTACATAAGTGAGCAGTTGCATTGGCATTGGTCAAAAACGCTGATAAATTTAACACCATGGTGCTGAAGTTTATTATATCATGCACTCTTTTCTCATTAATAGGAGGAAATGCGCGAACTTTCGCGATTTGGCTGCGTATTAAAACCTGTGGCCGACCGTAGTGAAACTCTAATGTGCTGACAACTTGATTCACGCTGTCGGGGTGAATCAGAAACGATTCCACCTTGGCTTTTGCTTCACCCTTCAATGACTTTTGAAGACGAATTAAATTTTCTAAATTTGAATAACCGTAATTTCTTGTAGTTTCCTTGTAAGCGACTATAAACATTGGCCACTGTTCGGGTTGGCCAGTAAATATGGGTAAATCGTATAGTTTGCGAAGCTGACGACAACTACTTTCTGTTTCGGCTTGATGCCAATTTGGCGAGGCACCTATCGAGCTTTCAGGTAAACATGTGGACGTTACTGGCATCATTCTTGGCTGTGTTGTTGTATATGTTGGCATTGAACGTTGTTGTAAAACATCATGTGGTGTTTGTAAAGTACTTAGGGGTGTTTTCATTCTTGTACTCTCGTTGTTATATGGCAAAGTGGTTGTTGATACAAATGGCGCGAATGTGTGCGCAGCAGTAGGGGGCATATATGTTTTCAGTGGCGCGGACGTGTGCGCCGCAGTAAACGACAGAGAGGTTGTTGGGTGGTATGGTTGTGGGGCAGAAAAGGGCATATATTTTAAAGGCAAATGGTACTCACTTGTGTCTGTTGTGCAATTTTGCAGCGGCGTTCTTGCTGGCAAGTTGTGCTTATCTGGCATGAAGAAATTTGTATAGGTAACGGCGGCTGTTCCCATGGCGGAATCCGGTAAACTTTCCGGTATAGTTTCTGTTGCTGACTGTTGACATTCTTTTGGCATTGCAGCTTCTGGGCTAGACTTGGCGATGTCTAATAACTTTTTTATGGATTTCTTTAAGTCGGCTATTTCATCCTGTAGTTCGGCTATTGTCGGTTCATTGGCTTCCACTATAGTTTTCTCACCATCGCTTTCGTCCGTGGAAGCGGCAAAAGCTTCTGTCTCGTCTGCAGACATGCCTTTGGCTAGTCGTTGGCTACGACGAAGCATCTAAATCTGGTCAATAAAATAATAAAATATGTTGCGGCAGCAACTAAGCGTCCTGGCGAATAATAATAAAACTCCGGCTTAACAAGAAAATGCACCCAACAGTGCGTTTATTATAAAATTTGATTTAAGTTGTAGGATTGCGCGGTTTTATTATCTGAAGGCAATATAAATACATAAATTCCATAAATATGTTAAAATAAGAAAAAATAAAGAAACAAAATCAAAACTTACTTTATTCTGCCTTATCTAACGAAGTTCTCCTTTAAATTGAAAATTAAACATAAAAAAATGACCGCTAGCGCACCCAAGCGATTATCGGTTACATATCCGAAACCGGTTAACCACAGCATGACCATTACAGAGTAAAAAACATAAAATCTGACTGAAATCAACCCTGTGCACATATGTACACAAAATATAAAATAACGTACTATGAAATTCAAATAATAAAGTCAAATGTAACGTACATATATACGAATTTCAAAAATATCAAAATTAATTCGCAACACATTTCGTAATAAAAAACAAAGAATATAGTATTGAAATTGGAGTTTCATTAGTTTTCAAAAAAAAAAAAATGAATTTAAATTTTACTGGCAGCAGACAAAAATTAATAAGGTCTGCTAAGACCGAATAAAATCTTAATAATAATAATTATTGTTACTATTATAATTAGGAAGAAAACTATGTAAAACAAATTGAAAGGAGATAATGTTAAAAAACGTAACGCACCTGTTCTACCTTTTCATGTAGAGTGAAATATCACACGAATAAAATAATTTCGAATATCCAACTTTTAAAACAAGAATAGTAGATATACAAACACTTAGCTACTCATACCAAAAGAGTTTTTGCAGAAAACGACAAATATCTCACACTTACCCCTTTTTAAAGTAGACACCAAATCATATAACGAATTTTAAAAAATTTTGTTCATCACAGCCCATATTTTAATCTCCTCACATTTTGTTTTAATACTGCTATTGTCTACTGCTTTTAAAAAAGAGGATTCGTTACCATCTGATTTCTTACGCACATGGTTGCGATACATTCATTTCGACTCAAATTCATTTGGAAATATATCTGCAGATGTGGACGCTTTTGCCTGCTCCGAAACAAACGATACTAATTCAATTTTTTCACCTGATCCATGATTTTTTTCATTGGCCTCGAATGTCCGTTTTTCGTTGACAGAGCGGTTGTCGAAATGCCTTTTATTAATTTTTTTTAACTTTTATGAATAGAAAGTAAACAATTACTGCCAGATTTTGTGAAACAACCATAAATTTTGTTTGCTTAGCATCAAAGAAATGTCGGCTGCATACAGACGGCTGAAAAAGACAGAAAGCATTTGAAAGGTATATTTTTGAACCTGAATTAATACATTTCCTGTATTTGTGTTAAAAACAAACACAAACTTTTTAAAATACGTTTTAAAATAAACCATAATCAAGTCATCAGTAGACTCGAACATTTCTTTTAAGGATTTGTGCGAATGTGTTTATGGACATTTATATGAATGTCTCCATGGATGTATGTATATAACAAGTTCCCTTTTTTCAATTGAGTGTTTGTTCTTATTTTTGATTGATACCCGTTATGTATATTTATTTTTGTTTGATTGGTAAACAGGATTTGTTCCACAGAACTGCATTATCATGTCAATTCCCTAATAACTAACTATAAATTCAGCTAAGGCAGTGCACACTGTCGGTATTACTGTTCATTGTCCCTATACACAATGCTACCACACAGTATAATGCTACAATTATCCAAATAAAATTGTATACACAAAATATCAAGTCTTCATCCGGCAACACCACAAAATTATATTTGACATTCGCGAAAATTGCATGAAAGATAATCGACTTGTGCAAAAACGGGTAGAATTGAGGTAGGAGAAAATCTTATTGTTTAAAACATTGTGCTAAAAGAAAATAAACAAAAAACAAGCAGTGAAAAAAATAAACAAAATTCTTGACGAAAAAGTGTTTGCAATAACTTTATTGTAAAAACCATGTGTGTGAAAATGTAAAAATTCTAACAGCAGCAAAAATCGCCGAAAAATCAATATGGATGACGCTGCAAAGAAAAAATGTGTATGTTAATGCAATGATTACAACAACAACACGATTTACATGAAAAAACAAGTTTTACAGACAAAGCTGGTCAAAATGTTTTTACAACAAATTATAAAACTATTGATGATTAAAATGTGAACTTATTTGCTTTTAAATTCATTTGTAACAAAACATACTTTTTCTTCTGTGCTTTATAAACAAATAATTAAAAAAAAAAAAAAAAAAGAAACAGAATCCAATAGTATGAGTAGATTTTTTAATGCTTTCATACACACATACATATGTATGGTCTAAACATGTTGCAACTAAATTAAAAACCAGTCAAACTCACTCAAATCTTTACAACTTCCCTGCCGGCAACTCAGTTAACTAGTAATGAATTATAAGCTAACTTTTTTACAACTGGTGGTGGTTGACACTTAGATTATTTTCAATGGAGATGACTGACTATTTTAACATTACGATGTCCTAGGAGGTAGTCAATTGTCCGACGCTGCATTACTTTTCAACTAACTTAAAGTTAGCTACTTAAAAGTCAGTACATACAGAAAAAAATGTACACATCATGGCTGATTTTACAGTTTTCAGTTGATAATATTATATTTTATTAAATTAAATTACATCCCACTTTCTTTTCTTTTTTCTTTTGTTAGCCTCTGGTGGGATTCGAACCACTAAGCCTCAAGACTGGTGAGCAGCCACCTTAACCCATTCAGCCATCGCAACATTTAAAACGAATGCGACAATAGGCAATTTAATTCAAGAGTTATTTACCGTGTATGTGTGTATGTTAGTATTTGAATTTTGGGTGAACTCTGCACTACGTTTCGATTGTATTGTAGCTAATTTGAAGCTAGTCCATAAAAGTTAACGTAAAGTTAATTATTTTAGTAGTCGACTACCAATTTGCTGGCAGGGTTGCTTGTGCTTTTCGTTTGAAGGTATGTATGTATGTGAAAAAATATTTTAATTTTTCCGTAATTTTTAAATGGTTTTTTGTTCTACTATATTGAACACAAATTAAAATACATGCGTATTAAGAAAAAAAAAAAAAATCAAAAAAACTAAATGCCTGTGTAAGCTAAATAAAAAAATTATATGAATGAGCAAGCACCTTTGCACTTTTGGTTGATAGTTGGAATTTAAGTACATATGCATGTATGTACATATGTATGCATACCTACACACATGTACACACTGATTACCTGTGCACATGTACATATAATTTTAAATTAGAAATAGAAAATATTTTTCATAATTAAAACTTGTGAACAGCACTACCCTTGAGGTATTCAGATGCAAACTTCACCCATTTTTGGTGCCTATGACACTCCTCATGACACCTTTTTAGGGTTCCGTACTCATCAGAGTTAAACGGAACTCTATTACCGAGAGTTCTACGTCCGTCCGTCCGTCACAGCGTCCATTCTCCGAAACGGTAAGAGCTAGAGAGCTGAAATTTTCACAGGATGTTGTTGTGCCTTTCCGCTAAAACAACAAATACTAGATAATAACAACAAGTCGAAAACTACCAGGTGTCCCCATACAACGAAAAGTAATAATTAGCTATGACTCTTGAACCGTAAAAGTTAAAGAGCTGAAATTCGCAAAGTGTATGTACTTACAGATGTCTAGAACTACGAGGTGTCCCTACACAACGTAAAGTAACAATTAGCCGTTACTCTGGAACCGTGAGAGACAGAGGGATGAAATTTGCATAATACATGTATTCACATATGCTCCACAACAAATACTAAAAACAACAACTCCAAAACTACCAGGTATCCCCTTACAACGTAAAGTAACAGTTAGCTATAACTCTCGAACCGTTAGAGATATTCCACATATGCCATTCCATAGGTACGGAACCCTAAGTGCGCGAGCCGGCCTCGTACTTGACTGAATTTTTATTTAATTCATTTTAAACTCGTCTTTTTGCCCCTTTCTTCCCAACATGGAAGCAGGGATCACTTTCTTGAAAAACGGAGACTTTAAAAAAGTGGAATTAAATCTGCAGTTTCTAAGCATGTAATTATATTGTCATGAAACTTTATACACTACTTAAGGTGACTTTACAGAGTTTAAGTTTAGAGCTTAAACTTTTTTCAAAGTGTGTCAGGTGAATGCAAATGTTAAGCTAATGATTTTGAATCGAGTAAAACGAATTTATGCCGATAGATTTTACTAATCTTAACTGCCTGTTCCTCAATGTCGGAAGTTGTGCGATTGTTCGTTTTCAAAGCGAAAAAAAAATTGTTGTGGGTTCCTCTATGAAACAGCAAGTGCTTGATTTTGACATTTGTGTTCGCAGTGCTGACGACATGATCGATATTGAGGAATCGGATTTTGTATGAAAACACTTACGTTTTTTCGACTTGTCGATCGAGTCATCGTTCGAATAAAAGCACTTCATAGAGGAACCCAAAACAATTTTCTTTCGCTTAGAAAGCGAACAATCGCACGACTGCGACATTGAGGAACTGGCAGATAGATTGTCCTGATTTGTAAATTATTGAATATACCATTTCAACGATCAAATTACGCATGCAATGGAACGTTAACTAACAATTTTGCTTTTTTAAATCGAATAAACTAAAAGTTGTAGAATACTTCTAATTCGTATCTTGATTTTAGTATTGAGAAAATGTCGGAAAATTAGGAAATTTAGATAACAGTGAAATTTCACATTTTATATTTTTCTGCAAGATATTTCCATTTATTAAATGGAAAAATATTAATATTAATAAAATAAATACTTAATAAAATAAATACTATTTACTAATAATAAAAACGTAAGAGACGTAAGTAGTTACGTTAAAAAGTTTTTTAATAAAAACATACATGTATGTACATACATATATAATAGCTATACATACATATATGTATATAACTATATTTTGTTCACACTTCTTTCGAATAATAATGTAATAATTTTCAGAGCACAATCACAACTTCCATCAACGTCTTCCATTTAAGTCTTCTCTGGTACATATTACGGACATTTTGTGTAGCCTAAATATTTATAAACAACCAGTTAATTACTTTAAAATATTTTTCGTCGTCCAATTGCTCTAATACAGCTGCTGTCACTTGGCAAACGCAAATTTTCATAAAACGTTTTTTTTTTTTTAATGAAAATTCATCCTCAATAACAAGTTTCTAATGACTGAGAAACGGTTACTGTATTTAGTGCCTATGTGTCGAATGAAAAAAATGTTCATTGCTCTTTCTGCTTGTGTTTCTATTGCTTAAAGCGAAACAAAAAATTATTTTCACACGCCACAGAAAGAAAACAAAAACAAAAAAAAAAAAACGAAAATAGAAAAAAACTTGAAAATCTACTGCGAAAGTCTTACTTTCCTTAACGCTCTTTATTGGCTGATTTTTATTTCGCCTCCTCTTGCTTAATATTTTATTGCATCGACCCCAAAACCGCATCGAAATTTCGTTTGTATGACACTTACGTATCGAAATAGCAAAAGAAAAAAAAAATAACAGATAGGTATGCATTTAAACTTGTCTGGCCCGCAAAAAAAAAATGTTTAAAAAAAATATTGTGCGTTTTCTATGAAGTGCATCTACATACATATGTACATACATTTGCACATTAAAAAATATAAAACAAAGAATAATGAATGAATCAAAGTTTTTGGCTGTCGTGTTTTTTGTTTTTTTTTTGTTTTTTTTGTTTTGTAGGCTTATTGAATGATCGCAAATTTTTATATGCATATTTATGTACATACATACATACATATATATATTTTTTAAATAAAAAACTGCTTGCTTTGTAACGGGGTTTCATGCCATTTACTTATTTACATACAAATTCTGCAATTTGTGGCTTTTACGCAGTTCGCAGCATAGTTTTTGCCATTATTAAATAAATGTTGAGCAAAATATAAAAACTATATGTATGTATGTACATATGTATGTATGTATGTATGTAGCTATATCAGATTATTGATAAAAAAAAATCATTTACAATATTTGTCCAATAAGCGTTTTATTTATAAGCAAATCTGAAAATAATATATAGATCATATTGGATTGCGTGCAAATTATTCTCTTTATACCTACATACATACCTAATTTTTTTGTCTTTTAAAATCAAAGCATAACCTAATAAGAGTGCTATATACGACTGTGCCGAATCTTATATACCCTTTACCAAAGTGCAATTAGAAGGTTTTTTTTTTATTATAGTGTAATATCTATACAGTAGACTCACGAAAACGTGAACGAACTTTTACCGAGGGTGTTCAGGTTTTGGATTTTGTTCACGTTTTAGATTGGATTTTTTTACATGGAAATACGTTGAAAATCAGTATGCTGAACCGTTTAATAGTAACCTATCATGTATGTATAACAAAAATTTTATTTAATAAATTTAGTGCAATACTTCATTCATTTCAGTTCAACACTGCAATATCACTTCGACTCACTTCTCCATCTTCGGCCCATTTTAGCGCCCTATCAAGAGCATCTAAAACATCTTTTAGCTTAATTTTATTAACTGGATCTTCTAAAGTGCATTCATCATCTTCAGATTCTTCTTGGACTTCGAATATGCCACATTCATATTTATACTCAAACGCGTAGAGATTTTTTCCACCACAATCACCACATTAAAACTGAAATTAAATTATTATGTGTGTGCATATGTATGTATGTAGGTGTGTATACATATTTCTAAAAGATGTTTTTGTCACTAAGCTGTAAATAAATTAAAATACCTCTATTCCCAAAATTTATAAAAACTACAGAAATGACTTAAGAAAATAAAAAAATCATTAGAAAAAAAGTTCACGTTTTAGAGCCATCATCACTTGTTCACGTTTTAGAGTAGTCAATGTTAAAATAAAAATGTTCACGTAACTGGATGTTCACGTTTTCGCGATGTTCTACTGTATATGTATGTATGTATGTATGTATGTATGTATGTATGTATGTATGTATGTATGTAAGTATGTATATACAATTGTAACGTGACTGACAGACTGACTGGGGGATCATCGCCCAGCCCTAACGGCTAAAGCTAGAGTAATCAAATTTCTTACATACATATATGGGCAGTCCTCTGATGTATGGAACCACAAAGACGGGATTTTTGGAAATTCGCCCCGGAAAGGGTTAAAAACGGATAAAATCGGTAATTCAATATCTCCGGACTTTGAATAGGCAGCACAAAAATTCAAAAAGCCCCCAAAAGTATAATCCAAATAAACGGACAGGTGTCTGGTACTTTCTTGATATTATGAGTACTAAGGGGATAAAACGGGTAGAAACTTAATTTTTAGTACTTTTTTGATTTGTTTATATAAGTAAAGTATAGAATATAGGATAGATAGGAAAAAACTATAAACTGAATTTAATACCTTTTTTACTGAAAATTTTAATTTTATTGAAATTTTAATTTTATTGTATGAAAAAGCTCTCATATAAAGAGCAAATAACAGTCTTCTGAGATGACAAAAAATCATCCATAACAGACTGCAAAAAAAAGACAATTGCTTTAGTTAATGTTGATTAAGTATAAAAATAGAAGTCAAATTGCGCACAGTGGTGTAAATAAAAGAAAAATTGGTAAAAAGTCCGGAACTTTTAAACCACACAACGGATCTCGCTGAAAATTGAAGTAGTCATAGACAAGGAGTTGTTTCAATAGAAGGTATGCATCCATTTATTATATGCGTTATTTGTGTAGATTTCAAAGAAATCTGTTATTTTTATGACCACTTTTCCTTTCGATTTTGGAACCTCTTATTATGTCATCGTTTTCTTTTTGAAAGTAGAATTTCAGGTATTTAAATGCATTATCAGGTATTTTTTGGCGTTTTGATTATAACCGAACTAAGTGCATTTAATTCGTACGTCTGGCTGTCTTTCAAAACGCCAAACTTGTTTACTTTGTATTGGATGCGTAGTATTCTAGTGGTTCCCGAATGTGCAAATATTTAAAAAAGGTATACATGTTATATATCGTTGGAAAGGAATTTGTGTCTTCTTTTCAAATATATGCAAAAATTTATACTTTATTTATCTTTTTAAATCACATTCGTGAAAACAATGAAAAAATAATAAAAGGATAGTTTTTCGCACATAAAAATCCAAGTAAAACTTGAATATCTGGAAGACGGTAAAAGATACAAGCATATTAAAATACTAAATTTTCAAATAAAATCATAAATTTCAGAACGAAATATAAATCATAAATCCATTTTTTTAGCAATTCAAAATTGTCCCTTCCAAAAATTGACTTTTTTTTAATAATCTCAGTCTGGCAACGCTAATTATATCTAGGATGTCTCGAGCTTCTGCAGCAATAATACCAACTAATTTTGTAATAAAACTTCGTTAACGGAATTTCATTTCAGTTTTGGCAAAACTTTTCAGACGCCCACATATGTTTTAAAAATTGATGATTTTCGACCACTGCCTACTGTAGGGTACTTAGTTTAAATTAAACAAAACAAAATTTTTACACACTCTTAAGAGATTATCTTTCGCTACGTGTAAAAATAAGTATAAAAGCTGGAACAAAATTTTTTACGAATTCAAAAATAATGAAGCCACCTTTTTTGTGAAAAATTAAAATTTTTCGGTGAAATTTCAAAGTTTTGAATTAAGACCTATTTTATGACTTATCGGACCAAGATATTTTAATAAAACGGTACCTTATCTCACTTAGAATTTTATAAGGAATATAACGGTGGGCCACAAATTAAAATCAAGATTTTAACAAAAAAGATATAAGCAAAAAACCAAAAGAAGTTGCGGCGAAAATAATAAAAAATAATATTCTAAGGCGAATATCTCTTAAACCGTAAGAGATATGAAAACATGTTTCATAACATTTTTTCTTTGCCTTGCTAAGCAAAATACAAAAAGGTAAAAATCTTTAAAATCGGCCAAGATATAAGAAAGTTATAAGCTGCATAAAATTTTTTATACTCGAGGTAGGTAACTTTCAGCCCCCATAGCCCCGCCCCTGTTTTAACTATAGGCCTAGAAAGACTTGAGACAAAAAATATAACTCCTTGTCTATGACTACTTCAATTTTCAGCGAGATCCGTTGTGTGGTTTAAAAGTTCCGGACTTTTTACCACTTTTTCCTTTATTTACACCACTGTGTTGCGTGAGCTTTGGTTGCCGAGTGGTTAAAGCGGCTGTGCCAAAAATTGTGAAATTTGACACGTCCAAAGTTCATAGGGTGCTGATGAAGGGTGTTTGCTACCCGGAAACGGCCGGTTGTCCAACTAGCTATAAAATTTTTCTTTTCTTTACTTAATTAATATTGATTTAAAAGTGACAAACCAAGGGTTGAACTTGAGCCTGAAAAGGTAATTTAATATACATAAATGTATGTGAATTTAATACCCATTGAAAAATTCTCGATATAACTTTGCCACTTTTTACATTTAGGGGGTAAAAAGGGGATAAGTCTGTAAATCTATGTATGTATATCTCCAGAGCTAATACAAGTAACAAACAAAAAATCAAAAAGTGCCTGAAAGCCTACTAAAAATAATCGAATAGGTCTCTTGTCGGGTCATGTATGGAGTTTGATATCCCCAAGTTTATTTGAAAAATAGGCACTTATGTTTATTAAAGTAATGAATTTTGAGCAGGAATTAGCGAAAAACCGGAAACTATAAATGCGTTTTTAGATAAAATAAATAATTATATGTTTATAAACTATTTAAAAGAACAAGCTATTTTTAGTGACTAATGTTTGTAGCATACCACTAAAAATGTCACTTGCAACTTACATATGTATATTGCAAATACATACATATGTACATACCTATTGCCTGCATTACATTGTAACTACATACATATGCATACATAGTTATATATCTGCTACTTTTATTCACATTGTATGTATGATAGTAGTACCTTTGGTGATGGTATAGTAGACAAGCGAGTCTTCAGGCCAGAGGATGCTGCAATACTTGCTGACTTGCGTGGCATTACAACCAATGTTCTTGCAACTTTAACACAAAAGGAAGAAAGAAGTTTAAGGATGCGTTTTGGCCTTGGTAAAGATGGAAAGGATGAGTTTGCAATATTTTTTACAAACTATTTTTCAAGAATAATATACAAAAAAAAAAATGCTTGAGATTTGCGACTTCTTTATTAGATTTATTTTTATATTTATATTTCTAAGGTATGTACCTTAGAAGGTATTCTTCCATTCTTTTTTTTTTTTCTTATAACTATATTTTATCTGTTTATTTGCATCCCTGAATAATTATGTATTAAAAATAAGTTTAATAGATAGGTATTGTGTTTTTAATTACTTGCAACGCACGCCACACATACAAATTTACATACGTATGTATGTTCGAATGTGGCTATATAAATGAAATTAAAATTTATATTCGTCTTTCTATTGGTTTTCTGCAAATCTGCTGGTTATTTTCATAATTTTCCTTCCATTACCTACCTACATACATATGTATGTATGTATGTGCATGCAAATGTATGCATGCAAGTATGTAGGTTTGTACAATTGTGTCTGACTTAAAGTAAACGTTTCGTTTTACTTCGGCTTTTGTTAGTTTTCGCTGTTATTTTTTTCAATTGATTGCATGAGAGTAATCAGGGAGAGCAGTGATTGTGTGTGTGTGGAGAATTTTTTGTTTTGTTTGTAGTTTAACGACTCACTCGTATGGTTTGATTTCAAGTATGGGTGCAAAAGAGTGACTTATGCATGTATGTAGTTACAACAATAATTTCAATGTATTTACTTCAATGTTGCCACTTGCACCACATGTCGCGCACATCCAGTTCATCCAGTGATTTAAAAAATTAAAATTTTTCAGATATCCGAAAAACAAACCATTATTGATTTATAATTCAGGTCCAAAAATGAACCTTTTCAAAAAACATTTGCTGTATCTCTCAGCTGTCTATATGCCGACGACATTTCGTTGGTGCTAATCAGCTCATCAGTAGACTTGAAAAATTCTTAAAAGTCTGTTTGAAACTTAACTACTTATTTCACAATTCCCATGAACAGAATGAGAATCAGAAATGTTCAAACAAACCCTTAACCCTTTTTTGAAAATGTTCATTTTTGGACCTGAATTAATACATTTCAATTGGCTCTTAAAGCAAATAAATAATTAAGTTCATATTTGAATATTAGTGATTTAAATAAAAATACACTGCAAAAACAATTCAATCCATTTGTACTTACATACTCCCCCCGGGGGCACAAAATGCATCTTGCTGATCGTAACCAGCTTGGTGTCGTGTCAACGGGGTAGAAGGGGTGCAGGATACCTCGGCTGGCTTGGTGGCTAAAATCTTAGGCATTTCCTGAAGGAGGGCGGCGACTCCTTAGGGACTTGCTGAAACCCCTCACCGAGGGGCAATTCGGCAGTACGGGGACCGGAGCCCCGGGATGACTCTTCGGAGTCATCTCGCCGGTCATAGGTTGAGGAGCCTTCCTTGGCTGAAACGTACTGGCTGTGGTTGCTACCATAAGTTCGCATGGAAGGGAACGTTGGTAGCTATACTGATCATAGACCCTCGGGTCTATGTTCGGTCGCCCAAATGGGCCCGTAGTGCTGTTGCTAAGCAACAGACGCTGCTTTGTAAGGAACCAGATTGGCGGGAGCATTAGCGTTGGTTCAAGGACTGATGATCTTAGGAACTTCGGGCTACCACGGTAGTCGTGTATCTTTAGCCGTCTGGGGAATTGCAATGCAGCAGAGGTTAGATAGCTCAACTCCTGAGCAAGGGGTTTTGTTATGGCCAAGTAACGTAGCAAATAAATTGCCACCCGAGCAGTTGTTCCGGCTGCTCGGGGGCGGTGGTGTAACGTCTTGATTACACCACGTGGTTTGACCACCGTGAGGTTGGGCCCTAGTGGCAGGTACTCACGTAAATCATTCCACATCTGTACTTACATACATATGTAAATCAATCCCAAGCGGTGTCAGAAATTCAATAAGAACGGATTTCCTTAAATTAAAAATTTTCAAGCGCTAAATACTTAATTTTAGCCATTCAAATCTGATTTCGCATTGACTATGGTTAAAATCCGTACTTAAAAACAAGCACGCGGCACTTGATTTAAGAACATTCATACTTGTCATACTTTTGAAACTGATTGGTATTGATTCAAGTACGGAGGTATTGAATTTGTTTTGAATGTAATGATTATGTAATTGATTTGATGTTTCTGCAGCCTATTTAATCGCTAATTCGTACCTGAAATATTCCGCTCTATTTCCTTAATTCAATCATAATTTATAAGCTATTTTATCTCTTTGCCGATTTGAACGACTACAGGTGGGCCAAAAGAAATTATCCTTTTGGAAGTTGCTCTTATTTTTGCAAATGTGCAAATGGCGGCCAATGTCAAATATATTTTTACATTTATGAACTAGACTGCCGTATCATACAAGTGAACAAGCCATGAAGAAACACACTCCCCAAGAACGCGGAATAGTACTTGTGTCTATGACGAAGTGGACGATTTTTCGACCAAAATCATAATGAGCGATGAGGCCCATTTCCACTTTATCGGGTACATGAACAAGCAAAACTATCGCTTCTGGGGCACCGCAAATCTACAAGTGATGTACGAGGAGCCAGTACACCCACTCAAAGTGACTGTATGGTGCGCTGTTCACGCTGGAGGAGCCATTTTTTCCGAGGACGCTGCTGGTCAAACGACAACGCGCTATAACGAGTTTTTTCTGCCGCAATTGAATGAATTAGGTCTGAAGGACATGTGGCTCCAACAGGACGGAGCAACGGCACACATTACGCGAGCCACAACCAAAATCCTGAAAGCCAAACGACATAGAATGTCTTCTTTTGGCCCACCTGTTACTTACTGCCAGTCCCGCCACTCTTCCAATTCAGTTATCATAGCAGTTATAAATAAATTCAGTCAAGTACGAGGCCGGCTCGCACACTTAGGGTTCCGTACGTATGTGTAATGTACGTATGGAATGGCATATGTAAATACATATTGTTACGAATTTAGTCGTGAACAGTCCAATTGTAATTGTTATTAAAGAATCTACGGAAAACGTTTTTGAAAGGTAAAAACGTAACAATATATTGTATAAATTTCATCTTTCTGTCTCTTGCGGCTTGAGAGTTACGTTTAATTGTTGCTTTACGTTGCATGGGAACACCTAGTAGTTGTTGTTGTTGTTGTAAGGCATCTGGGAATGCATACACTGTGCGAAGATCGGCTCTCTATCTCTTACGGTTCGAGAGTTATAGCTAACTGTTACTTTACGTTGTAAAGGGACACCTGCTGGTTTTAGAGTTGTTGTTGTTTTTAGCATTTTTTATTGTAGGCCATATGTAAATACATATGTATGTATATTGTGCGAATTTCAGCTCTTTGTCTTTTACAGTTTGGGAGCTACGGCTAATTGTTACCTTTCGTTGTATGGGGACACCTGGTAGTTTTCGATTTGTTATTGTTTTTAGTATTTGTTGTTGTAACGGCAAGGTACAACAACATCCCGTGAAAATTTCAGCTATCTAGCTTTTGCCGTTTCGGAAAATGGACGGACGGACGGACGTAGAAGTCTCAGTAATAGAGTTTCGTTTTTACTCTGTAAGCATGGGACCCTAGAAAACTATTTTTATGCATTCTACTAATTAGTTCATGTGAATATTTATAAAAAGGTTCGGAGGGCAATTCTTTGTTATCGTTGCCTGAGAAAATATTTCATAATTTTAGAAGAAAAAAAAAATTGATAAGGGCGGGAGGGAGGCTAATTTAATTTTCGAAGTGCCTAAAATTCAGGGCTCTGAGACTACTTATTCCCCAATATTTTCTACGACACACCGACCGTTACAAGGTCGCCTGCTTAGGGGGCTCACATACAAAAATAAAAATATATAAATAGCGGACGCCTTCAAAATGATTTATTTGGATGTGCCGTAGTGGAACTTTTTTTTCTCATGCCAAAAGCTATCGAAAAATCGATGGCTTAATAACGTTTGCTAAGTGGACCTAATAGATCTGAATTGCTTGTTTAAAGATATTAGATATAGTGTTTACAACAAAATTAATAAAACAAAATTGTTTGTCTTGGCATTTGTTTCTTGTCCCAATTTACTTGCTTTAGCTCCATTTTAGACTTACAGATTGTGGCCACTGGTGGCGACGTTGCAGCATAAATATTTACTTCTGTTCGCCGTAGAATTTCAAGTTTAGCTTTAGCTCTATTTCTGCAATTCCCTTGATTTTGTATCACTTTTTTTATCTTTTCTATAATAAAATTTTGCATTCGTTTTTTTAATGTACTTGACACACGTTTCGTTTTGTGTTTTTCGAAGCTGCTTTTTTTATCTCAGACGCTTCCAGTAGAGTTTAGTTGCCTTCTCAGTGCGCAATATTGTTGCTTTTATTGTTTTTAGCGTTGCTTGTTATTTTATTGTCTCTTTTTTTTATTTCATTTTAATACTGTTTTATGTATGTATGTATAAATTTTTCGTGTTGTTCTTCCTTTGGCATTCAAGTCATGTGTTGGGTTTTTGTGCTGCTTAAGGACAGCTAAAACATCCAGTCAGTCAGCATGCGAAACAATACTCGTACCAGAACAATTCCTAGCAACCCAACCAACACCTTTCAATGTTACCAAAAGTTTTTGCTTTCTGTTTTTGTTTGTTTTTGCTTGCCCTGTGCAAAAGAGAATACTTCGAATGGTTTTCTCTGCGTATGAGCGTGTGTGTGTGCGTGTGTATTGCCACGGATATCTGCTTATAACGAAGAATTGAATTGAAACACACGGATATTTCAGTATTTTCTAACAGACACAAATAAACATTACAATTGATTGAAGTTCAGGGAGTAAAATAGAGAATGATGGTTGATGGGCATGGAAATTTAACCAAACATCATTGCAAAAATATTTGTGTACATACATACATACACATATGTACGTGCATATCAAAGTGTGTATGCACATTAGGGGCATTCATTCACTCTTAATTTTTCACGTCAGTGCAACTCTCAACTTCGTTCCTAACGGGGGTCCGCCGACCGCACAATCCTTTTTTTTTTTTTTTAAACGGCGCAAAACATAGAGTGTAGCTTCGGCTGTGTGGCATGTAGCGCCATCCTGTTGAAACCAAATGCGGCCAATATCCTCCTCTTCAACTTTTGTGCACAATAATTCGTTCAACATGGCCAGATAACGATCGCCATTGACTGTAACGGCCACTGCTTGCTCATTTTCCAAGAAAAATTGCCAAATTCTGCCTCTGGACCAAAATCCGCATCAAACAGTGACTCGTTTTGGGTGCGTCGGCTTTTCAATAAATGCGTGCGGGTTTTTTGTGCCCCAAATGCGACAAATTTGCTTGTTTACATACCCGGCAAGATCAAAATTAGCTTCATCTGAAAAGATGATTTTTTTTTGGCAAAATCGGCATCTTCTGTAAGTCGATCGCAGGCCCACTTAGCGAAGCGTAGTATACACAACCATATTCGTTTACCCATCATTTAGACGGGAAAGTAAATGCCTGAAAGTTGCAATACACTCACACTTTTTTACTAACACACCCACAGTATTCTAATTTTCAACTCAGCTTTCAGCAAAATTTTCCTGAAAGTAATTTTTTTACATTTACTGACAGTGACAAGGCAGTAAACACGGTTGCCTACTCCACGGCACATAGAAATTTTCAAGATTGCAGTAGAATATTAATTGTGAATTTTAAATTATTTTGTACATTACAAAATATTTAAAACATTTTTACAGCAAATATGAATGAAGAACACAAATTAATTACATTTATAGTGATAATTATTAAATTAACTAATAAAAGTTTAGCCATAAAAATTATTTTCGAATATTGCCGTATAAATTTATGTTTGGAGAAGTCTTGGCAATTCTATTTCAGTAGTAAACAAAACTATAATACTTGCAACTCTCCGCTTTGACGAAATTTTTCAAATGAACTTTCACGTTCCTTTGAAATTGAGCAAGAAATTTTCATGAAAGTCACAGATTTCATTGAAATTTTTATTCATAATACGTATACAAAAATTTAATGAAAGCACTTTCCCGTCTAAATGCCGGGTTAGCGAAAGGATAAAGCTAACTAATCTGTCAAATCAGACATGAACTAAGTGTTACCATTCACGAAATAAGCACTAATTTAGAAAAAATCGTTAGATGGCGGTCCCTGTATAATGCGGCAATTATTGGTACAAAATTGTTTTGCGACAATAAAATTTCAGTAAAATGTGACAATCATGTGATTGCAGAGAATTTGATTGGGACAAATTTGTTATTGTGCTCCAATTCAGACAATAAAAATTTTGTAAAATTGGTGCATTGCAGCAATCGTGTGATTCCCCCTTAAAGCACTAGCACCAGTCAGTGGCTATCGGCTTAAAAGGTTATAAAAAACGGTTTCGCCCAAAGTTGAAAACCCCTAATGTACGTATGTACATATCTACTAAAAGTTGTATTGTTGTATGTATGGGGTCGGCCTTCGTTTCATGTGCAATATTTTGTGCCATTTGTGTGACGAAATGGGTATTCTTGCTACACTTACTCGCAGGCACTCAAATAAACATACATACCTACACATCCATCTACATACATGTATACATCCAACCATACTTTTGTGTATCAGTTTTTGTATTTGTCAAATTTGCTTGTCGATTGTCTTTTTTTCTTCAAATTTTCTTTTTGTAACATAAAGTTTTATGCCCTTTGAAATAAAAACCATTAGAAGAAAATACACATACATACATACAAATTTTTATATCCGTTATTAAATTTGTGTATAACACACATCTACAAATGTAGGCAAGCCTATATGTACATATGTGTGAATGTTTGGGTGGATTTTATCAAACATACTTAAATGAAATTAAAAATCTATAATACGTATCAGAGTGCTGCAACGGGTGATCAACACACAAAAATTTGATTTAGTCCATACCCTTAACCCTAGAGTACTAACATGATTTTTTTTTTCTACATTAATAGCCTTTTTACACTGGCGTACATCTTACACCTTTCATCAATTTGCCAAGATGTTTACATCTTTTCCATGAGAATTATGTAGGGTGAAAATTCTACATCTTTGTACATCAGCAGAAAATTATCGTTTCTCATTTTGTTCCATCTTACATCTTTCGATTTTTTTAGTGCCATCACTAAAAAAAATTGCAAAAAATCTATTGCTTTTGTACCATCACTAGCAAAATAACATTTCAGAAAATAAACTAAACAAATTTAAAAAAAAAAAATGAGCGGAACATGTACATACATATGTATTTTGTTATAATTTTTAATTAATTATAAATAAATTCATTTTAATTGGAGTGCAAAAGAAAGCTGGTGTTCGCATATGGAGAACATGTTGATTGAAATTTGTGTCGTTTTTTTTCTCAAAATTTCAAGCTTCTCCACCAATAATGAAAAATGTTGTCGTTTGACATCATTATTTTCCACATCTTTTTCCCGAAATATCCCATAGTGATTCTAAAAATATATTTTATATTTCTTATATAAGAAAATAAATATAATTGATAATATTTTTACTTACAAACATCCAAACCTTTGGAGGAAGGGTCATACTTATGTCTACCAAAAATTATTCTTCATCATCATCTTCCATAATGGTCTCCAATATTTCAATGCACTGCATTAAAATTTGGGTTTTTTCTTGTAAATAACTCCTCCAAGTCCATTTTAAAATTGTTGTTATTTTTCACAATAATTTTGCGTCTTTTTTTTTGACAGCTAAATAAATGAAAGATGAGAGATGTTGTCAATGTAAACGACTGTTTCACATTTTCAACATCTTCCATGCGTTTCACGTGGATGTTGTCATTGTAAAAAGGCAATAATACTAATTGTTAGTCAAATGGGCTAACATGAATATAACTACGATTTTGTTTTCTTGTTAGCTCCACATGAAATAATTTTAATATTTTTTTTTTTAATTTCATAACTTATTTTGTCCAGTATCTAAAAAATAACAATATAAAAGTTTTCCAAAATAATTTAATTTTTGCTTTTATTTCAGTAATGTGCTCTTCTAGGCATACTTCTGCAAACACAAGTTTCTTAATGCGAAATAAAAGAAAAAAAATTTAAATTCATTGGTCATATAAGAAAATATGTCAAATAATACTGAAAAGGCAAAAAAAAATATTTTTTAGAGTTTTATGTACATTTGCGAAATGTTAATGTTAGTAATTTGGACAGCAAAGGGACCGCTCAAAGCAAGAGCGTACCATCAACAGAGATTACAAAAAAAATTAGATTTTTCTAATTTCAGCAAAAAAAAAAAGTTCCACGCAAAAATAAAAACATTGTCAAAGTCAAAATGACTAACATTAGTACTGCAGGGTTAAAAACACAACATTCTCCCAAGATACCCAAACTATTTGGGAATATGATTTTCATGCAACTCTTGCGAATTAATCACTCTTTCTTATATTAATCAAAGATTTGATTATGAGCGTTTGATATTCATTCGTTCGGTACACATGGTTATTTTTTGGGTGTTTGGATTGATTGCAACCAAATGTTTTCAACAACTCTTTTGTGTTCATCAGTTTAGGTATTAAATTAAACACATTCTTGTTCAGGAGTGTTCGATATCATTTCGTTTTTAAAAGTATATCAAAAAAAGGATATTGAAAAAATATCCACGTGTATCGAACGGATATCAGGGACTCATACAGCCCAATCATGAATGATAATTCCGTGAGAGTTTTTTCTCTTTTCCCATTCCTCTTATTATGTTGATAAATTCCTTAGGAAATTTGTTTTAACCTTCCCTGTTTTAGCCACATCGAAGGGGAAAAATAGTCGGCGGAGGCAAAAATAGGTATTTTAAAAACATATGTTTTTTGTTTTTTCCTATAAAAAATTTCGATATTACCAACTTTTATTTTTTTGTTTCTCAGGTAATTTATGATTGGATGAATTATTTCTCGAGAAACGTATTTTCCTTAGGAATAAAATTCCTTGAGAATATTCATGATTGGGCTGATAATCAAGCCTTTGATTAATATAAAAAGAGTGATGAATTCAAAAGAGTTGCATGAAAATCAAATACCCAAATAATTTGGGCATCGTGATCGATTTAACACAAAAATTCTCCCACTAATCTTCAGTTCAATGTAAGTATTCAAGCATCACCATGCCCTGTTGCTCTGGCAACTTTTCAACGTGCCCGTCTTCTTAGCAATTTTTTAGTTAATATACAAAACCTGAATAGCGAATTTAAAATATTATTTATATGTAACTAATTCCTAATCAAAAGTGTATCATCAGCAGAAAGAAATCATTTAAGGTTATGTTAGTATTTGTTGTTGGTGAGGCCTCCCAACTACGTATGTATGTGTACTGTAAAAATTCCAAGTCTCTATCTCTTACAGTTCAAATTAAAGGGTGTCCCCATGTATAGGGCAACATTTAAATTCTTACACTTTAGTATTTTTGGTATTTGTTGTTGTGTAGGCCTGGTGACTGCATATACTGTGCAAATTTCAAGTCTGTGTTCTATTACAACTCAAAAGCTACCGCTAATTTCCGCATCTTGTATGGGAGTACCCTTTAGTTCTTAAATTTTTGTTGTTTTTGGCATTTGTTGTTGTACCTATGCCTATGTAACCACATATCCTGTGAAAATTTCAGCTCTCTAGCTCTAGTGGTTCAAAAGTTACAGCTAATTTTCACAGTTTCTTGTATGGGAGCACCCTTTAGTTGCTAACTTTTTGTTTCTTTAGTGGGGCCTGTGGCGGACGGACGGACGTGGAAGCCTCAGGGTTCCGTACTCATCAGAGTGAAACGGAACCCTATTACTGAGATCTCTACGTCCATTCTCTGAAAGGTTAAGAGCTAGAGAGCTGCAATTTTCACAGGATGTTGTTGTACCTTGCCGCTTCAACAACATACTAATACTAAAAACAACAACAAATCGAAGACTACCAGGTATCCCTTTACAACGTAAAGTAACAATTAGCTACAACTCTCGAACCGTAAAAGATAGAGATCTGAAATTCGGACAGTGTATGGATTGACATATGCCCTACAATATAGGTATGTATGTATGTATTCCCATATGCCATTCCATACGTACGGAACCCTAAAGGCCGTGTCAGATAAAACTTTGTTGCTTTGCGTGACGTTTATTACTTTGAAAGAAAAGCGTAAAACAAAAAGTGTATGTCACAATAAAAACTTTGACAAGACCCGCGCCTTGTTTGTTTATCAATAAAATATTGAAGTTGTATATTTTATATAGTATGTACTTTTATATACATATGTACTTATTTGTAGTTTTGTTTATTATATTTTTCAAATGAATTTATTCATTAAATTTATAAAATTTATTACTTTAGGTCTAAAAAAATAATAAATTTCAATTGGCTCTTATAGCGAATAAATAATTAAGTTCATTGTTTTATAAAATTTATTTATTTATTTGGAATTTTTTTTTTTTGATTTCTGTTGACGCCAAGAAAAAATAAAAG
Organism: Sturmia bella; assembly: GCA_963662145.1. Taxonomy (NCBI): domain Eukaryota; kingdom Metazoa; phylum Arthropoda; class Insecta; order Diptera; family Tachinidae; genus Sturmia; species Sturmia bella. Next base: position 24,585,434 of record OY759172.1, read on the forward strand.
AAAATGAAAGCAGCTAATTGTCAAAGCGCGCAAAAAGATGAAAGATGCCCAACTTTTTGCTTTGCTTTGCGTCAAATAAAATAAATGTGACAAGTGCCATATAAACATGTATGTATATTTATCTTAAATGTCAAAGCGTGTATGTAACGTAAGGCGAAGCAAAAGTTTTATCTGACACGGCCTTAAGTGTGCGAGCCAGCCTCGTACTTGGCTGAATTTATTACTCTATGAGTACGGAAGGAACCCTAAAAAAGAAACTGATATGGGGTTTTCAAAAATTTCAAATTCCCGATGAGATGCACACATGTGCATCTCTAGTCAGTGCTAAGTCCATTTTTGTTGTTGTTGTTGTTCTTATAAAATTAACGAGAAACAAATGGTAAAAGCTTATGACAACTTTGTAATGAAAATTCGTTTTCATAAAAGCCAATAGCTGACAAAAAATGATGTCAAAACGACAACCGACATGTTTCTTCAGTTGAGCTGAAAATGAAAGCTGAGTTTGTATACTCAAAAAAAAATACCACTTCATACCTTAATTTGATTGGGCCTAAATAATAAAGAAACTAGCGCCAAAAGGGTACAAAAGATTCGACCTTGCTGGTGTGCGACATACATACATACAAGAGTACATATGTACATACAAAGATGTGCACACAAATTTTAGCATTAATAACAACGTTTTTTTCCTCCCAACGTGATGAATGTGCAGAGAAACACACACATGCACATGTGTGCATGCATCACTGTGTGAAGCCCTCACTCGAACATATCGTAGTCAATACCTACTACATATGTATGTTTGTGTGTTTATTTCTTGTTGGCTGCTGATATACATACATACATACATACATGCCGATTTGTATTGGGATGAGATGTGTGGTCAGTGTTGCCAATATCCTGCTGGGCTTAGATAAAAAAAAAATATACATACATATATCCCTGACAGAGAGATTGCTGGCGGTTATTTAACGCTTAATTCTGGTCAGAGCGATAAATGGTTTCTGTTTGCGTGATTAGCGGCGTATTCCGCTAATCCGTATAATACCCACTTGCATAAGCAGAAAAATAAAAACTCAATGCAAATAAAGTTTTAACTCTCATTTGTCGCTCTCTTCAGTTTGGAAGATTGGGCAACACTGGGTGTTTGTTTTGTTGCCGGTATACGAACGAGTGGGTAAAAAAAGTAAATTGGAACTGGAGTAGTATTGCTGATGATGAGGTGGTGGATGTTTGTTTGGTTGGTCGGTTGGATTTACTTGTTCTGTGTTCATTTCGGTTCAGCCGCTTGATACTTTTAAAGTTCCTTTTATAGTACCTATTACATATTATTATTTAATAATATTGTTGTTGCTGTTATGCAGCATACAAACCCTGCACATACACTTGTACATATACCTATAGTATGCTTCCCCGAACATGTGTGCGTGTGTGTGTGGCTGTGTACTCTTTTTTTTACGAGTTTTGTATTGTTGTCGTCTTGAGAATGTTGTCGCTGCTGCTTGGCAGTCACTTTTAGTTGTTGAATTGTTGGGCTTTTAATATTTATGGCTCTTAAGTTGTACCATGAGCTTTTGCTGTTGCTATTGTTGTGTGTATTATAATTTCATACGGTGTCTCAGTTATTTGACAAATGTGCATACATACATATGTACATATGTATCTATGTAGTACATTAATTCTCTTACTCGCATGTACATACATTTCCCATCTACATTTGTTTTTTCTTACTCCTTAGTGTTTTTTGTTTATTTTTTGCTCCGCCAGGAGCAGGAAGGAAAACCTTTAACTCGCGCTAAACTTAACATGTGCAAAAGCAAAGGTAAAAAAAATTAACACACATACATACATACATATGTACATAACAACGTATGCTCATGTGCATGTTTGTATGTGTGCACTTTGCCCTATCGTAAATTATTCGTATACCTACCTATTGCATTGTTTTTCACTGTTCAGAGTATTTTCACAGCTTCATACACATACATACATACACATGCATACATACATATGTAGTATGTATGTATGTATGCGGTTTGGTATTTAAATTACAAATTCTGTTTTTAGATTAAAACATTTCTTTTTATTACAATTAAATGTAACAATTTTCAATTTAAAAAAAATTATAGTTTTTGGCAATTATAGTTTTCGAAAATCACTGAATATTGTTTTATTTTTATATTCAGGATTGTTGCAGAATCCAAGTCAGAATTGTGAATTATCAGAATTGAAAATCAATTCTGTTTTGAATTGGTGTCACGAAATCGTCTTGGTTTTGCGCTGATTCGAACATAAGTAACACCCATATTCGAATCAGCTGTTTTGTTTTGGTTGTGCTGTTGTTAATAAATAAATAAATATTTTTTTATATATTAAAAAATCTTAAAAAAAAAATGGTAGAGGCAATAGCTTTATATATTTTACACGAGGAAAACAACAATGAAAAAGTGAAACGAAAGATTTTAAGGTACTACACCAACCCATTGGAGCTGCCGGTAACAGCGTATGTACAGGGTGGCGCAAAAATAACTTTCCGATGTTTTTTGGCTGTAATTAAAAAAAAAAAAGAAAATCTTTGATTCTTTTTGTGGATTATTTTTATTTAGTCTTTTAATTTTTTTACATCAAGTCGAGATATGATGTCATATAAATGGCCGCCGCCACAGTTGATTGTCATTTGAGCCCTTTTTATAGCATTTTCCATCACATTGGCCAAAACTTCCGGCGATAGGTCCTCACATTCTTGACGGATATTGTCTTTAAGAGCTGCAAGAGTCTGAGGCTTGTTGACATAAACCCGCGACTTCAAAAAGCCCCACAAAAAGAAATCTGCAGCGGTCACATCAGGCGATCTTGGGGAGATTAGGCGCCCGGGAAATGCATCCTTCAGCATAACGGTGGCGGTACGTGCAGTGTGTGCCGTAGCACCGTTCTGTTGGAACCACATGTTTTCCTATCCCAATTCATCAAGTTGCGGCAAAAAGAACTCGTTAATCATTGCTCCGTAGCGCTCACCATTCACAGAAACCGTTTGGCCCGCGACGTCTTCGAAGAAAAGAGGTGCGATGACTGCTCGAGCGAAAACAGCACACCATACAGTGACTTTGAGCGGGTATAATGGCTCTTCGTGGGTTACACGCGGATTTTCAGTGCCTCAGAAGCGTAAATTTTGCTTATTTACGTACCCGCTAAGATGGAAATGGGCCGCATCACTCATGATTATTTTTGATGAAAAATCATCTTCCTCTTGGTGGTGATCAAGGATGGCTTGAGCGTATGTTAGACGCAATTGGCGGTCAGCAGCTATCAGCTGATGCACCCTCTAGACTTTGTACGGAAACATCTTCAAATCTTGTACCAAAATTCGCTGTAAAAACCGTCAACTGATACCCATTTGCGTGGCACGTCGACTGGTCAATGTCGACGGCGCTTCCATGACATCCTCGGCTACATCAGCAATATTCTCTGCAGAACGGCTATTCCAGAGTCTGCCACGCCTGGCAGCATCTCGTGTTGTGCCAGTCTGTTCGAGTCGAGCGGCTAAACGTCGCAGTGTTTCACCAGTAGGCGTTGGACGGCCAGGAAATCTGCGACGAAATTCACGTTGTACCAAAGTCACCAACCGATTATTGGTCAAATAAATAGTCACCAATATTCCACGTTCTGGAGCAGTGTAGCGTAACATTGTTTATTAACGTGTATTTCGCATGTTTCTCTTTTCCCCTATTGGTGATAAGATAATAATGAAAATTTCTGCTTATTTAGTTTAATAAATAAAAAAATAAATTTACTTACATTGTGAGCCAAATTGTATTTACCAGCCTAAAACAAACATACAAATCTGCCACCTGTCAGCTGATCAGATTATTTCTGATGAAAAAAAACGATAAAAACAGATTCAGTGACACCAAGTTCTGACACAATTCTGATTCGAACACAAAAATGAGAAATATCTGTTTCTGTGACACCAAAATTAATTCTGTGTCGATTTCAATTCTAATTCTGATAGCAATCGGATTCTACAACAACCCTGATTATTTGATCTTGAGATTATTTAATTAATTATGCAAGCTTTAGATCTTTGTTTTTTTTTATAAGAAATAACTTCAAACAATTATATTTATTGTCAATATTTCGCTAACAATTTGTTGGCATCTTCAGGAAAATAATTATAAAATTCAAAAAACAAAAACAAATTTATTGAAAAAATTTGATTAACAAAATTTCAAAAAAAATATTTTTCCCACCAGGCCAGGGGTTATAAACCCATCAGCAATGTCGGGCATATGATGATGCATCAAATGCCCGACACTGTTCTTGCAGGGTTATAACCAGCCAACACAGACAAACACACGCGCACACAACGATACAAAGAAATTTATGCAAACTTTAACAAACCGACAGACGGGCATTTGTATTGGAAAATAACAATAACAGCAACAACTACAAAACGATATTGCCATCTATCAATCGATTATTTTTTTATTGTTTTGTTTTTTGCAATTTTTTCAAAAATAAAAAGTCTTGAATGTTGCAACTATGAATATGACTGTATGTTGGCATGTGCATATTTTTGTTGCAATTGAATTCGGTGACTGATGGAGAGTGTATCACCATCACCACCACCACTAGCCAGCCATTCTACCACCGTTCGCTGCCTCACTTCACTTTATTCACAGTTCGTGAATGTCGCAATTTTCGTTTTTCCATCAATTGCTTTATTGTATGGTTTTTCAATATTGTTGGTGTTATTGAGTTTTTCTTTTTTTTTTCTCCTCTGTATTTATCTCTGTGCAAATGTTGTTGTTGTTGCTGCTGCTGCTATATCCCAGCAAACAATATGAGTCCTAAAAGAGTCTTTTAGGTCCTCTTTTTGTGAGTAAAAAGAAGACCTCCGAAAAAAGCTCCTAAAACGCTCAGATATCAGCGTGTTTTCTTATGAAACCGCCAACAAATTTTTGTACAGAATATGAGCGTTTTATTACTTCTAAATTTAACGATTTGTATGGAAATTTGTGAGCCATTTTGCTCACACATCAATCATAAAAGCGTCTTAAAAATGTCATGAAAGAGGGATTTCGGAGCCAAAAAAGAGTGATATAGGAGTGTTTCTTTTTCTTGAAATTAGGGGATTCATGAATAAAAAAAATTTATTTTATTTGTAAATTTGTGCTTTTTCGCTTTTTAATAATTTATTTGTACATTTCATTAGTACTAGGTATAAATGGTACTAGTATTAGGTATAAATGGACTGGGTTACTTCTTTTTGTTTATGTATTTAATACGATCATTTGCAGTCTGGAACCATTTACTGGACACCGTAATAAATATATTTTCCCCGGAAGAGAATTTTGGAATAAATGCAGCTGAAATAGCGAAAATTTTAAATACAACTTGGCTTTGCTCTAACCTTACTTCGAAAAGCGGAAGTCGTCGTCATTGCCATTATGGAGACCTTATTATTTTGTGCTCCTCTCCAAGAAAATTTTGCTGCAAGACTATCAAGAGAGCATTCAAAGTATTGTAAGGAATTTCATAGACAACGGACCAACGGCATAATTGGGACATTTTTCTTCGAAAATGAGCAAGTAATGGCCGTTATAATCAATAGCGTTCGTTATCGGGCCATGTTGAACGAATTATTATTCACAAAAATTGAAGAGGAGGGTATTGGCAACATTTGGTTTCAACAGGACGGCGCTACGTGACACACAGCTGAAGCAACACTCAATGTTTTGCGCCGTTTAAAGAAACAAAAAAGAAATGCGGTCGGGGGAACCCCGTTAGGAACGAAGTTCCTTACGTTTTTTTTTTCATCTTTGAATGTAATACAAGGTGAAATCTGTATGTTTTTTTTTGTGTTGTTTTTGAAATTTTATGATTCTTTAAGTTTTTGGAACGTTTTTTTTTTTTTACTTTTGACACATGCAGAATTTTTTTTGTCAATCTGCTACAAAACGAAGAAAAGCAACTGTTGGCCAATTTTTTAATATTGCTGTTTTTTGTTGTGACATCCTTTACTTTAGCGACATCTAGCAGCTGATAGTGTCCGTTTTCACAACTAATTAATATTTATTGGTACCATCATACACAATTGTTTGTCGACAGATACACCAATACATATGTATGTATAAACAGCTCACACGCTTTCGTAACGATTTCTACTAATTTGCACTACCAGCAAGCCGCGTTAATGAACTTCGTTCCAAAAAAAAAAGTTATTTGCCGGACCCTTTAAAACTCTCAGAAGAAGTAGTCTTTTAAGACTCATTTTTAGGAGCGCTCCAAAAATTGTTTGCTGGGATAAATGCTAGCACTATTTGTGTTTTGTTTGTTTGATTGTGTGCACGTTTTATAGATGCGTGCAATATCCAGAGACCGACCGACCGACCTCACGATGTTGTTTTGCGATGATGTGTGATGCAACCCACGGGTTGGTGTTGTTGTTAACATGTACATATGTCTGTCGTATTGTCTGTCTGCCCGTATGTATGATTGAATGTTTGGCTATCTGTGTCTGCTGGCAGAATAGGCTCCTGCTGTAGTTTAAATTATACAAATATTCAACTTTTAAATTGTGCAAAACCGAAAAACGAAAACAAAATTGTCCTCCATCTCCACCTGCTCTGCAACAGCAGAGTTTTAGACAACTGGAAAGGAAAAAAGACAAACAATAACAGATCAACATACAGACAACAAAAATCCAGTCAGTGATACAACAAGATGCGAGTAGTGTGGCAGAATTGTATTTTATTTTTAAGTGATACTACTTACTGGTGCACTAATAAATTTTCAGATAGTTATGGTTAAAAATTTATGTAATTTACAACACAACACAACACAGCACAGCACAGCTTTTTCAAAACCGCAGCAATAACAACAATAAAAGCAGCAAATTGTGCTGCCCCAATATGCACTCACGGTTGGCTTTTCTGGCAGTAGAAAGATGTGTGTACCTGGTTGTAATTTAATTGTTTTTGTTTTTTCTCTCTCTCTCTCGCTCTCTCTTGTCATTTATATAAACTTGCCAGTTTTTTGTTTTTTTTTTTTTGTTTTTTTATTTACAAAACGTAAATCATTTGATTTGCATTTAGAGTTCGCAATCGAATCGGTTTTTGGAAAAAAGCGGTCGCTCTTTTATTGCATTGAAAACAAGCAGATATTGTCGTTGCCTTAATATAGACAGGCTCCGTATCATTATTTTCAAAGTGGAGGTTTTTGGCATCTTTTTGAGACAACTGAAAAACGTTTTATTGCATTTAAAGCGAGAAATGAACTAAAACATTTCCCTAAACAAGTTGCATTGGAAATTTTGTGTCTATTATATCTATAAGACTGTTCTGCAAAATAACACTTTTTGGTTATGTTTTGACTAAAAATATGTAGACTACAGGCAGCACCCGCTATAACGAACGATATTCTTAATACCGAATAATTCGTTATATCGCAAAGTGTTTTTTATCTTAATTTTACTAGATTTTCCCCAACTAATTCAAATTATGAAACTTTTTTTTTTATTTCAACAAAACAAGCAATAAACAGTATGTACCAGAGACTGGCTACGGATATCAAATTTTCGAGTATACACAATCTTTTACGTAGATTTTTTGTGATTTAAATTTTTAAGCCATGAACGATACAGTCTCATTTTAGCAAAAGTTCATATCGAACGATCCATTTTATTCACCAATTGTCGCAGTTGAGTTGAATGTTCGAGATCATTTTTTGGTATGATTGTACCAAAACTGATCGAACCAATTGTTTTTGGTCATGTTCATTGTGACTGGCTAAGCTTTTATGATTTTATTGATTAAATATGGGTGTTTCCATGGTTACGCACGTGACATTTGTACACATTTAATTGTTTTGAATATTATAAAAATATAAATGGGTTGGAATTTTTGAATGGAATTTTGCCATTGTTACATTTAATGTGATGAGTTCCTTCCAAATAGTATATATATTAGAAAATTGAGCACTGGGTACCCAAGTTCCATGCGATCAAAGTTGACTTACGTACGTGAAAAAAAACGTAAGTGCCTTTTATAAGTATAATAAGGATAAGTCACATAATATACATATTTTATTCGTATAGAAATTTGAATGAAGCAGCATATTTGAATACATACGGGCATCAACAAATAAATAAGAGTTTTGAATTGATTTTTATTATTGATATAAAAATATAAAAAATCAAAAATAATTTTTTATTTTTCATTTAAAACAATAAAAATCAAAAATAACTTTTATTTTTCATTTAAAAATATAAAAATCAAAAATAACTTTAATTTTTCATTTAAAAATATAAAAATCAAAAATAACTTTTATTTTTCAATTAAAAAAATAAAAATCAAAAGCAACTCTCATTTTTGATTGTTTAAATAAAAAAAATAAAAAATTTAATAAAAATCATGATGGAGTAATTAAAAGTTTTCTACGATGTTCATTTACATATGTATGATTTATTTCTACAAAAATTTAAAAATAACTCTTTATTTCCGGTCCCTGGTTTGTCGTATTTTAATTGTGGATTTTGTCTAACATCTAAGTAGAGAGTGTATAAATTTAATTTTACATGCCTGTGTACACATGAATGTTTGCGAAAGCATTTGTATGCAGCTATACGCACATGTGTGAGTGCGTGCCTGTGGATGTGTGCGCCCAAATAAAGCCATTAGCTATTTATCGATTAAGATGGAAAAAGTTTATATTATACCTATTCATTGAATAATGTCTAGTTTTTTTTTTTTTGCTTTTCTTTAATTTTTCCTCAATTTTAGCAAAAGAAAGACAGGGGGAAAAATAGCAATAAAAAAATGAATTGAGTATTTTATAAATTTATTAGCGCAAAAACTACTTAAAAAGTTTGTGCAACGTGGGAAAAGTATTTAGATACTGCTGGCAGTTGCTTCGAATTGCAACCAGTTTTGAACGGCATTTCAGTCTTATGCATAACAATTTCATTTACGCACTTCGCATTATGGTTTTCGGGTGGTCGAAGGCACCGAAATATGACAACAACAAAAAGCTTGTGTTGTGGTGTCGATTAACAAACGGTCCTTAAATAAAAAAAAAATTAAATCACCATTTTTTCTGAAGGATGGCAACAATTGGCCGCCAGCAAATTTGATGCTTAGGACTGCTTTTTTGGGAACTTCAATGTTTTCAATTGAAATGACTTCAAACATTTAGTGATGGCTCGATTTACTTCATTGCAAATATTTGAGAAAATATTTCTTTTTTATTTTTGCAGAAAAGGAAATGCATTAATTCAGAAAATAGACCTTATAAATGTTTTCTGACCTTTACAGCCGTCCATATGCCGCCGACAGTTTGTTGATGCTAATCAACTCACCATCAGTAGACTCGAAAAATTCTTAAAAGAGTATTTGAAACTCAACAACTTATTCCATAATTCCTAAGAACAAAATGAGAATCAAAAAAATGTTTAAACAAACCTTTAACGCAGTAAACGTTTTTTTCGTTTTACAACGAGTTACCATCGGTTACTACGATTTGTATTTCTAAAAGTATCAAAAAGTAAAAGTTCTTTGAATATTCAAAAATGAACTTAATTATTTATTTGGAGTACGTTTTCAAGTTTCAAACATTCTTTTAAGAACTTTTCGAGTCTACTGATGATGAGTTGATTGGCATCAACGAAATGTCGGCGGCATACAGACGGGTGAAAAAGACAGAATACATTTGTCGGTCAATAGACAAATTAATCTAGAAGGTTATAAGACAAGAATTCTCGTTATTTATGCTGAAGCTTGAAATATGTGGCAGCATTTTCATGAGAATCTTTGAAGCCAATCGCTCCACAACTTGGCAGCACTTATTTTTAATTTCCATTAGGTATTAACAGATGTCGCTGGCGGCAGTACTAATACATCACTCCTATTCGATTAACTAAAGTAACTGAATCTACAAATACACTTTTATCTAAAATAATATGTTACAAAGTTTTAAATTTGGAGGAGGATTTACTGCCTGTTCCTCAATGTCAAAGTCGTGCGATTGTTCGCTTGCTAAGCGAAAGAAAATTGTTTTGGGTTCCTCTATGATGTACTTTTATTCGAACGATGACTCAATCGATGACGTCGAAAAGACGTAAGTGTTTTCATACAAAATCGAATTCCTCTATATCGATCAGGTCGTCAGTCAGCACTGCGAACACAAATGTCAAAATCAAGCACTTGTTGTTTTGCCAACCAGTGGAAGTTTTTATAGAAAAATTTGTATATTTATTTGTTAAAAAACTAACAAATAAAACTAGAAAATTCACATATTTTTTCATGTTTATTTCATTTAGTAAACATTTTAAACAATTATCATAATTATGTATGTATGTAGTTTTCCTAAACAGTGCATCTGTTCGCTGGATGGATGAAAATCCTGAGTTTGCCAGCGGTATTCCTCTGTGTTCAGTGCCTCAAAGTACTTGTTAAAAAATACTTTTGAATTTTAAAACACCACAAAAACTATTACCGAACTTTCAAGATATTTGTTTTTTTTATTTTGTACTTATTTATGTTCACATGTATTTGCTTTGACTTGTCAGCTACAGCTGATCGGTTTTATGAAGGGTGGGTTGTATTTACACGAAAACAATTTAGCAGTTTTTGTCAATACTGCAAAAAAAAAAAAAAACTACCAAAACTGTAATTTACCGATCTGGTATCCCTGTGAAATCAATGCCAAAAATGTCATGACGTAAGACCATGACGTAAGCCCGTGGTATCTCTGTGAAATTAATGCTAAAAATTTCATGACGAACGTAAAAATTTCATGACGTAAGACCATGACGTAAGCCCGTGGTATCCCTGTGAAATCAATGCCAAAATGTTGATGACGGTAAGCCCATGCGAACGTAAGCTGTCGACATAGAGGAATCCAAATTGATGCGAAATCGAGCGACTACATTTCGATCGCTTACATTTTCTTGCGACATTGAGTGCCTGTTCCTCAATGTTAGGTTTCTCTAGAACATTTTAATAATTTCGCAAGCAGAAATGCCTCGAAAAAAATTTAAACACAAGAAAATTGAGAAAAATTGTCAAATTAAATGAAAATAATTTTTTTTTTTTGATTTAATTTTTAATTGAGTTCTTCTTTACAAGAATGGGAGCAAAGCTGTTTCTAGCACTGTGTAATTTAGCAAACCACTCGCACACACACACATGAACGCTCATACACACATGTATTTAAATAGAATTGTGTCAGAGTGACAAAATATTTCACACTTAAAACAATAATTGTGCAATAAATCGAAAAATCATTAACCAAATATCCTCAAACATTTCTATGACCGAAGAAATAATGCTGCAGGCCTGCATACATATTTATATACAAACACACACAGACACGCCCACACATACACACATATGTATGTGCATACATACATGTGTGTAGGCACTTGTACTCGAAGAAAAACAATTAATAGATTAATTCATACGCACTAAAAAGTCAAATTTATCCATTAAAGCAAAAATGAAGAAAAAACCGAGAGACCAGCAAAAACTATAAAGCGGAACGAATGGAAATAAAATAAATGAATTAAATTGGAAGAAAAACAACAAGAAACAACGGACGTTTTTTTTCATAGTTTTTGCTTGAGAGAGTAAAACGACCAATGAAAACTGGGCAGAGAAACCTTAAAGTTAGAAAATTCTTGAAACTGCACTACAAATAAATAATTATAAACAATTATACAAATATGATTATTTAATTAATAATTTTTTTGCTTTAAGAGCCAATTGAAATGTATTAATTCAGGTCCAAAAATTAACCTTTTCAAAAAGTGTACCGTCTTTTTCAGCTGTCTATAGGTAAGAGAAGTAAAAGAGTTGCAAAACGAAAAAGAAATGTTTGCTGTGTTAAAGGTTTGTTTGAACATTTCTGATTCTGGTTTTGTTCATGGGAATTATGGAATAAGTAGTTATTTTAAGAATTTTTCAAGTCTACTCATGAGTTGATTAGCATCAACGAAATATCGGCGGCATATAGACGGCTGAAAAACACTGCAAATATTTTTTAAAAGGTTCATTTTTGGACCTAAATTAATACATAAACAATTATATTTATTACATTTCGATATTTTTCCAACAATTTGTGAGCATCGTCAGAAAAATAATTCAAAAATTAAAAAAAAAAAAATTAAAAAATTTTATAATTATTCTACTGACTACGCCAACAAGCTGTTGGTAAAATATCGAAAATAAATATATATGTATGTATATACATATATGTATGTATTATTAATAATTTTTATAAAAAAAATCTTAAGCTTAATTTATTTAATAACACTGCACAACAAATGGAACAAAATTTCCAGACCTTGGGTCACCAATATATTGTTTTGATGTGTCTCATGCCTATCTAAGTACAAAAATCATAAAAATTTCAAATTCTATGGATCAGTCTTTTTTAGAATTTTTTTCTTTCTAAAATATGAGATTTTCGTAAAGGTTGATCCAGACCTCTAGTCATAACTTAAAAACGCCGTGTCCGATTTTATCATGTAAGACGTTAAAAAATTGTAAATTATGCCAGCTTGAAGTTTTGCTACAATCATTTTTTGGTGTCCTTAATAATTTTAGAGTTATTAGGAAAAAAAAAAATGATTTTTTTTTTTTTGAAAGATTGCCAAATTTTTGATTTTGGAAAAGTTATAAAAAATCTAAATTTGCAAATATTTTCAAAATTTTTTTATTTTATTCATGTAATAGCAATAAAATGAGGGTACATATATTGTATAAATTTCATCACTCTGTCTCTTACAGCTTGAGAGTTACGTTGAAACTTGTTGTTGTTGTCATTTGTTGTTGTAAGGCGTCTGGGAATACATACATACACTGTGCGAATTTCGGCTCTCTATCTCGTACGTTTCGAGAATTATAGCTAACTGTTACTTTACGTTGTAAAGGGACACCTGGTAGTTTTCGATTTGTTGTTTTTAGCATTTGTTGTTGTAGGGCATATGTGAGTACATATATTGTGCTGATTTCAGCTCTCTGCCTTTTACAGTTTGGGAGCTACGGCTACTTGTTAATTTACGTTGCATAGGGACACCTGATAGTTTTAGACTTGTTGTTGTTTTTAGCATTTGTTGTTGTAGGCCATATGTGGGTACATATATTGTGCACATTTCATCCTTCTGTCTCTTACAGTTTGGGAGTTACGGCTACTTTTTACTTTACGTTGTATAGGAACACCTGGTAGTTTTAGAGTTGTTGTTGTTTTTAGCATTTGTTGTTGTAGGGCATATGTAAATACATATATTGTGCGAATTTCAGCTCTGTGTCCTTTTACAGTTTAACAGCTACGACTAATTGTTAATTTACGTTGTATAGGGACACCTGGTAGTTTTCGACTTGTTGTTGTCTTTAGCATTTGTTGTTGCAGAACATCTATAAATACATACACTGTGCGAATTTCAGCTTTCTATCTTTTACGGTTCGAGAGCTCTAGCTAATTGTAACTTTTCGTTGTATGGGGACACCTGGTAGTTTTCGTTTTGTGTTTGTTTTTGGTTTTTGTTGTTGCAGCGGCATGGTACAACAACATCCTGTGAAAATTTCACCTCTCTAGCTCTTACTGTTTCGGAGAATGGTCACTGTGACGGACGGATGGACGGACGGACGTAGAAGTCTCGGTAATGGGGTTACGTTTCACTCTGATGAGTACGGAACTGTAAAAACAAAAGACACTTTGACTTGTTTCAATTGGAATGCAGAAAGAAAATGGAAAGAGTTTTTTGTTTTGTTTATCACGAACTTATTGAACCGCCCTCGTACATTTCGCTACATGATTTAATGATTTCAAATAGTTATATAATCGTTATAAAATCAAACTTTCTCTTTTATTACAGCTCCATACTTTTATCACCTAAAATAAAATAAAAATAAAAAACTCATATGTTTTACGGAAGCGTGCCATTGATTGGGCACCCAGTACCTCGGCTTTAAAAGAAAATACTTCTTGGGGCAGTGAAAAACGTATGTATGTACATACTTACATATATTGTTGTAAATGTGCATTTAAATGGAAGAACGTTACGAATAGCTGGTGCAAGTTCGTCACCATCAATGTTGTTGTGGTTGTTGCTGCCGTCGTTTTACATTTAATGCGCATTTTATTCAGAAACCAACAAATACAGTGACTGACGACTGACTGCTTTTGGTGGCAGACAGACGACGCACACGCAAAAAGGTAAGCACGCCAATTGTCGAATTGTTAATACACACGTACAAGTGCACTTACGTATGCATGTGCATATGTATGTACATATGTGCTCGTATCAAATACTCAGTTTTTTTTTTAACAATTTTCAAATTTATTGCTGCCGTTTTTGTTTTATTAAGTTATGAATATGTATCATTTATAAAATGCATGTTTTCATTCGAAATGTATTCAGTGCAAAAACTGGTACGTACATTCATAATGAGTGTATTGCGTACAGCCACACATTCAGACATACGGATATAAATATGCAAGTGTGCACATTAGGGGGGCCTCATTTCTAAAAATGCAAAATTGCACCTGCAAAGCAAAACACTAGCGGTACTCAGCGTTCGGTGCGTTTTTGGTTGCGACTATTTGCGTTTGCGATTATATTGCAACTGATATTGAGCACCCTTTTTAACAACTTTGCAAATTTTATTGCATTCCAAATAACAGCTGATAAATTTATACAAAATTTTTAAAAGAAATTAAGTGTTTGCTTTGAAAGCTTTAACAAAAAAAAAAAAAAAAACATGCCGCGAAATAGTGCTCGAGGTGATGTTATTGAAGCATTAATAGAAGAAGTCTCCCAGGAAATAATTTACATACATAATAATATACATACATACATACATGTATACATACATACGAATAAATACAAATAAACAAATAAAAATTTGTTTGCTTTGTTTTAAAATGTCAGCTGTTCGAGTGTCAGTGTTGCAAACGCAATACTCATACGAAAAAAAGCAACACGTAATTAGCGGTGCGTAAATGCAAAAATATTGCGAGTGCAACCTTGTATATTTTGTTGTTGGGTTGCAAAGAAAAAGCAACGATTTCTTGCATTCGCACTTACGCAAGACATTTGCACCAAATAATGAACTGCGCTACTATATTTTGGAAAATTTTAAGCAAATTGCATTAAAAGAAGAAGGCGTATCAAATCCGCCCACAAGTTGCTGGAGAATGTGGAAAAATTCACAAAATGTACCATAGCTGCCTTGGAGCCAGCTCTAGTGGAATAAAAGGCAAAAAAATTTGGCCTCCTCATTAATTTTTTGCTCCCAACATTTTGCCCATGCATGCCAGCCTCGTATCTTCATTCATAGACAGGGCTTTATCGCTATTGAAGTGGGTAAGTTTTGTTCCCACAAAAATTTTCATTGCCCATGAAGGGGGAATTGCTATCGGGAGTGTCCTGGCAACTCAGATCAGTGTTATCAGTGCTACATGAATGAATTGGTAGAGAGCCTCGATGGCTGAATTGCTAGAGAGTCCTACTAAGAGTCCCCAAGGTCTTAGGTTCGATTCCTGCCGAAGGCTTTGGCTCTGTTTCTGCAGACAAGCCAAAAAGCTTCGCAGTGTTGTGTTTGAAAAAAAATTACTTTACATTTAACAGGTGAGCCAAAAGAAGTCATCTGAAATTGTTTGACTTTCAGAATATTGATTGTCCCGCGCGCAGTGCGTGCCGTTGCTTCGTCCTATTGGAACCACATGTCCTCCATATCTAATTCGAAACACACGACAGCGTTAATGCGCCTTAGTGGGAATTTTGCGCATTTAGTCGTGCATTATCTACATTCGAATGTGAATTTAGCTCTGTCATAAATGCACAAAATCAAACTGCATTTATACTAAATTCAGTTACATAATATGGCAGCACCGTCGAAATCCGTCAGCTGTTGATATTTGTTGTTTACTATTGTGAATAGATAAAATGGAATCACGGACAAAAAAGGAACAGTTTCATGAAAAGAAATTTTAACTTTCTTGAAAATAAATGTTCATTTCCTGTCTACAGCATACCTGCAAATTTTACACATTTGTTTTTTATCCATCTTGTGTGTAAAAGTAAACTGTAACCCCCGATTTTTGACTTGGGATTTAAATACAAAATTAGTAAATTTTCCTTAAAATTTAAGTTGGATTTAAAATAGCTTTCTGTAATTAATTGTAATAAAAGTACGGCAGCACAAAAGTAAGTGTCAAAAAATTATCGATAACTCAATAAAAAACAGCTGTTTAAACAAATTTAAAAGCAAGTGAAATTGTGAAAAGTTTAGAAAATAATAAATTTTTTTGTAAAAATTATTAAAATGCGTAGCAAAAGTGATAAAAGGACTCCCAATTTCACTGCCACAGAAGTTGATTACCTTCTGGAAATAATAAAAAATCAAATTATGAAACAAAAAAAAAACATGTGCAATTTTCTTAATTTGCAGAACAAAATCAAACTGTCAAAATCATATGGCAGTACGAAAAACTTAAATCGATTTTAAATGGGCACGGCAGGCCGTTTAAGTTTGATTTAAATAGCAACTGTTTGACTCAATTTTGTATTTAAATCAAATTTAAATTGAAATGGCATTTAAAATCCAAGTCAAAAATTGGGGGTAAGTAAATTTTAAATGCTAAAACAAAAAATCAATAGCAAACAACAGCGGTTTTTTAAATGCAAAAACCGTCGTCTGTCAACGTAAAATTTTAATTCAAATTAGTGAGCTCTTAATGCAAATTAACTCTGCCGTCTGTCTACGCTATTATTTTATTGTTGGGAGTTGTTTTTCTGCAAAAAAAACTGTTGTTCACTATTAAGAGCCAAAAAATTTTGTTCACAATTTAGAGAGTTCATATAAGAAAATGAATGTTTACATTAGTGGATAGTTCACTTTTGTGGAAGTTCACATTACCGCGAGTTCACTGTATTCTTGTAGGTATAAGTAGGTAATGTTTGAACGTTCACAACCAAGATCCAAACTTTGCGGACAAAAATTGCTCCTACACATGAGGCGCACTCTAATGTACATACTACATAAATGAATGTATAATTTGTTTACAAATATTTGGAATTGATACTTATTTACATATGATATATATGCATGTATATGCATGTAAATATCTACATACACCTGTATGTATGTGTGTAGATACCAATGTTCCAATGCTTGCGTTTAAGCACTTGCGTGATTGCTTGCGATACGAGTAAGTAACTAACGGTTTGTTTGTTATTTTATGCACTGAAAGAATGGGCCTGTTCATAAATGCATCACAACTCTGCACAATATGATTATTTTGCGATGCCACTGCTGATCAGCTGTTGCTGATGTTATTGTTTGCAGATTTTATTGTTGCATTTACGAACGGAGAATTTCATTTCTTTTTTCTTCTAATAAATTGTAGAAATGGAAAAATTGGGCCTGTTCGTAAATGCATAACAACTCTGCATGCTGTGCGCACAACGTTCGAAAATGCAAACGTTGGCAACACTGCAGCAGTAATCTGTTCGTAAATGCAACACTGACGTAGATTAGGGGCAAATAAAAACAAAAAACTAATCATAAAAATGGCTGATGCAATGAATCACTTTTCTCACCATCGGCCGTATCATATTATGCATCAAATGACCGACACTGTTGTTGTTGGCTACAGTATAGTAAAACTTCGATATAACGATTCCAGAGGGGATCGAACAATACTTCGTTATAGCTATTGATTCGTTATACATATGCATTGTGCAACCTTGGTTTAACGAAATTTAAAGAAATTCGTTATAACTACAGTTTTCTTTTTTGTCCACATTATATTTTACACGAAAATACTATGTAATAGAAATTCATTATTTAAAAGATTAATAAAAAATTATGTTTTCATGATTTTTTTTTTATTTATAAATTATCAAGCCAACCGTTCGTTAGTAGCTTTAAAATCGTTGTTCCCCAGACGTGCTGCAAACTATTCAGCCTTCGTTTTTACCATCGGTCCTCCTAAAGGAAGCTTTTGATTTTGACATTGTGTAAACCATTTAGATAAAACATTGCTCAAAGTCTTCATATTCTTCAAGGTTTAGTGTTGCTAATAATCTCCCGATTTTTTAAAATTGTAGAAAGTGTAATTGTTTAGCAATTTATTTGTCACCACGATCAACATCATCAATTATAGAAATTTTTTCTCGCATAGAAATTGATTTACGCTTTAATACACACATTTTGGCAAATAACCAAATTAGAACTTACTATGTAATTTGTAGCGCCTCACAAGTTAAACTGCGAAGACATTTACCTTTCGTTGTTTTTAAAAGGGACTTCCCCGTTTTGCTTAAAATTTAATTTTGCTTTATGCTGACTTGGTTGTATGGAGCCTATAGTTCAAGACTTTGTTGTATACAGGCTTTTGAAAAAATACTTCCCAGAATATTTTCTTTATAGCCTATAGAGCATTTTTGTATGAAAAACTTTGCAATAAAAAGATTTTTTCTAAGGACTCAGCTGAAAATTCTTTACATTGAGTTTTTCGCAATAACGAAGTTCGTAATATTGCAACTTCACTGTCATACAAAATAATATTGTTGTAACCTTCATGAGAACCTTTTTCCAATTTATGATTTATTCTGCAATCTAATTTATAAAGAAACAAGAATTTTGAAAAAAGAAAAAAAAAACAATTAATTTTGACTGTAAATTGTGCCATGTACAAGCTTTAGTTTTTCGCAATGCTTTTGCTCCGTTATTTATTTTGCATAAAAAGTAATAACACTAAAGATTTACTACACCTCACAAACCAACAAACGCCAACTTCACGACGAATGCTGGCATTCTTCGGCGTTTTCATTTTCTGCTGTAATGCAGAGCTGCATTTTTAAATTTTTTTTCTTTCTTTTTTTTGGAACATCTCAAAGAAAACAAGTCAATGCAAATGTAAAAAAGAAATAAAAAAAGATTAAAATACTCTTAAATTTGCAGGGATACCAACAATACACATGCATCGACAGTTAGGCCTCGATTTACGCCATCTGTTGTAACCGAACACACGAACGTGTAACTTAAATTCGCATAAACGAATATTATAAAAAAACAGGTATAAAAACGTTTTTTGAAACCATCAGGTTGATTTTGTAACTTGCTAAAGCTTAATCACCATCGCTAAAAAGCTATAAATTCCATTCGACAATTTTTTGCTACAAATGCAAATCTGTAATGTCGGCTGTACATTCGGTTCAGTGATCAATCGATTGCGGTTACAGAGTAATGATTGAGCGACATCGAATCAATGTTTTCATAGGATTTTAGCGATCGAGTTCTAGCCTTAGCCAACAGAATCACATAATAAGGGAGGGGGGCAGGAATTCAACAAATCGCATAACTCAGTACATGAGATACATGCGATATACATATAACTTTGGGAACTACAATTCTTTTTTATTCATTTAATTTTATTAATTGATTTCCATTTCCTGTACAACAAGATTTCACTTATATTTAAAGTACAGAAATGTATTGAAGGGGACAACTGGTCCTAGGCACCACAGATAAACACATATAATTACTGATTTTTTTTCAGTAATTGGAAAATATTGCTAACCTGAAAATTAGTTTTACGGAATAAGTTTATACGAGGGCGTTTCAATAAGTCCGTCACTTTTTCTAATAAAACACATTTTTTTTTTTTGCTAAACAAAAGATTATTACTCTTACGTTTCTCTAGTTTTTGTATCCCTTCCAAAAACTAGGATTTTTCGAGGTCTTTCAAATAGGCATTGATTTGGCCAATAACTTTATTGTTGGACTCTGTGGAAAGGGATTACAAGGGATACGGAGTTATTTCTTTAGATTTGGAAATGTTAAGTACTAATTAGCGGAGAATATGGTGGATGAAGTATCAATTCGTATACCAATTCATAGAGTTCTGTCACTTGAGCATTATCTTAATGAAAAATATTTTTTTTCTTGACAATAAAAACCCTTAAGGCCATATTATTAATAATTATTGTCAGTTTATTAAGCTCTTATTTGACGTACATATTTCTACGGAATATTTGTCAAACAAACGTGTAATAAACCTTCACTAGTTTTGGGTGGATATGGGTGTTATAGTATAGTGTTTCGCTATGAATTTTTTTGGGACCAAAAATAACAGAAACTGAGTAAAACTCGTCAATAACAAGTTTTCTTCTTGATTTTGTGTGTGCAATAAAATATCGAGGAAATAATAATGAAAATAATGAGGAAAATCTTGGCAAAAATCCTCGTTTCTTTTTTGCTTCAAAACGGAAATCTTATTGATTTTCGTAAATAGTTTTGGCCCTGGGTTTCGTTTGAGTTTCGCACATTGAAATTCAAACGAGCTGAAACGAGTTGCCCAGTACGAGGGTTGCCTTTTATATTTCGGCATTAGAGAACAAAAACAAATATTAATCATCGAAAATCACTTTATTGTTTTCAAAATATTCCCCCTGAAGATCTATACACTTTTGCATGCGTCTGAACCAATTGTCGAAGCACTTCAAGCTCAACAGTTGCTGTGTGTGAACACTGTGTAATTGAAAAAAAATTGTTTTTTTGCTATTATTGATTATACCCACCGCAATCGTATAAATGAAGCGCGGTGTAAATCGAGGCTTAAATGTATGCGCGAGTATGTGAGAGACTTGTGCACATGTGATGTTTCAATGCTTTGCTGTTGTCGTGTGTGTGTGTGTGTGTGTGTATTTATTTCTCCTTTTTATTAATGCAACTAAAAATGAAATTAAAAAGGAAAATAACAAAAAGCATTTTTTTAATCATGTTGATGTATCGCTTGTTTTGTGCGACTGTGTGTGTGTGCTGATTTTGTGTGGGAAGGAGGCAGAAAGATGGGATATTTTAGCAAAAACCCCACTTTATACTTGGTTGTGTATGAGTTTGTATATGTATGTTTTGTGATGACAATAAGAAGAATATAAAATCATACTCATCTTGCTCCTAACAATATTGCAGTAAAGCATATCTACATACATACATGTATATGGATGTACATATGTATGTAGGGCTGTGTATGCATCTGCATGTTAAGTAGTACATAAATAAAAAAGGAAGGTACAAATGATTAAAATATTGCAACAACACACAGTGCAGATGGAACAATAAAATGTTAAGAAGAAGAGTCCAGTTGGTTTTAAAGTACAAACATACGTACATACATACATATGTATGTATTTAGTTTAAATTAATAAAATATACATACATATGTACATATGTATGTATGTACTTACATATGAGTATATGTAGGGCTTGATATTCCCATAGTCACGTCACTTGCTTGTGACGATGCCAGTCGAAATCGCTTACTTAAATGACAATTGTCAGAACTGTCACCCTGTTTTGGGCACTGAAGATTGCCGGGGTGTGATGTCACCATAAGAATCAGCCTGTTAGTGGAAACTCAGTGATGTGAGCTCATTTGGTTTCTTCAAAAATTGTGTGAATCCTGTATGTCCACGATGTTAAGAATTTGAATGCTTAGATTATGGAGCAGTTGCTTGTCGTTGGCGCTCATTACACCTCGCCAGTGGATTTTATTCCAATACATTCCTGAAAGCCTTTAAAACACGCTTAAAAATGCTTAGATTATGGAGCAGTTGCTTGTCGTTGGCGCTCATTACACCTCGCCAGTGGATTTTATTCCAATACATTCCTGAAAGCCTTTAAAACACGCTTAAAAATGCATGCCTGGGCCATGACCAGAGCTGCCAGACGAAATGGGCTGAAGATCGTCCAACAAAGCAAAGGTAGTACAAAAATTTAAAAAGGACCTGAAAGCACTCTAAAAATAATTGGACAGGTGTCTGGTACTTTTTTGAAGTTTTGAATTTTAAGGGGTAAAATCTGGGGGGTTACTCTCTATTGCGATGCGAAAACAAGTTCGATGCGTTAGGTAAATGCGTTAATCGAACAATTTGGTACTCTGTATCGTTCACGCAAACGCTTTCGCAAATTATTAAAAAAAAGAAGCAACACTGGCACCGTAAAGTAAAAGAAGAGGAGAATGAAATGTCAAAACAAAACAAAAAATTCAATGAAAACAAAGGATTTTAAACAAATTTTGTGTGCAGTACATGTTTTTTTGTGAAAAATAAAATAAATAGTGTTTTTTTGCTGTTAAAAAAGAAGTAAATAGTAATGGATTCGGTGGCGTTATGGTTTGAAGATGAAAATGAAGATGACATACGTGTTACAAGGAGAATACTGAGAAATAGATCAGACATACTGTCCCTTAATGACCACAGGTAAGTTTAGGTATCATACTAAAAACGCTTTCAAATATTATATTCCATTTTTTTTAGCTTTGTACAAAATTTTAGACTCAATAAAGATGCATTTATATATGTGTTAAACGCAATCCAACACGATCTAATCGTTCCAAAGAGGTCCACAGCAATTCCAAGCATAATAAAAGTTGCCGCTGCCTTGAAATTGCTTGGCCAAGGTGGATATCAACATCAAATCGGTCAAGACCATCTCTTAGGATTATCGCAGCAATCTATGTCGCGCTGTTTACAAGAAGTTTGCACAGCGATTGAGCGAATACTCTATCCGAAGCACATAAAATTTGTGACTTCTGAACAAGAGGAAAAAGAAATTAAAAGAGGATTTTTCCAAACATGTGGCATTCCTGGAGTGATTGGGGCTGTGGATGGCACCCATATACAAATGATTCGACCAGCCAGGAATGAACACTTATACTTCAACAGAAAATTAAAGCATAGTATGAATGCTATGGTGGTAAGTGAGTTTTACTTATGAATTTGGCTTACTTACTTTTATGTAACATTTTTAGATATGCGATCACAAAATGATCATTAGATTTGTTGATTGTCGATACGGTGGCGCAAGTCATGACTCACATATTTGGGCTCTTTCTAATGCAAAGCAAAAATTAAAAGAACGTTTCGAAAGAGGAGAAAGGGGCTTTTGGCTGATTGGTAATTAATTCAAAACAATTTTACTAGATTTTTCGCACTTACATTTTTTAATTTTCTAAAAGGCGATTCGGGCTACCCTCTGGAACCCTGGCTGCTCACGCCATATCGAAACGCAGCGGAAAACTCATCAGAGGTGTATTACAATCAACAGTTTTGCAAAGGAAGGTCTATTATTGAAAGAGTATTTGGTGTTTTAAAAGGCAGATTTCGTTCCCTGTTAGCAGCCAGAGAGTTGCATTACGCACCAGAAAGGGTGGTTCAAATAATGAACGTTTGTTGTGCCCTCCACAATATTTGCATCAATTTTAATATGCAGCTGCCAATAAATGATGTGACCGAGACAGAAAACAATGAAATTGAAATGTCTGCTGACAACTATAACAACGGTTACCAAACAAGTATTGCTAACGAAATTAGAAATAATGTAAGAAACAATTTAATTTTGAGAAGATAACTTTAATTAATAAAAAAATATATACATATATTAGAAATTCAGTTCCATGTATTTAATTTATAAAGAAACAAGCTTATACTAAAAAAATCACTATAAAGTTTAAAGCTTCTTTTTTGATTATTAATTGATTAACGTATAAAATTCATAGACAGAAAATAAACTACAAAGTTCAACTTATATGTATGTACATAGTACATAAAACAGATATCAAAATTAAAAAAATATAAAATTCATAAATAGATAAAAAAAATTAACAAAAATTATAAACAAACAGTAAGCATATCACGAAATTTTACTAATTTCTAATTCTAAAATTTGCTTTTTCAATTCAAGCTTTTCCTTCTCAATTTGTTGTTTTTGGAGCTTGTACTGTTTTTTAAATTCAAATTTTTCTTTAGCAAGCGCTAGTTTTTTTTCTTTAACTTCAAAACTTTTCCTATTGTACCGCACTAATTCCTTCAAGGAACTTCGTACATCGCCCAAAAGTTCTGTAGATTTTTTGTGGAATATTCCTTGATTTTCTACTTGGGACTTTAAAAGAGCGTCTCGGTCATTTTGAATTGACAACCTCGAACGTTTGGCTGATTGAAAACTTTCATCCAAACAGCTTCGTTTCGCAGCGTGTGGTGTTCCATTTGGAGGAATGTGCTCATTTTGCGGAGACACAACTTCTGACGCTTCTTTATTTGCTGACACAGAGAGATCGTTTGTGCTGCCAAAAGAAGATGATGTCGGCAGCCCGTTGACGGCTTCTTCCATATGCAGAAGGTTTATCACCTGTTCCTCCATTGATGAAAGGGGACAATATTGCGAAACACCCCCACCCGTGCTGGAAATGCTAACTTTATTTTTCCGCATCTTAACCTTGGTGTGGGTTTTTAGGTCCGACCAAACCTATATGCACACGTACAAATAAAAATATAATTATATATATATATATATATATATATATATATATATATATATATATATATATATATATATATATATATATATATATATATATATATATATATATATATATATATATATATATATATATATATATGTGTGTGTTTTAAATGTTGTATAAAAAAATTATACATTACTTTTTTCCAACCGGCTACATCTCTTACAGGAGGTCCATTAGCGTTAAGGTCATCTGTCAATTTAGTCCACAAATTGTTGGCGCGCTGCTTGGCATTTCCACTTTGCAGTTGTCCCTTGGCCAAATCGCTGTGTTGTACCATAAACTCAACTAATAGCTCAAATTGTCGGTGCTGAGTTTGTAATTTTTTCGTTTTTTCCCTAAAATATAACAATTTAGATATAAATATTTAAAATATTTAAATAAATTTGTTTAACTTACATGTTTTTGCTCCTTTGCGTTTGGTAAGTAGTTAGCGCAAAATACTTGAACGTAATGAGTGTTTTCGCCAAACGCGTTCGCATTATAGAGTGCGGTGATGCTAAATTTGCGAAAGTGAAATGCGTAAACGCAATCAGGGGTACCAACTGTTCGATAACGTTCGATTTATCTCACGCATCGCAATAGAGAGTAACCCCCCTGGTATTCCGGTACTTTTTTCCAATTGCATTTATGCAGGAGAGGAATGGGAACAGGAAAAAAGTAAAAACTAAATATTACTTCGCCCAAAAAAATACTTAAATAGATTTCGTAATTTGTTTTTAAATTTGGACACATATGTAAGGGGTAAAACGGGTACAATCCGTAACTCAATTTCGCCGGACTTAGCAAATGGACTGAAGATTGTCCAGGCTAGCGATGAAAATCGTCAAATCGTCTCAAAAACGTCAAAATGAAAAATAATCGTTTATTTTTCAAATCACAACATTTTTTATGGGGCAAAACAAAAAAAAAGCGTGTATACCTTTACACTGCAGTTACACGATCAAGTTTTGCTATCAAGTTTTTTTCACATACTGCTTGTCAAAATTCAATAAAATTGATAGCTGTGACGTAGGCTGCACGCAATTTCAAAGCAATTCGTTTTCAAGATGCCTTCAAGAAGAAAATTAAAAATGGCTGCTTCATTAAAAGTACTATCAGAAATAAAAAAAAATAAAAGAAGAAAAAGCCAGAGGACAGAAAGAAATCGATAAGACGCCACATTCATATTCCACAGAACTTCGTGGCTTCTGTATAGCTCTATAAACCGCAGCACATCATTATATTTGTTGGTTTTGCACGTAAACATTTTTATTTCTATTTTTAAGCTCGAATTTGTTTAATTTTTTCACTTTTAATTGCAACTTTCAAACAAAACAAAAAAATATTTGCAGACAGAACGAAAAAAAATTGTTGTCAGCTGTTTTCTTGATTGTAAATTGATGCTCTCTATGGAAAGCAAGAATTGCCATCAAGTTTGCATCAATTTTCAAAATTGTGAGTGTATTAGTAAAAAAGTGTGAATGTATTAAAACTTGAAAGGCAAAACTTGATCGTGTAACCCCCAAGTTACAGTCACACCATAAAGCAAGTATTATATGGGTATTTCCATGAAATGGTCCGCCGTTAGTTAAAAAATCAAAACGCTCGCACAATTTTTTTAAGCACAGAAAATTGAAAAAAAAAAACTATTGACATTTTATTATGTAAACAAAAAAAATTAACTTATAATAATTTTAAATGATGGTAAAAACTTCTGAATATATATGTTAAATTACAAAAATATGTATGAAGGTAAAAAGTGTCACGTGCGTAATAAAAAATTTTTTTTTCTTAGCCAACCCATGCACACTTGTTTTTGAACAAACCATCATTATAAAGGTCCATTAATAACCTTTATAATAACATTTTTTCCGAAATAAAAATCTTCTACAATTCGCCTACTTTTGCAATATTTTATGCTGCTTTAAAAGTCACTTACGTTTTTTGTCACGTGCGTAAGTCAACTTTGATCGCATGGAACTTGGGTACCCAGTGCTCAATTTTCCAATATATATACTATTTGGAAGGAACTCATCACATTAAATGTAACAATGGCAAAATTGCATTCAAATATTCCAACCCATTTATATTTTTATAAAAACAATTAAACGTGTACAAATGTCACGTGCGTAACCATGGAAACACCCATATGCATTAATTCTAATTATATAGTCGAAGTATATGCTTTACTATTGTTAATAATAATCAAGCCTGAATTCGATTTTTACTTCCTCAAAATTGAAAATGATTTTTTTTTTTTAATAAGACTATAGTGGTCAACATTTTTAAAGAAGACTTTTGCCGAGTTATAGAAAAAATAAATTGCTATTAAATATAAATTTAATAAATTGCTATTATATATATAGTTTTTGGTGTAAGAGTTGATATTTTCTTAATATAGTTCTGTTTTAAACGGTCAGGTGTGGAAAAGCTCGTACAATTGAACTTAGCACAAGGTCAAGTAAAGTTGAAGACTTCTTGGCTTCACATCCACCATGATGATCATCAGCATGTCTTATATGTATGTATTTCAAAATCAATTATTTTGCACATTTTTCTAAAAAGGTTTCAATATTAAAGTGAGATTAGGATCAAAAGAAACTGTCTTGATAAAAGGTTGATGGGCCAATATAAACTTGTTGTGGACTCTATGGATTTAACTATGAACAATTTGACTCCGTTTAATTCACAAAGTTCCTTAATTTCCTCCAGCATATGGCCCCGTAATTGGGTTATGTCGGGGGTAAGGTGTCTCTCCTAAGAGGTATGTGTGAGAAGGCGGGGCACTGGCATAAACACGGCTCAAATGTATCCACATTCATCTCCTCCCGCTATTTCTATGTGGTCAAGATGTGCCAGTAGTAGTACCTAATTCGGGCTTGCTTATATCAGTGTTACTCAACCAATTCTGTTGGATTAACCCATGACGCACGACTAGCTAAAATTTTTAATAATATGTATGTTAAGAAATGCACTAAGTAAACTAACGTATCAACCTAAATCCAAAACAAAGTGATAGATATCTCATTCTCACTCCATTTGCTATTAACATTTACAAAAGCAATTGATTCTAATTATTTTTATTTAGTTCAAAGTTTATTTAAACGAATGAAAAATGTTGCCTGGGTGAGTTCTGAAAAATCGTCAAGACCAGGATATAAATCGTCAAATCGTCAGCTGGTAATTTTTAGCGCCTGAAATCGTTAAAATGATAATAAATCATCAAATCTGGCAGCTGTGGCCATGACCAACCAACCAGTCAGAATGGCTTATTAATGTTATAGGAATATTTCGAAATATTGAATTAATGATTGTATAATTTTATCATCACAAATAATAATCCCTGATACAATCTACCACCACTGTAAAGTTTGTGTACGCAATCAACTTAAAACAATAACAATGAGCAGCACAAAAGGAGGAAAACGTCCTTTTTAATGCAAATAAAACAACAATTTGTAAAGAAAATAAAAAAAATAAAAACTCATTCAATGTGGTGCACATGCACATGCGACCTGAACTCCATCTGGAAGAAGAACCAACGAACAAGAAACAAAAGTCCTTACAAACACAAAGCCAAACACACACACACACACACACACAGAGATAAGCACATATCCATGCATTGGTTAAGGAGATAAATATCCCAGTTGGCCATGTCTTGCAGATATCTTGCAAGACGGGTGCATGACAACGGTACTTCCTGGAGAACTTGTTAGTGATGGCTCAAACAGATCACCGAGGACATTCTCGAATAAGTGGCTGCAAAAGTCAAGTTGTCTTTGAGGACAGTGTTCTCAGCGACATGTTGGCCAACTGGGATATGTTGGCGCCCATTCCCACACAGCAAGTTTTCTCGCTAAGGTCATAGTTTTGGAATTAAAACAGGATTATAGATTATAATATCGGCAATAGCTTCACTACATTTTGCCAAACAATCACCAAACACACTGAAAAAAATAAATTGCTATATAAAATTACCATGACAACGTTATTGATTATATTATATTTTGTTTCACGCTCTGCCAGTCAAGCAATCCACTTGGGTCCAAATTGGTTCCATACATTCGGGCATTTGGATTATCTACGCTGGCAAAATTATTTTTTGCTACACAGCTATTCTAATGGAACCAATTTAAGTAAAAACGTATGTAAAGCATGGATTCCCAAACGGCTGGGCCGATTTTGATGACATTTTCAAGGAAATCTGTAGAATATTTAGGCGGGTGACACTGTAAAGTCTGCGGGCGTAGGGGCGTGGCAAAATCCAATTTTCATATTGCACCACCAATGACATCTTTTTATATATAAAAGAGAAAGTGTGTTTGTTTATTGCTTATAAACAGCTAAACGGTTAAAACGATTTGCTTGAAATTTCTACAGTATATCTCTGCATGTCTGGAAGGGACTATAGGCGGGTGAAAAGGATAACATCGGTAAGGATAACTCCGGACATGGCAAAGGTAACACAAACATTTAAAAAGGACACTAAAAATAATTGGACAGGTGTCTGGTACTTTTTTGAAGTTTTGAATTTTAAGGTGCTAAAAGAGGTAAACTCTGCATTGTGGTACTTTTTTTCAATTGCATTTACGCAGAAGAGGACTGGGCACGGGAAAAAATGTAAACACTTAATAGTATTACTCCAACCCACTAAATGATAAAATAAATATCGTCTTTGTTTTAAATTTAAACACATAAGGGGTAAAAACGGGTAAAATCGGTAACTCAATTTCTCCGGACTTAGCGAAGTTAGCACAAAAATTTCAAAAGGACCTGAAAGCACTCTAAAAATAAGTGGACAGGTGTCTGGTACTTTTTTGAAGTTTTGAATTTTAAGGTGATAAAAGGGGTAAACTTTGCATTTTGGTACTTTTTTTCAAATGCATTTACGCAGAAGAGGACTGGGCACGGGAAAAAAGTAAAAACTTAATAGTATTACTCCCCAAGAAAAAAAAATGCTAAAATAAATATCGTCTTTATTTTAAATTTAAACACATAAGGGGTAAAAACGGGTAAAATCGGTAACTCAATTTCTCCGGACTTATCGAAGGTAGCACAAAAATTGAAAAAGGACCTGAAAGCACTCTAAAAATAAGTGGACAGGTGTCTGGTACTTTTTTGAAGTTTTGAATTTTAAGGTGCTAAAAGGGGTAAACTCTACATTTTGGTACTTTTTTTCAAATGCATTTACGCAGAAGAGGACTGGGCACGGGAAAAAAGTAAAAACTTAATAGTATTACTCCAACCTTTAAATGATAAAATAAATATCGTCTTTGTTTTAAATTTAAACACATAAGGGGTAAAAACGGGTAAAATCGGTAACTCAATTTCTCTGGACTTAGCAAAGGTAGTACAAAAATTTAAAAAGCACCTGAAAGCACTCTAAAAATAATTGGACAGTTGTCCGGTATTTTTTTTTTTTTTTGCAAATTTTAAGGGCGGTAATAAATGTATACATATGCATATTATTGGTTCGTATTGTCTTCTTTGGTTGCCACCTGAGAACACAGTGCATTTTTAGACTTTTTATTGCTGAATAGTTGTATATAAAATGTTCTTACGGTGGTCGCATCAGGGTTGTGTTTGATTGGCACAAATAGGAACAACATTCGTTTTGGTTGCCGCATGAGCCAATAAATTGTGTTATCACACAATTGGCATACAAAATATAACGAAAATTGGTGCTTTGCGACAATCGTGTGATCGATCCCACCTTAAAGCTGAAACGCTTAAATTTTCCACGTTGCAGTGTAGTTTAAGTATTCACTGATTTAAAGATTTACTTGTTTAGACGTAAATTAAGCCAAATTCGAATATAAACTTGCACTGATTTTTTTTTTGTCACTAGTGTATAATTTGGGGAAATTGTAATTTTATGTGCCTAATAAAAAGCATTTATATGCTGAAATTAAAGAGTATTTTTCGATGGTGTTATGAATACCTGCCTGTGGATGCCACAACGTAATAAAATCTGTATTTCCAAGGACGAATTCACACAAAATAGGAAAACACATTTTTACCACTGGGTACCTGCTCAAGTGTGTGCAGCATAAGAATATACGTTTATACCTATGATGGCTAAATTCCTGCATTTAGTTATTCTTTGTTTTTGTATCACATACACACATACATACATGCATACAGAAGTATTTATGTATTTATTTTATTTTTTCCGTTTTTGACATTTCGCAAAGAGAAGCACGTACGTATGTATTTCTTGTTCGGCTGGTTTATTTTGTGCTCTAGATGAGTTTTATGCCCTTCGTAAAATTTTTCATTGCGAAAGTCAGTTACTTGAAAGAATTGAGGGTTTAAAGCGAAAAAACCCGGGTTTTGAGGGGTTTTTTTGGTAAGATATTTGGAAAAAATTTGTTTTCCTAAAAAGTTAGCCGTATCATTTTTAATGCTCATTAGATCCCAAAAATCGAAGAATTTTTGAAATCGGCTCATATTAACTCAAGATATAGCGTCTGCCGATTTTTCAAGAAATTGGCTTTATGAGCCAAATAAAACAACTTTTGGCACTAAAAATCAATCAGAATGGTACATATAGGCTATTTAGAGGCAAAACTGGAAAATTGTTTGACATCGGCCCATATACACTGGAGATATAGCGACTCCCGATTTCTCAAGAAGTCGGCCCTGGAAGCCAAACGAAACAATTTTTTGCACTAAAAATTTATCAGAATGGTACATATAGGCTGTTCAGAGGAGGTTGGACATCGGCCCATATGCACCCCCAGATAATGCTCCTCCCGATTTCTCAAGAAGTCGGCTCTAAAAGTGAAATAAAACAACTTTTGGTAGCAAAAATCTATCAGAATTTAACATATAGGATGTTTAAAGGAAAAATTGGAAAATTTTTGAAATCGGTCTATATATACCCGACATATAGCGTCTCCCGATTTTGCGAGAAATCGGCTCTATAAGCCAAATAAAACAACTTTTGGCAGCAAAAATCAATCAGAATGGTACATGCATCATTGTGAAGGGCATTAAGGATTCGGCCCAGCCGAATATAGCACTCTTACTTGTTTATTATAGTCTGGATTCGCAAGGTCAGGTGTGTAAAAGTTAGTGCAATTTAAGTTAGCACATTAATTTATTTTTATAGTGAACAATATGATGTATAATTATTAACAATTTTTAAGGAGCTTTCTAGTTCAATATTTACTGCCTCAAAATTGAGAAAGATTTTTGTTTGTGATAAAATTGGAGTGATCAACATTTGTAAAGAAGACAAGAAAAGTAACGCTGAAGACTTACTGACTGAAGTACATGCCATGGCTGTTACACGACCAGCACCTTGCTGCATCAGCATGCAAAAACTCTTTCTCAATTTTGAGGAAGTAAATATTGAACTAGAAAGCCCAATAAAATTATTAACAATCATAAATCATTGACAATTGTCTGCCGTGAGAGTCAGACGTGTTTTGCTGTGATCTGTTTTGTAATTGATATAAACTTCTATTTTGTCCAGTACTTTGTTTGTGAAATTGGCACTTCGTATTACATTTTATCAATTTGTGTGGTTTTTGATTTTTAATCAGTAAAATAATAAACGAGTGATATGGGCAAGAATAGATTCCTTAATTTATAGACTATATACGCTCATTCTTTCAAACACACGTTCACATTTGTTTGTACATATACATTATACATATTTGCATACATATAATTAAACACTCTTAACAGCAAAAGATTTAACTCAGTGACTTTTTATTGCTCTTAATTGTGACAAGTTTTCAATTTGCTTAAAATAGCAATAATCCATCAACAACACATATTTAATACGTACTCTTAATAACGGATCATTTTTAATATCACACTTATACCTCGATTTGCATCCTTGATCACTAAAAAAGGAAGAAAGGAATGGATTGTCTGCAATCAAATTGTGCTGTATCTAAAAGTGACCGTATGGTATCATGTTGGTTATGCCTAGGTAACTACCATATAAAGTGTGCTGGACTTAAGCCACGTGACGTTGATTCGTTGGCAGACTTGGAAAAATCCCTACATTGGACTTGTCCTCGCTGTAAAAATATAAAAATAGATTTTTTCAAATTTTTTAAATCTTATAAAGAGGAGTTTGATCAGCTTAACAAAGCATTTGAATCGGTGCAATCCAAACTATCGCTGTTTGGTGAACTATTTTCTAAATACCAAAGTCTGGATCAATACGATGCAAATTTGAAAAAGAAGATAACATTAACCATTCCTTCACCAGATCCAGTTACTTCCGACTCTATAATGTTTGTTTCTCCGACCTCCGCATCAGCCAATGATAAATTTGATTTTCCTTTAACATCTGCGAAAGCAACTTCCTCCCAAATCATTCCATCTCCTTTAAGTAACGCCGTCAATATTTCATCAATCGTAAAATCAACTTTAGAGCCATTACACCAGATCTCAACTAATATTCCACCAAATCAACAAGCAGTTATTAAGCCGCTTATAGCTGTTCCACCTAAAAAATTTGTTTTTGTTTCTCGTCTAGCAAGCAGTACAACATCAGGGGAAGTGGACTACTATTTAAAATCTAAATTGGGTCAGAATGCTGACATTTCTATCCACAAATTTAAGTTTCCTCAGGCAAGGACCATTTCATCTTTCAAATTGGCTGTCTCGGATGAAATTTTTAGTAAGATTTTGGATCCTAATATTTGGCCAATAAATACCCTAGTTCGAGAATTTGCTTATAATTTAAGACGTAAACCTCGAAACATTGGTGTTCTTTCGCAAAAAGAGGGTCAGGTTTCAAAAAACTGAATATTCCTCACATCGATTCTGCTGTACTTCAACCTACTGCAAGCTGTTTAAACGTTACTGATGATGCTGAAATAAAAAATAATATAGCAACAACACACACTGTTTGTAATACTTTACACTCTCAATATTCAGTTTATTATCAAAATGTTGGTGGTATGAGAACAAAAGCTCGCGATTTCGTACTCTTTATGTCAGCGCGAGAATATGATATTATTATTATTACTGAGACGTGGCTTAACGATAGCATTAACAGTGGAGAGTATTTTGATAATTATTATTCCGTCTATCGTCATGACCGTTGCTATACATCATCAGAGAAGACTAAAGGTGGTGGTGTTTTAATAGCTGTGAGAGCTGACTTAAAATCCGAGTTTGTTTCTCTTAATTTTACTAATATTATTGAACAATTATGTATTAAACTTATTTTTGGAAATAATCACACCATTTACATTGTTAATTCATACATTCCTCCAAATAGTAGCTTGGACACTTACCGATATCATTTAGAAAATATTCAAAACTTGTTTGATGGCTTGGTTACAAACCAATATGTTTTAGTGTTTGGTGATTTTAACTTACCTAATATATATTGGATTATGCAAGATAAGGTTTTACTGCCTTATAATATAATTACTGATATTGATGAATATGTAACTGGATTCTTTTTATTAAATAATTTACATCAACACAATGGTGTTAAAAATGATATCGGTAGGATTCTTGATTTAATTTTTGCAAATGATTTCATGAAAGTATCCTGCAACGCAGCTGGCTCAACAGTTTCTCTAAATACAGTACATCATAAGGCATTGGAATTTTATTTTGAGTTCCTTTCTTTTGACAGTGGAGCAGCTGGCCCGTCATTAGAATATAATTTTAATAAAGCAAATTTTGATGGTTTAAATAATTATTTTAAAGCAGTTGATTGGTCGGCGCTGGATGATGTCGATGATCCAAATATACTTTATTCAATTATCTGTAATAATTTTGATGCGGCCATATGCGTACATGTACCAAAGTTCAAATCCAATCTTACCAATAAGCCTCCATGGTTTAATGCAAGATTATGCCATATGCGCAATTTAAAGAATAAAGCATATACGCAGTTCAGAAATTCCAATTGCCACGTTAACCGCAAAAGATTCGAATTGGCGCGTAAAGAATACAACTTTTTTAGAAATTTTCTTTATAAGCAGTATATGTTTAAAATTGAAAACAAAATTAAGTCCAATTCTTCAGCTTTTTGGCATTTTATTAACAGTAAAAAGGACAATGATGGAATACCGAACCATATGTATTTTGATACCTTACAATCCGATAATACTTCGGATACATGTGACCTCTTTTCTAAATATTTTCAGAGCACTTTTGTTAAGCCTTCATTGGATACTTCTAATTTGTATCCAGCTGGAAACCGTGATGGCGAATGTGCTATTGATATATCCATTGAAGATGTTTCCAAAGCAATTAATACTCTGAAGGATGATACAAAATGTTCAATCGGCTCATATCCCCCGATATTTTTCAAAAAGTGCTCTCTTAATATTGTTGATATTATTACAAAACTTTTTAACATATGTCTGAAACAAGGTACATTTTTGAATTGCTGGAAAATTTGTTCTATTTCACCAATTTTTAAGTCAGGTGATCGTAGTATGATAACTAATTATAGACCTATAGTAAAACAAAGTCCGTTTGCTAAGATTTTTGATATGATTTTAAAGGATAAACTATTCTACCAAGTCCAAGGCTTTATTTCCCAACGGCAACATGGCTTTATGCCACATAGATCTACTTGTACTAATTTACTTATAATAACTCGCGAAATTATTACTGCCATGGTGAAGAGGTCTCAGTGTGATGTTATATATACCGACTTTGCTAAAGCATTTGATACAGTCAGCCATCATATTTTGTTACGTAAGCTCCTTTCATTTGGAGTTTCAAAGAATCTATTACTATTCTTTAAGAGTTTTTTGACGGACAGGAAACTTATTGTTAAAATTAAAAATACTTCTTCTTCATTCTCAATTGATGCCTATTCCGGTATACCTCAGGGGACACATATTGGTCCTTTACTTTTTATACTTTTTATTAATGATTTGCCTTTTGTCTTTGAGTATTCTAAATGTTTATTATTCGCGGATGATTTAAAGCTATACTCTTGTATTTCAAGTAGGGAAGACTGTCATAAATTACAGTCTGATCTTAATAGGCTGTCTGACTGGTGTTCTAATAATGGTATACATGTCAATGTTTCTAAATGTTGCTCTGTATCGTATACTCATATTTTAAATCCTATTAAATTTGATTATACTATAGATGGCCTTATGCTTAATCGTGTACTGGAAGTAAAGGATTTAGGAGTATTTTTTGACGATAAGTTAAGTTTTTCTAGTCATATTTATTATGTTGTGTCTAGAGCCTATTGTATGCTTGGTTTTATTAGAAGGAATTCTAAAGACTTCAGGGACGCATATACCCTCAAGTCTTTATATACCTCTTTAGTTCGAAGTATTTTGGAATATTGTTCTATTATATGGAATCCCTATCATTTAGGTCCATCAAATCGCATTGAACGCATTCAGAAAGTCTTTACTAAAACTGCTTTAAAGTTAATTTGGCCTCATGAACTACCATCCTACGAAGTTAGGAGAAAGTTATTAGGCTTACAATCATTAAACGATCGAAGAACATGTTCCTCACTATTGCTTGCATATAATGTTTTATCAAATAATATTGATTGTTGTGAATTAAAAAATTACTTTGCTTTGTATTGTCCTCCTAGGGAGTTGAGAATTAATCGTATGTTTGAAGAGAGTTACATATCTTAGAACTAATTATGCAATCAATGAGCCAATTGCAAGATCCTTACATTTGTGTAATGGTTTTACCCCTGTGTTAAATTTTAATGTTAGTTATGATACGTTCAAATTAATGTTATATAAATATTACAATTAAATGTATGAGTAATCTGTAAGAATATAATTCTGTAGATGAAATAATAATAATAATAATAATATAGTTCACTATAAAAGTTTCAGAAGTGTTTCGAGAATGGGAAAAAACGCTGGCACAAGCGTATGAGGGGGATTACTTGGATGGGGACAAAATAGTTATTGCTGAATAAGTAAATACTTTTTGAAAAAATTTTAAAATACCGGCTATTTTTTGATCAGACATCGTATATTTATTAAAGATGATGCTCAACTCAATATGTGGACACTGACAAAACTCAGAAAATGGTTAGAAAATTGTTTAATATGTAAGTATATAAAAAGGCAATCAGAAAAGCAGCTTTTGACGTTTCGATGGAAAACTACACGAGGAAAAATATCAATCAGCTGTTGATTTGCTGAGTATCGAAGTACCTCAATGCAAGTGGCCAAATTCTGACACTGGTGATTGAACGATTTCGTTATAGAATGCTGTGTGTTTGTTGCTCATTTTGTTTTTGCTCAACATTGTTTTTGTTATCGAGTATATTCGATCACGAATGCCGAAATCCGGCCCCAGGTAGTTGTAGTTATGCGACACAATACGAACACACAATTTAAGTATTTTGTTGTTGATATACTATGGCCAGGGCTGGGCGGTATTTGAAGTACATGCATTTGATGAAATACGTATTTTGTATTTGTACTTTTAATACCCGCGCTGGTGAAAACATAAATCTCGAGTTTTTTTTGTTTGCGTGGACATGATGATATTTTTCAGTGTTTTTATGAATTCGTTTAATATTGAAATTGAGCTAAAGCAGTGAATGGGTGGTATGAAGAATTAAGAACAAGCCCTTTAAAAAACAATCCAGTGAAATAAATGTATGTTTATATGTAAGAAATAAAAAAGGAAATGTTCTTCTACAGCATCATCAATGCCAAACAACAAAACATTAACAAGCTAAAATACACACACACACACACAACACACTTGCCACAGTAGAGTGCAAGGAAACCAGAAGTGTGGATGAAACATTTTAAATAAGGAACAACAATAACGATAACAAAATATTCAGGCAATATTCCACTGACAGCATAAAAAAATAAAAAGAATTGCCATCCATACAAAACGCCTGACATTCACACACAACCATTGACACCATCCACATCAACTACATTGTGGCAAGTAGCAGCGGCAGCAGCAGCAGCAAAACAAAAGCAATCTGTATTAAAACAAGCATTTCAGATACACTTTTTGTTGTTGGATGCCGCTGCTGCTGCTGCTGCTGCTTGATGATACAACAAGCTGAAATTGTTGGCTTTGTTGCAGCACGGCGTTACCAATACGTGTAATCACATCACAATTCCTTTAAACTTGGCAACAATGTAGCAACAAATGTTTCAACAGCAATTTGACTTAAGTGAGCACCCACCGAACAAGCACTCACTCACTTGCTGCTGCAACAGTCTCACAAAACCCACAAGGAAAAGAATGATAAAACCTCTTTCAAGTGACATGGCATTTTGAGCAAACAAAAACTGTTCACATCATTACACTGTCAACAACCAACAGATGAATGGACAGACATGTTTCTTTTTTTTTTCTAATATTGTACATATCGCACACTAACTAACATGCGTATTATGAATTCCGTCGGAGGCTCCGTCGTAAAAATGCGATCAGGGGCCGGATTCCGGCATTCGTGATCGAATATACTCGGTAATAAAAAAAAAAAAACAATGTAGAGCAAAAACAAAATGAGCAACAAACACACAGCATGCTATAACGAAATCGTTCAATCACGACTGCCAGAATTCGGCCCCAGGAATTCAGACGTAGCTACGAAATTTTCGAAATTCGGGAGATTGGTATTATGAATTCCGGATGAAACGTACTTCTAGCGTTTCTTTTTTTCTTATCAAAAATTTGTACGCACTCTTCTTCCTGTCGGGAGAATACAAAAAGTAGTTAAAAATAACAAACAAACTGAAAATAAGTTTTTAAATTGAATAAAAACAAAATTTAAGTATGAACTTAATTATTTATTTGCTTTAAGAGTCAATTGAAATGTATTAATTCAGGTCCAAAAATGAACCTTTTCAAAAAATATTTGCTGTATTTCTCAGCTGTCTATATGCCGACGACATTTCGTTGGTGCTAATCAACTCATCAGTAGACTTGAAAAATTCTTAAAGCGTGCGATTTTGGCAACGCTATAACAACTTGTGATTTGAAACAATTGAAAGCAAAACAGGGGCCAAATTCTGGCACTCGTGATTGAACGATTTCGTTATAGAATGCTGTGTGTTTGTTGCTCATTTTGTTTTTGCTCTACATTGTTTTTATTATCGAGTATATTCGATCACGAATGCCAGAGTCCGGCCCCAGTACATTTACCCCCAAATTCATAAAAATTATAACAGGCTTATAAGACTGTTATTTGACATACTATAAACCTGTTATAATTTTTATGAATTAGACGGTTAGAATTTATTGTAACTGATAATTCATTAATATGCAATTACAAAAATGTTATTCCTTTAAGATTTCCTTAGAGTCTGGACCATAATTTTTATTGCACAGCAAATTCAAATTGTTGATATGTGAGTATGTATGTATGTATGTATGTGCGTTTGCACTTCAAATTCCAACTTATGATTTTTTTTTTAAGTTCTAACATAAAAAGCAAAACTCACACATCTTTTCAAAACAAATTATTATGTACTGGATGATGTGTAGGATTTTGCTTATTTTTTTTACACTCGCATTGTTTCTTTAGAATCTGCACAGTACCAGCAGCACAACTTCTTTATGTTACGGTCAATGACCCACTCCCAAGTAGCAAGTGCTAAATAGGAAAACTTACATATGTGTGTGTGTATGGCAAGAACAGCATACATACATATTTAAATGTTAAAGAGCAGTTTATGTTTCTAGTCGTATTTACGATCTGCCAGGCATTCATTAATTGCGTTCTTTTATAATTTGTTGTAACAACAAGATAAAAATGAAACCTCTTCAAGTAAATTACAAATATGGTCTTAATATCTTTACAACATATACAAACATTGGGGTGGGTCGATTTGTAAGCACATAAAATTTGTCAACATTAAATTTTCCAATAGCTTCCCTGCAAGAAATGGCTGATGGAAACTAACACAGTAACATCTTATTTACTAACACATGCAAAGCAATTTTATAGTTTTCAGCGTTGCCATTACAATGATTTTTTTAATATTTTGATTTTCCTGTATTAGTTTGGTAATTTCATTTGGAACTACGTTTATGCATTAATGTTTTTATAGATTCATTTGGTTTGTTTCCTTTGAAAAAACATAGTGCTGTGGATGTTTTTTTCCCATATGATTCAGTTTTCTATTGTTAAAACTGCTACTGACTACTGTATTTCTCTTAATTTTATCTAAATATGTCTAAAATAATTTATTTTGTTCTCCTTGTATAGTTTTTTTTTTTTAATTTTTCGAAAACACTCTTTTTTTTAATTAGTAATAAAGAAACAAATAGCATTGCATGTAATTTTGTGGGCATTTCGAAAAGAGATTTCGAATGATCGCTTTGCTGAGGTGGTAACGCTGGTTAAAAAAATAACTCACACGTACACGAATGTTTACATCAGTTTTTTCATTTTGCCCTTAAGAAAATGATAGAAACCCTGATGTATGAATCCATCAGCAGTGTCGGTTATGTGATGGATCATATGACCGACACTGTTCTTGCAGGGTTTTGGCGTTGGGAAAAATTGAAAATGGTAGTTCTCGAAAAGCTGATAAATTACCTGCAAAACGCTATTTAGTTTTTGGCACGACTCTATTTCGATCAAAGACATGGTTGTAATTTTGATGTTGAGCGTTATTTACCCCCGATTGCTTTAAATTTGTGGCCACCACTGTATATGCATAATTTTTGAGAGTCATCACATTAGAGATGGGATTTTACTTGAAGTTGTAAGTGGTTGTTTGATAGATAATTTGCCATTTTCGATAAATAATGTGACACCCAATTTAAGTTGCTTTCAAAAAAGTACCAACTTTAGTCAAATATGAACTTAATTATTTATTTGCTTTAAGAGCCAATTGAAATGTATTAATTCAGGTCCAAACATGAACCTTTTCAAAAAATATTTGCTGTATTTTTCAGCTGTCTATATGCCGACGACATTTCGTTGGTGCTAATCAACTCATCAGTAGACTTGAAAAATTCTTAAAAGTTTGTTTGAAACTTAACTACTTATTCCATAATTCCCATGAACAGAATGAGAATCAGAAATGTTCAAACAAACCTTTAACACAGCAAACATTTCTTTTTTTGTTTTGCAAACCTTCTACTTTTCTTTGTAACCTTCTATACAACGAGTCACCATTGGTTACTACGATTTGTATTTTCGAAAGCACCAACGAAATGTCGTCGGCATATACCCAGCTGAAAAATACAGCAAATATTTTTTGAAAAGGTTCATTTTTGGACCTGAATTAATACCGACTTTAGTGTTTGACTAGGGGTAATTCAAGCCCTGTATGTGCACATACATACATACATTCATGTATAAATGTATGTACACATACAATTGTAAAATATTTTGCTCTTACAAACCCCAAGATGGCATCACACACTTGCAAAAAACAAATATCACAAATTAAATTAACTCAAAAAATGTATACTTTTGATTATTGTTTTAACATTTTGTATAATTTCCATACATATGAATGTGTATGAATGTATGTATGTATTTATGTATTGCATATAAACATAATAATATATTTTTCTAATTGTTCCATTCAAGTGAACTCGTACGTACATACATACATCTTGCTCTCACGCTAATTTGTTCTCTTTCTTACAAGCAAACAAACGAAAAGAATATAGAAAAAAAGTCATTGAAAATAAACATATAAAATTATAAAAATGCTAAAACACTCAAACATACATACATACCATAAGTATTTATCATACAATCATTCGCATTCGAACAATGATATGTACGAATACGAAACTAATCATACTTACTTACTATAGTGTGGCAGAAAGTGTGGTGGAGTTAAACAGCAACCAGTCACATACATACATACCTCTCTACATACATACATACACACATACATACATATGTATGCCCACAATCGTCAGTCAGTTAGTCAGCGAAATGGCAACCATTTCGGTACATTTTGCCGGGCCATACCACAGCACACACTGTGACAGCCCATTTAAAAAAATCTCTCTTCTTCCATCGTCTTCAAAACGAGCGAACTAGCGAGCGAGCGAGCGAGCGACCGACCAACCAACCATTCAAACATCCAGCCATCCATCCTACACGACATCATCATCGCCGTCATCATCATCCAAAATCACACGAATTATAAGAACAGCAGCAACATGGCGAAATTATTATACGAGCATACCCCAAATAAGTAATTAAAACAATAGACCATTCAGTAAAAGCAACAACAACTGCAAATACGTTGTGTTTGTTTGTTGCTTTTGTTTTTCAAATTTTTACTGCACATGATTGAGAAGAAGAAGGTGATTTAGGATCAGACGAAAATACCCTACAACAAGTGATTGATCACATTCGTTTAACACAAACAGTTCATCAGGTTTTGCGGGGGGGGTTATTTTTTTTATTGAATTTGTCTTGAGCGTGATAATTATGGACATGACTCAATGTTTCTGAATTCCATTTAATACCAAATTCCGCTCTGTTTCTAAATTATTTTGTCTCTTTGCCGATTTGAACCGGGAGCCCAACTACTGCCAATCCAAACATTCTAACAATACAGCTATCTCTCAGGTCAGGTTTGCCACTTCATGATGCAAGATATACGAGCGAATAACGAGTCGAAATTATTAAATTTTACTACCGAAATTCGGAGCCAATGGCCTCAATGTTAAGAGCGCTACGTCCAGCTTATGATGAGGCTCTTTTCTGCCTGAATTTCTGCTACGTCAATAAACATAATATGCGTTAGTGGTCAGGCAGCAATCCACACGTACTCCATGAGTCATCATTGCATTCCGAAAAAATTACGGTTTGGTGCGGCGTCATTGGGCCGTACTTCTTCCGTGATGATCATGAGCGGCACGTTATTGTGAATGGGAATCGCTACCGTTCAATAATAACTGAATATTTTGGGCCCCAATTGAATGATATGGACTTGGAGGACATGTTGTGGTTCCAACAGAACGGCGCCACAAGCCACACAGCGAATCAATCACAAAATCAAATTATTGAAAACCAAGTTTGGAGAACGTGTTACCTCACGAAATGGTCCAGTGCAGATTTGACGCCGTTAAACTATTTCCTATGAGGCTACGTCAAGTCTATGGTCTATGCCAACAAGCCAGCTACGATTGATGAACTTCGCAAGAATATCGAATGTGAAATTTTAGCGGTATCGGCCAATTTAAGCTTGAAAACTGTCGAAAATTGGATTCAGCGTCTGGACTTCTGATGGCCATGCAAAAGAAATCGAGTTCCATACATAATGGCATCAAACGTGCTTTCACAGGCATAAAGAATTTCATTGACACCCAAAATCATTTTTGTTTTATTAAAAAAAAAAAAAACGTTTATAGCGCTCTTTTTGCAAAATCCTGTATTTTGCCCAGCACTGAATACGAGTATGATTAAAGGCCGTGATTCACTATCCTACTGAATCGTAGGAGCTGTTAAAAATGACATGTGTGTCCAAAAAGTGTGATAGTCTGGACTAAAAGTGTATGTGTGTGAAAGACTTTTTGACAAGCCCGTCCGATTTGCTAATCTTTTGAAAATTTTCAAAAACTTGTCTTATTCTATGCGATCAGAGTTGCCTTTTTGAAGTGGTTTACAACAGTATAATAGTGTGGCCATTTTGATGCGACTTTTTAAAGTTGGACAGAATTCTATCAGATTTAGCTAGCAATTTTCAGTGAATGAATTGTACGATTGAGTAGGATTGAGTAGTGTATCACGGCCTTAAGTATTTGTGCGTTAATGTCACCAGTAGGGTATTTGAAAACCAATGACGCGAAAGCTGAAAAGTTGTTATTGTAAATGAAAAAAAAAAAAAAAACAGAACAGAAATTATATGATGTATGTACGTACATCTTCTTGTCACATTGACGAGGTTTACGATTGCTTCTACTGCTTGGGAGAATGACTACAACGTTTACACCAACAGATACTTTTGCGTTTGCACATTCAGATACTCATAAAAAATGAAATAAAATATTTTTCAATATTATTTATATGAGGTTCAATTTTTGTGCTTCTCCCCCTTTTTGCTTTTTTTTGTTTTTTTGTTGGCATTTCTTTCATTTAGTTTGGTAAAGATACGATGGCGGCGGCATTGCGATGCAGAGGCATGATGGTGGCACACTACACCATACTGCTTGCGCCACGTTTCTCAATTGCTGCTCGTCAGGGATTTGTGTGTTTGTTGTTGGGTGTGCAAAATACAATCGCATTCGAGAATTATTGTACAGTGTACACGACGCTCAGCGTTCTTACTACATATTTGAATTGCATGTGTTGAGTTGTGTGTGTTTTTGTATGTATGTACTTTGTTTTAAAATGTTATTTTTTTTTTGGGAAGAGTTTTTAAAAAGATGTGGACGAGGAGGACTAAAACGACAACGTCGGCAATGGCGATGGCGATGATTTTCTATTCTGTTCTGTGGCATCTACATACATACATACATGCACTTGGTGAGTTTGGCTCGCTGTCTGTCCTTAGCTTGTTTACACACATTGACACAAGTACTAAAGAATATATATGTGTGTGTGTGTGTCTGTATTGAATTCTTTTTGTTGTTTTACGACCGCACTTTATTTAACTTTGTTTTGTTTTGCTTATTGTTTAAAGTTCACACCGAATTGTTGTACTTCATTTCATTCCACTTTTCCAGTTCCGTTTAAGTTCAGTCGATTTATGTTTTGGTTCGATTCAGTCCGTTTGTAGGTACCTATAACTTTTGTCATTGTTTGTAATGCTGTTTTCGTGTTGTTGCTGTTACTGTTGCTTTGATATTATTTTAGAAAAAAGACATGTCTGTTCTGTTGAGACTGTTCTTTCTTATTGCACTACCCCCGCATCATCTTCGTTACTCCCAAGAACTGACACTGCCAAGGCAGAGTTAAAGTCAACAGAAAATTCTCGTTACAAGACTGAATAACAACAACAACAACGACGATGACGACGACAGAATTACAGAGACATTGGGTGATTTATTTGTTATATGTATGTATGTATGTTTCTGTACTTTATTCCCGTGTCCTCAGAGCAGTAGTGTATGGGTCACTACGAAAATGTGTAAGAAAATTAAAACAGTCACGAGTCTAGGCTTTTTACACTGAGCCAGACCAGATTTGCTAGATACAAGCACTACCAACACCTAAAAAATACGCGGGGATAGTCGGTAGAAAAGTAGCAGGCCGTTGTCCAATTCTCCTCTCAGTTGTGTTGTCAAGGTGGGTTCACACGATCGCCGCAATACACCAATTTGACACAACTTTAATTGTTATTATTTTATATTTTTAAGAAATTATTTTAGGTATATTTTTAAGAAACCACAATCGACAAATATCGTGCATGACAGATCTGCAAATATCGTCAAGTTGTCTTTGACGACAGTGTCCTCAGCGACATGTTGGCCAACTGGGATGGCACTCAAACA
Organism: Sturmia bella; assembly: GCA_963662145.1. NCBI lineage: Eukaryota > Metazoa > Arthropoda > Insecta > Diptera > Tachinidae > Sturmia > Sturmia bella. Next base: position 24,630,170 of record OY759172.1, read on the forward strand.
GTTTAGTTATAAATTTCTCTATTATATTTCAACAAATGCAAATGTGCTAATGTATCACATTTCACGTCATTCCCATACCACATTTATACCACATAAACCTTTCGTCATTTTAGAATACAAAATCTTATGGCAACACTCAGACATTTTGTGATAAAAAGTCATTGCAATTTCACAGCATCTGAAAATTTAATTTAGGACAGTATTTCTTAAAAAAAAATTTAATATACAGTCGAACTTCCATAACTCGAACTAATTTTGTTGGCAGTAGCGTTAAAAGAACAAATCACATACAATTTTCCTTCCGTAACTCGAACTGTCGAAGTTCTCCATAACTCGAACAAAAAAAAAACATACACATGAACTCTATAACTCGAAGAATTTTGCTTGTTAAATTGGTGTTTTGTTTTAGTTTTGGTTTGTTTGTTTTACTCTCTTTGGTTGCTTGAGCTGGTTTGTATACTTTACATGCTATTTTTGCTCAGTCACTTATTTCAGAATCTTTTACTAAACTGTAAATTTTTAAATACATACATATGTATATGAGTACATATGCTTGTTCTTTTATATTCTTAAGTGTGTAGTTTTCCATTAGAGGCTATTTTAAATAAAAATAGATGATACAAAAACCTTTTATTCTATTTTGACGAAAAATTCTGTAACTCGAAGTTTTTTTTTTGGTATAATGGTGATTCGAGTTATGGATGTTCGACTGTACTTTTAATGATAAGATAAATTCCTCACTTATAACTATTATATATTTGGTACAATTATTTGAAGGGCTGCGTACTTAGAGATTGAAAACGGAACCCTATTACAGAGACTTCGCTGTCCGTCCGACCCCATTTTCCGAAACGCTAAAGGTGGGATCACACGATTGCCGCAATGCAACAATTTTACACAATTTTTATTGGGCTGAATTGGAGCACAATAAAAAGTTGTCCCAATCAAATTCACATTTTACTGAAATTCTATGAATGTAGCAAATTGGCGCAAAACAATTTAGTACCAATAACTGCTGCATTATATTCACACGATTATAATACATATTATAAGGCAACTGTGAGAAACAGCTGTTGTAGCTGATGACAAACTTTTTTTTTTTCAAAAATAAAAAAAGCAGTTAAAAAATGGTGTTTGTTCCTTAAAAAGAAAGCAAATTGGGAAAGAGTATTCCCAAGCACATGGCTGCATCTCTACAGCTTGTTGTTCTGTGCAAAAACTTACCTCTGGCAGCACTGTTTTACCAACATTTTCATATTTTTCTTAGTAAATTCCGCAATTTCAACATCGAATTATTAATAATCTAAATGCCTCCGGCAGACTTTGACTTCTGTTTCGGGAGGTCCGCGACCCCCTCTACAAACCTAAAAAAACACATTTCTTTCAAAGCCTGGCTCCTTATTCTTAAGTTTCCCCCAAACTTTTGACATTAGCCTGCCAATAAACAACGAACAGCTGTTTTAGTGATTCTATCTAGTGGATCTGCCTTGCACTGAGCCAAAGCTGCATGAAACGCATGGCAAATGCTGAAAATATGAATCACTCGGTTACACTGCGAAACTCTACCAAGCGCAGTTGTGATCTCAATGCGTTCCTGGGCTTGACATTGCAGGAGAGACTAGATAGCTCGATCGCCTCACTAAGAGCTTCTGTTCAGTAGAACAGATCAGCAGCTAGTAAATTGCCACTCGAGCGGTGGGACCTGCTGTTCGGCGGCGGTGTTGTAACATCAGAATAACAACATGTCTTCGGGTTAGGGCGTATCGCCAGGTACCGACGCAACTCATTTCTCATCGATCAACCTAACCTACAGCTCTTGCCATATTGTACTACAGGCTGCCAATCGTGGGAGCCGACATTTTGAGTGCTGCTTGATAATGTTGCGCTGAAACTTCTTGTTATAACTTATTAAAGCTGCAAAACAGTTTGCTTGCTCATTTTCTTTCTTTAAAGTGTTCGTGGAACAGCCCATATGCATGTATGTGCATATATTGACTCCATGTCGTTGCTGGGTAATGTGTACTACTTGCACATCATGAATATTTCTTATACTCGCACCTTCCACATTCGTGTGCAGTACTCCGTCTGTAGCTTGGAGTTGAACTGTATACATTTTTTTTTTGCAAACATTCTGTTGTAAGAGTATTATTATTTTATATGCTGGTTTTGTTGTCTTCTTTATGTGCCGATGTATGTAGTTGTTGCTGTTGTTACATTTTACATTGCCTTACTATTCTACTTCGATAACTACTCCTCAGATTTTACTTGTCTACGATTGATGTTGCTGCTCCTGCTGCCGCTGAAAAATTGCTGCTGCTTTTCTTCTACAGTTGCTGTCTTTGTTTGTATGGCTGTGCTGTGCATGATGCCATTGCTGCTGCTGGCTCATTCTTGTTGCTTTGTCGTTCGTTGGCTTTGCTAACTTTAATTTAACTGAAACGCTGCCTGCTGAATGACTGTTGTTTTTCCTTCTTCTTTTTTGTTGTTGTTGTTGTTGTTGTTGTTGGTTTGGGTGCACATTTTACATGCTTATTTTGATTTGTTTTATATGTGTACTTTTTTCTTTATAGGAATTTATTTTTTTTTCTTTTTTCTTAATATTTTTATTATTGAAGCAAATACACACTTACAGTCAGCGACAGACACACTGACAATAAGTACAGCAAAGCAGTACGTATTGCCACTGCCGCTGCTGCCGTTGGGGGACTGCAAAAACGCTGTTTTTTATACGAGTTTGCTTGAGTGTCTCTAAACTTTTTTGCAGGCCTTTGACTCGAATCGTTCTGTGAATGATTTTGTAAATTTAGTTTTGTTCGGTAATTCGTCGCGTTAAGCAGGAAAACAACAAAATTATTTAGAATATTATTGTTATTTTGCGTGGTTCTGTTTTAAATTTTATATTTGTATCTCTGCAATGTGAGTGTAAGCAAAAAGTAAATACATACATATACATACCTACAATATTGTTGTTAATGTGTGTAATAAAGAGCAAAACTAATTTTTATGCAAAACACAGAAAAAAACGTGTTATCAAGAGAGAGAGAGAGAAAGAGAATGCATGAATGCTCCATTAAAAGTGAGAGGGAGTAATTGGTGGCATAAATGTTTAAAAGAGATTAAAATAATGTTTTGAAGAGAGCCGCAAAAAGTGGAATTTTCTAAATGTGTGTGTGTGTTTTCATATCTGTTCTGTTCTGTTTTTTTTTTACACTAAAAAGCTGAAGAAGTTTGCCCAAGTTACCACCATAATTTTCAATACGAAATGGGTGAATTGACGTTGAAGTGTAATTGTTGGTATAACTTGCTAAATGATTCAAATAAACAAGTACATTAATGCATATGTATATTATACATATGTATGTATGTGTGTGCACATAATTAATGCTAAGCACCTGGAATAAACTGCATACATACATATGTGTGTAAAAGTTATGAGAATACATGTACATAAATGTATTATAACCCTTCTTAATTTAACAACAGCATTGCGAGGCTTTTTAGCATACTTTCAAAATTTTAATCGGTCAAATAGGTATGTAGGTAGGTATATAGAGCAAATTCTGACTATGAATTCTGGCAGCGGTGGGAAAAATGTGCATATTTACATATCGTTTGTCTCATTTTTTTTTTCAAAGTCGAGTTTCTTAATTGAAGAATTTTTTATTAAAAAATGAAATAAAAAATTTTGCAGAGAAAACTGATAACTCTCTAACTGAGACGAACGATATGTGGGAATCAATGAGTTCCATAGAGTTGGAAAGAAGTTTTGTAGGAGGTAAAAATACGTAAAGCGCCCAAAGCCTTAACAAAGATCGTATTCAAGTGTTGTGATTAAAGGATAGATAAATACATACATACATACATATGTATGTAAATCGCAATTGACCATCATGGTTTGCGTTGAGTACCTATTTAGTACCGAAAACTCAATGTACGCCACATGATACCAGTTTACGTGTTTGATACTGTAAATGGCCTATTGAACTGGATCAATTAATCCAATCTTAGATAAAAAAATGTCTTCGATATTTCATAATTAATGCCCTAGTTATAAGCTGCAATACCTCAAGAAGCACACGAAAGCGATAAAATTGTGTATCCGATGGTTTGTTCTAAGAAAGTCCCAGTCTACGTACCTCAAAATATTAATCTGATAAGTTAGTCCCTTAAAATTTGGCCATATGCGATCAGATGCGTAATGCTGTACGCAAGAGACAACTTGTGAGACAAGTTAGCTGAGATGGCAGCGCCCAGACTATTAAGACTAAGTAACTTTCACTGATGTTTTTCGCGAATCTAATTTCTTTATAAAATAAGCACTTGTTGCACAACAACAGACATTATTACTCCCAAAATTAGGGCACCATTAGGAATGGTCGTAACCACTTATTTTCCCGCAACACAGCTAAAATTTTTTTTGCCAGAGTAGACACCTTAATCGTGATCAGTCAGAAGCAGCACCATTTTTAACTTAGATGAGACTTCCGCAGCTCTGCTTAAGGCTTGGAAAACCAAGGTTATTTGAGGTTGCGGGCACTATAAAACGAGTAATGCAAACTTATAGACAGCTCGCCACGAATGGAAGACATAATGCAGTACCACAGGCCTGCGCCTTAGAGCCTGAAACCAACTGAGCCGGCCCTCAGCCGTGCTCTCTTTTGACCCAGAAAAAGTTGAATTTCATTTCGATTTAATTTTTATTAAATTGAAGGCGGTGCAAAGCAGTACCCGAACAATTGTTTAGACTGCACTCTAGGCAGCACATTTGCACTTGATTCTCCAAAACCTTCTCACTCAAGTATTAACTTACATTCTTTTCCTTTCGGCTTATGGTATCAACCATCAGCCACTACTTTTCAGTGGAGGAAGGCTCTTCCAGCTGGGGCATCTGATCTCCATTATATCGATACACTTTCGGTAAAGCTGTCGTAAGGACCCTCGGAACACGGACGTGCATAGAGAAGCGGGATCGCCTAAATGACCAATCAACCAGGCTAAACCTGCTTGGTGGTATACTCTCCGGCTGGGAAATGAAATGATGCTGGCAGTGCACCAGATTTATGCTTTATACCTACTTACAGATTTTCTGTATAAATGTGTTGTATATAAGCAGTTTGTTGAGTGTTCACAGCTTGGATTTTCTCTCTGGCAGCCTAAATGTTTTTTTTTGCTTGGACCAGTACTCAGGGGATGACCCCTAAATATACATTACCCTGTACTGGAACTGGGAAAATAGCAAACAGGAATTGGTGGGTGGAACGGGGAAAATGGGGACGTTTAATTTAACAAAAACAATAAATAACAAAAACAACATTTAGTTTTATTAATAACTTTATCGGGCTTGAGTTCGATTTTTACTTCCTCAAACTTGAGAAAAACTTTTTTGTGATGAAATTGGAGTGATCAACATTTTTCAAGAAGACAGGAATAGTAAAGTTGAAAACTTACTGGCTGGGGTACATACCAAGGCACATCCACCACATCGCTCATCAGCAGCCAAATTTGCTTCGAACCCAGTTCATGTCTAACTTTTAAGCATTAATTTTAACTCCAACAATGAACTTAATTACAGTTATTTCCGCTGAATTGAGTTTCTAAAAATGCACGGCTTTTGACGCAATTAAACGGGAACTCAATTAAGCATTACTCGGTTAATTGAATCGCCGACGCAATTAAACGAAAATCGCTCAATTGAGCAATATGTGCAATAAAGCGAAACTACGCATGGGGTAGATGGAAAATAAATCTCATTTCTTTAGTTACATATTAAGTTAGAAAGATTGTTAAGGTTTATTGAAATAAAATAAAAATCAGGTACGTTCATCGTACAATGTTTATAAAGGAACAGAACCATGACCTTTTTGCCGCAAAGACCAAAAAATTAAGTACACGGAATCAATTAAGCGAAACATTTGCTCTTGTTTTTTGCAAGGTGGTCTTAATTTGCGAAACAATTAAGCCGGTGACGCAATTAAACGGGTACCTTAACATAGACAGGTATACTGAATGACTTAGTGCCATGAGATTTAGTGCAATAAAGCGGGAAACTCAATTAAGCGGAAATAACTGTATTTATTTGCCAACAGAGCCAATTGCAATGTATTATTTTAGGTCTACCAAGTAAGAGTTCTATATTCGGCTGGGCCGAATCTTAAATACCCTTCACAATGATACATGTACCATTCTGATTGATTTTTGGTGCCAAAAAGTTGTTTTATTTGGCTTATAGAGCCGATTTCTTGAAAAATCGGGAGACGCTATATCTTGGGTATATATGGACCGATTTCAAAAATTTTCGATTTTTGGTATCTAATGGCCATTAAAAATGATATGGCTAACTTTTTAGGAAAACTAATTTTTTCAAAAATCTGACCAATAAAATGGCCAAAAATACCTCTCAAAAACCGTTTTTTTTTTATATATCTCGGCTATCCGTAGACCGATCTTACTGAATTTCAATAGCAGACCCACTATTGGGATTTAACACATTTTCGCGATAGAATGAGGGTTCTATCTCAAACCGTTTTCTCAGAAACGGTATTTCAACGACTACAGAGGGACAGACGGACATCGCTTAATCGTAATCTCTATTGATTCTGATCCAGAATATACATATATTCTTTATGGGGTCTTAGATGGTTATCACAAACTAATATGTATAGGTATACCCTCACACATTTTTGTGAAGGGTATAAAAATAGAGCTTAATGTGTTCGGTCTTTTTCAGCCGCGAAACTGTATTAAGTTTTGTGTAAAAGCTGAAATTAAATGGACATTTCTAACATGTATTTTTGTAGCAAATTGTGCTATCAAGCTTTTCAGGGCTGTATTAGAGATAAATACATAACTTTTAATGTGCCTCTATTTTATTGTGAATATTTTATTGTTATTATGTTTTGTGGTGGTTGTTTTTCATTCGTTACAAATGTGAAGAATGTGTTTCATTTAATTTCTATATTGCTCAGCTCTTCGCGCTTTAGAGTGTGTATGTGTGTGTGTGCGTGTGTGGTCTTTTGTCATTTGGATTTTGCTGATATGTACATACCTATTATGTATAAATGTAGGTATCTATCGAATAATAAGTGTCAACGCAAAGTCGAAGAAAAATTCGAAATGCACTTAAGAAGAGTATTTCGTACACATAATAATGCTCGTTAAATTCCTTTTTTTTTTTTTTTTTTTTTTTGGTATTTGAACAAATACATACATACAAGCACACAAGCTGAAAACTCTAAAAGGCAGCAGCACAAGGATTATAAAAGAAAACACATAAAACCCTAGAAATAATATGAAAAACAAAACTAATCAGAGTACACTACTGGTCAACTGTGAGCTGGTGGCGATTTTTCGCGGCTGACTGACTGACTGACTGGTTAAGATTGGCAAGCGCGTGTGTGTGTGTGTGAGTGCAAGAGTGAGCGCTTTTATTTTGCATTGTTGTTGTTTGTGTAGTATCGTATGGACGACTCTTCATTATCATCAGCGTTGCATGCGAAGTTAACAACAACATTTTTTATAAGTTTAGTTTAACAAAACTAAATTGCTTTTGTTTGTGACTGTTCCTGGCTTCATCTTTTTTAACAACGCCTGCTGATATTTTATATTTATGTGACTTATTTGTTTTTGTTTTTTTAAATCTCCTTTCTTAAAAGTCTTCAATACACACTTATTTTATTTTTCTGGCAGTGCTTTGGAAGCTAAATAAGAGATATAAACCTGCTTACATGGCTACAAACATAAGAAATATGTATGTATGTATGTATGTATGTATTTGCCAAGTGTGTATAATAAATGTGTAGAAAATTATGAGAAAATGTTGAAATTGCAGCAGCTTTAAAAATATTTACTTGCGGTGCGTTGCGTTCGTTATTGTGTATAACAAAATTATGTCTGTACTACAGATCAAAGCGAGAGCAATTTAAAATTTAATAATACAAAAAAAAACACACATATTAATAATTTAAGGCTTTTAGCTAAATTTACACACACACACATACACACTCTCCATAAACCTGCACTTGTAATTTGTTTTCAAGCTAATAAAAATAGGTATGTAATATAATTTTTTAGCAGCAGCAGCAGCAAATGAAATTCGTAGTGTATAAATGTGTTTAAAAGCAATAACGTAATCAATAATTTTCATGCAATGGAAAACAAAGAACAACAAAAACAAACAAAAAGAAAAGTATTGAGCAAAAAAAAAAACAAATGAAAAATCTAAAACAATTCTCCCTCCCCCTTCTCTAATATTCAACATCCTGCTCTAAAAAATAAAAGTTGCCATGTTTTTTTTTCTTCTTTCTTAGAAATGTAGAGAAAAACAGTGTTCAAAAAAATTAAAATGCTAAATTATAAAAAAAATGAAAAAAAAAAATTCTTAGAAATCAATTAATATTCTATTGAAATTTAAACAGCAAAATTAAAATTCATTTGATTTGTGTATGAAAAGAAAACAAACAACAACAAAAATACCCCCCTGCACAAACCACCAACAACTTTGGCTTTGTTTTAACTAAATATGTGTATGCCAGTGTGCATGTGTGTGTTGTTCATATTTAAAATAATTTATCTAGTGAAAAATGAAAACTTTTTGTCAACAACCATCGTTTTTAGCAATTAAAATTGTTGGGATTAACTGAAATATTTCCTGTAATTAACACAAAGGTAATTATATCACATATCAATATATCACTCACAGAACCATATACATGCATACATACATATACATATGTATGTATGTATGTACATATCGCCAGAACAATTTATTAAAGCCTCATAGTCACAAAAAAAAAAATTTTTTTTTTTGTAAACGAAAGGCAAGACTAAATTTGGATTTTTTTTCTTCAATATGCCACAGATGGAAAAATTAAATTCATAAAAGCACAACAAATGCAATATTTTTTACTCGTACAAGAAATTTGTGTTTTTATCCATCAAGTCAAATCAAAGTCAATGGCACTAATTTAGCGGGCTATCCATTTTGCGGTTTCAAAATTAAATATATTTTATATGTTTTATACATATACATATAAAATATTTTTTTCATGATATTTCTTTTCTATTATAGGCCATATTCATAATAATTATTTTAAGTTAATTAAGCTCTTATTTGACGTACATATTTCTATGGAATATTTGTCAAATAAACGTGTAATAAAGCTTCAATAGTTGTTATGAATATGGGTATATGTATAATTAATTGTAAGCTTTACTTTTCCTTACGATGTTCAGAGAAACAGGTCTTCTCTATTCAAAAGTTTATCTTTATTCTTCTTTTACAGTTCTCAGAATAATCATTTTTCCAATTCAAATTTTCACAAAATATGTACGTATAAAAACCTTAACAACTAGATATTACAATTAAATATGGGTATATAAATAAAGTTTGAACGTTGACATTGTGTGTGAAACACTACATCATTTAAATGACCACCAAGCGTAGTGCTGCAAGTATTGATGCTTTTGAGCTAATTTTCCAACACTTTTTGACACACATTGGGCGGTATCTCAGCCATAACTTGGCGAATGTTGTGCTCAAGAGTTAAAGGTTTATCTGCATAAACAAGGTCTATCGCGTTGGCCCACAAAAAAAGTCTAATGGTGTCAAATCGCATGATCTTGGTGGCCAGCTGATATCGCCACCACGAGAAATTACGCGGCTAGGAAATATCTCTTGCAATAAAGCCATATTCGTTCGGGTTGTGTGGCACCGTCTTGTTGAAACCACATATTCTCCAAGTCGGCAGGCAAAAAAAAGTCGCTTATCATATGACCATAATGCTCCGAATTGACGGTGACAGTTGTTGCATCGTCGTTTTCGCAGAAGCAAGGTCCGGTCGAATCTCACCTTCGAACCAAACAGCGCACCAATCAGTGACTTTCTGGATGTATGACGCCTCTTCAATTACTTGAGAATTCTCTGAACCCCCAAATACGACAATTTTGTTTATTAACACACCCACCGAGTGAGAAATGTGCTTCATTGCTGAAGAAAATTTTGTTCGAAAAATCGCCGTCCACTTGTTCAAGCACCTATTCCACGTATCTATGATGTTGTGAATGATCAGTTGGCTTCAGTTGTTGTATGAGCTGGACTTCATATGGACGTAGGTGTAGATCTAAATGCAAAATACGCCGTAATGGGCCTGAGAACGACGAGGAATCGAGACATTCGGGTCTTTGGCAACACTTTCACATACAGCAGCGATATTTTCAGCGAAACGATGATGCACAGGCCTTGCAATATTTGTAGCCGCTGCAGTCTCTTCAAATTTCTTCACAATTTTGCCATTTGCTTGCGTAGTTGGACGATTTTGTAAACCATAGTCTCCTCTTAAAGCACGATATGTGGCTGTGGCAGAATCACCAATTTTGTTGTGTGTTTTGATAATTTTTATGCATTGTGTGATCGTTAAGCGATCCATTTTCGTCAATGTCAGACTTTCAGCTGAGAAGAAAAAAATTGTTTTAACAACTTGGTTTGACAGATGTCGAATTTCAGTCCTATACTTTTGAAATCACGAAATGGATAACCCGTTATTTTTTCACACTAATTTTCAATTTTTCTTTTAGTTGTCGCAAAACATTAATTTCTTCTATGTTATTGTTTATTCTTTGAAACAGCTGACAGTTGAACTACTTGCCCAAACTAGCGGGAAGAAAAAGTACGGGCTGTTTCGAGCAATAAGAAGCAGCATAATGTTCTCTCACAAATACTCTCATTTGTGATCCCACGGGATCGCAAAATAGAGTAAAGAAATAGAGCTAATATAATAATTTTTTAATTTAATATAATAATTTTTTATTATGGGATATTTTTTTTTGCCAGTATTCCATTTTTATTACACCTGTCACAAAGTGACAATAAGTCATTGAATATTTATAGTTGGGTGTTAATTATCTTAAATCCATAAAAAAAGATAACTTGTGTCATATAAAAAATACTACATTTAAATAAATAAAATTTAGTATTAAGCAGCATCATGACCCTCTTAAAAGCGGTAGACGAGCTCTGAAGCTGCATAGCATTTGAGCCTTCTGGGTGCCTGGGTTTCTTTTGTCGGCGGCAACTGTCAGAGCTCCGCTTTGGAATGTTGTGTTAAACGAGTTGTATGTTTGAGGCTGCTATCACGCCTGACTTTCTTTACTTTTTTAATATTTAGATCTCGGTGTAGGTCTTCGTCTGTAATCTATCATTCAGCGTTGACTCTAGTGCGCAGTATTTTAGATTCAGAATTCGTGGAATAATTTTTAAATTAGTTGTGCTTGCAGCATACTTCCAGATTGGCGCTATAATTGTGTTGTAAATGAGAAGTTTATTTTGAGTTGGGTTGGGTTGTGATAGCTTGGAACCTCCCCCTCGCAGCCATAACACTTGTCTGCACACTTTGTAACGGGCTACCGCTTTAGTGTACCAGAGCACATCTCCAATGACCAGGAAATTAGCGCTTACTTACATCCCTCCCTGTCTTTTTCATGTGGAAAAATATGAGGTTACGAAATTGCCAACCATGTGTTAAAACTCGTTTTGTGCCCCTCCTGATTATTTCTGAACTAAAAAAAAAAAATATTATGACTGTTTATGATTCAGTCTGCGATATGTTGATACACACATACATACATACATACGTCTACTACATGCATACTTTCATTTGTATAGATATTTTTATTATTATCATTTTTTTTTTTCTTTTGTTAAATGTCAATGTTTTTGTTCATATGTATGTATGTACATATGTATATTTTAACTCCCACGTCTAACAATAATTTTTATGGCATCAAATAAATTTTTAAAATTACTTGTTCGAATAATTCGCTAAAAATTATGAACAATAAAAAATTAAGATTTTTGTATACTCGAACTGTTTTTGCAAATGTGAAATTTAATTGTATGTATGTATTTGAAAGATAAATCTCAATCTGTTATTAACTATTAAAATCATTTATTTGTTGTGAAGCAGATTACAAGCATATTCAAAATATTTGTGTAATTTTTATAAGGAATGTCTTTGAGTTTTTAATCGCATTCTTTGATGTATCTCTTATTTCAAATACGTATGTAAATCTGGAATTTTTAAGAACACACAACAATATACATACATGCATACATATCTCCGTAGTTTTAGTCAGCAGTTCCCAATAGTTAGATAGTATTCCAAAGTCCAGACTGTCCCATATTCCCATCACTATTAAATAACAAAACCGTTTATTCCAAACGTTGTAATCGTCTACTCCGGGTGGGGGGAGGGGAGCAGATAAAATTCTATTGATGTTGCACAACTTGGTTTCTGCTTTCTGGAGGATACAAGGGCAACGTGATGACCAAAATGGCAGGACATCTGGTGCTGTGGATCAAAGATCTGGTGGGCTGGGTGTCCTCTCCACCGAAATTTACTCGCCACTATGGAGATTAGAATGTCCAGAGTTATCTTCGTGATTGCTCTGTTTGATTATAGGCTGAGATACCTTGTTCTTTGGTACGATTTAATACATAGGGATGCTGTACGCCAGTAACATATTCTGTGTTGTAAAAAACTATACTTTTCGGGTATAATAGGGTCAGGTTAAAGGCCTGGTGTTCTATTTACAGAACTTGGAGCTACTAGTTTGGTAAAATATGTTTAATGCACTATGGGGAACTGCAATTCAATAGAGTTAAGTAGCTGAACTTCCTGAACAAGTTGTCTTCCTCCAGTTCTCTCTCTCTCTCTCTCTCTCTCTCTCTCTCTCTCCCTTTCTCTCTGTAAGACAACTGAAAGCTACCGCAAAAGTATTACCAACCAACTGTCTTGGGGATGCTGTAATCTATTAGTTCCAGTACCATTGCTCTCCAAGAAACACGTATGTTCACTTGTTCTTGAGGTCCATGTACCTGGTGCTGCAACTCTCACTGCCAGTTCTCTATCTCTGTCTCTCTATAAGTCAACTGGCAGCTTTCCAGGCGGCTTGCAATAGACTCTACCATAAAAGAACAAATAGCGCCTTAGCTGGCTTTGTCTTCATAGATCCTGTATCAACTAATTGCCAGTTCTCTCTCTCTCTCCCTCTCTGTTTCCCTATATAAGTCAACTGACAGCTTGTCTGGTACCTTGCAATAGACTCTACCATAATCTATTAGTTCCAGGGCCACTGCTCTGCGAGAAACACGTATGGTCTCTTGTTCTTGAGGTCCATGTACCTGGTGCTGCAACTCACTGCCAGCTCTCTCTCTATAAGTCAAGTGGCAGTCGACTCTACTATAATCTATTAATTCCGGGGCCATTGCTCTCCAAGAAACACATATGGTTCATCCTTGTTCTTCAGGTCCATGCGCCAAGTGCTGCAACTCTCACCGCATGCTCACTCACTCACTATCTCTCTCTCTCTCTCTGTAGGTCGCCTGGCAGCAACCATAAAACCATAAAAGAGCAAATAGTGCCATAGCTGGCGTTGCCTTTGCGGATCCTGTAAAAATATTTTAATCTATTCTCTTTGATTTTTTTTTAATTTTTCCAAAAAAAAATTTTTTTTATATAATAACAAAGAAATTAATAACATTATGTGTAATTTTGTGGGCATTTAAAAAAAAAAATTTCGCATGATCCCTTTACTGAGGTGGTAACGCTGGTTTCAGAAAGTAATCATACGTACACGAATGTTGTTTACATCAGTTTTTTCATTTTGCCTCGATGAAAATGTTAGAAACCCTGATGCGGGGTCCGTTTCTTTTAGCTTGACAAGTGTTTTTTTTTTTTTTCATAAAATTTCAATAACTTCGTTAGCAGTCACCATTTAAGAGTAATTTTCGCCACAACTTAAATCTCAAAGTTTATCTTGATGTTTATTTTAATATACATATAATATTTTATTTATTTTGTTTTTCTTTATTAACTTGTTTTCTAGTTTAACAAATGGCTCAAACTGTTTTAAAACTACTTTTTTTTCGAAGTTAATTTTGATGATTTTTTTTCCAGAGCTTAACGCGTTGGTTACGTTTCGTTAAGGGGGAATTAATTGTCTGTATAGATTTAGATTTCTTAATAATGTTTTTTTTTTCTCTCAGCCGTTTTAAAAAGATTCTAATTAATTTAGGCGATGATTATTTAACTGGTGGTGTGTGCGCGGTGATGGGATGGTGATGGTGTTGGTGATTGCGGTGTCTGGTGTGGTGTGTTTGTTGTTGTTGTTGTTAATGCTCTGTTAAGTGGTGTATTTCCAGTTTGATTATTTTTTTTTTTTTTTTTGCTTTTGCTTGAATTGTGTCTGTACTAAAGCGCTCATTCTCATGTTTAACAACCATACCTATGTCATTTAACAAAAATATAAAAGTTTATGCATTGTTGCTGTTGTTATTACTTTATTGTAATTTATGTGTTAATGGATACATACCTACATGTTTTTTTTATGGACTTGGTTGGTGCTGTTACAACAGTTTGTTTTTGTTGTTTTTCTGTTAAAGACTTCGTAAGTGTATGTATGTCTGTATGCTTGTTTGATTATTACGATTCCAACTCGATTCGTTTCAATTCATTTCGCCTGCCAATGGGTGCTGCCTGCCGTTGTTGCTTATTTTGTTTTTGTATTTTTTCGGCTTTTCTTTCTTATTTTCTATCCATATAAGAACTCGCTCATACAAACATACATACATATGTACATATGACTGCTGCATGTAGTTAATTCGTTACAATTTCTTATAGGTATGTACATATGTATGTATGTATGTAGGTACCTAGTGTATCTATTTTTCCTAGTGTATCTATTTTTTAATATTTGCTGAAAATAAAGAAGAATAAAGAAAATTAGAATGGTAAAATATGATAAACAAAAGTTTTGAGTTTAGAAAAATTGCTTGTTTTTTACACAAACATACATGTATACATACATATACAGGGTTTCCCAAAATTAACGAAGGAGTTTGAATTGCTTCAAACTTTTTTATTTAAGACATAATTATTAATTTATTTTTAAATACAGTGGGCCATAACTATAGACATCGAGAAAAATATACTTTAAGCAATTTTAAGTCACTGCTTTCAATTTTAAGTCAGCCTTTAGTCTACTATAGACAAGAAAACAACCGACTTTACCATTAAAAGTCCGCTATAAACTTTCCGTCTAATTAATAAAAATTATAACAGGTTTGTAAAGCTCTTATTTGACAGATTTTCCATACAAATATGTCAAATAGCAGTCTTATAAGCCTGTAATAATTTTGAACAAATTTGCAACTATTTATTTAAGGGAAACAAATAGTTGACAAAAATTACAGCTAAGGCTACTGGTGGGAGATCACCGAGTCGACTTTTGGAATAGTATAGCTGGGATTTGTTGACTTACTCTGATTAACCAATGTTTTGTAAATTAATAAAATAGTTTGCGGAAATTCTTTTCAAACTGGTAACAGATAATCTTTATTACAGGAAAAATGGAGTTGGGTGAATCTGTTGGGGTCGGGCTGTCTGAAATGACTGATTTTAAAAGCCCAAAAATTTAGTACGAACACCAGCAAATTCGTTAAGTTTAACATTTAGATAAACGAACTAATTCACAATAATTTATATGTTAATTGCAGAGTCGGGACCAATTCATTCTTTCCACGGCTGATTTTTTATAAACGGTGAACTTAGTAATAATCATGTAATTTGGCCAATATCATAGAACTCAAAAAATACATAAAAGTATTTTGGCAAATTTTAAGTGCTTAAAAAAGGAATACAAAAATAGCAATAATAATAGTTACGATTTAACAAATTTTTATAAATTAGGAGGTTTGTCTTTAACTTATTTAGCAACAACTTTGCTCAAACAAATAGGAGGTACCTACCAATAAAGTTATTTCCGCTTAATTGAGCCCCGTTTAATTGAGTTTCCCGCTGTATTGCACTGAAAATCGTGGAACGAAATCATTCAGTATACCTACCTGTCTATGTTAAAATACGCGTTTAATTGAGTTCCGTTTAATTGCGTCATCCGCTTAATTGTTTCGCAAATTAAGACCGCATTGCGAAAAACAAGAGCAAATGTTTCGCTTAATTGATTCCGTCCACTTTATTTTTTTTGCTTCACAAACGTAAAAAAAATTATTTTGCGGCAAAAAGGTCATGGTTCTGTTCTTTTATAAACATTGTTTGATGAACGTACCTGATTTTTATTTTGTTTTAATAAACCTTAACAATTTTTCACACTTAATATGTAACTAAAGAAATGAGTTTTATTTTCCATCTCCGCATGAATGTTTCGCTTTATTGCACATATTGCTCAATTAAGCGATTTTCGTTTAATTGCGTCGGCGATTCAATTAACCGAGTTTCGCTTAATTGAGTTCCCGTTGAATTGCGTCAAAAGTCGTGCATTTTTAGAAACTGAATTAAGCGGAAATAACTGCAATTAAATTTAAAAAAATTGTAATCACTATTATTAATCAGAATTTTCTTTAAAATTTCACTTTTGTTCAATATGCTTTGATGTTTTTTTTTTTTTTTTCTTTACCTACTAATGCAACCTTATACATAGCATGTTTTCACGACTATTACTATTGTATGCAAAATTCTCTGCAGCGATGCTCGTGAGAGGCCAAGTTGTGTCGAATGTCTGCTGGTTGATGTTTCTTAAGGTTAAATTAGTCCCGACTTAACCATAACCATATAAAACAGCTGGTCGAACCAACTTTATGGGCAGCACTGTAAATGAACAGTGCTGACTTAACATAATGCCATAGCCATAACCATAACCATAGATACCAATTGAATTTTGGTTTACTGCCATAACCATAAACAGCTGATTGCAAAATATATACATACATTTGTTGTGTTACTACTACTGCACTATAGAAATTATAAAAATAAAACATAAACAGCTGTTTACGGCTATGGCGGCACTAATTGTTGCTAGACAAAAAAATTATGGTTACGGCTATGGTTATGGTATGGCAAAGTCAGGAATAATTTAACCTTTATGTCCAATATTATCATCCCTGTGCACCGTTCGTCATCCGCGAGCACCATGAAGGTTCATTACTGCCCTTGTAGTCGAAAATTTGCAACCAGACGGTTTACATTGTTGAGTTGTTGTTGGGTCCAAGCCGCACATTAAAATGACAACGATCTGCAGGCTGAATCAAAACAATGGATCGTTGATTTGAAAAATAAAGCTCAACAATTTGGGCACATTGTTCAATTGAGTACTGCCCCATTTTAAATTCCCCAAGTCTTCTTTGCAAAATACTAAAAAGAAAAGAAGAACAAAAATAATTAAAAAGTTACCTAGGTATAAGCAATTCGTCTTTGTTAATTTTGGGCCACCCTGTATCTCTACATATGTATGTATGTATGTACCTACATTGAAAATTGTATCGTTTTTAAGCCAAGAACAAAAAATAAAATTATAATAGCCACAAAATATCACACATACTCGTAAATATGTACATATAACTAAATGTAAGTATGTTTGTGCGTCTGTATGGAGTACATACACAAAAAAGGGGAAAATGTGTACAGAATTTGGCGTCACCGAATTGCAAACTTCTTTCTACACATCCACACACACACACACACTTTACAATCAAGCAAGCGTACACAATTTATGTATGGATGTGTGTACATTTATAAAAATTTATTTGTTTTTATTTTTGTGTTATTTCTTCATTTGTGACATGTAGTTTTAGCATTCAATTGTTGTCTTTAGTACATTTATACATACGAACATTCAAATGTATGGCTGTATGTAGATACAGCCGTATGTATGTACATCCATACATACATACATATTCACGTTGGTGGATGGATTAAATTTTTTTGTTTTTGTTTTTGCCTTTTGTATTGTAGGTATTCTTTTTATACCCTTCACATAAATGTGTAAGGGTATATATAAGTTTGTGATTCCGTTTGTAACGCATTGAAATATCCATCTAAGACCCCATAAAGTATATATATTCTGGATCAGCATCAATAGCGATTACGATTGAGCGATGTCCGTCTGTCCGTCTGTCCGTCTGTCCGTCTGTCCGTCGGTCCGTCTGTCCGTCTGTAGTCGTTGAAATACCGTTTCTGAGAAAACGGTTTGAGATAGAAACCTCATTCTTTCGCTAAAACGTGTGAAACCCCGGTAGTGGGTCTGCTATTGAAATTCAGTAAGATAGGTCCACGGATAGCCGAGATATATTCAAAAAACCGGGTTTTGAGGGATATTTTGTGCAATTTTTGTATTCAGGTTTTTGAAAAAAAATTTTTTCTTAAAAACTAAACCATATCATTTTTAGTGCCCATTAAATTTTAGAAATGAAGGAATTTTTGAAATCGGCCCATATATATCCGAGATATAGCGTCTCCCGATTTTTAAAGAAATCGGCTTTAAAAGCCAAATAAGACAACTTTTGGCACCGAAGATCAATCAAAATGGTATATACAGGCTATTTAGAGGCAAAAGTGGAAAATTTTTCCACATCGGCCCATATACACTCGAGATATAGCGCCTCCCGTTTTCTCAAGAAGTCGGCTCTAAAAGCCAAATAAAACAACTTTTGGTATCAAAAATCGATTAGAATGGAACATATAAGGTGTTTAAAAGCAAAATTGGAAAATTTTTGAAATCGGTCCATATAGTATATCTGAGATATAGCGACTCCTGATTTTTCAAGAAATCCGCTCTTTAAGCCAAATAAAGCAATTTTTGGCACTAAAAATCAATTAGAATGGTACATATAGACTATTTAGAGGCAAACGTGGAAAATTTTGGACATTGGCCCATATACACTCGAGATATAGCGCCTCCCGTTTTCTCAAGAAGTCGGCTCTAAAAGCCAAATAAAACAACTTTTGGTACCAAAAATCGATCAGAATGGTACATATAAGGTGTTTAAAAGCAAAATTTAAAAATGTCTGCAATCGGTCTATATATACCTGAGATATAGCGTCTCCCGATTTTTCAAGAAATCGGCTCTATAAGCTAAATAAAACAACTTTTGGCACCAAAAATCAATCAGAATGATACATATAGGTTAGTCAGAAGCAAAACTGGAAATCTTTTTGTCATCGGCCCATATATGTTCGAGATATAGCGCCTCCCGATATCTCAAGAAGTCGGGCCTGGAAGCTAAACGAAACAGTTTTTTGCACTAAAAATTTGTCGGAATGGTACATACAGGCTGTTTAGGGGCAAAATTAGAAAATTTTTGGACATCGGCCCATATGCACCCAACTTTTGGTACCAAAAATCGATCATAATGGTACATACATATGTATATAATATTATATACATATGTATATAATATTTGCGATCATGTATGAATGTATGTATGTATGTATGTATGTATGTATGTATGTATGTAGATACATTTGTATGTATGTAGGTATGTATGTATCTACATTTGTATGTATGCATGCAAGTATGTTAACAGAAACAATTTTTTTGCTTTGGTGTAAAAATGTGTATGTATATATACACGAGCTTGAAAATGAAAGTGATATAAAGAATTGTTGAAAAAAGGGTACGCAATGAAATTCTTTTAAACAATTGCGTCTTCAAATTCATTCACACAAAAAATCATTTTGGGTTTCCCTACGTACTTACATACATATGTACATACACACATACATGTGTATGATGATACGCAATAGATCATCAGCAACGTGCACAAGAAAAAAATAATTTTGTAAAAGCAAGCAATGTAAATATGTATGTATGTATATATGTATGTATATAATCATTGTTTTATGGAACACACTGAAAATATTCAATAATAAAGAATTTATTTTAGCGTTTTCTATTATAGATACATACATATGTACATACATACGTATGCATGTACCCACATATGTACGTAAGTAAATTGAAAAGAAAATCACACTTAATGGCAATGTTTAGCATTATAATTCAAAAATAATGCAATTATATGCAATTTTTTGTTAAATAAATTTTACTATAAAGTTAACTGATAAATAATTAAGAAATACATTTTGCTTTTCTTTATTTCATTGATATTAAAAAGAATTGGTGTCACCCAGTGGTTAAACTTGAGTATATTAAGAATTATTTAAATAAAAGTTTTGCAGCCTGTGTTAAATCCCGGTAGTGGATCTGATATTGAAATTCAAAAAAAAATCGGCCCATATATACCCCAGATATAGCGTCTCCCGATATTTCAAGAAATCGGCTTTAAAAGCCAAATAAAACAACTTTTCGCACCAAAAATCAATCAGAATGTATGTACCATTGTGAAGGGTATTTAAGATTCGGCCCAGCCGAATATAGCACTCTTACTTGTTCCATTTAGTTTCTCACCCGTTTATTTCTTTCATCTGCCCGTACTCCTTCCTCTTGAACAATATTTTTATTACATAAAGCAGCGTATTAAGTTATTTTCGTTGTTGCATGGTTAAGGTTGAATTGCTGCTGCTGCTTGTTTTCTTGGACCCATTTCCTTCTTTGTTTTTTTTTAATCTGGGGCCTCTCTTCTCTCCTCGTGTACTTCACAATTATACAAAATAAATTAAGAAATAGTTAACTGCCTATTAACGAAAATAATTGTTTAATTATTGTTTAAATAACCAAAAATGTTATGACGTTGATGAACTGTTTTAAGAGAGAGAGAGAGAGACTTTGTTCAAATGTCAAACTATTATACAGTAAGTCGGCATCCCCCAATAAACAGCATGTTATGATCTAAAATGCAAATAAATAAGAATGAGTATGGCCTGAAGTAAAAATATAAACATTATTGTATGTACAGTTATTTACGCTTAATTGAGCCCCGCTTAATTGAGTTTCATTCAGTATATCTGTCTATGTTAAAATACCCGTTTAATTGAGTTCCATTTAATTGCGTCACCCGCTTAATTGTTTCGCAAATTAACACCGCACTGCGAAAAACAAGAGCAAATGTTTCGCTTAATTGATTCCATGTACTTAATTTTTTTTTTGCTTCACAAACGTCAAAAAAAAATTTTTTGCGCCAAAAAGGTCATGGTTCTGTTCTTTTATAAACATTGTTTGATGAAAGTACCTGATTTTTATTTTTTATTTTTTTTTAATAAACCTTAACAATTTTTCTTACTTAATATGTAAGTAACTAAAGAAATGAGTTTTATTTTCCATCTACCCCATGCGTAGTTTCGCTTTATTGCACATATTGCTCAAATAAGCCGTTTTCGTTTAATTGCGTCGGCGATTCAATTAACCGAGTATTGCTTAATTAAGTTTCCGTTTGATTGCGTCTAAAGCCTTGCATTTTTAGTAACTCAATTAAGCGGAAATAACTGTATTAGAAATATTGGACCATAGACATCGAAAAAGCAATTTGAAGTCACTGCTAAATAAAAGTACACTTTTTGTCTACTATAGACTTTACCCACCATTTACACATGCAAGTACAAGTGCAAGTAACTCAATACATTGACATTTTTTTTCTAATACCATCATACTTCTGCAAGTTGTGAGAGCTCACTTGCAAGAGATTTTGATTGCCAGTAATTTTTTTATACTTTTATGTCGGTAAAATGACAAAAAGCAAAAACAGTGTTACCTCCTAAATTTAATAATTTAATTTTAATAGATAACTTACAAAGACTGATTTTTTTTTAATCTTACACACCGAAAAATAAGATAAAATATAAAAAAAAGTTGAAGTAAAATATGGCTTTTACGGATTCTTAATACCTATAAATTGACTATTTATTTGATAAAAAAAAGTTATTCGTATAATTTGCTTCCCCATAACAGTTCGTTTGGCAATGCCTTGGCAACCCAGACTTTAAAACATCATGTAGACGTTAAAAAACAGAATAAACAATACACAAAAAAAGTAAAAGAAATAGTGATTTTTAAATATATAAAAAAAGGAACAGAGATTTTGTAAGTTTTTCCTTATAATTGTTTTATTATTATTGCTTTCGATTAATTCTTTTATTTTGTAAGGTAAAGCAATTTTTTTTAAGACCATTCTCTTTGACGACATTTCAAAACATGAACTTGCACTTGCCTGTGTAAACAATCAAGCAAGTGGCAGCAGCTTATGTTATGGTCTCTTTCAGTGCATTGGTATTGCAACAAGTTACTTACATGTGTGAATGGGGAGGTAAGCAAATTTAAGTCACTGCTAAATATAAGTAAACTTTATGTCTACTAAAGACGAGAAAAAACCGTCTTTACGCGCAAAAGTCTGCTCTAAACTTAAAACTAGCAGAAGTTTTGTCTTTAACTTGTTTAGCAACAGCTTTGCTCAAACAAATGCCACTTTTAAACGTTAAAACTGGTATTCATAAAAAATAAAACATTATTGAAATCCATTTTAGAACAAATTTTTTATATAAAATTTGTTCTAAGATGTATTTGAGCAACATTTTATTTTTTATGAATACCGGTGTAAAACTTTTTAAAGTATTTTGTTTTTTATATTAAATAATTAAATTAAACATTTTTTAATACATAATTACTGTTAATCAGAATTTTGTTTAAAATTTTACTTTTATTGAATTCTCATTGATGTTTTTTTTTGTTTACTTACTAATACCATCTTACATTTGTATATGTGTGTGTGTGTGTGTTTGCATGTATTTTGAGAGTCATCTCATTACAGATGGCATTTTACTTAAATTTGTAATTTAAGTAAAATTTCTTTTTCGATCATCGTCGAAAAAATGTATCGATCGAATTTCAATTTGGCAACACTCGATAAGCTTACGCTACTGTGAATGACATTGGCGCTATTGTGAACTCACAATAGTTAGATGTTATCAGCTGCGAAGTTTTTTTTTAACAATTCTTAAAAAGAAAAGTTATTTGTACGCCAATTTATTTAAAAAAAAAAAGTTTGGTCATTCATCTCTTATGACGGAGTTGTGGTTCGACATACGTTAAATGTGTAGTGGAATCGGCTAGAAATAAAAAGAAAATATTGAGAGACGCTTCCAAACTTTTGGAAATGGATAAGCAGCATAAAAAAGAATACGCATAAAAACAGAAAGTTGCTTACAGTATTTTATAGTCCTCAAGCAGCATAGACTGGAATAAAATGTCCACTAAAACAAAGAAAGTTTGTTCAAAAGAACAACAACCGTCTGTCTAAATTGGCTATTACACACATGTCATTGCAACACAAAGTCTCCAGTTATTAAAACAAATTCTAAACAAAATCAATAAGATAAAAAAACTTATATCCGCTTAATGTATCTCTGTAGGTTTTCATTCATTTCATTCATTTTAAACACTTTTTCTCCCAGTGCACATGAGACGCACACGGATCAGTTTAAGTGAGCAAACTTCTTTATTGCTTGTTTGTACTTCGAATTAAAGTTTTGTGTGTGTGTTTTTTTTTTCTTATTGCAGCTTAAATAAAAATTGTAGAAAGAAAGAAAAACAAAAAAACAAAAAATATGACCAACAGCAAAACGTCTTTTAAAAGTTGAATATTAAATTGAACGAATTCAACGAACGACTTAACATTTTGTTGTAGTTGTTTGTTGGTGCCTGGTTTAGTTACTTTTGTGCATTTAATGTAATGAATGTCCGAAAAGTATTATTGCTGTGCGGCATTCATTGTTCGTATCAAAACTTAAACTTCAATGCAAACAACAGCAACAACAATTGCATACATATGCACATATATACACGTATTTCCGAAACAGGGTTGGAAAAATGTTTACGTGAAATGAAAATTTTTTTTCCCCAATTAATATCTATCTGAAGATAACACGCCTTTTTCTACATATTTTATCGCTTGCAGTAACGTAATATAATCTGTAATATACTTTTAACGATTGCAAACACCTGTAGTTTTAGTTCACTTAGATTAGAATTTTCTAAGTTCCTTAAATAAAGGATCCGCCAACTAAATTTTTTTTTTTAAATGGCGCAAAACATTGAGTGTAGCTTCGGCTGTGTGGCACGTAGCGCCGTCCTGTTGTTCGTCCAAATGTTGCCAATATCCTGCTCTTCAATTTTTGTGAACAAAAATTCATTCAACATGGTCCGATATTGAACGTCATTGACTGTAACGGCCACTGCTTGCTTATTTTCGAAGAAAAATGTCCCAATTATGCCTCTGGACCAAAATCCTTACCAAACAGTGACTCGTTTTGGGTGCGTCGGCTTTTCAATGTAAGCGTGCGGGTTTTCTGTGCCCCAAATGCGACAATTTTGCTTGTTTACATACCCGCCAAGATCAAAATGAGCTTCATTTGAAAATATGATTTTTATTTTTGGCAAAATCGGCATCTTCTGTAAGTCGATTACAGGCCCACTTAGCGAAGCGTATACACAACCATATTCGTTCGACGAAAGGATAAAGCTAATTAAACCGTCAAATCAGACATGAACTAAGTGTTATCATTCACGAAATAAGCACTAGTTGAAGAAAAATAAACGTTAGATGGTGGACCCTGTATAATATTATTCTTAATTCCATGTTACACTATCCTACTCAATCGTACGATTCATTCACTGAAAATTGCTAGCTAAATCTGATAGAATTCTGTCCAACTTTAAAAAGTCGCATCAAAATGGCCACACTATTATATTTTTGTAAACAACGTCAAAAAGGCAACTCTGATCGCATAGAATAAGAGAAGTTTTTGAAAATGTTCAAAAGATTAGTCAAAAAGTCTTTCACACACATACACTTTTAGTCCAAAAAGTGTGACACACATGTCATTTTTAACAGATCCTACGATTCAGTAGGCTAGTGAAATAGCATAAATTGCGGCCGGTTTTATAAACTTTAACAAGTAAATGCATCTCGTTAAGGTATTGATAATGAGCAATCATTTAACTTTATAGAAGAACTGTATGACTTGCAACTGTAGACGTAATAAAGCCATGCTATAAATGCACCTCAACCCATAAGTTTCCATTTATTTTTTTTTTTAATTATGATCACTACTATTTAAGCAGCAACAAATTCTTCTCAATTCAAAAGAAGTAAAGTCACGCTCAATTCCCGCGGATATAATTAACGATTGTAATATTAATAACAGGTAGCAAATGAAACAGCTGATTTTAGTTGACAGCGGATATCGTTAAAAAAAATGCTATTCAGTAGCAAATTCTATAAAATATCGTTTTAACTGTCTTAACGATTCAAATATAGCAGCAAAAGTTACAGAATTCATCTGCAGGCATTTTTTCATACCGGTATTTTTTAACCCAAGTCTACTTGGTACTTTGATTTTTGATTGCATGGAGTGTATCGTGGCTAAAAGTATTTGGTATCGAGAGAAAAGTAGCGAACGTATGTATGTACTCGTATCGTTTTTTTTTTTTTTGTTCTGTATATGGCTCTGCATTATTTCGAACTCCGCTCCATTCTCCATACCTGGCATAGTCTATACTCCTGGTTAATTTCCAAGTTTTTGTTCATTTAACTTGATAGTTTTTTTGTTTGTTTGTTGTTTATGTTTATAATGCATTACTTTTCGTTAGTGCATTTATAATTTATAAGTTTTGAATTATTGTTGTTGTTTTTTTGCCTTCACTTGCTAATTCTGTCAAGTATTTTAACTTTGTTTTTTTTTTGTTTTTGCTGTAAAAACTTGAGTTTTTGATAGTGTTTTTTTTTTTTGGTTTGAAAGTGTGATTATGTTACTCCGTTTTTTATTTACTGTGTGTGTGTGTGTGTGTGCGTGGTGCATTGTAGCGTTTTTTTCTCAGCCTTAGCTTAGGCGAAAAGATAAAAATTACTATGATGCATACACATATTTGCTTGCATATGTATGTATGTATGTATGTATATATTCCTGGTACACTTCAAGCAGTCGTTGTTACATTTATACATTGTTAAGAGTCAACCAACCAAACAGCCCAATCAGGCAGCCATCCTGCCATCCACATATCGTTGGTAACATGCGGAAAGGCCCTGAGACCAGCATTTTTTTTTTTCTTCAAACTCATGTTTTTTGTGCATTTTTTGATTAATTGCAAGATCTTGTATTGAAATATCAAAAAAAAAAAAAAAAAAATCCGAAATTGAAAAAATATAAGTTAGGACGTTTCCTTATGGGACAAACGATATGCAAAGTAAACTGTGGCCATTTACACTGCAGTTACACGATCAAGTTTTGCTATCAAGTTTTTTTCACATACTGCTTGTCAAAATTCAATAAAATTGATAGCTGTGACGTAGGCTGCACGCAATTTCAAAGCAATTCGTTTTCAAGATGCCGTCAAGAAGAAAATTAAAATTAGCTGCTTCATTAAAAGTACTATCAGAATTAGAATTAGAGATGTGTCAAGAAAGTTCATCTCATTGAACCAAAAAACACTTGGTATATATACCGATTCTGCGGCGCATCCAGACTTTTTGCTTTTTTCCACTTTAGACTTCTCCGCACTGTAGGCTGTTCGAAGAGATTTTATTTTTTTCTTCACATCTTCCACAGACATTTTTGTTTCTGCGGCAATGGAATCATAAGCCTTAACTTTTAAGTCATTTCGTCGATATGATGCTACATTCATATTCCACAGAACTTCGTGGCTTCTGTACAGCTCTATAAACCGCAGCACATCATTATATTTGTTGGTTTTGCACGTAAACATTTTTATTTCTATTTTTAAGCTCGAATTTGTTTAATTTTTATCACTTTTAATTGCAACTTTCAAACAAAACAAAAAAATATTTGCAGACAGAACGAAAAAAAATTGTTGTCAGCTGTTTTCTTGATTGTAAATTGATGCTCTCTATGGAAAGCAAGAATTGCCATCAAGTTTGCATCAATTTTCAAAATTGTGAGTGTATTAGTAAAAAAGTGTGAATGTATTAAAACTTGAAAGGCAAAACTTGATCGTGTAACCCCCAAGTTAGCCAAAATGCAAGCAAGTACTCAAACTCGAATATTTTTTGCTTCACTCAGTCATTTAGTCCGGCAGTCAGTCAACCACTGTTCGGTGTTGGCTGTCTGTCTGTCGGTCCTGTTGCCTGTTCGTTCAGTTCGTTTCGTTGGGCTTGACAACTATCAAACATGCATAAATATTTGTTGTTGTTGCTGTTTGAGTTGTTTGTATAAATGATGGCCTTAGTTTTTTATTTTTATTTTTATTTTTATTTTGTTTCTTTAACTCCGTCCGTCATTTGTACAAAGAGCTTTTAATATTTCTGGAAACTTTTGTTTCCCATATCCTCCTTGTTTGATTTTGGCGTTTCTTTCATGTTTATCGATATTAACTGATTTTAGCAGAAATAAAGAAAATCAAAAAAAAAAAACGCAAAAGAAAGACGATATCAAATCAGGTTTATGAATTTTTGTTAAAAAAAAAATTCCTTTGCAAAGTTTGGCGGCGTTAAAAATATACCAAATTTTCCCGTTTGCTTAAGGAAAATATGTATTGAAGTTTCTTTCCTTGTATATTAGAAATCAGAAAATGGTCTCTAAAAAAATGCAAACATTTCTTGTTCGAGCTCAATTAAAATACTCTGTGCGAAATTTCAAAAAGAGCAGCAAGAAATATGGCGTCGTCTGCTGTACTTTTGTAGTGTCCCTGTTGAAAAATCCGTTATTTTAGAATTATAGTCTATCCTATTTATGGTTACAGTCGCATTACCTTCATCCGCTTTCATAACAAAAATATATTTTTTTATTATGTGAAATTTTTTTCAAAAACAAACTGAGAGGTCAACCTTTTTCCACACCTGAAGAAGTGATTTGCTGCCTTCAGAATGCATATTTTGGAGATACCTCAGCTCAATCAGAGTGGCAGAAGTGTGTAGATCTTCAGGGGATCAGAATATTTTGAATAACAATGAAGTGATCTGTTTTTTATTCTCCAAACATGAAATATAAAACGCAACCCTCTCGTAATATGACATTTTTGCACAGATAAAGTGAAAAATAGAAATATGTAGTATAAATTTAATAATTTTTTTTTTTTTTTAACTTTAGATCAAACATTAATAAACATTATGCATGGATATGAAGTTTTGCCAACTGATAACAACATGCTGCTGATTAATAATCCGTAATTATACCGCTTTACAAAGAAAAATATTAATAAATATTCGCAGAAAAGCAGATTCTATTTACATATGTGACATTTTATACATATTTTGCTTGTCATTTTTAATTAAAAAAAAAAAAAAACCAAAAAAATCCCATTTCTTTTTCAAAACTTGTACATTTTTTATGCCTTCGATCACCGAGCATTTGCTGCTGCTGCGGCCGCCACACACACACACACACACACACACACACACACACACACACACCCACACCCTCACAAAATCTAAAACAAAAACAAATAAATGATTTAAATTGTTATAAATATGATGATTTTATCTGTGAATAAGTTTAAAAATAGCAAATAAAACAGAGAATTCAACGCAAATCCATTTTATACTTGAGCAAAAGTTTTTTGTTTGCAATTTCTAAAAACAATTAGTTTAGTTAAACGAAAAAAAAAAAAAAGAAAAAATAAGTATTACACATACATACCACCTACCTTTCTACCACGCCAAACCCCTAATATTTTATAAACTCGTGTACTCGTGCCATCCATGCTCGTACTATACACACACAAATCGCCCGCTCAAATGCAAACGGGCTTGAGAATTCCACTGCTTATAAATAATAATAAATATGTACATCTTAGCAAAATAGGCCAAGCAGCTGGAGCCATGGTGCAACTAATAAGGTAACCTGTTCCCCCGCAATAATAAATTCAGTCAAGTACAAGACGGGGCTCGCACACTTAGCGAGCCGTACGTATGTGTTGCTTTACGTTGTATGTGCACACCTGGTAGTTATCGACTTGTCGTTGTAAGACATCTGGGAATACATACACTGTGCAAATTTCGGCTCTCTATCTCTTACGGTTCGAGAGTTATAACTAACTGTTACTTGACGTTGCAAAGGGACACCTGGTAGTTTTAGATTTGTTGTTGTTTTTAGCATTTATTACTGTAGGGCATATGTGAGTTCATATATTGTGCATATTTCATCTTTCTGTCTCATACAGTTTGGGAGCTACGGCTAATTGTTACTGTACGTTGTATGGGGACAGCTGGTAGTTTTCGATTTGTTGTTGTTTTTAGCAATTGTTGTTGTGAGAATTTCAAGGGTTGCATTGACACAAGATCAATTTAGTAGTTTTTTTCAATACTGCTATAAAAAATCAACCAAAACTTTAATTCACCGATCTGGAATGTCTGTGTATTTTATGACGTAAGCCCATGCGAACGCAAGCTGTCGACATAGAAGAATCCAAATTGAGTCGAAATCGAGCGACTACATTTCGATCGCTGACATTTTCTTGCGACATTGAGGAACAGGCAATTAATTTCTGAGTTTTCACAGTGCCATTTAGTTCTGTGTTTAATATTTTGCTTTTTAGCAGGCGATATGTAGCTACATACATACATACATACATAGCTACACATTTTATCTGGTATTTTATTAAAATTCACATTTATAAAATTTAGCTTGCAGTTACGATACGATTGGTGTGATTTAATTCCTCTTTCATTTTCTTTTTAATTTGCCGGCAAATTGAATTTTGAAATAGGAAAGAAAAGATGATGTAGAAACAAGTTTTAAAAAGTCATCAATAAAGGGAATGGAAGGTTTTTAGTTTACGTACATACATACATACATATGTAGGTTATTTTTAGACAACACACGGACACACACGCACACACACATTGACATATTCTTTTCACTTTGCATTATTCTTCATAAACATTTATTTGACAACAGGGATATTGCAGTGAATTAAAACAAAAATACTTGCATTCATACATACATATGAATGTATGTATGTACGTTTCTATAGCTTGTTATTGTTTTTGTAAGATACCTATTTTGTAACTGTTTTAAATGTTTTGCTCTCACTCTCTCTCTCTCTCTCTTTTGCAATACAAAAGTTGATATGGCAACATGCATCAATTTGTTGTAGTCAGTGTTGGGCAAAATAAGTATTTAAAATACAAAATACATGAAAGTTGTGTATTTATAATACAAAATACAAACACTTTTTTTCCCTGTATTTAAAATACAAAATACTGCATTCCAAAAGCAAGTATTTGAAATGCAAAATACAGTGTAACAAAAATATGTATTTAAAATATAAAATACTTTTAATCAAAAAAGTTTTTATTTTCTTTCATAAACACCAGTTTTTCAAGAGTGATGTCAGCTAAACAATCTCTTGATGGCGAATAAATAAACCCAATGAACGTCAAAATCTCAATGATTGCTTATTAGAAAATTATATTTTATTGAAAAACATACATATAACGGAATTAAGAAAAAAGTGACAATTAAAAAACGTTTCATTTATATTAAATTACTTTCACCAAATGCTATATACCTATGTATATGTATATGTATAGTAAGGCGGGTCGATTTATTTTTCGAAAATAAAAAGAAAACAGCGTTCGACATTTTAATGTAGAACAAGAGAGAAAAATATCAATCAAATGTTGACTTGGATAGACTATACATTAGGGGCCGGTCGATTTGTAGGGAGTGAAAAAATTCACCAATTTCCCTACGATTTCCGTATTCTATGGGTTATTCCATGAAAATTTGCCAAAGGAACCATACCTCTATCGTTAAAGTCGAGTCCCCTACTTTTTGTTGGTAGATCTTTTCCCAAATTGACGTTCGTATGAAATATTACCTACACGTTCACATCCATAACTCAAAAACTATCGATCGGGTCTAATCGCCAGTAGGAAAGGTGTTGGAAAGGTGAGCTCATTTTGATCAATTTACAAATAAAGAACTCCAACATTGGTCCAACGGTTCAAAAGTTACGGGCATTTTTGTCCAAATTTTGGAGCATTTTTCCATTTTTTTCATGATGTGTTATTTTGTTTTATCAATATCGCATGAATTAATCAACCGAATTGGATAAATTTGGGCTTAAACTCTTCGTTTTGAATTGTAAATTGAATTAAATAATGGATTGTGCCAAAAAACGGCCATGAAAGTAATATTCGTGGACAAAATCATGAAAAAAATGGAAAAATGCTCCAAAATTTGGACAAAAATGCCCGTAACTTTTGAACCGTTGGACCAATGTTGGAGTTCTTTATTTGTAAATTGATCAAAATGAGCTCACCTTTCCAACACCTTTCCTACTGGCGATTAGACCCGATCGATAGTTTTTGAGTTATGGATGTGAACGTGTAGGTAATATTTCATACGAACGTCAATTTGGGAAAAGATCTACCAACAAAAAGTAGGGGACTCGACTTTAACGATAGAGGTATGGTTTCTTCGGCAAATTTTCATGGAATAACCCATAGAATACGGAAATCATAGGGAAATTGGTGAATTTTTTTCACTCCCTACAAATCGACCCGCCCTAATGTATAGTCTATCCAAGTCAACATTTGATTGATATTTTACTCTCTTGTTCTACATTAAAATGTCGAACGCTGTTTTTCTTTGTATTTTATTGTTTCATTATTTAACTTTCTGACAGCTTGGCGACTTCTCAATGTATGCGCATTCAGTTGCGTCTTCTTTACACAGGTACTTTGGTAATTAAATTGTGGTACATATTGCTATTTTTTGGAAATAAGACAGTAGCACAATTGTCGGATTTTAGTTGATGTATGAATGGAATAATTTTAAACGCATATATGTATGTATCTTAACATAAATTTAAAATGTTAATTAATTTCTATTATTTGAACTTTTTCTTATATAATTATTTCTGTATTAAGTTTATCAGGCTCAAGTTTTTTCTATAGTATCTTTGTGATTTATATTAATTAAATTAGACAAAGAAGACATCAAAGACATTTAGCAGGGTTGACAACTAGTTGTTTCGAAGCCGCCACACTTTCTCGTCAGGAAATTTTAGAAACATGAGCCCCTGAGTTCAAAGACGGGTGCTGACGAGAAAGTGTGGCGGCTTCGAAACAACTAGTTGTCAACCCTGCTAAATGTCTTTGATGTCTTCTTTGTCTAATTTAATTAATATCAATCATAAAGATACTATAGAAAGAACTTGAGCCTGATAAACTTAATACAGAAATAATTATACATTTAAAATGTATTTTGAGAGCACGAGTATTTTAAATACAAAACACTCAAGCGCTTAGTATTTAAAATACAAAATGCAAATACATTCATGAGACGTATATATGTATTTAAAATACAAATACAAAATACGTATTTTTATTTTAAATACGTATTTCAAATACTGCCCAGCCCTGGTTGTAGTCTCTTTATTTGAAAGCAAATTAGCGCCAGTAAAAACAAAAACTTGAAAAGGCTTTCTTTTACCATAAAAACACAGTTAAGGGTTAGAAGCGTTAAAATTAATAATAAACTAAGCTTTAACACCTGCAACGCATGATGAGGGTGTTGCCAACCTTTGCTTTAATATACATACCTACATCTCTGGTGTGATGAGAGTACTTAAGTTTCTAACACAGTTTAGAAAATGAAGACTTACCGTTCCCTTGTCAAATTTTGCATATAGAAAATACTATTACTCAATATATGTATGTATATATCTTGCTTTTACACGATAAAATCAAAAACTTTTTATTGTATAGAATTTTTTGACATGTCGTAGTATAAAATATTATCATGTAAACTGGCCTTAAGCAGCAGCGCTTAGCTATTCCATTACCTGAGCTCTTCATTGCTGACTGTCATACAATTAAAATGAAGGGCCCATGGTGCAAAATCGCCACCTTGCTTTCTACGCTCTTAACGTCTGTTTGTGTGTGGTACCTTTAGATAAAAAAAAAATAGAAATTATTTATAGTTAAATACACACGAATACTTGCCAGGCACAAACTTTAAATTTATGACTTATTAGATTAACTTTTATTTTTTAATTCAAATGGAAGCACTACTTTATACTGCTATTACATATTTGAAGCACACGCACACACACTCACACACATACTCAAAAACACAACAAGTTAGTTAAAACATTTATTTGCATTTATTCAAACAAAAAGACCGACTCTCAATTTAACAGACAGACAGGCGGACAGACGGTCCCGTGGCACAAACACAAAAAATTGTTTGCTGATACCCAAATACATACCTGCTGCATACATACATACATACACACAATTCGCATGAAGCAGACGTTGCCAACTACAACAAGCCACATTCAAACGGCGAAAAAATATCAACAACAAAAAAGTGGCAGCAAAAGCTAAAAAAAAAAAAAATAGAAAAAAAAATGACTAATAAACAGCTACAGCAGCAACAAAGTAAGCGTTGCTGTTGTTGTACGTTATACTGACAATTGTTTTTTAAGAAGACAAAAAAAAAAATGGAACAACTACAACAATTGCTTTTAATCAACAACAGCAACAACAACAACAGCAGCAAGATATACAAATGAACAGCAAATAAAATCAAATTCATATTAAAATTAACGAATAAATGATAAAACGAGTTGCTTAGCAAGAGACTAGACAAAGTCAGAGCAGGGATTAATAGAACGTTTAAAAACGTATTAAAATAGGTAGAAAACCATTATTGAGGCAACTTTAAGTAAAATAACGGGTTATCCATTTTGCGCTTTCAAAAGTAAATGTAAATAAAACACATATAAAATCACCCTTATTCTGCGTTTCGATTACGTTCCCACACTCAGTTACGCTCGAATCGAAAGTATGTAGGTATTCTGCAAAAAAAAGAAACTGAATCGAAAGAATCCAAATTAATTCGAAACCGAGCGATTACATTTCGATGGCTTATATTTTCTTGCGACATTGAGGAACACTCGGTTAATAATTGTTTACAAGTCCATTGAAATCTTTTAGAAAAACCACTATTGAAGAAATTTACACAAAGATAACATGCTTACACTCACACACCTGTACCAACCATACACATACACATGTACGTATACGTATCATAACAACATTCTAAATATTAATCAATTAAATTTCCGCTGTTTTTTTTTTTTTTTTTTTCAATGTAATAAATGGAAAATATTTGTTGTTTATGTTGTTCATAAAAAAATATTTCAATTTCAAAACTTTCACATAAGGAAGGTTGAAATACATATTTCAGCTCAAAAGTAATTGTTTTGAAACATGACAGTTGGCTTCGCAAGCAATTTGCTGAATATTTTCATTCAAAAAAATACATCAAAGCCCGAAGAGACATTATTCTACATGGATATTAACGGCAGTTCAGACTATTGTACAAGTATTACAACAACTTTACAACAACAAAACAGCTGCTTGTATTTTGTTGGTGTAATAAAAGTGGTGAGACCATGATACAACTAATAAGGTAACCTTTTCACTACAATAACCCCCCATTTACATATGCAAGTAACTTGTTGCAAGTTGTGTGCACATATTAACAACCCTGACAGAGATAATAACAGCTGCTGCCACTTGCTTGATTGTTTACACAGGCAAGTGCAAGCTCATTTTTTGAAATGTCGTCAAAGAGAATGAATGGTCTTAAAGAAAATTGCTTTACTTTACAAAATAAAAGAATTAAATGAAAGCAATAATAATAAAACAATTATAAGGAAAAACTTACAAAATCACTGTTCCATTTTTTTATATTTAAAAATCACTATTTTTACCTTTTTTGTGTATTGTTTATTCTGTTTTTGACCGTCTACATGATGTTTTAAAGGCTGGGTTGCCAAAGTATTGTCATACGAACTGTTATGGGGAAGCAAATTATACATATAGCTTTCTTTTATATCAAATAAATAAAGTAAAGCCATATTTTACTTCAACTTTTTTTTATATTTTATCTTTTTTTTTTTGGTTTGGTAAGATCAAAATTAAAAATCATTCCTTGTAAGTTATCTATTGAAATTAAAATATAATCTTTATAAGGCAACACTGTTTTTGCTTTTTGTCATTTTACCGACATGCAAGTAAAAAAAAATTACTGGCAATCAAAATCTCTTGCAAGTGAGCTCTCACAACTTGCAGAAGTATGATGGTATTAGTAAAAAAAAAAAAATGTCAATGTATTGAGCTGCTTGCACTTGTACTTGCGTGTGTAAATGGGGGTTAAGAAAACTTCAAGAAAAATAACAAGCGTTTTGTTTTTGTACAACTTCTGAAAGACGCCACTTCTACATTTACAGAAGAGCGATGAACAGAGCTTATGTTGATTTGCTATCTCATTTTGGCTGCCTTGCATCCCTGTATTCTGCTTGACAGTCTGAAGTAGTCAGATGATTAACGGTTCAGCTGATGAGGCTACCTTACTAGTTGTATCATGGGTGAGACTGTCAAACCTACAACAACCACATACATACTATACGCCAGTCAGTACAGCTTGTGACAGTTTCACAATGAAAACACACAAAATCATATGCAGAGCCGCATTGACCTCATATTTGGACCATGACCATGGCCTGCACTATTTTTCATTTTATTTGAAACGTGAATACAAAATTCAATTTACGTTAGATATTTTGACAGTCGCAAGAAATGTATTTAGACTTTTGTCTCGTAACACTGCAGTTACACGACCAAGTTTTGCTATCAAGTTTTTTTCACATACTGCTTATCAAAATTCAATAAAATTGACAGCTGTGACGTAGGCTGCACGCAAATTCATAACAATTCGTTTTCAAGATGCCGTCAAGAAGAAAATTAAAAATAGCGTCTTGCATATTCTGCTAAAAAAAAATTAAAGCAAAACCTCCTCTTCTATATTCTACATTAAACCCAGAAACTAATTCAGATTCTAAATCAATATTTTTTTTTAACTATTTTAATATAATCATAATATACAAATATCTCTTTTTAAAATTAATAAATTTAATGGAAATCAATGTAAAAATAAAAGTAAAAAATTTGTTGGTTTTGCACGTAAACATTTTTATTTCTATTTTTAAGTTTGAATCTGTTTAATTTTTATCACTTTTAAATGCAACTTTCAAACAAAACAAAATAAATATTTGCAGACAGAATGAAAAAAAATTTTTGTTGTCAGCTGTTTTGTTGATTGTGACTTGATGCTCTCTATGGAAAGCAAAAATTGTCATCAAGTTGGCATCAATTTTCAAAATTGTGAGTGTATTAGTAAAAAAAGGGTGAATGTATTAAAACTTGAAAGGCAAAACTTGATCGTGTAACCCCCAAGTAAAGCACAATGAAAGTATTAATACTTGTATAATAGTGTGAACTGCCCTTTGACAAATAATAGATTTGCCAACCGCTGTTGGGCGGAAAACTTGCCTTATGCATACATATGTACATATGTATGTATGTTATATCTCGGAATCAATTGAAAAATGAAAAATAATAATCAATGGCTATAAAACTTCAAAACTACTTTAAATTAAAAAAAATTTTAGATTTCAATATCTACATACATACATATGTATGTATCTATTACAACGATTAAGCCGCATATAAAACAAATTTTAAAGAAGAAAGTGAAGAAGAAACTACTGTTATACATAAATCGGATAAATGGACATTTCAAATAAATAAGAAAAAAACTCCCATAAATAAAAAGCCCAACAAGTTGAGATACCCGATAACGAGTAGAAAATTGGCGCTGTCACAGTGCGGTGTATGAAAGGCCATTAACTGTAATGACTACACACACACACACACACAGTCATACATGCATACATATGGATTTTGTTTAATAAAACTCACGTCATTTACAACAAACACCGCCCGAACGAAACACATTTCATCAAACACACGCGCACGCACAAACACACGCACACATTATCAAAGCCAAACAATGATTTCAATTCGCTTGAACAAAAGAAGCACAATTAAAATTAAAACTAAAAACGAGTATTATTCATACGAATTTAATGATGTTATAGATAAATATCTATAAAACTACATAAAAATATACTATACCTATGTATGTAAATAAAATTAAAAAAATAGTACATCCCAACCAGTGATGGGAAATTTGATACCTTCGTAGGTACTATTTTGTATACGTTGGCTGCTTTAAGGCCCGCTCAGACTATTACACTGTGTATTAATACTTTCAATGGACTTTGTAAGACAAAAGTCTAAATACACTGCTGGCATCTGGTCCAAAAGTCTAACGTAAGCTTCATGTTGCATCCACACCATCATATTTAAAATAATAAATTCCCTGCCAGCAAATTGGTAGTCGACTACAAATAAAATCGACTTATAGTTCATCCCTGTCGGACATTGAGTAGTCGACTACTAAAATAATTAACTTTACATGAACTTTTATGCACTAGCTTCAAATTAGCTACAATACAATCAATTTGTAATTCACTTTTTGTGTACTGGCTATAAGCTAGCTGAAACGTAGTGTAGAGTTAACCCATAATTCAAATAACAACATACACACATACACGGTAAACAACTCTTTAATTAAATTGCCTATTGTCGCATTCGTTTTAAATGTTGCGATGGCTGAGTGGGTATGTTGGCTGCTCACCAGTCTTGAGGCTTAGTGGTTCGATTCCCACCAGAGGCTAACAAAAAAAAAAAGTAGAATGAAATTTAATTTAATAAAATATTATTACCACCGAAAAATGTAAAATCATTCTGTGGGTACTGACTTTTAAGTAGCTAACTTTAAGTTAGTTGAAAAGTAATGCGCAGTCGGACAATTGACTACCTCCTAGGACATCGTAATGTTAAAATAGTCAGTCATCTCCATTACAAATAATCTAAGTGTCAACCACCACCAGCTGTAAAAAAGTTAGCTTATAATTCATTACTACTTAACTGAGTTGCCGGCAGGGTTACGACAAGTACGAGGCTGGCTCGCACACTTAGGGTTCCGTACGTATGTGTAATGTACGTATGGAATGGCATATGTGAATACATATATTGTATAAATTTCATCTCTCTGTCTCTTACAGCTTGAGAAATACGTTTAATTGTTACTTTATGTTGTATGGGGACACCTAGTAGTTTTCGACTTGTTGTTGTGGTCATTTGTTGTGGTAAGGCATCTGGAAATACATACGTACACTGTTCGAATTTCGGCTCCCTATCTCTTACGGTTCGAGAGTTATACCTAATTGTTACTTTACGTTGTAAAGGGATACCTGGTAGTTCTCGACTTGTTGTTGTTTTTAGCATTTGTTGTTGTAGGGCATATGTAAGCGCATATATTGTGCGAATTTCAACTCTCTGTATTTTACAGTTTGGGAGCTACGGCTAATTGTTACTTTTCGTTGTATGGGGACACCTGGTAGTTTTCGATTTGTTGGTTTTCTTAGCATTTGTTATAGTAGAGCATCTGTAAATACATACACTGTGCGAATTTCAGCTCTCTATTTTTTGCGGTTCGAGAGTTATAGCTAATTGTTACTTTTCGTTGTATGGGGACACCTGGTAGTTTTCGATTTGGTGTTGTTTTTAGTATTTGTTGTTGTGGGTATAACAACATCGTAGGTACAGGAACATCGTATGAAAATTTCAGCTCTCTAGCTCTTATCTTTTCGGACAATGGACGCTGTGATGGACAAACGGACGGACGTAGAAGTTCCGTTTCACTCTGATGAACTGAGTACTGAACCCTAAAAATCACAAAAAACTGTTATTTTGATTCTTGATCCATCTATGTAG
The DNA here is from genome assembly GCA_963662145.1 of Sturmia bella. Classification (NCBI taxonomy): domain Eukaryota; kingdom Metazoa; phylum Arthropoda; class Insecta; order Diptera; family Tachinidae; genus Sturmia; species Sturmia bella. The sequence continues at coordinate 24,668,628 of OY759172.1, forward strand.
ATGATTCTTTTATTGTGTAGATAATTTTGAATGAATCCATACCTCGCTTATAGTGTATATACTGTTGGGTACATCTTAAACCTATTTAACACTTTCTGTATTTAGCCCGTATGATACTACATTTTTCTTGCAGCGTTTAAATTTTGAAGACCAGTGCAGCAAATATAATGTAATACTAGAATTTCGTATGTGCAAAGAGTCCAGCAGTTCATTATGATAAATGCAAAACTGTCAACATTTTTGTTGAAGTTTTCGGTAAAAAATCAGGTTATGTCAAAAAAAAAAAAAATGTAAAATTTTTAAACTTAAAATTGATATTTTAAACTTGAATGTTGCTGTGTCAGCGTTTTATGGACAATTTTTGCGATGTAATGCTTCTTTTTTTGAACATTTTTATTTCCTAGCGCTTTCGTGAAAATAAAAAGAATACAACACTTAAAAAAAGGTGTCAGTTTTGTTTACGTTTTTTATATTTCGTTCTTTCTAGCAATTGCTGTTTCTTTCTATTAATTCTATACCAATTAATGAAAGCAAAATGAAGTATCATCATACGGGCTTTAAGTCAAATTTTTCGCTGCAATATTCGTATACATATGATGTGTAAACGCAAAAGACAAATTTGCTCCTGTACATTTACAGAAGCGTTGGCATTGAACTTGCACTGTCAGCTAGATCGTATTTACATTTTGACTAGAGAGTCGCGATGATGTATGTGACAAATATTTGCCGGGGGCTCTTAAAAGATATGTACTGTTGAAGTATAAAAAGTACTATGGGAAAATTCCATTTCCCATCTCTGGCTTACATATTCAACAGTCACACAAGTACGTTCGTACATTTATAGATATTGACTTATATCATGTGTAGATGTGTGTGCACTCACAAACAGATGGACAAAAAGACGAACAGCCAAGAAGCAAAAACAAAAAAACTAAATCAACCAACAGATACACAATTGCTCGAGTACAATTCTTATTGAAATCAAAAATACATATATTCGTGTGTACATGTTCATATACATACATGTGTATGTATGTATGTATGTATGCTCGATTGTTTTTTAATACACAGTTATGCGAAAAATAATATGAACACTACAATGTCGGCTCAATTCAAGTGCGGTGGGATGCATGTTGGTTGATGCTCTCGAACGATGAGCATTGACGATGAAAATATGCCCATTTACACGGTAGTACTTTGTATTACGACACAGGTATCCAAAAATTCGATTTATTGGGCAAAATCTTATCATGTATAAGGGAAATGTTTTGGGGAAGAGAATATACAGACATAAGTATGTATATATGTATGTAAAATTTGACAGGCGGTCGGTAAATGGTAACCTTCCAAAACATTTTAGAAACTTGTATTTTCTCGTCACATCAGAGTTGTATTTTGTAGCAAATATTGAAGGTGTTAACATTTTCATTCATCTAACTATGTATAAACATATGTATGTATATACTATCCCCCTAATTCATAAAAATTATTACAGGCTTATTAGACTGTTATTTGACATATTTGTATGGAAAATCTGTCAAATAAGAGCTTTATAAACCTGCTATAATTTTTATGAATTAGACGGTTATTGTACAACACTAAAACCTTTTTAATAAGAGGCAGTTTTGCTTCCATTTTTCTTATTTGAAAATATTTTTCACTTTTTCTTTCTCACTACCAAAACAAAAACAACAACTTTTTTCCCAGCTGTCAAATACTGATTGAGTTAGCGCAATATTTGTACATACATATGTATGAACGCAAAAAATATTATGTCAATAAACTGAATAGGTATTATCTCAATTAGAAATGCATGTATGAACAAGGTATTACCACCTCTATTATTTTTCACGTAACTGTGTGCACATACGTGCATACATACATATATGCATATGCAGTTGCAGATAAATATATACGTATGTTTGTATGTGTGTACTACTTTGCTCTTATTTTCCACTGACAAATATTGGTACATACATACATACATATGTATGTATGTATGTATCTATTCAAGTTGAAAAGAATGACTAAAAAATTATGCATGAAGGCATTCAAAGCCACTAAATTTATTAAAACTCTGTATGTTTGTTCCTCGTTAAACCTTCATAAGTAGTGACTAAATAGAATTAATCATAAGTAAGCAGGTACATACATACATACGTATGTAAGAAATACGCTGTAAATATGGCCCACCACTCATACATAAGTTTCTTTTCTGTAGAAACTTCTATTCGATATGATTTTTGAGCAATCACTTGCAAAGCGATGGATATTCTACTTTATTATTTTTTTTGTATGGCCGGCCTCAAGCGAATTTCAGAAGTAATAACTTATTTTATTTAAATATGTAGGTAGGTAGGTATTTCTGATACAAAAAAAATGTTTTTTGTTAAGCTAAAAATTGAAATTTGACCAGTATATTTTTGTCAATAGAATAAATTTCATAATTTCATACAGTTAATTAAGCAAAAATAAAGCAGCACTGGTGTACGGTAAATTTAGTGAGAAGTTTTCGTACCGAGAACAAATTATTCCATCGTTCCTGGAAGAGTGAGAAAAAAATGTGTTTGTGTTGCGGAGCACAACAATCCTCTATCTCTCTTCCCATAAAAAACTGCAAGTACAATACATACATATGTACATATGTATGTAGATATGTACATACATACATATGTATATCCCTTTTGTAAAACTGCTAAAAAATGATGTTGAAGGAAATTAGTAAATGGATTTTTTTTATTGAATTAATGAAACTCAAAATATGCTCTTCTCTTATCTAATTAATCTCTTTGAGAAAGAGTGCTGTAAAATGTTGTACGTATGCATGTGTGTATTTGACTAATGCTTCTTCTTTTATTACTTAAGAAAAATTTATGCAAATATTTTTATACATATTCTTTTTTTTATAATAACTTGCTTTTATTCCTGTCGTTGCTGAAAAAGTTCTATAAATTGCAATCGGGTGATTATGCACATACATATGTACATGCACACATACACATGTACTTAGATGTTTATTATCATGTAAGCAGTGCCTTCGTTCGTTTTGTTATTATAACATTTTATGTTCTGCCGTACTTGCGTATGTGTGTTTAACGTATGTATGTACATATGTATGGTGGCAATGTTGCTTTACAAACGTGCATTGCAACATGGTACTGCATTGTAGTATATACTAAAGACGTGCAATTGTAATGGGTTATCCATTTTGCGGTTTCAAACATATGTATATAAAATATTTTTTTCATGATAGGTATTTCTTTTTTATTATAAAGTTTGAACGTTGACATTATGTGTGAAACACTACATCATTTAAATGACCACCACGCGCAGTGCTGCAAGCATTGATTCTTTTGAGGTAATTTTCCAACACTTTTTGACACATATTGGGCGGTATCTCAGCGAATGTTAGTTTTTAAGTGCTCAAGAGTTAAAGGTTTATCTGCATAAACACGGTCTTTCACGTAGCCCCTCAAAAAGAAAATCTAATGGTGTCAAATCGCATGATTGATATCGCCACGACAAGAAATTACGCGGCCAGGAAATGTTCCTGGCAAGAAAGCCATATTCATTCGAGCTGTGTGGCATGTGGCACTGTCTTGTTGAAACCACATATTTTCCAAGTCGTATTCTTCAATAGCAAGCAAACAAAAAAGCCGCTTATCATATGACCATAACGCTTCGAATGGACGCTGACAGTTGTTCCATCGTCGTTTTTGAAGAAGTAAGGTCCGGTGCAATCACACCTTCGGACCAAAGAGCTCATCAAACAGTGACTTTTTCTGGATGTATGACGCCTCTTCAATTACTTGAGGATTCTCAGAACCCCAAATAGGACAATTTTCTTTATTAACACACCCACCGACTGAGAAATGTGCTTCATCGCTGAAGAAAATTTTGTTCGAAAAATCGCCGTCCAACCCGCCTCTTGTTCAAGCACCCATTCCACGTATCTACGACGTTCTGAATGTTCAGCTGGCTTCAGTTATCGAGTGAGCTGGACTTTTAGATGTAAGTGTAGATTTAATTCAAAATACGCCATAAGACAGTCCTTATACCTGAGAACGACGAGAAATCGACACATTCGGGTCTTCGGCAACACTTTCACTTACAACAGCGAGATTTTCAGCGGAACGAGCGCCTTACAATATTTGTAACCGCTCCAGTCTCTTCAAATTTTTTCACAACTTTGCCATTTGCTTGCGTAGTTGGACTAGTATGTAAACCATAATCTCCTCTTTTAAGCACGATATGTGGCTGTGGCAGAATCACCATTTTTGTTGTGTGTTTTGATAATTTTTATCACAGACATAACCAGATATCCCAAAAATGACTTTTGTTAAATGGCCATATCATTTGTTTGGGGACGGGCCAGCGATGAGCAGTGCAGGAAATCGTGGCAACATGAGGGTGTGAGAACAACTAGTGTATACAAAAACAAACATAAACAATGAAAAAATGTTGTTGTAAAGTGTTTGGAAAAATATTGGTTTTGTTGTAATTTTTACGAAAAAAGTAGAAAACATAAATGAAAAGCTTTGAAAACTACGTTTTAAACATATTACATGCACAGCTAATGATGTACTCAATGGAAATAAAATATTAAATACAAATAATTATTATTTGTTTGCTTGCAAAGCTGTTTTGTTTGCATCAGATTTGCACTGAATTTTTCTAACCAAAAATCAAATGTAAACAAATGCGGAGTCAACCAACAGAGACAGCTATATAAAAATTTTCATGTTTGCTGTCCTTCACTAGATCCACACGTACCGTAAGGATGCCACTTTCAATATATTTGGCAGTAAATTGGTAATTTTTGTAGTCTGGTAGAGCTGGTGACCCTTCTGGTAGTATTCTGTGATTTTTATGCGTTGTGTGATTGTTAAGCGATCCATTTTCGTCAATGTTAGACTTTCAGCTGAGACGAAAAGAATTGGTTTAACACAACTTAGTTTGACAAATGTCGAATTCCAGTTGTATACTTTTGAAACCACGAAATCGATAACCCTTTATTATTGACTGTTATTTATCAAACGCAACTAACATTGAGGTTTTGGCATAAACAGATGCATTTGTGCACGGCCTTAGTATGTACATACATAAATGTTCGCACACACCCACATGCACTGATAGCGCTTCCATACTCCCACTACCGACTGCTATCAATTTTTGCACAAATCCAAAACGGAAAGTATTTATAAAAAGAAGAGTTTAAATAAATGTATTTCACATTTGCTGTTTTCTTTTGTGCATGCACGTATGTATGTATGTATGTATATTGCAGCCATCGGAAGACGTCTTTACAGTTATACGTGCTCTTTTAAATGTGCAAGAGCATATTTATCTATATATGTATGTATGTATGTATGTATGTATGTATGTATGTATGTGCGTATATGCGCTCACTTGCATAGATATTTATGCAGTGATATACAACAACTCTTTTAAATATGACATAATGAACGTACGTACATGAGTGCCGTTAAATTCGTATTCTTTTATTTATATGCTGTTTTATTATTTCTTTTTTTTTAATTTTCTATAACCTCCACCACATTTAGAGCCACTAAGTGAATGTGTGTGTGTGTGTGTCTACCCAAGAAGGTGGATTATACATAGATTTTTACCTTAAAGAACTTTTTACAGATAAAATTTTTGGAAAACTAAAATAAAAATGTACGACAACGAAATTGTTTGCTTTTTTAAGTTTGGCCAATGGGATTAAATCGTCAAACATGTGCTAGATATGGCAACTTTGTTGTTATCATTTCTGCTGGTTACGGTTGACAAATAAATACACACGTATCAAATGTCCAAGAGATGTTGTGAAAAAAAACAGGGACCGGAAATAAGAGTTATTTTTCAATTTTTGGAGAAATAAATCATACATTAATGAACATCGTAGAAAACTTTTAATTACGCCATCATGATTTTTAGGCGAAATGCATCCAACACATTGCATGATTTTTATTTTAACACTAAAAAATAAGAGTTATTTTTGATTTTTATATTTTTAAATGAAAAAATAAAAGTTATTTTTGATTTTTATTTTTTTAAATGAAAAATAAAAGTTATTTTTGATTTTTATATTTTTAAATGAAAAAATAAAAGTTATTTTTGATTTTTATTTTTTTAAATGAAAAATAAAAGTTATTTTTGATTTTTATATTTTTAAATGAAAAATAAAAGTTATATTTGATTTTTATATTTTTAAATGAAAAATAAAAGTTATTTTTGATTTTTATATTTTTAAATGAAAAATAAAAGTTATTTTTGATTTTTTATAAATTTATATCAATAATAAAAATCAATTCAAAACTCTTATTTATTTGTTGATGCCCGTATGTATTCAAATATGCTGCTTCATTCAAATTTCTATACGAATATAATGTATTATGTGACTTATCCATTAACAGCTATGAAAACATGAATGCATAGAAATAGCTTATAAGTTTTGGCTGCCATTCAAGTCAGTGTTAAGAGGTCCTTTTCGGGTGTTGAATTTTGCACCATCATAAATGATTTTAAATGTTCCTCAGATAAATTATATCTCAAATCTCTCAATATTAATCTGAGTGCTGAAAATTACCTTTCTACACTGACTTTAGTGGTGGGTGCAGAATGAACAATTAAAGCTAATGGAAACACAAATTTTTGCTCTTCCAATATTCCAATAAATTAGCAGAAGTATCGAAACGATTTTGTTTGTAATTGTCTATTTCAAAATAAGCTTTGCGGACATATTACCTCGAATTTGTCACGAATTTTGAATTGATTTTTATTATTGATATAAAAATATAAAAATCAAAAATAACTTTTATTATTGATATAAAAATATAAAAATCGAAAATAACTTTAATTTTTCATTTAATAACAAAAAAATCAAAAATAACTTTAGGTCTAAAAAAAAATAGACCTTAATGCTTTCTGTCTCTTTCAGCCGTCTATATGCCGCCGACATTTCGTTGCTGCTAAACAACTCATCAGTAGACTTGAAAGAGCAAAAAAGAATGTTTGAAGCCCAACTACTTATTCTTTTTTGCTTTTTCAAGTCTACTGATGAGTTGTTTAGCAGCAACGAAATGTCGGCGGCATATAGACGGCTAAAGAGACAGAAAGCATTAAGGTCTTTTTTTTTAGACCTAAAGTAATAAATTTCAATTGGCTCTTATAGCGAATAAATAATTAAGTTCATTGTTTAATCAAAAATAACTTTTATTTTTCATTTAAAAAAAAAATATCAAAAATAACTCTTATTTTCTATCTAAAAATATAAAAATCAAAAATAAGTCTTATATCTTGATTTTATTTATTTATTTATTTTTTTTTTTATAAAAGTCATAAGATTTACGGTCCCTGGAAAAAAGTGTATGCTGATCCGTTTGATGCTGATACCATGCCATAATAAGAACCACAGAATTCGGACCAAATATTTATAGAATAGACATAAGAAATTTGTATGCTTTTTACGACATTCCACAGTGGGCTCAATAATCGCTTTTTGACAGTAGGGTTGGTAGACTTCTGAAATTTTGTACAACGGATTACGACACATATTGAAGTTAAAACCAGGCGTTCAACTAGTACCACGCCTACTTCTAGTGGCCGTTTAAACGCCCATTCGAAAGCTAGTGCCTAATAAATTAAAACAAATCTGATAAGATATCTCGATGGCTGTGTTCAATAAGAACGTTTTACTATTTTATAATAAGCTTATTAAAAATATCAAGCAGAAATCTTATAATTTTTAAAATGGATTTTTACTTTTGGTTTGTTAAAAACTGCTTCTTGAGGGAATTGAAAACACAAACTTGTCAATTGGTAGTCGAGCACTCAACCATTAAAAAAGACAAAGAAATTCACACATAATCATTGTGCACCTTATAATCAGAAGACTTTATTATGCGAGGGTTACCTTTTAGGCTTTGAGACTTGGCAACCCTAGTGTTGCAATCTGGCAGCTCTAGCATACAATTGGACATTTTTGATGCTATATGTACGTACTCAGAACGTTTTGACATACGACCTCTATTTGTAATGTTTACAGTAACTTAAAAATTAGAAATTAAATCGTGAATATTTTCCTGCATAATGACATTATGTGTAAAACACGACATCATTTAAATGGCCACCACGTGAAGTGTTGCAAGCATTGATTTTTTTTAGATAATTTTCGACCACTTTTTGACACATATTGGGCGGTATCTCAGCTACAACTTGTCGAATGTTCCTGGCAAGAAAGCCATATTCATTCGAGCTGTGTGGCATGTGGCACTGTCTTGTTGAAACCACATATTTTCCAAGTCGTATTCTTCAATAGCAAGCAAACAAAAAAGCCGCTTATCATATGACCATAACGCTTCGAATGGACGGTGACAGTTGTTCCATTGTCGTCTTTGAAGAAGTAAGGTCCGGTCGAATCACACCTTCGGACCAAAGAGCGCACCAAACAGTGACTTTTTTTTGGATGTATGACGCCTCTTCAATTACTTGAGGATTCTCAGAACCCCAAATAGGACAATTTTCTTTATTAACACACCCACCGAGTGAGAAATGTGCTTCATCGCTGAAGAAAATTTTGCTCGAAAAATCGCCGTCCAACCCGCCTCTTGTTCAAGCACCCATTCCACGTATCTACGACGTTCTGAATGTTCAGCTGGCTTCAGTTATCGAGTGAGCTGGACTTTGTTTAGATGTAAGTGTAGATTTAATTCAAAATACGCCATAAGACAGTCCTTATACCTGAGAACGACGAGAAATCGACACATTCGGGTCTTCGGCAACACTTTCACTTACAGCAGCGAGATTTTCAGCGGAACGAGCGCCTTACAATATTTGTAACCGCTTCAGTTTCTGCAAATTTCTTCACAATTTTGCCAATTGCTTGCGTAGTTGGACTAGTATGTAAACCATAATCTCCTCTTTTAAGCACGATATGTGGCTGTGGCAGAATCACCATTTTTGTTGTGTGTTTTGATAATTTTTATGCGTTGTGTGATTGTTAAGCGATCCATTTTCGTCAAAGTTAGACTTTCAGCTGAGACGAAAAGAATTGGTTTAATACAACTTAGTTTGACAAATTTCGAATTCCAGTTGTATACTTTTGAAACCACGAAATCGATAACCCGTTATGTTACGCAAAAACAGCTGATCTGCCCAAAACAGTGTTGCCGTAAGGCAAACTGCTAGAAAAAATCACACATTTTCTCTTCGATATGTCTTCAATTTTATGGAATATTTCGAAAGCTGTATAAATGTTTTGCACGATATGGAAATTGCTATTTACATACATTGTATGTATGTATGTTTGTGTGTAGGCCGGCATTTACCACAGCATTTACTAAATAAATATTTTATTACAAATATGTGTAATTTTAATTAAAACACAAACTTTTTGTGATAAATTTGAAACGCATCTTACAATATACACCATTTGAATACCTCAGTATATTTGTATACTCGTAGAAAAATTGTATACTATATGTTTATTCACTGTATACATACATACATATGTATGTATCTATGTATGCGTATGTGCAGATGTTTGAAGTTCTTATCCACTTTTTGTTCTATTGTTGCAAAATTTATGGCAACTTTTTTTTTCTTTTAATCAGTATGCGTCTGTACTACGGCTTGAATATCCGAATGTGTGTATCTATAAGTTAAAACTTAAGTACTCCTTGCTGTGTTGGTTGTGTATTTAGTTAAACAAGGAATGGCTGAAATTTTAAACATGCCCAGCAAACACCTTGCAATCAGCCGCAATGAAAAAAAAAAAAGAAAATCCTCTTATACCACCCTTCCTGAATTATGGGAATTTTCTAACAAGAGAAAATACATTGAAAAACACTCACCTCACTCGAAACTCGAAACACAATAAATAAAAAACCATTTAAAAATATGCACAGCAATGGCTAAATGCAGAAAGAGTCTATCTCGCTTTATAATGAATTTAAATAAAATTAATTTAATTTGGTTTAAAACACAATGATGATTCTAATTTGAGTGGCGTAAAAGTTTAAGGAATGATTTATGTGAAAAATTGGGTTACCTATTTTCCATATTAAGCCTAGGAAGGCTAACTACATACATACATAAGTATGTATGCATGTATGTATTTTCTCGTTTATCAGCAGAATGCTCTGGCAAATACTCAGACAGACACACAAACTTATTTTGCACCAACAAATACCCTGTGTGTCCTTAAAGTTTTATTTGTTTTTTTAATTCATTGGTTTTTCACTTTTTCCCCAACAGTTTTTCCTCATTTATTGATATCAGGAGTACAATGTTCTTAAGTATTTAGGTATGTGTATGTGTGTGTGTGTGTGTGTGTGTGTGTGTGTGTGTATGTGTCGTGTGTTTGGGTTAAAAAAGAAGACAAATGCTCCCTTCTTTTAACGTTTTGCATTTAAGCTTCAAAATATTGCTGTTGGCGACATTTTTCTCTACGTGTTTTTTGTTTTTTTTTTGTTTCTTTTTGTATTTTAATGCTTCCATATCAGGGTTGTATATTTAAGCAGTAGACATTGCTATTGTTAGGGCTTTTTTCAGTTGCTGTTGTTGTTGTATGGTTTGTTTATTTCTTTTTCGCAAACCCACAATCCATGTTGTTGCTTTTTTTGCCCCCACATTAACGAAAAGTGTGTCGGATAATTATTGTTACAAAAACAAAAGGGTGATTTCTTTTGTCCCACCTTGTACTTACAACATACTTTAGCGAATGAATAAATCTCAATGATTTCTTATTAAAAAACGATATTTTATTGAAAGAGAAACAATGGTATTGAGAAATATGTAAGTGAAGGTTAAAAAACGTTTGACCAAAGACTATATACCTACATACATATAAATTATATCCAAGACAACATCTGATTGATATTTTCTTCTCTTCTTGTTTTAGATCAAAATGTCTAAAGCTGTTTATATTATATTTTATTTTTTCATTGTTTAACTTTCGGACAGCTTGGCGACTTTCTCAATGTGTATGCATTCAGTTGCGTTTACTTTACACAGGTACTTTGTATTTGGTAATTAAATTGTAGTACTGCCATAGTTTTTAAAAAGGTTCATTTTTGGACCTAAATCGGTCTGAAAATAACCTTTTTGTGGCACTTTTTTAAAAAAAAATTCAAAGGCAGCGCTGCTGGTATTTAGTAGTGTTCCAAAATTGCTTAAGGCCTACTTTTTTAATGTCTATAGTGATGGACCATTTATTAGTATTATTATTATTATTATGATTATTATTGTTATTATAGAGTTTCCTTAATTTCTCAATCTCTATGAGATTGGAAAATACCTATCCCAGGCTTTACCAAGGTATTAGGCTCTGATGTGCACAGCTTATTTATAATCACAGCGCCAATCTTGATTTTGCCATTGTTATTTTTCTTATTTATTTTATTATTATGTTATTTTTGTTATGTTCCCAAAAACTTCCTGACGATGCGTGTAGTTGCAATCACCACTGCCGTCTGCATTATTTGCCACAGATGTTCTGGCATTTATAGCTCTCTCAGCCCATCGTGTAGTGTTTTCTGAATCAATCCGGTGCTTGAGATCACTATTGGGATTGTTCTCACGATGTTTATATTCCACTGCCTTTTAATAGGATCTATGAGAGAGTTTTTTTTTATTGTTTCATGGTGTTTTGCGCCGGCATGTTTTGTCCAAAGACCTTTGCCACACACTGTATTAATGGGGCAATCTCTTAGTTGCAACAACAACAGCAACAACAACAACAATAAATATTAAATATCATTTCTATAATTTATTGTATTCGGCTCTCGCCTGTATGTTTGTATTTATGTATGTGTGTACATACTTGGTGTTTATGTGTACATTTTTTTATGTAAGTTTGCATCTGTATTTTCTCTCGTGTTGGTTTTCTACTTTTCTTAACCCGATTCAATTGTTGGAAAAAAGTCTCTTCTTCTCTATACTTGGTGGAAAAATGTCTATCTTCTGTCCCTTAAGACTCCTTAAATATGTATGTATGTACATACATATGTATGTATGTATGTATGTATGTATGTGTGTCTGTATATAAAAAGTCTGTAATATTTTATGTATTTCTTTTTAACTTTTTTTTTTGTAGGTATTATACTTATTTTGTATATTACATTTTAAAATCGAGTTTTTGCTACAATTCGCCAAAGAAAAAAAAAAATAAAGTAACAAGAACGTTGGTACTAAAAACAAATGAAAAGAAGTGGCAGAAATATTTAGTATATCTGTATCTGGTGGCTCAGTTTTTCGTTATTGTTGCTGCACTTGCTTTGTCTTCTTTCTTATTGCTGCAGAATTTTTTCCAGTGGTGGCTAAATAAATTTGATTTTTTCTGTTTGTTTGTTTGTTTGTTTTTGTGTTAAGATTAGTTTGATTTTTTTGTTTGTAATTTTGTAAGTTTTATTTTAACTGTTGGAAGCCAGTTTTCTTCTTGTTTACTAGTTTCTTAAGAGTGAGTGAGTTTAATTTCGTATTTCTGGCAACATTTTGATGCAAAAAAAAAAAAAAAACTTGAGATTGAAAATAGTTGTCATTTCAAATTATTAATTCTTGGGCTGGTTAGTTAAGGTAACCAAACTTAACTGAGTTTTGTTTTTCTTACACATTCTGTCATTTGATTGGAAGTGTAACAGCGTTTCATACACACACACACACACACGCACATACGCATACATACATTTGTTTTTTTTTAACATTAATATTTATTTATATTTGCTTTATGGCCCTCTTTTGCAAATATTTTTAATTCATTAATGAAAGCTAAAACAGCTTCAGTCTGTCCGAGGAGCTGGCGATACTGTATAGGTACATATTGAAAAAAAAGTTGGCAATTCTTATTTCCTGTGCAGTTGGCAAATCGGCAAATATCAGCTTTTAATTTATGAATGGCCTACAGCCACCAGCCCCCCAAAGCCTAAATAGCGCTAAATTTAGTTAAACAATAGATTGATGGCTCTTTTCACAATGTACGATCACAAATTAATGTGGACTTTAAGGGCAAGATTGCCATGCAAAATTTGTCATTAACACTACGTCATTAGACGGCAAAGTACTTTCATTAAATTTTTGTATACGTACAGCATTTATCGGCTATAAGAACATCTCATATAAGAACAAAACGCTTATAAGAAACATTTGCAAAAACACCATATATTTTTAGTGATTTTTTCTAACAAAAAAATTTTCATATAAGAAAAACGCTTATAAGAAAAAAACTGATAAAAGAACATTTTTCTTGAACACCAAAACCACAAAATGTATAGAAAAAGAATTTATATAAGAAACTTTCAAGGGCAACACTGGATTTATGTAGTTTGCATGGACAACTCTGTTTTCTGACAGTTTTACAACAACAACAACGTTTTTTTTTTTACTTTTAGTGCTCATGAGAAGTTTTTGTTTCTTGCCTCGTAAATAAATAAATAAATAGTACAAAATGAATTATGTATGTACATGTATTTACTACATATAATTTTTTTTTCAAATTGAAGTTGACTAGTTTTTTACTAAAGGGGTTAATAAAATAAAATTTGGTTTGTTTTATTTTTCTATTTACATACATACATCTACGTATATACATAAAAAGGTAAAAAAGCTCGTATATTCATATAAGAAACAAATGTCTTATGGCCATAGCTACTTATATAAGAAATAAGTTTCTTATATAAAATAATTGTATATAAGAAAGAAACGCTTATAAGAAACTTTTTTCGTGGATTTTTCAAGTTTCTTATATCAGATAAATACTGTATTATGAATAAAAATTTCAATGTCTTGAACTACACGATCAAGTTTTGCCTTTCAAGTTTTAATACATTCACACTTTTTTACTAATACACTCACAATTTTGAAAATTGATGCCAACTTGATGACAATTTTTGCTTTCCATAGAGAGCATCAAGTCACAATCAACAAAACAGCTGACAACAAAAATTTTTTTCATTCTGTCTGCAAATATTTATATTGTTTTGATTGAAAGTTGCAATTAAAAGTGATAAAAATGAAACAGATTCAAGCTTAAAAAGAGAAATAAAAATGTTTACGTGCAAAACCAACAAATTTTTTACTTTTATTTTTACATTTGATTTCCATTAAATTTATTAATTTTAAAAAGGGATATTTGTATATTATGAATATATTTAAATAGTTCAAAAAAAAATATTGATTTAGAATCTGAATTAGTTTTTGGGGTTTAATGTAGAATATCGAAGAGGAGGTTTTGCTTTAATTTTTTTTTAGCAGAATATGCAAGAAGCTATTTTTAAATTTCTTCTTGACGCCATCTTGAAAACGAATTGTTATGAAATTGCGTGCAGCCTACGTCACAGCTGTCAATTTTATTGAATTTTGACAAGCAGTATGTGAAAAAAACTTGATAGCGAAACTTGATCGTGTGTGTAATTGCAGTGTTATGAAAATTTCTGGCTCAATTTCAAAGGAACGTGAAATTTCATTTTAAAAATGTCATCAAAGCGAAGAGTTGCAAGTACATATGTATTATTATTTTTAAATAGAGTTGCCAAGACTACTACAAACATAAATTTATAGGGCAATGTTCGAAAATAATTATTATTGCTAAACTTTTACGTTTATATTCAAAAAAAAAAAAAACAATTTAATATCTATTTCATATCAAATTAAAAAAGTTTTGTATGGAAATTTGCAAATAAAACACATATGTGTAATAAAGCCTTTAATTTTTTTTTTAATACCAGCATTATTAATTAATTTAATAATTATTACCATAAATATACTTCATTTGTGTTCTTTATTCATATTTGCTGTAAACATGTTTTAAATATTTTCCAATGTACAAAATAATTTAAAATTCACAATTACTATTTGCCACTGCAATCCTTGGCAAATTTGTAGGTGCCGTGGAGTAGGCAACCGTGTTTACTTACTAACTTGTCACTTTACTTGTCAGAAAAAAATTTCCATAAGAAATGTTTTAAATTAAAACCAACTGTGTGATTCCGCTTTAGTTTCTTGAAAAGGAGAACAAATTACTTATACAAATATGTGCTGCATTTTAATTTACATACATATGACCATTAAACAAATTGCTTTTCAATGATTTTTTTTTTTTGCCTTCGAATGAAAAAAAAAAAAATTCCTTTGATTTTGAAAAATCTGTTTTTTGAGGGAAAAATCTATAAATCTGTTTCGCAGCTCAAAAACTACAAAAAACATCTAAATTTGTACATTTGGCAGCGCTGGGCGAAAGCAAAAGAAATGAGCTTATGGCTGCATGGTGTGAACGCGAGATTTGTGGTTGCTGATGAGAAGCATTTTTGCTTTGAAATACCTAGTTGTCCCCCTGCTTAAAACAATGTTCTATTTTTCTATCTCGTTTTACACATTTGAGCCTGAATAAATTACAAATAAAGTTGTGCTAATAAGGAAATTTAATAATTAAATAGATATTCTCCTGCTTTAACTTTTCCAATAATAAGAAATTCTTTTTCTTTTTTAATTTTCTTTGCAGCATCTTTTGAAACAAAGTAAAAAAAATTGTTTTTGGTAAGTAAGTAAATAAAACAAGTTTTAAATTTTATTTTTAATTTGATACAAGTTAGTTGTTATTGATTGTTGCATAACAAATTTGTAAGCTCTTTGTTCCCCAAAAAAAAAAAAAAAAAAAAAAAAATCGCCTTTTCGTCCTCTATCACCAATTCGAAGGCTGCCTTCAATTTGATTTATTATTTAAATGGAAAATTGGCCTTTTATCCTTTACATATTTTATGATTTTATATTGAAAGAAGGTGTACTTTTGTTTTTCCTACAATACCAATACATATCAATGTATACGCGGATTATAACCCATAATTAAACAACCCTTAACGGAAATTAATTGCTCTTTACACTTTCTGTGCTTTCAATGAAATTGACAGCTGTCATTTAAGCTCCAAAAATATTTGTCTCTTTCATTCAATTCGCACCTGTTTATTTATAAATGCCATGTACTTAATAATACAGTCTTATTTATGTATTTTCTTTGTTGGTTGAAAAATACAAACGCATGCAAAACAGGCGAACAAAACAGTGTGCAGGTTTAATTTTGTAAACTAAGCAAGGTTGGTTGTATTCACACGAAAACAATTTAAATTTTCCTTAAAATTTAGGTTGGATTTAAAATAGCTTTCTGTTTTACAGTCTAAAATTATTTTTGGTAATTAATTGTAATAAAAGTATGGCAGCACAATGTAAGTGTCAAAAATTATCGATAACTCAATAAAAAACAGCTGTTTAAACATGTTTGGAAGCAAGTGAAATTGTGAAAAGTTTAGAAAACTTAAATTGAGTAGCAAAAGTGATCAAATGACTCCCAATATCACTGCCACAGAAGTTGATTACCCTCTGGAAATAATAAAAAATCAAATTATGAAACAAAAAACATGTGCATTTTCTGCATTTGCAGAACAAAACCAAACTGTTCAAATCATATGGCAGTACGAAAAACTTAAATCGATTTTAAATGGCCACGGCAGGCCGTTTAAGTTTGATTTAAATTGCAACTGTTTGACTCAATTTTGTATTTAAATCAAATTTAAATTGAAATGGCATTTAAAATCCAAGTCAAAAATTGGGGATTACTTTCTGCAATATTTTATTAAGCAAGAACTTGACGCTTTACGGGGGAAAAACAGAGCACTGTTCTGCCAAAACTATTTCAACTTGTTTTCATCTTTTGATTTCTTGTAATTTTATCTGTTACAACCAAAAAAAAAAAAAAAAAAAACAAACAAAAAGTGTTAAATCTTCTAGAGAAAAGAGACAAAAATCATGTTAAAATACATAAAATTTAAAAACGAATTTACAGAAAATTAGAACGTAAACGACTTCGGCACTTTAGCCGGCCATGGCCAGCCAGCCATCCTACAAAAAAGCACATTCATACATGTGTACATACAAGCAATCTACAGAATGGCCCAAAAGCAGCCATATTCATTATTTGGCCCGTTCATTGAAACATTCATTCGTTCATCCATCCATCCATCTATCGAATCTTAATTTTAATGTTGTCGTGTACATTCAGTTCAATCAAGCGTTTAAAAGATATAATTCATATTTGTTATTGTTGCTTATCATACACATGCATACACACACACACATACATTCATACATTTATATGTAGTTATAACATACAGACCTCGTTGGCTGAATACAAAAATGGCGTAACTCGATTCAGAAACGTTTTGCAAATTTTAAAATAAAAATAAACTCGCAAACGTTTACACCGGTATTCATAAAAAATAAAACGTTGCTCAAATACATTTTAGAAAAAATTTTATACGAAAAATTTGTTGTAAAATGTGTTTCAACAATGTTTTATTTTTTATGAATATCGGTGTTAGTGTTTACACAAACGAGAAAAGCCGCCAAATACACGACAGCTGTATACACTGAAAAAACAGTTCAATCCATTTCCGTAAAGGGTCCGCCAAATAATTTTTTTTTTGGAACGAAGTTCCTTAACGCGGCTTGTTGGTAGTGGAAATTAGTACAAATCGTCACGAAAGCGTGTGAGTTGTTTATATGTATTGGTGTATCTGTCGACAAGCAATTGTCTATGATGGGCGGTGTCTCCGCTGACAGCAGCGGAGACACCTACCAATAAATATTAATTATTTGTGAAAACGGGCACTATCAGTTGATAGATGTCGCTAAAGTAATGTAAGTCACAACAAAAAACAGCAATATTGAAAATTTTTCTTCGATTTGTAGCATATAAAATTTAAAACATTTCAAAAACAACACAAAATAAAACATGCAGATTTCACCTTGTATTACATTCGAAGATTAAGAAAAAACGTAAGGAACTCCGTTCCTAACGGGGGTCCCCCGACTGCATTTCTTTTTTTTTTTGAACGTCGCAAAACATCGAGTGTAGCTTCGGCTGTGTGGCACGTAGCGCCGTCCTGTTGAAACCAAATGTTGCCAATATACTCCTCTTTAATTTTTGTGAACAAAAATAGATAATAGTCTACAGAGAATCAATAGTACTATGATCGTCATATAGTCGCATTAGAACCACCTAATCAGTAGTTGGTTTGCAATGACAAACACATGTTGAATGGCAATAGAAAAAATCATTGTATGAGTTAAACTTTGTCACTAGTACTGGTGACCATGTCAATAGTAAATCACTACAGTCTTTCTACTGACATTTCCTTCCGGGAAGTGCTTACGGTTACAAATATACCCAAGAATTTTGTACTTATTTTAGTTTGATTCTCTTTAAACAAACCCTAGTCGGCTTTTTTCAAGTACAAGTCTGTGTTAGACGTACACTGAGAATATTTTTTTTTTTATTTTTTTTATTTTTATTTTATTTCTTTTCGATGTTCCATACACAAGACTAAGTCTTATGATGGAACTGAGAACACGTAAATACAATAAATCAAGTGCAATAAGAAAATTTTGAAAGATTTTATTAAGTAATATAGACATGAATTGTAGATAATTTTTGCAGTAACTGAACGTAGTTTATTCCAGCAGTCATTTTTAAATGACAAAACGTTTAAAAATTAATGAAATTTTAATTTTAACTGATTTGTAAAGTGGCTGAAAAAACTAACAACAGATAAATACGGATTTTCGGTCACACTTAATAATGACAATAGTAACTTATGTTACACATACATGAAGGAACCAAGCTGTTAATATGTATGTACATAACATACTTATAATTTGGTTATCACATACATTTGTAGCATAAATACTATTGGCTTAAATGGATTGTTGTGGAATTTGTTCTGATTGTTGCGAGGGCAGCTGCTTTCAAGTTCGAATCCCAGCAGCGACGTTGCACAACAAAAATTAAATAAGCGAATTGAAAAAGGACATAATACAGATAGAAAACTATAATTAAATAAAATGAAACAGAAAAAAAATCAGCACCGAAGAAAAAATAAAAAAAAAAAACAATTTTACAAGTTGATTGCGCATTAAGTATTTCACAGCCAGAATAAAGAAAAAATCATTATTTTTACCGATTGGGTTGCGTAGATTTTTTAACATTTAAATTTAATTTATTAGCGGTATTCACACCGAACTTGTTAATTTGTTACTCGGTAGCTTGTTAATTTGTTAAAGTTAGCAACTGTGAACGATCCCCTTTTTCAAACTTTGTTAGTCTGGTAACTTTCGTAGTAAACCAGCTGATTTATTGTTCCGACACAATTTATTATTCTGAAGAAATTAAACATACCACGAGAAAGTGTAAACCATTTAATTTGTCATGCTTTGACACAAATAACGTTTGGTGACGGTAAGTAGACAAGATTTATCGAAGTTTAATAATTTAATTACAAATAATATATTAATGCAGAAATTTTCCACGATGATGAAGATGAAACCGGATCAGCTGTATGAAGATTTACATGTAGACTTTCGCTGCTCCTCAGCTTTATTAAATGTAGCTTTCCAGTATCGAATTTTGCATCGCAGCATTTCGCATGTTGCGTTTAATTTTGGTCTGGTCCAAACAGTTTTGATAGTAGATTGTACTCTAGCCGGTTTCTGAAATGGATACATTGTATGTCATTGGCATAATCTTATAAACATATAGAAAATAGTGCTACATTACTTCAACAGCAATTTATGCTCCACTTCACTCCACTTTTTTTTTTTTAATTTTTGTTCGAATGCGCTTTTTCTTTTGGTTATCCACTATTTAGTGGATAGTTTATGATTTATTAAAATAAAATAAAAAATCATTTAATTAACATACTTACTCTGAATATATACGAAAATTGCCAAAACATATGTAAATATTTTTTTTTAGAAATGTATCACAAATGACTTTTATCATTTAGATACTGCAACAGCTGATTGTGAGTTACCAACTAACAACTATTTTATCAGCGATGCCGTGTCGTTAATTTGTTAAATGTTAATCCGGTAGCGCGTTAAATATACAAAGACAAAATACGTTGAAAAAAAGTAACTATTAACGATTAACAAACTAACAAGCTCGGTGTGAAAACCGCTATTATTTTTTTATACTAATTTTTTCCCGGGGAAGAGTTTCCCAATTTCATAAACATTGTTTAGAAGACGGGGAAAGCGAAAAGAGAAAAATTTTCCGGCGAGATTTTATTTATAATAGCAGAATTGGGAAAAGGAAAAAATTCCCGGGGGGAATTGTTATTCATAATAGCGCTGTTTTTATTATTTATTTAATAGAAGATTTTCTCTCTCATAATAGAATATGAGAGATAAGATAGAATATGAGAAGGAATATAGAAGGTTTTATCTCTCTCGGCTTTAGTATAATGATACCATGCTAAAGCCGACCCAAAATTTTATGAATTAGACAGTTCACCTGTAAACACTATTGTAAAACAAAGCCAGATTTTCAAAATCAAGATACACTTTTTTCATGCTAAGCCAAGCCCTTCTTCCTCCATCAACAACAACAGCCACCACTCACTCACTCGCAACATTCAACATCATTAAAAAAATTTGTCGAAAAGAAAGACAAAAAAAAAAAAAAAAGAAACCAATTCCATATGTATAAAAATATAAAAAATAAAATCAAGCGGCATAAAACAATCTTTGACGTTGAATTGAAATCGATAACGAGAAGACATGTGAACTGAAATTATGATGATGAATCACTTTCGAAATGTATTCAGTGCTGTTTTTTGTTTCATCATTTATTTATTAATTTTTTTCTTACATAAATTTTTTGCTCTAAACTGATAATGCGAATGGATAAGGAATAAATTAAGAAAGAAAAAAAAAGCCAGTTAACAAAAACTGATTTTTGTGCTGTTATAATTTTCGAGGAAATTATAACAGCAGTGTTCTAAAGCAGTTTAAAACACTATAGAGTTTCTGTTTAAGCCATTTCGCACTAAAGACCTGCAATGATGTAGATAGAAAATATTGCAAATACAGATGCTGCATCAGTGCATGTTTATTACTTTCTCAGTGTTACAAACGAGGGGGGGGGGGGAGCAATTTACACCTTGGTTGAATATGACAACATATTGATTAGTGCTGACTCACCAAACAAGCAGGTGAGTTCTGTAAATCTCTATGCACAAACGTGATATAAAACCATCGTTTTCAATTTCAATTCAATTTATTTACGATCTTTTTACATTTGGTTTTAACCATAATTTACATAGTAAAGAGTTCAAGATTTTTCTTTTTCTCAGCTTAATAATTGTAAATTCTTATATTATTTTGACTATGTACATAAATGATTAAAGGAATTTCGGAGGCAAAAAATTTACAAAAACCTATTTGAATTTTTTTTTTTATAGATTTTAATAAAAACAAATTAAACTACAACTAAACTAACTAAATAACTACTACTATGATGGAACGAGCTCATTGATATGAGCATACTCAGAACTCAAACACCTTGTGTTGAAACTTTCAGTTAGTCTTTCTATTTTGACTCTTACTAATTCTATATCCGCAAGTGCATGAAGGCGCTCTGTAGAGAAAAACCATGGCAAATTGTACATTATTTTCAATACCTTATTCTGCGAGACTTGCAGTTTTTGCAAGTGACATTTTGCACTTGGGGACCACACAGGCGCTGCATAAAATATGACAGCATGAAAAATTGTTTTTAATATTAATTTCTTATTTGCAATACTAAGACTAGAATTTCGGTTTATAAATGGATATAATATTGCGATTAGCTTTTTAACTTTATTCACAATATATATGAAATGTGGTTTGAGAATTTAATTTTAGGATCAAGTATAACACCTAGATATTTAACTTCCCTTTCCCATTCAACTGAATTGTTATTAAAATAAAGGTTTTGTTGTGGTAAAAAGCATGGCTTACGTTTTCTGGAGAAATATATAGCTTGAGTTTTATCATAATTTAATGTAATTCGCCATTTATTAAAATATTCTTGTAACTCGGCTAATGCTCTATGGAGATTAGATATGATATTGGCTGCCAAAACCCCCGAGCAAAGTACCGCAGTGTCGTCAGCAAAAATAGACATTGTGCAATAGTCGAAATGGTGTTCTGCGGTCGTATTCTGTAACCCGCTAAAATTAGAGACATCGCCAAAAATCTCCAAACTAAACTAAGCGATTCTTGGCGATTTGTGGTCCGAAATTCCAAAGGAACATTATGCCCTTAACCACCCTTCGTTCCAGTTGATCACAAGGCAGCGTGTGTTGCATGGCCACAGCACTCAGAGAACAGGTGCACTAAGGCTTGCGCCACCAGTGAATACCAACATTCTTTTACATGTGACTTCCTGTACATTTCAAACCTCTGATCAATAGTTTGTGAACTTTTGATCATACTTAAACATTGAGTTAATGCCGTTTTACATATACATACATATAAAGCTAACGATATCTAAATTTTATACATTGTGGCAAGTATTGATTAGCAAATTAAAAAGTTAAGCTTCGATTTTAATACTTATGTGTACATATGTATTTGCTTGTTAAATTAATTATTAAAATTTTTTTTTCAATTGCATTATTGAGAAAATTAATTCATTTGAGGGCAAACAAAGTCATTTGAATTAATAAATTTTATAGATTATTGTCTGCTTTTAGCTTTAAATTTGTATTTCTATTCAATTTCAGTCGTAAAATTGTTGTTCCTTTTGTGGCATTTCTAATGATAGTTTTTTGAATTATTGACGAATCATTTGCAATTGCTTAACAGTAGTTTTAATTTAATTCATGACTCATGGTTAACAAAATGCATACAACACTACATTTAAAAACAGTGTGGCCATCTCTGTAAATAGGATGGGATTTATAAGACATCTACGCAAATTACATCTAGCAGATTTCCATTGAAATCTTCTCGTTTACATTACTGGGGGTTATTTTTTGGCATCCTGCGAGATTTCTTTTTGTGGTCTGTTTGACAGAAGAAATTGGTTCACGTGGCGAATACATCGTGTTCAAGTGCATTTTTCTATTGCAGCGCAGCATTGTTGAGTACTTTATAAGCAAAATATCAGTTTCATCACCAGGTACAGAGTAGATTTGAGGAGATTTTGTCAAAATCTAGTCGAATAGTAGATTTAATTTTGCATAGGAAATCTCGTCAAAATTACTAGATTTGTCTCAAAATCTCGTATGTACTGGATTTTGCGTTGATATTGTAATAAAGTGCTAAATTTGAAAAAAAAAAAATTCTTAAAACAGTATTAAATTTAAATGAGTTTTAAGTAACAACTATTTGCCGGTCACAAACATATTTTAATTAACATTTTTTAAATGTTCTGGATATTAGTTTTTCGAGCTTTATGTTCAATTTAATAAACCAAAGAAAATTAACAATTTTTTATTTAATTTTCTATATTTTGCTCTTTTATTTTAGGTAAAATTGGACTTGTGAGTTCAACTTAAGAAAAACGTTTGTAATGAATTATTTATTTTGTCGGTTGCCTTTTCTTGCCTAACTAAAGTCATAACTATTAATTCTTCTTTTGTATTGCCATCAATTATAGTTTATTACTTACATATATGTATATTTTGCTTTTGTTTTGCTTCTTTTCTGCAAAACAAGAGGAAAAAATATGAGTAATAAAGTCTTAACATTCCCAAAGAAAAACAAATTTCAGCCAAAATTCATTATTATACAAGGGTCTTATAGCATGTTTCCATTACGAGTTGAATCACTCGCTTCGCTCTCTCAATTGTATTTATGAATCATACCGTTTACACGACTCGTCTGCGTGCTTCGATTTGACTTTTGTTTTCAGTAAGCAAACATACATACCAATTAATCAGATGCAGCTGCTCCAAAAACTGGGAATGCTTCTTGATTCATTCCATCCGCAAGTTGAAGCATGCTTTTGACCATTCCATAATTTTTAATTTGGAAGATATCCTTCTTGCCATAATAAAACTTTTCACAAAATTTTTTACCATTATTTTTAACGTTTTATTATTTTATTGATTTCTAAAATTAACTTATTTTTATGTTTTCTTTGTTTACAATGTATGATACTGATAGATAGTGCAGATAAACTTACGATATAAATTAGAGAAGACGGGAATTTTTTGTGCTTCGTATGTAGCTTCAATATGAAGCAACTTCATTCGCTCTCAAAATTTTGTATGGCGAAGCACGTTGCCTCGCTTCTGATTGGGGTGTTGAGCACAAATAGAGAGCGAAGCACGTGTCGTGGAAACATGCTATTAAGCTTTTCAATGAAATTCCATTATAATTAAAAAATGAAACCAATTTTTATATTTTCAAAAGAAATTTAATACAGTATATAAAATGTGCATTTTAATGTAGAAAATCTTTCTAGCCAAATATAATAATTAATGTATTATTTTAATAGCCTCCGTGCTAAATATGTATACAGAATAAAAAAAAAAAAAAATGCAGCTACAAAAATACTAAACTGGCCACACTGTTCACACAAAAGCATGTGTGTAGTATTATGAGCATACGTATGTATGTATGTATGTCTTTTTAAAGTTGGCTAAGTATAATATTGTTATAAATTATAATCTAGAATAGGTATAATTTATTGTGTTCCTCAAGCATTGTTGAAATAATACAATTTATATGTACATATGTATGTAGCGAAGTATGTATTCATACATACATACATATATATGTACATGTACATATGTACATATGTTGATACTGTAGGCAATTCACCGATTAACACTACTATTTGTGCTCTACTGTTCTTAAAATTAATAGAATAATAAATTTCTTTGTATTACTCTAAAACTTGTTCATTATCCCCTACCTGCATAATTTCTAATCTAAAACATGTCTTGCTCTAAACAAACCTGAAAAAAATCGATTAAATAGATGTTTAAGTACCTACAAAGCAAAAATCAAAAAAAAAAAAAAAAAAAACAAAACAAAAAAAGATGAAAAGCAAAACAAACAATCAAACAGCGCTCAGTAATATTTTCCATATTACAATAACAAAAGCAGCAGCCCCTACAACACAAAAGAGTGGAAGCAAAAACAACACAAGAAAAAAACAATAAATTGAAGTGTAAGTGCAACCAAGTCAATAACCCGCGCTCTCGCAATGATGATTGTGTACGAATGAGTGAATGAATGTGTGTTTGTGAGTGCAATTAGAGTCATTTGTGTAAACGAAAGCAGCAACAACACCAACAACAGCAACATAACGATGAACATGAACTAACACCGCAATATGGCACAACAACAGCAAGATGCACTTAAAGCTCTAGAAATGTATAATAAATCTTGCAACAGCAACAACAACAACAACAAAGTTTCCTCAAACTTTACAATTCTGGTGACTGTTTTTTTTTTCCAAAGCGAACTATTGATTGAAATAAAAGCAAAGGGTCGTCACTGGTAACCAGTTTAAACTAAACATGCATACACACACACACACATACTGCATATATACACAAACATACTTGCATATGCACACATATTTTGGAAGCAGATTCATTTGCAACCAACTACAAAACAGCATTGGAAATTTTTCAATGCAAAATTCCCTTTTTTTTGGCAGCGATAATCTACAAAAACAAAAGCTCATAAAACCAAAATTGACATTAAAATCCGTGTGAAATACATACATATGTATGTACACCAACTCTTTCTCGTATTGTTTAGTCAATTAGAATCGCAGGGAGTGCTTATGGGCATCTGCACAATTTTTATGAGTGTAAGAAATTAGATTTTAATAAACTATCTTTTCCTATCAGTTGTATCAGTATTCCACAGTAACAGTACAATCACAAAATTGATACATATAAACAATAAACTTTGTACAGCTGCCGTAAATAGCAATAGCTGCAAGTGAAAAAATTTTGTTAATATTAACTGGCGCGGAGGATTGAGGACCTTCTGAGTGTTCCTGAGAGCTAGACGGATGCCTCGTCAAGTCAACCGGTCTGTGACATTAAAAATTAAGTCGAAGCAATCGCTCAAATTGTCTTCGTTTGCAAAACTTTGCAAAGAAAACGTTCCATATCTTTAATTGCAATTTATTACTACGAATGGATTTCGCTTGGTTACGTACTAAACACTTGTTTTTAGCTGAAAAATTTATACAGGGCAAGTTTAAAATGGCTCTTAAACTGGTTTCAAATGGCTGGCAATATGGCATGAAAGAGTATAAGATTTTCTTCTAGATCTAAATAGACCTTATTGATTGTATTCTGTGTTTCTCTGCCGTCTATATGCCGCCTACATTACGTTGATGCTGCTCAACTCGCCGGTAGACTTGAACAAACTTAAAAGAATGTTTGAAACTTTACTACTTGTTGTTCTGCTATTCCCATAATATTCACTTTACCGGAAAGATCAACTTGACAGGCTTACGATATGAAGCCATTGAGTGTTTTTCCCGAATCTCTACACCTCTGCCTCGTCACAATGGAAATAAATAACAGCAGAGTCGATTGGCTGTGATGTGTTTGTTGGTGGTTAAAAACAAGTTTTTCTTCTTCTTTTTTCACTTTTTCAACAAAGGAAAAAGCTGAAATTAATACCTATAGTGTTTGTAACTGATTATTAGATTAGTTTAAGTAGGCCAAGGTTCGATATTATTGAGGGAAAAACAAAATTTTTAAATCTTCAAAAACAAAAATTTCCGCAATTTTATGAGCAGAACAGATTAAGTCTGTGTTGTTTTCTTAGGCGAACATACTTCCTCTTCATAAATGTTTAACTGGATGTCCTGTTTTATTCATTAAGTGATGAAATTATAATGGTAACCAGTGTTGCCAGCTTAGGGGGTTTCCCCCTTGATTTAGGGTTTTTTTTTCTTTTAGGGGTGATGCATCTGGGGTGTTAAATTCTTTCGGGAGAAATTTAGGGGGAAACAATTTATTTTTGGGGTATTTTTAGGGGATTTCTGTGTTTGGTTGAACGGTAAAACGGATTTTTCAACTTATCTTTTCGAAGATTTTTCAACTTATAAATTTGAAGACTTTAACGATTTTTAAAGTACAATTAAATGAGATATTTTATGTTCGTTCATCTGGTAGCTTCAAGTACAGAATTTTGCAACTGGCAATTTTAAGTACTTTTTTTCTGGAGTTGAATGAATTTTTTCCTTATGGGTAATTTCTTTGAATTTTTTCCGTTTCTTAGGAATTGGTAAAATTAAAATATCTAAGAACATTCGATAAAATTAAAACTCTTTTTATGAAAATGTCAAAAGAACGTAAAGAGCGAAGAAGACTTGGAAACTCTTAATGTTTTTACAGAAACTTAATTTTTTTCTAGATACGCAGATAACAATTTCCAGCTGCCTATAAATACATATGTACTTATGTAGATCTTAAAATATGTGAATACAAATAAATCGAAAATTTATAATAAATATGCGTATGCCTGTAATCATAACATATGCACTGAAAAATACATACATATGTATAATCAGTTAATTTTTTTTACTTCTTTTTAATTGGGGGAAAGTTTAACAATTTTATGTATTTTCCGCATTGTCAATGCATTAATATTGGTGATTGGCAAACTAAAGCAGAATGTTCACCAACATTTTTTAGGAGTACAAAAACATTGAATTTTAGGGGGTTTTAAAATTTTTCTGGGCGGAAGAAATACATTGACCTGTGAACACTTCCGCTAGCTAAATTTATATAGTAAAAAATGATTTTCTGTTATCATGATTTTCTGTTATCATGATGAATCACACACATACACACACACACACACACACATGCATGTATGTACAGTGAGTGGCAATTAATATCGTACCGTAAAGACGAGGAAAGCATATTGTAGATATTTTACCCCCCCCCCCATTTACACATGCAAGCAACTTGTTGCAAGTTGTGTGCATATTTTAACAATCAATACACTGACAGAGACAATAACAGCTGCTGCTACTTGCTTGATTGTTTACACAGGCAAGTGCAAGCTCATTTTTAAAATGTCGTCAAGGAAAATGGTCTGAAAGAAAATTGCTTTACCTTACAAAATAAAAGAATTAAATGAAATGAAGAATAAAATGAAATAATAATAAAACAATTATAATGAAAAACTTACAAAATCACTGTTCCATTTTTTTACATACATATGTATGTATATTTAAAAATCACTATTTTTTGCCTCTTTTTGTATATTGTTTATTCTGTTTTTGGCCGTCTACATGATTTTTTAATGGCTGGTTTGAAAAAATAGTTCATATATACATTATTTTCCAGCCTATTAAAATGAAATTTCGTTTAAAAATCCTAAATATATCATTGCTTTAGCGATAAACCGTTGCTGTACGTTTTTAATTGGCACTCACTGTGTTTTTGTATATGCGTGCTTATTTCTTATACTTATCTCTTAAATCAAATCAATTTAGCATCAAAATGTAATACCTAGAAATTAAGTTAAAAATAGTGAATAGAACACTTTCAAACAAACATTATGGGTAGAAACGATTTTAAAAAAGTAGAACTTGTTTTTGAAATTTATTTCGTTTTCTTAACCAAGGACGTTCTTTGGCTTCAATCAGAAACACACAATTCTTGCCATTGTGCCCCCATTCTGCTGGCTCAGCATTAAATGAAACAAACAATTTAAAACTGGAATGGCCAAAACTAAATAAATGTATGAACTTAATTAAAGTTGGCAAACAAAAATTGATTTCTTAACCATAAAGCAGTTTCTTATTGCGAAACAAAATTCATGGTATTTGAGTCATAATTTGTTGTACATTTAACAGTCATAAAAGAAATTAAAAATTATACCTAACAAACAGAATTTATCATAATAATTTGAATTCTTAAGATACTGCAATAATTCAAGAGTTTTCTCATTTATTATTGCTGTTGTTGCCTTTACCACCGTCTGTAGAATTTCACGAAAAGTTTTGAATGTCTTGTATCTTGTAGATACACTATAAACGATTGCCATAATTTTATAAAGTATTTTGTTTTTTCTTGTACCTACTCTTTAATTTTGTTCTTTTTTATACAAATATAACGAAAAGAAAACGAACAACCAGAAGATTATCTATAAACATACAGATATTTAGACGGACGGACGGACGGACAGATGGATGGATGGACTTTTTTTTTTTTTTTTTTTTTTTGATACGTACAAACAGTTTTAGACACTTAGTATTTGTTGTAGTACGAAGTGTGCAAGTATGGATGACAAGATGTGAAAGAAGAAGTACAACTACAGAAGAATTCAGCAGCAGCAGCAGCAGCAATAACAACTACAACAGCAACAGTCATGTGAAAAAGAGTTGTTGTATCTGCGCGATGTTCAAATGGTTGGTTATTCCCTTTTATTATTTTTATTATATACATATGTATATACAAATATATATTTTTTTATACATACATATACTTTTATGCATGGAAGTATGTATGTATGTCTGTATATTCGTTCTCCAGCTTCCTTTGCTTCAGTATATCTGTTGTATTTTTTGGAGAACAAATATCTATATTTTGTGTTTTTTTTTTTTTAATTTTTAGAAGAAATAAAACTGTGCTGTTTGACCATGTTAAGAGTAAAATGTTTGTTGTTGTTGCTTCAAATGTTGCGAGTACGTTTGAATATGTATTATTTTAAAATGGTCTCAAAGGGAGGTGGTTTAGCTTGTTTCTTTCGTTTATAAATGCTTCTTCTTATTCACATGCAAAAAATAAAACCTAAAAAAAGAAATCAGTACCTACCAGCCAAAAAAAAAAAACATCCCAATAATAAGAACAGAACCGAACCGAACTGAACCGAGCCGAACAGAACAGAACACAAAAAGGATGTTATTTGGTGTGTGCCCTAGAGCCATTAAAATCTCATTGTTGCATTTTCAATTCTGGAGAAGAATATTAAAACAACACACTAATGCACACACATGTGGTAGGTACCTATCAGGGATGACAAATGAGACAACTAATTTTGTGCCAGCGATCATCTAAAATTGCACTTTTCGACCCCAATGAAAAAATAAGATACAATGAAAGAAAACAGCTGTTGACTTGGATAGTCTATCTATCAGTCCAATCATGATTGATAATTCCGTGAGAGTTTGTTCTCTTTTCCCATTCCTCTAATTATGTTGATAAATTCCTTAGGACATTTTTTTTAACCTTCCCTGTTTTAGCCACATCGAAGGGGAAAAATAGTCGGCGGAGGCAAAAATAATTATTTTAAAAACATATGTTTTTTTCGTTTTTTCCTTAAAAAATTTCGGTATTACCAACTTTTTTTTTTTTTTTTTGTTACTCAGGTAATTTATGATTGGAGGAAATTTTTCTCGAGAAACGTATTTTCATTAGGAATAAAATTCCTTGAGAATATTCATGATTGGGCTGTATAGATCTAACCTTTGGTCAAACGTCTTTTAACTGTCACTTATTTCTTGATTCCATTACTTCTCTTTCAGCAAAATATCGTTTTTTCGGGTTCCATACTCATCAGAGCGAAACGGAACCCTTCTCAGCGTCTATTCTCCGAAACGGTAAGAGCTAGAGAGTTGAAATTTTCACAGAATGATGTAGTACCTTGCCGCTACAACAACAAATGCTATAAACAACCACAACTCGAAAACTACCAGGTGTCCCCATAATACGAAAAGTAACAATTGGCTTTAACTCTTCAACCGTAAAAGATAGCGTGCTGAAATTCGCACAGTGTATGTATTTACATATGCTCTACAACAGCAAATGCTAAAAACAACAAAAAATCGTAAACTACCAGGTGTTCCCATGCAACATAAAATAACAATTAGCCGTAGCTTCTAAACTGTAAAAGACAGAGAGCTGAAATTCGCACAATATATGTATTTACCTATGACCTACAACAACAAATACTAAAAACAAAAACCAAGCGAAAACTACCAGGTGCCCCTTCAAAACGTAAAGTAACAGTTAGCTATAACTCTCGTAGTACAATTCACTAACTTATTTTACCGATTAATTCAGCGTTAAAAATATTTGACTGCAAAACTTTTGGCTTTCTGATTCATTAGTGATATTTGACCACAATTTCTGGTGCTAACTTAACAACTAGAAATTGATTGTGGTTTATTTTAACCACAAAATGTTAAAGTATTCTAGTATAGTTACAAGCCAATGTTCTATAGCTTAGTCGAGTCATAAGCCAATTAATGTGACTTGACTTTGGGTCGACTACTTAATTCAAAATTATCTTTTAAGTAAGGACACCACTTAATTATTATTATTAAATTCAGAATAATATGTTGAATATGATAGTTTTTGAATCACTGAATCGTTGTTGAATCACCAAATGCGGTTGTTTAGTTTAACGATTAGATTGCCTTTAAAAGTTACTGAATCGCACTACTCGAACCGTAAGATATAGAGAGCCGAAATTTGCACAGTGAAAAGAAACAAAAAATGGATTAGATAAGAAACCACTTCAATTCCATGAAAATTTTGCTACAAAAATATTTATTTATGTTCACAAACAGAATTCTTACTAAGTTTAAAAAAAAATCAGATATGGCAACTCTCTTTTTTTGGCAACAGTGTTCCCAGGTCAATGTATTTCTTCCGCCCAGAAAAATTTTAAAACCCCCTAAAATTCATTTTATTTTTTTCTACAAAATCCCCTTAAAAAATGTTGGTGAACATTCTGGTTTAGTTTCCGAATCACCAATATTAATGCATTGACAATGCGGAAAATACATAAAATTGTTAAACTTTCCCCCAATTAACAAGAAGTAAAAATTAACTGATTATACATATGAACTTTTCAGTGCATATGTTATGATTACAGGCGTACGCATATTTATTATAAATTTTCGATTTATTTGTATTCACATATTTGAAAATCTAAGTACATATTTATAGGCAGCTGGAAATTGTTATCTGCGTATCTAGAAAAAAATTAAGTTTCTATAAAAACATTAAGAGTTTCCAAGTCTTCTTCGCTCTTTACGTTCTTTTGACATTTTCATAAAAAGAGTTTTAATTTTATCAAAGGTTCTTAGATATTTTAATTTTTCCAATTCCTAAGAAACGGAAAAAATTCAAAGAAATTACCCATAAGGAAAAAATTCATTCAACTCCAGAAAAAAAGTACTTAAAATTGCCAGTTGCAAAATTCTGTACTTGAAGCTACCAGATGAATGAATATAAAATATCTCATTTAATTTTACTTAAAAATCGTTAGTCTTCAAATTTATCAGTTGAAAAATTTTGTAACTCCTGCCATTTTACCGTTCAACCAAACACAGAAATCGCCTAAAAATACCCCAAAAATAAATTGTTTTCCCCCTAAATTTCTCCCGAAAGAATTTAACACCCCAAATTCACCCCTAAAAGAAAACAAAAACCCTAAATCTAGGGGGAAACCCCCTAAACCGGCAACACTGATATATACATATGTACATATAGGGTTAATTTATAAAGAGTTCATATCGACTTCCTATAATAATACTATAATAGTAAACATGTTGTTTATCTTGTCAATGAATTATTTGATTGGTTTCATTTCCGTTTCAGAGCCCAATAATTGGCCACAATCACTTTTGAACAAATAAAAATTATTACGGTAATAGAAATGACAGATAAGGAAACAACAACACACAAACAAAGAATAAACGTTCCAATTCCGTTAATTGACAGTATTTTGGATATTAACAATAATTGTTTTATGAACACACAGACAACAAACACCCATGAAAACTTTTGTGGTCTAATGGTGGTTATCGATAAAACCAAGATAAAACAAAACAAGCAAGTTCAAAAGAAAATGAAAAAACCAAAAACATATGTAAAATTGACATTGTTTATCCTTTTATTCGCATCGCCTTTCATCATACAAAAATCTTACGATCTGTGAAGAGCTGCATGTGCGCTTAAAAAGTGTGATAGTGTGTGAATTAAAAGTGCATATGTATGTTTGTATGTGCGGTATACTTTTTGATAAGTTTGTCCAATTTACTAACCCTTAATATAGAATACAATAGAACTGTTCGATTATTTTCAGGCACTTTTTCAATTTTTTTGTTACTTGTATTAGGTCCGGAGATATAAAATTTCAGACTCATCCCTTTTTTACCCCTTTCAGTTTTTGTGGATGTAACGGTGTTTCGACATACACTTGAGGATTAGCTGCACTCCAAATGCGGCAGTTTTGTTTGTTGACGTTGCCATTCAAACAGAAGTGCGCTTCATCGCTAAACAAAATTCGTTTATGAAAACAACGGGAACAACGGCAATCTCGTTTTGCACCAAAATTGCACTATTTGCAAGCGTAGTTCAGGCTTAAGTCTCTTCATGATGAATTGCCAAACCAAACTGGGAATAAATCACTTGACAGCTGTCGAAGCGGTCGCCATCTTGAACAGTAATGCCAACTTAAAGTTTTATACATCGAAGAAAAAAAAAACACCCTTTACAATGTGCCTAAGGACGATCATCCATATACTTTTTTTAAGGATATTCTGTAAAAAAAAAAACGGTTTTTGATTTTTTTTCGGGGCTGTTTGTAATAAAAATGCCAAGTTAACATATTTTAAGGCGGTATTCATAATAATTATTGCAAGTTTATTAAGCTCTTTTGATGTTAATTAATTTGAAATTCGTGCTACCTAGTTCGCGTTTTCACAAAAATGCAATGGGGGTGGTAACCCTTCGTTTTAAATAGGGCAATATGGGTATCAAATTTTTTCTTTTGCCAAGTATATCATCCTTGTATGTCAATAATTTACATTTTTGCCAATTAGATGCATTTTCCATGTCCAAAGATTATAAAAACGCCGCCTCAGTGCCCAGACCTTAACCCCATTGAATGAACATCTTTGGTGTCATTTGGAAAACAAAATCCGAAATCGTGAATTTTCCAACAAAAACCAGATGAAAGTCATCCTGCAAGAGGAATGGACCCAGAATGTACCAAAACATTGGTAACATCTAGGCCAGAACCTTTGAGAGAGGTCATAAGCCGACAAGGAAAAGCAACTCGCTGCTAAAGTTGTAGTATAATATGTACATACAACATACATATTGAAAATATTAGCGGTTTTCACACTTTTAAACATAATACTGTTTTAAACTTCTAAGTGTGAGCGACTTTTTGTTTGGTATTGTAAAAAAGTTGAAACAGCTGACTTGTGTTTAGATATTTTACCGCCAAAAGTACACAAAAGAATTTTTCAATTGGTGTTTTGTAAAACATTAAGAGAAATAAAATCTAAAAAACATGCCTAAGGAAACCGTGAAAGAAAAAATTATTAACTATTTCGTTCAAAATGCCATTGATCAAATCGAAATTAATGAAATGATGAAGTGCAAAGGTACATATGTATATTTATTTATTAACAAAAAGTAATTGTATGCATAACCAATCTGTCAGCTGTTTCTTGTAAATACTTGTAAATAAATTCACTTACTACATTTAGTAAATCTACTACTGTTTTTGGCATTGCAGAGGTCTTAATTTAGTAAATTAAAAATTTATGAGATTCGTTGTTGCCGAGTTTTAAATTTATCAAGATTTATTAAATTTAAAATATCTCCCAGATCTACAATAGTATTTTAATGCGAAGAGTGAAAACCGCCATTAACAATGTCGAATACTTTTTTTTTGCTTATTTATTTTTTAAGTCATGAATTTGGGTCGGCTTTAGTATAATGGTACCATTTGCCGTAAAATGAAAAGCTGTGCTGCCAGATGCTTACAGATTTTGTAGGCGAAGCCGGTGTTGGTTATACCATGGAGGAGAAAATCCCTTAGCCCAGGTTGTCAAGAACAAATTTTGCATACCTGTTAAAATTTTTTTTAAATTAAATGTAAAAAAATAGGATTTTGGATGCTTGAAAGCGTTTATGAATTCGCGATTTTATGTTCTGTGCAAATACTTTCCTCTGGCAGCACTGTTTTACCAACATTTTCATATTTTACTTAGTAAATGCCGCAATTTCAACATCGAATTATTAATAAACTAAAAGCCTCCGGCAGACTTTGACTTCAGTTTCGGGAGGTCCACGACCCCCTCTACAAACCTATAAAACTCATTTCTATCAAAGCCTGGCTCTTTATTCTAAAGTTTCCCCAAACATTTTATACCTACCTTCTTTTTAACATTTGACAGTTTTTATATTGATAAAAAAAAAAATACGCTCTATTGTATATGTCGAATATTTTTTTTGTGACCGCTTAACGTCATTCCAACTGTGAACAATTCATTCTCAAGGAATTTCGCTCTCAGGGAAAACACTTTTCGTGTGAAAGATTTCCATTCTTTGTAAACAAAACACATGAATACCTGGCATAATATTATTTTAAGGCCAGATATTTCGCCTTTTGACAATAAATTGTTGTGTTTTTTTAATGGCTAAAAATGAGGCATAGTAAAAAAATCCACACGGGATTTTCCTTTAGCATTGTCCTGTATATGTACATACATATTTATATTAGTTCCGGAAAATTGTGCTTGTTTTATTGTTTATTTAATAAAAAAAAAAGAAAAATTAACACATTGTTCTACTCCAAAACTTATGAAGCTAAAATCACACTATTCCGGCCAGACAATTATTGTTAATTCTATTTCATGGGATCCTGCTAAATCCATTTCTGCTAAATCACGCGAAGCACACACTCACTCGCTCACACGTTCATTCGTTCACTATTAGTCTAAATACTTAATACGATTAAAGACAAAAACAACACAGACAAAATTTATACAAAACAACAGCAACTACAAAAACAAAAGTATACAACGAACCGCAGAGCCGAAGAACCACAAACAAAAACCTACAATTAAAGGAGGCAGTCAAAAGTCCATCTGTTTGTTGGTGAAAACTACACTACACGCATACTGACATTTGCTTTGTTGTTTTCAGCGTTACCGTTGATATATTTCAAAAGAGCGGAAAAAAACATTTTTTTTCGATTCTTAAAAAATAAAAAAAAATAAAAATAAAATCCTATGAGAACTGTAAAATATAAATAGTATTTAAAACGTTCTTAACAAAATTTAAAAATTTCTTACCATGGTGACCCCAACATGTTGACTCATGGATAAATCGCCACTGTTGGGCATAAGATGATTGTTTTGTAATTTCTTATGACCATTATAATTTTTTGTGACTTGCGGGTACGAGGGTTTCGGAATGTGGCAACGCTAGTGTTGCAATCTGGCAACTGACAGCTCTATCGTAAAGTTGTATATTTTTGAGATCATATGTAACCAGAACGTTTTGACATACGAGCGCTATTTGTGTGGTTTACAGTAATTTGGAATGGCATTAAATCGTGAACATTTTCATGCGATTATTTCTTACAACTTTCTAGGTGGATCAACTCAGCAACAGTCCAATGCAATTTTTGACAATGAAGCTTTATCAGGCACCAGTGTTTATCGAGGGTATGTTGAATTCAATAGAAAACGAATTTAACGAAGGTCCTCCAAAATCAATTGTTGTTCCTAAAACCAAGGATGCTCTGCGCGAACTGAAATTGCAAGAGCCTCATGTGACCTATCGTGATATTGAGACAACCTTGGGTATTGGTGGGGCCAGCATACTTTCAATATTGCCTAAACATTTAACAATGAACTTAATTATTTATTCGCTGTAAGAGCCAATTGAAATTTATTACTTTAGGTCTAAAAATAGACCTTAATGCTTTCTGTCTTTTTTCAGCCGTCGTACTTTAGACCTAAAGTACTAAATATTTAACTGTCAAAAAAATTTGTTCGCGTTGGATGCCACACAATTTGCCAATCTCTCAAAAAAATGGCTCGTGTAGATTGGTCGAAAAAAATGTAAAAAAAGTAAACAGCAGTCGACTGTATGGGTGTTTCAAGATCCAACAAAATTTGTTCATGCTCGCAACACTTCCCAGCAAATGCTCGCCAGCTTTTTCAGAAAAACTGGACACGTCGCTACCGTATCACTAGAACAACACAGAACTGTCAATTCTAAGTAGTAGACAATGACTTGTTTGCCAATTGTCTTCCAAGAAATCAGAAAAGTTACCCATATTTTGAAAAACAATAAATGGATTTTCAATGATTAATAAATATTTATGTTCTCTGTTTCCGAAATATGAAAGACATTTTTCGTATAATGGGGTATAAGTGAGAACTGCTACCAATTTTCCGTGCGTATCAATATAAAGATGCGGTTGTCATCCCAGCAAGAAGAGTGTCGGTCATTTGATGCATCATATCAGGGTTTCTATCATTTTCTTAAGGGCAAAATGAAAAAACTGATGTAAACATTCGTGCCTGTGTGATTTCTTTTTTAAACCAGCGTTGCCACCCCAGCAAAGCAATCATTCGAAATCTTTTTTTTTTCAAAATGCCCACAAAATTACATACAATGTTATTAATTTCTTTATTATTAAATAAAAGAATTTTTCGAAAAATTTCAAAAACAACAATTCGAAGAGCATTTAGATAAAATTAAACGAAAAACATATGACTATAATTTTAATTAGATCTTTTTAATTCTTGAGAAAACTAATTTATGCAGCTACAGATCGTTTTTTTTTATTTTATTAAATTTATTAACAATATTATTCAATATTTCGCTAACAGTTTGTTAGCATCTTCAGGATAATATTTGTAATTAATTAAATTCATTCATTTTAAAGGCAACGCTGAAAGCTATAAAATTGCTTTGCATGTGTTAGTAATTAAGTTGTTGATGTGTTAGTAATTAAGTTGTTGATGTGTTAGTTTCCATCAGCAATTTCTTGCATGGACCTCTCCAAACAAGTGACGTTTTCTCATACGTAAAGGGAGGTCCCACCAAAAGCCTCGATGTTAATTGTAAATAAAATAAAAACTTCTCTGAGAAGTAGATATCTAAATATTTTTCTACTATGGTAGTAGGATCAATGAGAATTATAGACAAAACAAAATGTCAGCCGATATTCCATACATACTTTCAATCAGTCTGAGACATAATTGAAGACCAATGTCAAAAGTATCTCTTCCTTTAGTTCTTGAATTGCTCTTGGGTTATAGAGGTATAGTAATTTTTCTTTTAATAAAACTATTTTTTAAAGCTTTAGGTCTTTTATTTTTCTTTATTAATTTTTCGATATTTCGCTAACAATTTGTTAGCATTGTCAGGAATCTAACAAATTGTTAGTGAAATATCGAAAAATGAATAAAGAAAAATAAAAGACCTAAAGCTTTAAAAAATTGTTTTATTAATTTTAACAATAAAGGTCAAAAATTATAGATAAAATAATTTTTCTTTTCCAATCTCCAATTCTTAAGAAATTCTCACGGTTTATGTTTCCTAATATCCGTTTGCACAGACTAAGTTTAACCGTAAAAATGCTAAGATGGCCACACTGGTCATGTGCTATCAAAAGAAGTCTCTACTAGTGTAATAAATTAATAACAATTAGATTTTTGTTGTAGTAATCTTAATTATACATACATAATATTTAAGACAAATTCTTGAATTTTTTCCAATTTGGTGTACACTGTACATATGCAAGTATTTATGTATGTATGTATGTATGTATGTATGGCTCTAAGAACCGATAAAAAGAGAGAGGTGTAGACACATGTAATACTGAATGAACAGCATTTAAAATAAAATGTTCTTAATTTTAATTATTTTTACTTCTTTGAAGAAAAGTTTAATGTTAAGAAAATGAATATTCTTTTCGCCAGGTGAAGTAAACATTTTTATATTTTAGTCCATTTAATTTTCAAACACAAATTACACATTTTTATTTATTTACAACAGCTTATAATAAATAATTTATTGTAGGTTCCTCATGTTTGCTTTAATTAAGATATGTGTGTACATGCCTACATACATACATATGTATGTATGTGTATGTACATATGCATATAATTGAGCTCCACAGTCTCTCATACAACGCTATGTATGCATGTGTGTGGCTGCTTACGGGAAACATGTAGAATTTTATAATTTTTAATATCACAAAACATGGAAATCGCACAAATGTCAAGAATTCATCAAATCTGGCATCCAAAAATTTTTGTGTGCTTGCGTATGGTGAGTGAGTGTGTGTATGTGTGTGTGTGTTTGTTACAATATTCTTTTTCAACCTTTCTGTCGGGGTCCACTCATATCTAAATACTCGCTTATTATTAACTCAACATTATACCTACTTGTCAGTTTGTCTGTTTGTTTGCTTGGTTGCTGTGTGTGTGTGTGTGTGTGTGTGACTTTTACTGAGGAAATGAATGAGCGAATGAAGTGAGTGAGCGAGCGAGCAAGCGAATAAGTAAAGTAGTGGTAGTTTGTAGCAGTAGTTTGAGTAACCATCAGATACTTTGCTGGTGTACTAAAGTAAGCACATATCAACGCGTTTTGAAGCAATAAAAATTTCTCGGAATTTAAATAAAGCAAGCCAAATTATTCAATTAATAATATAAACAAATTAAAAGTAATATTTTTATTTGAAAAAAAAAAGTAGCAGAAAAATCAAATTAAGCCTTACAAAGCTTAAAAAAAAGTGTCACTAGATTTATTACCAGAAGGAAAAAAAAGAGGTGTGTAAAATCGATGTGAAGTTTCAAAGAAGACGAGTGAAAAAAAAAGAAATAATGAATGAAAAATGTGTATTGTATATTCAGCAAATGCATTGTAGTGGAAGAAAAAATAAATTCATAAACGAAATATGTACAACAAAACAACAAATGATGTGAATAAAAGCAATTTGTTTAAATTAATTAACATATTTTTGGGCCATAAACATGTTTCTGATGATACCTATGCAATTTTATTAAATCAATGTGAAAAAAGATTTGAACAACTTTGTTGCCTGCCCAAGCAGAGTTGATCACAATTAAAAAAAATATTAAAACATTTACATAGCATTTGAAATATGTACATATGTATGTACCTAAGTATGTAATTTAATATTAATAAATCCTGTCAAAAGTGGCAATATCTGCCAGATGAAAAAATTTCTTATGCATATGTATCTATAGATATGTTTATATGCATGTATGTACATATATACACCTCCTTTTCCCTTTTATTTCTTCCTTTTAAAATTATTACTATACACACTTCCACTTCTAGTCTCCTTATTGCACACATGTACATACGTATGTACATGTGTATTAAAAATACAGTTCGGTTTTTATTGTTGGTGTATGGTTTCTTATTCTTGTTTTATTGTTTGTTATCTGTTTTATCTGAAAAGGTGTATTGCTGCTCGGCTGTGTATTATTGTGCTTACTCATAGATAATTCGTTACTTTTCACATGTTTGTAAATGTGTTACTAAATTATTGCTTTCTGTTTGTTTGTTTGTTTGTTATACCTACTTGTCATTTTAATTTCTTCTCAAATTTTGGTGGATTTGTGGTGTGTTTTTGTAGTATCTTGAAAATGAGACAATAAGAAGAAAAAAATAACATACATAATTATCCGTGAGTTTTGTTTGTTTCTTGATTTTTGTTTTCATGTGCAATTCGTTGGCATCACTCTGGTTATCCGTTTATCATAACATAAATAAAAAAAAAAACAAACAAAAAATACAAACCAAACCGCTCAAAGAGCGCCTAATGGAAGTGTTTACAAAAGAGCATAAATTAAAAACAAAAAAAAACCGCAATTCATCTCTCTTCTCTGCACATAAAAATACAAGAATTTTAACATCAAAAGCAAAAGTCAAACAAATGGATGAATGAAAATAAAAATCGTAATCGTATATTATAGGTAGTGCTCCAAAAAGTGTTTAAAATCTGAAGTATTTAAAAAATTATTATACCTCGGTATTGTTCAACGAAACCGAAGAGAAAAAAAATACATACCTACATATGTGTATAAATATGTTACGCACACACTAACAGGCATTTTGCTGTTAACATTTTTTGTACAGAGCCGAGCCGTTGATTTGGTGCTGTAAATTTATTGTAAAAAAAAAGAAAAGAAAATGAGTGAGTGGTTTTGCCAGCCCGAAAGTTCATTGGCCGACCTAATAAAACACAAAGAAAAAATATTAATAAAACTACGATGTTAGAAGTAATTGAAGGTCAATTTAATTGTTAAATTAAAAACGAAACAATACTTTAATGCATACATACATATGTACATATGTTGCTTAAAATTAACATTTTGGAATAAGCCTAATTAAGATACAATTAAAACACATGTACAGGGTGTGCTAAAAGTCACCATGAAGCTTAAACAACTTGACAACTTATTCATTCTTAAGCGTTTTCATCAATTTGTGAAATACATACATACACACATAACATAGAAATACCTATTTATTTATTTATTTACAATAGGTAGGTAGGTATATATTATAAATAAACATGGAAATATGTTTATCATAAATAAACACTTATAAAAAATAATTTCGCTTAAATGGGCTCCAGTTTTAACTGTTCGCATAACATTTTTCAAAATTTATGGCTGTCACACTCGAATGTCTGTGATAATGTTGACCTTGAGCATTCATTGCCTCTGCCGTGTTCACAATTACTAGCTCCAGTGTTGCCAGTTTTTTTTTTTTTTTTTTAAAGAATAAGTGGACATGCTAAAAAACCGATTTTAATACAGACATTGAACAATCTTGCCAATTCTGCAGAATTCGCTACTGGTTGTACAAATGAAAGTGCTTTTATCAAATGTTTGTGTACGTATAAAAATTCGTTTTGTGGAATT
The DNA here is from genome assembly GCA_963662145.1 of Sturmia bella. Classification (NCBI taxonomy): domain Eukaryota; kingdom Metazoa; phylum Arthropoda; class Insecta; order Diptera; family Tachinidae; genus Sturmia; species Sturmia bella. The sequence continues at coordinate 24,710,170 of OY759172.1, forward strand.
TCATAAAACAAAGAAATTATGTTATTGATAAAATGTAAATGTATTGCAACTTTTATGGAATTATTTTCATTTGTAAAGACAACTAGTCTTCATTATGTAAACTAGAAAGAAAAACTTTAGATAGGTTCAAGATCTATTTGCTAGGCCAATGCAGCTCTACAAAAACAAAACAAAAAGATCTGCATGAATTTTGTTTGTAATAATTGTTGTACAACAACCACATACGTCTGCATAATTTTTGAGAATTTGAAGATACCTAGTAAATGTGCCTTCTTTAGGTTGGTATAAAAGCTTTGATAAAAAAAAAAAAAATATTCCTTCGGTACCCTACAAGAAACGGCTAATGGAAACTAAAGGTGGAATCACACCGCAATACAAAAATTTGGGCCTCATTGGAGCACAATAAAAAATTTATTCCAATCAAACTCTGCAATCACATGATTGTCACATTTTACTATCACAAATTGGCGCAAAACAATTTAGTACCAATAATTGCCGCATTATAGTCACACGATTGTTATCTGAGAAACAGCTGTTGTAGCTGATGACAAACTTTGTTTTGCAAAAATAAAAAAAGGAATTAAAAGTTAAAAATTTGATTTGTTCCTTAAAAAGAAAGAAAGAAAATTGCTTCGGCTACAAATATACACCGGTATTCATAATAAATAAAATGTTGCTCAAATACATTTTAGAACAAATTTGATACGAAAATTTTTTTCTAAAATGTATTTCATCAATGTTTTATTTTTTATGAATACCGGTGATAATGTTGTGCGGGCTAAAAAAAGCAAGAAGTGAAAAGCGGAAAAAATAGAATCTAAAAGAAGATAGAAAAAAAGGCAACATTGATGGTGCACACCAAAAAACATTAATGGAGTTTCGTGAAATGGAAACTACAAGAATTTTACAATTATTATAACAGTAACAACGATTGAATTTTCTTACTGAAAAACAAAAATTATGTTTGGAAGACGCGTTTAAACAATTTTGAAACTAAATAAATGTATACATACATATATTATTGGGGCGTATTGTCTTCTTTGGTTGCCGCATGAGAACACAATAAATATTGGTGCATTTTTAGAATTTTTATCAGTGAATAGTTGTAAATAAAGTGTTCACACGGATGTCACATCAGGCTTGTATTTGATTGGCACAAATAGGAACAACAGTCGTTTTGGTTGCCGCACAAGGCGAATCCATTACAGGTGCCCGCATACCAATTCGCTTCAGCATTTTTCCACGATTTTATCTTCTGAGTTGTCAAAGCCGATAGAAAACCACAACAAAACTTGTGACGTCTCGAGAGAAAATGTTGAAGCGAATTGAATTGCGACCACCTATACTTGATTCGCCTTGTATACACCCAAGGCGAATCAAGTACAGGTGGGTGCAATTTAATTCGCTTCAAAATTTTCTCTCGAGTTGTCATACGTTTGCTATCAGCTTTGACAACTCAGAAGATAAAATCGCAGAAAAATGTTGAACAGAATTTGGATGCGACCACCTGTAATGGATTCGCCTTGGTCATAAGTTTTGTTGTCGTTCACTATCAGCTTTGACAACTCAGAAGATAAAATCGCAGAAAAATGTTGAAGCGAATTTGGATGCGACCACCTGTAATGGATTCGCCTTGCGTACACCAAAATTTACATAATTTTTTCATTTTGCCGTTAAGAAAATGATAGAAACTATGATGTATGAACCCATCAGCAATGTCGGTCATATGAATCATCATGTGACCGACACTGTTCTTGCTGGATAGATACAGGGTGTCCGCCGGGAAGGTATACTACTTTGTTTGCTTATAATTTTTGATTAAATGAAAGAGAATAGATTTTATATTTCACGTTGTTTCGCCCAAAAATTTCACCTAACTTCCTCGTCACAGTAATCGATGATTGCAGTACGTTGTGGTGCATGCTTGGTCCCTCTCTCATCGAAATTATTCCCTACACGATAAATAAAGTGGCCAACGTGCTAATTGTTTTTCTCCAAAATTTCACATAACTTTCTCATGGTCACGGTAGTCGATGATTGATTTTGATAAATATATTAACGTTTAAAACAGTTTGGTTTACCGAATATTTTTCCATAATAAATTTTCCATGTCTACCCCACGGCTGCCAAGTATAAACACTTAAGAATAATGTAGGCGGCAAAACAAAGTGGACAACAAAAAAAAAAAACATTAAATGCAAAATGGCAAATAGGTATGAATTGTTTTTATTTTCAAGTAAAATTTTTTGTTAGGAATAAGCTCATTTCTAGTATAACAGATTATTTGGAAATAAAAAGACTATAAAATAACAGGATCACTACTCTCTTGTTGACCTTGGGTTTACCCAAACACAAAGTAAAATACTAAATTATATGCACGTATGTATTTACTGAAAATAACGGTAAACAAGGATTTTGTGATCCTTTTTTTTTTTTTTTTTTTTTTTTTTTTTTTTTTTTTTTTTTTTTTTTTGCAAAATTTGACAAAAGTTTAAGTGCGAGATTCTTAATAAGTTAATTCTAAAATGATAGCTTAAAAATATTACCATTCAATTTCGCTATGACCTAATTTCTAAGCAATTTGGGTGCTGATGATCGTTGACGCGGACGTGAAAGGGTCGTGATATCTTCCTTCCTTGTACAATAGCTATAAGACTCCTTTTTACATATTTGAATATTCAAAAAGCTTTTACTTTTTGATACTTTCAAAAATACAAATCGTAGTAACCAGTGAGTGACTCGTTGTATAGAAGGTTGCAAAGAAAAGGAAAGAGTTGCAAAACAAAAAAAGAAATGTTTGCTGTTAAAGGTTTGTTTGAACATTTCTGATTCTCATTTTGTTCATGGGAATTATGGAATAAGTAGTCAAGTTTCAAACAAACTTTTAAGAATTTGTCAAATCTACTGAGGAGTTGATTAGCACCAACGAAATGTCGTCGGGATATAGACAGCTGAAAAAGACAGCAAATATTTATTAAAAAGGTTCATTCTTGGAGCTAAATTAATACAAAAAGAAAATATTTAAAATGTGTTTTTTCTCTGTTTTTTTTTTTTAAATTAATTGTGCAATCGAGGGAAAAGGGTCCGAAAGCATGAAACCATGCATGTATTCATACCAACACATGTAATTACATGCATCTGCATCAGTAGCTCTTCTTAAAAAAGGTTTAAAATTTAAAAGCATTAGCATTTTTTTCTTGTATTAGAAACGAATAACCTCAAGCGTAATTAATTCAAAGAAATATTTCAAGACAAATTACAAAAAAAAAAAAATCACAAAAAAAAAGAAAATCACAAAATTTGTTTTAACCACCTACTTTTTATAGGTTATGTCAGATGATACGAAAAAGAAAAATCCAAAGTGTGAAGCAAAAATTGCAAACCGACAGTAAATTTAAATTTTGACAGACATGCGCACTTGCAGCTGAAACGTCAAGCTGAACAAGCGTGTAAAATAGCCGGTAAAAATATTGTTTTTTTTTTTTTATTTTTATCAAATTAGAATAGGTATACATACATGCATATTTTGATGTTAAGCGGATTTTATTGCCAATATTAACTCGCTTCAAAATTGGTAATCAAATTTAGCAAATAATGTTAAAAAATTTAACAAATTTGCAAAAAATAAAAACAATGTTAGATTCTGTTGGGATATTAAAAACTCGTCCTTAAAAACCTAAACAAAAAACTTTTGTTTGATTAAATTGACAATTTTTTTTAATGCCTGCATATGCACCTACTCTGTTTGTGTAGATATGTATGTTTTTATGGTCAGTAGTTTTAGTTTCCTTTTCCTGCACGCTTTACCGAACGTCTGTCTGTTTCTCTGTCGTGTCAGTCAGTCGGTTTGACTACACCATTGTATGTAGGTATGTTCCCATTTGCACATTACTTTTTGTTGTTTTGACGTTTCCACTTTGTTTTGTCATCGGATTTCCCATAAACTCGAAAACTCACTTTCTACTCTACACTCTATTCGTAGCACTTATTTTTTGTTTGTTTTCTTTTCTTTTCATCTTTACCTTTACATCGTGCTAAAAGCAAATGAATAAAAACAAAAATTTGTGCAACGACTAAACGGTACTAAAAGAGAATTGTCCACAAGAGATAAAAATATTTATCTCTAAGAGAAAATGTTCTCTCTTTATCTCTTTAGATGTTTTGTTTGAACTGCATACGAGTTGTAAAGGAGTAAGATGATATTTCTTGTAGGTTTGAGTGGTTTGTTTACTTTCAAACTACATGTATTATGCAACATGTTTGATGTTTGTTTAGATTAAATTAATGAAATTCTGTTTTAATACCTATTAATTTATTTCTTTTTTTTTTTGCAGCGCAAACTATGGTGTATGAAATAAAAATGTGAACAAGTCTGAAATTACAACAAAAAAAAAAAGAAAAAAAATTGAAATGAGAAAATCCATTAAAAAATTTTCAACAACCGAAAATAAACATAAAGAGCAGCAGCAGCAGCAACAGCAGTTAGACTTCAGTTTCGATACTGAAATAATTCTTTGAAAATTCGGTTTAAAATAAATACTTCAAAATTAAACGTAACAATAGACCCTTTGACCCCCATACATTCATGAAGAACATGGATAAAAATGCGGGTGAGGGTGGACAACAAAATGATGGCAAAGGTGGTGGGAGTGGTGGCGGTGGAGGAAAATCATCTGGCAATTCAGGAGCTGGTGGCGCTGGAGGTGCTCACGATCCTGCTGCTTTATTAGATGCTGCTTCATTATTTGGTATGTTATTAATCTTATTATTTTGTAGGTACATTTAAAAAAAATTTTATTTACTTACTCGATTTTATTTGAATCCTGTTTTTAGCTTATTGGGGCCGTGATCCTAGTGCTGCCGCAGCTGCAGCCGCCAATCCTCTATTTAACGCACAATTTAGTGCTGCCGCCGCTGCAGGTTTGGGTCTGCTGCCAAATCCTTCAGCCTCTGCCGCCAATGATCGTTATTCCATGGCTGCAGCGGCCGCAGCTGCTGCGGCTGGCCATCACCATCAAAATACCATGGCAGTGGCAGCTTCTCAAGCCGCCAGCTTGGCCGGTTTGCATCCAGCAAGTGAGTTAATGAGTACTGTATGCGTTTACATTTTATTAGGCTTTCGAAAGTATTTCATTATTAAAATAATGTCTGCTTGAAAACTGCACGTTCAGCCAAATTTTATATGGGACATTTATTCTAACCTGGGGCCAAATCGTCGCATTCGTTATCGAATGAACTATCGAGGAAAAATAATGTAAAACAAAACAAAATAAACAACAAACACACAGCATAAGTGACGGAATTCGTTTGATATCGAATGCGACGATTTGGCCCCTGTACTTCAAGCAGACATATTTTTCATAAAATCTTTATTATTTTTTTTAATTTTTGTTTTCTAGTTAAGGTCTAAAACTGCTCTTTCATATTCAGGATTTCTTTTGTTATTAAGTAATTTGTCGCAACATGTTTGAAGCCGGTTTAGCTCAATTGTTAAATGGTTAAGATTTATTTCTGCATTAACAATAAATTGTATCGTGTTATGGGTCCGGTCCTGGTTCGAATCCTAGCGCATTAAATATTTAAATTCTATCCCCATAATTCATAAAAATTATAGCAGGCTTATAAGACTGTTGTTATTTGACATATTTTTATGGAAAATCTGTCAAATAAGAGCTTTATAAACCTGTTGTAATTTTTATGAATTAGGGGGTATGTGTTTGTGGGGTCAAACAGCAAACTCATTTGTATATTCCCAAGAATGAAGTTTGAAGAAAACGCTCCTAGAAAAACATACTTCTGTTTCCCGCCAAAATAATTTCTGTAAAGAGAGATTAATTTAGGAATTTGTTACGAAAACTCTTAAAGGGGATTTCAGAATTGATACGATTTTATTTTTGACCATTTAAATCATTAAAGAATAAAAACATTTCGGGCGGATTATGTGGCCAAGCTCTTGTAGTCTCCAATGGCTTGTTATCCCATTGATTTCGGTTTAAGATTTTCTTTATTTTTTATACTATAACAGTTATTTTTAATAGTTCGCCCACAGTTTGTTGGCATCTTCAGGAAAACTTAAAAATATATGTTGGCAAAATATCGAAAGTAAATATTATAATATAAAAAAATAAAGAAAATCTGATTGGGAGTTCCTTTTTATGAGAAGAATAATAAATTTCGTATCAAATATAGTTTTGTAGTGTTTTATTCGTCGTTTATTAATAACTAATTAGGTTTTAAACTATACACTAGAGCCCCGACTTGCGTCGTTAATGGGAACCGGGGAAACGCGACGCAAATCGAATCACTTTTTTCTATATACATAAATGCACTGAAATTTAATTTGTTGGGGAAAATATTTAAAACAAAGCAAAAAATTTTGTATTTTTGATAAAAAAAAAAAATACTAGTATGAGTACGTTTTTATTTATTTAATGTACTTCAACAAATGTTTATGTATATTATGAAGAAATAAATAAGAAAAGAAATAAATAAGAAAAGAAAAAAAAATTACTCATGTTTTACGTCCTTAAGGCATATTCTGGTGAATCACACACTAAATTGTTACCATAACCAGACAGCTGCTCTTAGCACCACTTATATAAAAAAGAAAAGGGGATTCCCCTTTTTTCACACAATCTGAAAATTTCTTAACGTACAGGTGACGATCGTTGTTGCCAGAAGTTGTAAAAACGAATGAATTCAAGATGCTAAATACATACTACACTACAAATGCTAAAAATGGTAATCCACAATGATGCAGTAAAAACCGTGTTTAGGACGCAAATCGAAATCAAAACGATGCAAATCGAATCGACGCAAATCGGGGTCAAAACGACGCAAGTTGAAATCGCAACGACGCAAATCGAATTTTTCCAGTTTTAAAAAGCGATGCAAATCGAAACGACGCAAGTCGGGGCTTTAGTGTAGTTTGAAAAAATCATCATTGATATTGAATATTTTGAGGTAAAAACAGAAAAATATGTTTCAACTTTTATGAATATGGCCATTAGAAAGAATAAAAAATATATCGTTGCCTTGAATTGAAACAAAATTGTCAAGCTCGAAAGTAGAGATGTGCGCTGGTGGTGAAAATGTCGTGTCACGCCTAATTCATGCGCGAACCACATGGGTTCGTGATCAAGCTTTAGAAAAATTACACGGGAGTGCGTGAGCGTGATTCAAAAATAAAATTTCGTGCTTGATTACCATTTTAAGGCAGCTCAAGAATTTTCACAAAGCTTCAAGTTAAAACACTAAATATTTTCATGAATTACTTTTCGATGCAGATTTTAGTTCAATTTCTACTACACATGTAAAGTAAAGGGTTATCCATTTTGCGCTTTCAAATGTAAACGTAAATAAAACACATATAAAATAATTTTTTTCATGGTATTTCCTTTTTTTTATTATAAAGTTTAAATCATTTAAATGTCCACCACGCGAAGTGTTGCAAGCATTGATTTTTTTGAGGTAATTTTCGACCACTTTTTGACACATATTGGGCGGTATTTCAGCTACAACTTGACGAATGTGGGGTTTTAAGTACTCAGGCGTTAAAGGTTTATCTGCATAGACAATTTTGTTTATTAACATGCCCACCGATTGAGAAATGTGCTTCATCGCTGAAGAAAATTTTGTTCGAAAAATCGCTTGTTGTTGAAGCACCCATTCCACGTATCTACGAGGTTGTGAATGGTCAGCAAAATACGTTATAATGAGCCATAAGACAGTCCCAATTCCTGAGAACGACGAGGAATCGACACATTCAGGTCTTCGGCAACACTTTCACTTACAGCAGCGATATTTTCAGCGGAACGAGCGAAACAATGATGCACAGGCCTTACAATATTTTTAACCGCTCCAGTCTCTGAAAATTTCTTCACAATTTCGCCATTTGCTTGCGTAATTGGACGATTGATTATGTAAACCATAATCTGCTCTTAAAGCACGATATGTGGCTGTGGCAGAGTCACCATTTTTGTTATATGCGTTGATAATTTTTATGCGTTGTGTGATTGTTAAGCGATCCATCTTCGTCAATGTCAGACTTTCAGCTGAGAAGAAAAGAATTGGTTTAACAATTTAGTTTGACAGATGACGAATTCCAGTTCTATACTTTTGAAACCACGAAATCGATAACCCGTTATTGTCCAAAAAAGAAAATACAATAACTATGAAAATTTAGACACATTTTTAATTTTATTAAAGTGCAAAAGTATAAATTAGCTTTTTGCAAAAATCAACAGATTTTAACACGCTTTCTTATTTAGGTTGGTGGGGTATGGCTCAATTGGCTGCTCAAGATTATTTTAGCCGCTTACAAGCTACCGGTCTATCACCATTTCCCCATCCTGATCTGGCAAACGCCTTCGGACCAGCCGCCTTAGGCCTGGGTGGCACAGGTGCCGGCACAGGCAATGCAGGTGGTTCCTCGGGCTCGGGTGCACAAAATTCTGGTTCTGGGGGCAATGCAGGCTCGAACATCAGCGGTAGCTCATCGTCTAGCAGTAAATCGAGCAGCAAGTCTCGCAAAGAAAAGCAACGCCAACAGCAGCAGCAACAGCAGCAGCAGCAACAATTACAACAACAGCAACAGCAGTCGTTGGCCAACAGTTTGAATGCAGCAGCTGCAGCAGCAGCAGTTGCATCGAATCCGGCCGCCGCTTTGGCCGGTATGCACTTAGTTGGTGCAGGTACGACCATAACACCTTCTACGGGCATGGGCAGTTCTTCAAACAGTGGCAATAATAACAATAATTGCTCCAGCAATTCTTACAAAGTAATATAGTGTTAATTGATTTTTTTTATTATTTGAACATTTCTTCTATAGTTATTTTGTATTACGTTTATGGGGCTCAAGTTCATTCTATACCACTGTTGTGATTGATACTAATTAAATAAGACAAAGAAAGCATCAAAGAGCTGCAGCGGGGGGCACAACTAGCTGTTTCGAAGCCGCCACACTTCTCATCAGCAGCCGTTTTTGAACGCAGGACTCACCTCGTGGCCGCTCAGCCACTCAAGTTCTATATTTTCTGTCAAAATTTTATTTTTTTCAAACAAACCTACAAACTATTCTTATTTATTTGTATGAGAAATGTAAACAAAAATAATAATTGTTGTGTTTGGTAATATGAAAATTTAAACAGAAGATATGCAACTGGCTTGGCTGAGTGGCATGAGTGTCGCTTTACATTGCGCCTTCAACAGCAACTTATACTTCCGAACTTGAGACATAACGTAGGCAGAGAGACGTAAAAAAATTGACAGTTTGTGTTCAGACATATTTGCTTTGTACTGTGTCCGGACAATGATTTTCAAACATGTGTCCGGACACACCGTGATTTTTTATATTAGGGAAAGAATTTGACACGAAAATGTCCAAACTTCTGTCCCGTGTAGCCAGCATGTTTGAAAGATGAGCATGAAACGTAATACAAAACAATTGTAATAAGAGTGTTTTAATACTTTGAAGAAATCTGAAAGAAAGAAAACACAAAAAACTAAATTGATATTTTATATTCCTTATACACTTGAAACAGAATAATTCCTCAAATCTGGGCAAATCATCGGGTTCTTCAGCGTCTTCGTCAATATCTGTACAATTGCCGCCGTCACCTGGTTCTGCTTACGATCCCGTCGTTTTGCACAAAGAACTATTGGCCATGCAAGTGGCAGCTGCCGCTGCTGCGGCCAATCCTTCACCTTCTTCTTCTTCTTCAACATCATCAAAGAAATCTAGAAACTCTTCATCAAATAACTCCTCGTCCTCCCATCATTTGGTAGGCAATTCATCGTCAAATGCTGCTTCTTCGGGCGGTCTTATGTCCACACATGGCTCTTTGGGCGGAAGTGGCAGTGGTGGTATGGGTGGTACGTCTTCCACATCGCGCAATAAGAATGAGGATAAAAATAATGCCTCTTTAAATGCTTTAAATTCGTTGTCACAATTTGGTACACTGGGCATGACACCGCAACAGAGTATGCAGGCCGCCATGAATGCTTTTGCGGCCAGCAATTCAGCTGCAGCAGCAGCCGCTTCTAATATGGGCAATAATTCCGGAGTCTCGTCAACATCGTCAGCATCATCGTCATCCTCGACTGGAGCCAATAAGCAAATAACAAATGATTATATGCCTTCCGGAGGACTAGGGTTAGTTTTGACTTCTCTCTCTCTCTCTCTCTCTCTCTCTCTCTCTCTCTCTCTCTGTGTGTGAGTTCAATCATTAAATTTTTCAATTTTGCTCATATTTTAGTGACCATCCCTCGCTGCTGGGAGTACGCTTGCCACCCGACACGGAAATCATCAAGTACACTTCATCCATCGTGGGCCCCAAAATACCTGGTACTACTACACGTGGTCGTAAAAAGACCATTTCTGATCAAGAACAAACACAACAACTTCAACAAAACAATGCCCTAGACTCAAAAACATTTTGCATTGCATTTTCAGGTCTTAGCCCAGCGAAAAGGGCTAGACTCGAAATGGAGTATGCTGCCATTGCTGCCGCAGCCAATGCCGGTCCTGGACCCAATTTACCTCCCACACTAACTGCTGCCCAAATAGCTGCTCTGAGTGGTTTTGGCGGAGCGAGTAGCAGCAGCACATCCAAATCTTCGGGTGGCGCCTCGTCGGCCGCCTCTTCCTCGCAGAATACACCACACTTGGATTTGACCGGATCAAGCAGTGGCCGAACGAGCCGTGACTCGTCGTCGGATCGGGTGGAGGTCATTAAATTGCCACCTACTATTACCTCGAATGGAGCGTATAATTTGTCAAATAAAAATAAAGATTTGCACGATTTGAGCGGTTCAACTGATCTTAACTCGGGTGTTAATCTCAGTTTAAAACCGGCTGCTTCTTCAGTATCGAATACATCGCTATCCAATTCGAATGTTGCCGGAGCTACCATTACTATAGAAGATTTTGATGCTCCGCTTAATTTATCCATGAAACCGGATAAATCATCATCGTCCAGTAATGATTTATCGGGTAGCAGTGGCAGTGGTTCTGGTGGTAATAACTCTGGCAATACGGGTTCAAATAGCTTGCAAAGTTTAAGTTCCATAACTGCTGCTCTTGGCAGCAGCAGTGGTGGCGGTATAATCGGTAGTAGTGGTAGTGTCAGTGGTGGTGGTGGTAATGGTGGAGCAGCAAATAGTTCCAATACTGGAGGTAATAGTAGTAGCAATTCCTCTTCGGCCAGTGGTGGTAGCGGTGGTAGTGGTATGGGTAATGATAGAACAAACCAGCCACCTTTCAAGGAAGGACGTCCACGTAATTTGGGTCGTGGCGTATCGAAACCGAAAAAGAATACTGTGGCTTCGCTACTCGCTCAATCGCGGGCTGTTGGCATGAAGCCAATGTTGTCCACTCAACAGTTGTTGCAACAGGGTGCTGATATTGTAAGTGTTTTGTGTTTGTGCTGCGAAAGCAAACAACTCGATTGATTTTTTTATTTTTGTTCGCTTTTAAGGAAAAAATTCGTCAAGCTTTAACCGAAGCTAATGCTCAAATGGAGGTCTCCACGGATTCGGAAAGTATTGCTGCTGAAAGCGGCCTCTCAGAATCGGAAAGTGAAGAACCGAATCTCCTAAATGTTACTGAACTCAGAATACCCCTGGATTTGGGTTGGAAACGTGAAACCGTCATCAGAGGTCTGACCAAAGCGGGCCAAATCAAAGGAGAAGTGGTCTATTATGCTCCTGGTAGTAATGTACCCTTAAAAACTATGGGGCATGTTTTCTCTGTGAGTTTGTAGATCAATTTTTAGTAGTCACAAGAACAAGCAACAACGATTTTATGAATTTTTTTTCTAGACTTTAAAATTAAAATCAATATCATATAAAACTTATAAATTGTGTGTTTACTTTTGTACAGCATCTGGAAAAGAATCCTTCGAAATTAACACGAGAGAACTTTAGTTTTTCGGCCCGCGCCATTGTAGGCTCCTTCTTGCAACCTGCACCGCCACCATACGCCAATGATGGCGACTACATACGCATGTCTGACGAAGATGTGGCCAAACGTTTGGAAGACTTGAAGATCTTCACACGGCAAACCCTCAATGTTGAGCAGCGCATTGAAATCGCCAAACAACAGCAGGCCCTAAGAGATGCCAAGAAATTGCAAAAAGAGGAAATGGCGCGCAATAAGGAGAAGGCTCGTCTGGAGAAAAATGAGAAATTAGAGCAGCAGCGCAAAGAAAAAGAATTAAAAAATCAACAAGCCGTAGAGGTAATTACTTCATTTTGCTTCTTATCTTAAAATTTCTCAATATTTCTACAAATCTGTTCACTTTTTAGGCTCGTAAGAAGAAACAAGAGGAATTGGAGCGCTTGAAACAAGAAGAAATACTCAAAAAGCAACAGGTATGTGAATTTAAAATGATTGCATCTTTTTTACAAATCTTTGGGTTTCAATTTTGAATCTATCTTGTTTTTGTTTTTGTTTCGTTGCTTTTGGTTTAATATACCCTTCACCCAACTAGTTAAGCTTCGGTCCAATAACAACGTGATCCCTATTCTTTTATTGCTCTTTGTTTTGGCCAAATAAATGGATGGAAACAACTAAAAAAAAGTACATATTAAACTTAAGAATATAAACACCAACGAAAGGAAAAACAAAAAAAAAAAACGTAAAAAAATGAAATTTCGCAAGAGCACATTTTAAGGTTATGTTTGCTCAGTGAGCACATGCAAAATTTACGGCGAACAATTATTTAATCTTACAAAAACTTTCCAAATGTAAATGTGGTCAAATTCCATTGTAATAGTCCGGCAATACGTTCTTTTACAACATAAGGTTGTCAAAGATCGTAGTTCATGTGCTCATGGTAATTTCACAATCACAGAAACAATTTCTTTTGTTCTGTCTTAGAAGTTTACATTCTGATCCTCTTAATATGCCCCCTTACACAAATAGACTTGCACTTATCAAGCTGCCTACTCTCAAAAGCCGTAGAGTTATGCTGAATGTATCATTTGTTCCAAATATTATTAATGGCGATGCCTGCTCGGGATTTTTGATCAACGAAATCTTATTTAACGTTCCTCAACGTGCATCACATAATTTTATTCCTTTGTTGGTAAAAGTTTACAGAGAAAATTATGCTGATGCTGATCCTCTCAGGAGAATGTGTTATACTTTTAATAAATTTTATAGATTTTTTGACTTTTCTTTAAATCCCGCTGCAGTAAAAAATTTAGTTATTCTTTTTTTTTAAATTCATAAAAAGGTTATTTTTTTATTTTATTTTTTTTTTTTTTTGAAAAAAAAACCGCTGTTTTTAAATGTAATAAAATATCCAATTATGTATGTAAATTATGTATGTAAATTGTCAAATATGAGCTTAATTATTTATTTGCTTTAAGAGCCAATTGAAATGTATTAATTCAGAGGTCCAAAAATGAACCTTTTCAAAAAATGTTTGTTGTATTTTTCAGCTGTCTATATGCCGACGACATTTCGTTTCAAAAAATGTTTGTTGTATTTTTCAGCTGTCTGTATGCCGACGACATTTCGTTGGTGCTAATCAACTCATCAGTAGAGTTGAAACGAAATGTCGTCGGCATACAGACAGCTGAAAAATACAACAAACATTTTTTGAAAAGGTTCCGTTTTGGACCTGAATTAATATGTAAATTGTCTGTAGGGAATTAATTTCCATAGACTAAATTAATAAATAAATAAAATAAAACAAATACACCCGTCGCGGTCAAGAGCGACTGATTGCTGCTTGCGGTAGAGCTGCTTTCTCAGAATAATCTATTAATGTTTTAGTTTTTGTCATATTTTAAATTAATTTTTAAATTTTTTTCTGCGTAATTGTAAAAACATTGTTTAGACGGTCGCCAACCGTCGGTTTTTGGTTTGCCGCCGGCGACTATTTGTATGTTAAGCTATCTTTTATCATCGGCTTCGTCCTCTGATAGTTCTCTTCAAAACACAACAAAAATATAACACACTGCAATCGTACATATGTATGTATGATAAAACAAAAGCTGCAGTCATTTTTAGAAAAACTATTTTTCACTTAATCTTTTATAATTAAAATAATTTAAAATTTTTTCAACAGCTGATAAAAATCTGTTGTTTATGTACATATGTGACATTTAGAATTTTTTTTTTTCGAACAGAAACTTCGAATATCTAAAAACATACTGAATTGAGAACACCAATTTATGAATTATGCTAAATCAATTCGAATCGGATTCTAGAACAGACCCGATGCTGGCTTTTTTCAAAATTTTCACCTCTTCTGCACGGCGACACCAGCTGGTGCAATTGTAATTATTTCGTTTCCAGTTGTCACATCATCTTCCTTTCGTGTCGTGTTGTACATAATTGCATATTTTTGAGTACTCATGTATTTAATATTCCCTGTTGTATTGAATTACTTTTGTGATTTTGTAGCCAACCAAAAAATATAAATTAGTTTAATTTGACTACAACGACAAAAGTAGCGGAGACAACAACCTGCTGTCCTCAAAATAATTATTCCGATATAAATATGTGTATTCTAATTTTGACATTTTGTAGTCGGTAGCCTGAAGTGACGAATGTGTTTATGACATAAAGCCAAACTAATGTTGATAAGAGCTTTTGTATGGAGGTGTTTTAAAGAGAAAAACTCATGGGATCGATTATACATTTCACTCAACTACTGTCAGCGTGGAATCAAATAGAATGTGCCATCAAATAGCAGAATTTTTGTAAAACCATGAGAGCCTCCTTATAGAATGTGGACAGGAGGCTAGTGTGTTCCGAAAAAATGTCGACTTAGAAAAATTCCTGGGAATCGATGGTTCATTTGATTCCATCACAGGGATCACGGGTCTAATAATAATTTACAAAAACTCTCCCCTTGCCGTTCAAAACAAATCAATAGAGCTCGATTGTACATTTGACTCCGCCAGAGGCACCGTGCGACAAGTTAGAAGATGGAGTAAAAATTCTATTTGAGAAATATTTCACATGGGCGAACCTCAAAGAAGGGATGATGGGTAATCGATATGTTGAGCAAAAAAGTTGGCAGCGGAAAGTTAGTAGTGCTGGTTGTTCTTACCTCTAGCGACCAGTCTGGGGCAATTGTCGCAATTTCGATTTCCTTACTGTTTCCAGGGTGAAGGGCTTCTAAAATTCAGCTTAGTCTAATTTAACGTTCTTGTCTGTTTTTATTTTCTTTTACCTCAAAAATTCAATAAACTGTAAAAAAAGCCAATAATCATCATATTGCTAATTAATTGTTCTTTCTTTTTTAATTGAAATCATTTTAATTCAGGAAAAGGAAAAGAAACGTCAAGAAGCTATTTTAGCTAAAGAACAGGTACAAACAAATTTTTTTTTTTTTTTTACAAACTTCGTAGAAATTTGTTCTTTAGAGGAGTAGTAGATAGTTTGTAAATACTAGATGTTAATAAAAATTATCAGCGTACATTATTTATTTTTTTGATATAAAATTATTAATTTTTAAACCTTTGTTTTATTTAGGAGCTGAATCGTCAGAAGGAAATGTTATTGGCCGCTGAAATGGAACGTGAACGTAGACGCCAGCATATGACTTTAATACGACAATTGGAATTACGTCGCAAGTTTGAGGAGCGTGAAAAGAAAAAGCATCAAATGGTCTTGGATCGTTTGATACTGAGAGAGAAACGTTTGGCTGCTCGTAAACGAGATGCCGAAATTTTAGCACAAATAAGGTGAGGTGCTGTTTGAAAAAGGATTAGAAAAAAAATACATATACATACGTATCTCAGACAAGGTTTATGGTTTATCAAGTAATTCGATTCGAAAGAACTCGCAACGAACAAAATAACTAATTGATGGATGGCACAGAAATAATTAATATATTTTTGTCACATCACGTCAATTCTTTGTAGTTTGGCAAAACAAATGTATATAAGTATGTATATACAGAAAGAATTTCATGCAAAGAAACAAACTAATTACAGAAAAACAGGTTAAGCAGAAATAAAATATTTGTTTATGATGACATGACGTGACAAGAATTATTTCTTTTAGAATACCTAAATTTTCTTGTAGAAGCACTAATTAACAATTTTATTGTGCCATTTAACTGAGTTAATTGTTAATTTTATATGGAGAAAATACTTTTTCTCACATCATGCCAGATGAGATTATATTGTCTTTTTTTCTAAAGGCCGATCTAATGGATCTACTACGGATTTTATAATAAATGTTTGTGACAAAAGAAAATTATTAAGGGTTTTCACGATGGCATCTGTGCAAATTTGCAGTGCATTTTATGGTTGATCGTGAGCGCACTGTTTTTTTTTTTGGCGAATCTGGTATATTTGCTAAAACTCAGTATGAAAACTCAAAATGTTACAGAGGACGAAGTCCATCGGCGTCAAGTTGGCACGCAGCCGCCGCCGACTTTATTTTTGCGTTACAAGCCGCAGCCAATCTTATTTTGTTTCTGGAAAGTTAAAATTAAAACGCCATGTATTATTTTGTTATTATTAAATTAAAGTTTATAGCTTCATTTTCTGAAAAAAATAATTTATTTTTTTTAATTCACATGAAAATGTTTTTTATTGTAATTAAAATGTTTGTCTACTCCTCGGGAAATTGTTAGATGGCTTCGGCAGCTGCTGGCGCCATCTATTGTTGTTTACATTATTTATTTTCATCTGAGCATTTTTGCACGCTTCTATTTGCTCCAGGTTTTTTTTTAGTGCAAATGAGAAAAAATGAAGCAAAGTGCAAATGCATACATTTTGTTGTTGCGTGAAAAAAAGCAGAGCATTTTTGTTCAAATTTGTTTCGTTTGCGCAGTTTGCACCGCAGTCCACCGTAAAAACCCCCAATGTATTTCAGCTTGATGAATTCCGTGCCAGCATAAACAGAACAGAAAATCGAGAATTATACACAAAAAATTTAAATAAACAGAACTGAAACAGGTGAAAATAAATTTTAATTGTTCGAGCCTTGAGGTCACTTGGTTTTTTTAGAAGTGTTTATTAAATTCGATATTTCGATATCACGATGGATATATTCTTCAGGAATGTATTAATTCAGGTCCAAAAATGAACCTTTCAAAAAATATTTGCTGTATTCTTCAGCTGTCTATATGCCGACGACATTTCGTTGGTGCTAATCAACTCATCAGTAGACTTGAAAAATTCTTAAAAGTTTGTTTGAAACTTAACTACTTTCAAACAAACTTTTAAGAATTTTTCAAGTCTACTGATGAGTTGATTAGCACCAACGAAATGTCGTCGGCATATAGACAGCTGAAGAATACAGCAAATATTTTTTGAAAGGTTCATTTTTGGACCTGAATTAATACATTTCAATTGGCTCTTAAAGCAAATAAATAATTAAGTTCATATTTGATTCTTCAGGAATATGTTTTGATGTTTTTTGAAAAAAAAAAAAAATTTATTTTTATCAATTTTGAAAAAACATCAAAACATTCCTGAAGAAGATATCCATTGAGATATCGAAATATTGAATTTCGAACAATTCGAGGCTCGAACAATTAAAATACTAAACAACAAAGGTCGAAAAGTTGGCATCAAAATATGTGAAAATAAATTATAAAATCGTAATAAGAAAATCTATCAGGCCTGTTCTATAAATCACAGGTTTTTTTATGTCAAGCGATTTCTAAAATCAAAGAGATCATTACTTCGGTCATTTAAAAATCGACATTAAAAGTGAGAGTTTCAATACGATTTTAATGCCCAAAAAATCAGTTGGACATAAAAATCTAGTTTAACAATTCTTTGCTGTGGCTTAACTGCAGTTTAAACTTGACTCTATTATTGTTATGTTTCACGGGTTGCCGGCCCCCTTAGGACCTGTTGTTCTAACTTGACTGTTGTAAATCAGTGAATTCTTTATTATTGATTATTTTTAGAAATAGAAATTTGGCAACATTGCAAAAAACATCAAACAGCTGATGTTTTGCTCTGTTTTTAATGCCTGAACTTTAAACGCAAAATTTTCTTTGTTTAAATGTGGTTTAAGCATTCTCTGATTTAAATATTTACTAGCTTAAACGTAAATTAAAACAAACTTCAGGATAAACTTCCACAGATTTTTCAGCTATAAGTGTCTTAATCTTAAAAAAAGCACAAAAGAGCAGCATAAAGTCAAATTTTTTTAAGGAATTGGTTTTTGGAAATCGTGTGATTTCAAGCAAAGTTTCTTACGCACCAGATCTATGTATGGAATCCAATACAAAACACAAATAAGTAAAAATAAAGCTTTTTAGGATGACATGATGGGACAATGCTAATTTTTAGCATAATTTCCTCATTTTTTTTTTTTTTGCCTCATATATGTATATTTATTTATTTCTTCTTGAGTCAATAATTGCAAGTTTTATTGTTTCATCATTGAACAGAAAACCCCAAGAGGACTCAGAAGTATTGCAGTTACATCCCATACCCGACTTGGAGCGTATAGCAGGCAATCGATTGCCCGGCCAGGCCATGGCCGATCTCCTAATGGTGTTCGAATTTTTGCATAATTTTGGCGAAACATTAGGTTTTGGTGAGTTGAAATTTATGAAAAGTCCAAAGAAATTTATAAAATATACATTGGCAAATACTAACTCATAAATAACGTGACCACTACTCCCTTATTGAGCTTTGTTTTGGCCAAATACATGGATGCAAGCAACTAAAAATGCTTGGGCACTATAACAAACACCAACGAAAAGAAAAATCTAAAAACATAAAATTTCACCACAGCACATTTTAAGGTTATGATTGCCCAACGAGCAGATATAATATCTTTTCGTAATAATGTCAATATACATGCATGTTTAAACATTTATATATGTATATGTATTTTGCAAAATAAAGGTCAACAAGAAAGTAGTGGTCACGTTTTTTGGTGCAAATATTTGCTCATGTGTGAATGTTGCTTAAGAAAGTGAGTAATATGAATTTTTGTTCCTGCTCTCCGTTTCTTCCAGATATGGAATCTCTTCCCACCCTACAGAATCTCCACGATGCATTAGTTGTCGACAGCAATGCCGAAGTTGAAGAAGAACTCTTATCTGTGATGACACATTTGCTGGTATGTGCCATAGAAGATCCGGGCATACCGAATCCTGGACGCCATACCACCCTGTTGGGACAATCACTGCGAAACGCCGACATCACCAACTCCAATGTATCGGAAATTTTGCGCATCTATTTGTATGCCACAGCCACAGGCGAGATACGACAAATGTTTGGTGTGGTCATGGATCGTGAACGCGAACGTAAGGTGCCGGATCATCATCAAATCGATGCCGAGACGGTGGTACACTCAGGCAAAAATGCCGAATATTACAAATTGTTGCACGAGAATGAAACCTGGAAGATGTCACTAGCCCTCAAAGATCGACCGTTTGTAGCACTTAATCCCACAAAGAAGACCCAAATATTGGCTCATCTGTGCAATGATTTGCTCATGAACAAAGCAGTGCTCAAACAAATCGACAATAGCTTAGAAACATGCAATCAAATGCGCAAGGAAAAGTATATGACGGACATGAAAGTAAGAAAATATAAAGCCTTGCACATGCGCAAATCAAGAATTGAAGCTTATGAAAAAATGCAAGCTGAACGAGAAGCGGCCATGCAGGCGATGGCTGTCCAACAGAAACTGGATGCTGAACGTTTAGAAAAGGAAACCAGCGAAGACGTCAACAAAAAGGATGGCTCAGTTGCAACAGACGGCAGTAGTCCTCAGGCCGGCACTTCATTGGATGCGGCCGGCGAACAAAATAATAATACCAGCAAAGACGAAAACATGGATTTAGATTTAGATGGTTGTTTGAAAACCACAGATAAGGATTTAACCGGTCTGCCCAGTAGTTATGAAGATGGCAAGCTGTCCGCTGTCAATCTTTTGGCCACTAACGATATCACAGCCAACAAAATGGCTAAACTGGAGGAGCTATCAAGCACTTCGTACCACAATGGTGGTGCAACGGCTGGCGACATTAATGCTTTGCTATCTGGCAAGAAAACCATTAAAGGTCTAAACGATGATGCCTCCACTGATGTCGGCATGGACGAAGACCTGTCCGATATTGAGTCGGAAATAACCAATGTGGAAGAAGATGAAGACAATAGACTCTCAGCAGATGAACTGCAAAAGAAATTGGACAAAATCATAAGGGCTTCTTTGAACTGCAAAGAAGTGTTGGAGAAAAGCACCAATCAATTGCGGGCTACTTGCTTTGGCCAAGACCGTTTTTGGCGTCGCTATTGGCGTCTACCCAAAGCAGGCGGCATATTTATAGAAGCTTTGGAATCTGCTCAAAACGATCTATTCCAATATAATCAAATTTTGGAGGAGGAGGACGAAGAAAGAAAACAAAATATGAGCCCACAGCCAGTGCAAGACAATTCCGAAAAGACGAACGACAAGCAACAGGACAACAACCAGGATGTGGAAATGAAAGACTTGGAATGTCATCAATTGCAAACGGCCGCCAATAATATAAACTCTACTCCCCTAAATGAAAACAACATGACCGAAAATAATCAAGCCGATGACTCGGATGATGATGTCATCGAAACAAATCGCATAGAACCGGAAATAGTCGATTTGCGTGATGACGACGACGATGATTATGATGTAGCCATACAACCCCATGGCATACAATTGGATAACAATGGCACCGCCAAGGTAGAGAAACCAGACGCCGCGGCACTCCTACCGCCTCTTAACATCATGAATCAGTCCTCTAAAAAGGATGACTTGGATGCAGAAATGAAAGTTTTACCACCACCGCCATCCGCCACGCTCAACCCGATATCAGCTACGCCTCAACTGAGCCAGCAGAATTCTTTAACTGTAAACTGTGATAAACCAGACATGAATAAAATGAATTCTATTACATCCTCTTCCATGATGCTGTCTAATCCCACCACATCTTCTGCTACCACTACCAACACCAGCACAAACAACTCCAGCAGCACCGCCGTTTCATCGACCACCCTGAATCTGTGCACCACCAATACAAATAATCCCTTGAAGGCAGATTGCAAACTGGAGGACAGAAAGGAAGACGATTGTATTATTGTGTCCTCGTCCGGTCCCCTGGACGTTAAACCCATATTTTCGAGTGAAATACCGGAAGTCAAGTGGTTTTCCATTGTTAATCGTGAAGTGCCATTAACAACCACAGAACCTCAAAATGCCACCAATCTCAAAGAATTTCAAAAAATGTATGCCAACATCACTTGTAGCTCCAGCTATCAAATCCAGGGCCATCCCTGGGACATATCGAACAATGTTCAGTATTTCACCGTCACCATGGACGACTGCAAGGCTGATGTAACAAAGTTAACCACGGACTGTATACTATCCTTGTCGGGCCTCAATGAGGCGGACATCGAGAACAAGTTGAGAGAATTCGAAGAAAAGTTACAAAATTCAAAAAACTTCTTGGAGACTCCTCGTCATCATTCTGCCACCGCAACAGCAATGAAGAATGAACAAGCAGATGGTAAAGACAATAATAATATGGAATGCGATGACGAGGAGGGTGAGGAGGGCAATGGTGTTAACGAAAAGAAGGCGGTGCTAAAAAATGAAAGAAAAATAAAATTTTTTCCTTTTCCTAAAGACACTGTCAGAGATGCTGGCGGAGGTGCAGACGTAGTCTGCGGTTTGCAACCACCCGTTGAGGGAGAATTCATCGAAGACCTCAAACCTAAACTGGAGCTGAAATTGGACGAAGCTTTACAATCATCTCTGCAGAACATGCAACAAATGTCTTTGGCCAACATAAGCAATTTCATACAATACGATATTCCCACACCTTTGCAAATGACTCTGGAGGAATCGCAAATCTTGGAAGAAGTCAAACGTGAGGGGTTTCCTAAGCGACAGAAGGGCAATTATGTGAAGCGTAATCTGCGTTATGGCTGGTGGAAAATTGATACCATGGAGCTGTTGCAACAGGTGATAAACTCGCTTAATACCACGGGCCTGAGAGAAAAGGAACTGAAAGAGAATCTTACACGTTTCCTGAGCCAAGAAATACCTTTGGGTCTACACTATGTCATGGGCGAACCCCGGCCGGGAGACAAGGAATTTATGCTGCCTGACAAGCCAAATGACTGGACTCCCAAAATAGCCAAACGTGTGGAAATGGCCTTGTTAGAACAATTGGAGGTGCTCGAGGACAAAATTGCCTCCGCCTCGATGCAGCTAAAGCATTGGCAACTGCCACCCAGAATAGAATCCGAACTTAATCTGGAAAGTGATGCTGACATAACGGAAGAGGATTTCGTCAGCATTATACCCATGATAAGAGAACGTATTATTGATTTGGAGGCCAATATCGAAAGACGCTACTTGAAGCCGCCCTTGGGAGCTCAAACAGGTGATGCTCATTTGGCGGCCATTGCCCAGAATCAACAAAATACTCAGACACAAAATTCCGCCAATGCGGCCGCCTACTATCAACAAATGCAGCAGCAGCAGCAGCAACAACAACAACAACAACAACAACAACAACAGCAGCAGCAGGCTTTACTACAACAACAACAGCAACAGCAGGCGTTCAATCCCTCTGCCTTCAACGAAAGAGCCATGGCCATAGCAGCCAATAATGCTAACAATGCCGCGGCAGCAGCCGCTTCAGCAGCATCATCATCAGCCTCCTCTAACGCCAACGCCAACACCAACGCCAACGCGAACAACAGCACCAGCGACCACAACTCCCAAACGAATTCGGGCAACCTTGAAAATAATTCCGGCGGTGACTCTCCTTCCAGCAATTGTGATAGCGATAAAGATGAAAAAATCGAAAATATTCCCAAGGGCTTAGTGTCGTGGCGTGATGCTGTTTCACGTTCTCACACCACTGCCCAGCTGGCCATGGCTCTGTACGTTTTGGAATCGTGTGTGGCCTGGGATAAAAGTATCATGAAAGCTGTAAGTTTTTTTTTTATTTTCTTCCTACCAGTTTTATAAATTAGAAGAAAAAAAAAAACAAACAACAAATTTTGTTATTACTAAAACTCTGGCAATATTAACACCTCTACACACAAGCACACATTTTATTTCATTTATTTATAATTTAAACGACATACATACATACATTTTTTTTTTCAAATTATATCCACCTCTTTCCCTTGTCCAGTTCTTTCTTTTGTAACTTACATTTTTTGTTTGTTCTATATGTATTTGTGTTGTTGCTTCACATGTACTTTTTTAATCATATTTTGCGTTTTGTTCAACTAAACAGTTACTTTTCATGCAATTCATTTTATTTTCATTACATATTATTAACTTTTAACTAACAATTAGTACTGAACATTTAATTATGATACACAATTATTTTTTGCGTTGTTTTGGACTATGGGGGTTTTTTATTTCTTGTTTTACGGAAATGCATGTTATTATTCTGCTTTCTGAATTTGAATGCGCTTCTTGTGTATGCCTTCTTCCACAACGAGCACAATGCACGGTCGCATTGACAAATGGTAGTTTACCAACAACGTGACCACTACTCTTTTGTTGCCCCTTGTGTTTGGTGGATCGGTCGATTTCAGCTTTGGGGGCATAAAAAAAAAACAAATTCCACTACGACATATCAAAAAAAAAAAAATCATTTTTTTTATGGCAGCACACTCAGGAGACGCGGTACGAGGTCGGTGTGTTCAAAAAAAAAAAAAAAAAAATATTGGCGATTAAAAGCCACAACTTCTTCAATCTTAATGTTCCTCCCAACACACTAATCAGTGCCAGGTCACTGATTAGCGTGATGAGTCAAACGTATGACCGAACTTCAATTTTTATTTTTTACTCGAAATATTTTTTTCGAAGATACCGACCCTGTACCACGCCTCCTTAGCGGGATTCCCTAACAAAAATGCAAACAATTCGAGTTCGCAGCCCTCAAAAATTATGTTTTTGATATGTCGTAGTGGATCTTTTTTCCTCATGCCAAAAGCTATCGAAAAATCGATGGCACAATATGAGCAAATTTTTCTCCATACACATCGAACCGACCTAATATTCATACTACATATGGAACACCAAAAAAAAAAAAAAAAACTAAAATAAACCACAAACATAGTTAAATTTCACAAGGTTGATTCATGAAGTGCTACGAGGATTACCTTTTGCTTTCGCCTACTTGGACGATGTTATTATTGCGTCACCTTCAGAAGATGAGCACATAAAACACCTCACAACAGTTTTTCAACGATTTCAGAATAACAACTTAACAATTAATATCTCTAAATCTGAATTTGGCTTAACAGAACTTAATTTTTTAGGACACTTAATTACAAAAGATGGCATTCGACCGCTGCCCGAAAAAGTTGAAGCATTATTAAAATTCCCGCGCCCTAAGGTGGTTAAAGAATTGAAGAGATTCTTGGCTATGCTTAATTTCTATAGGCGTTTTTTACCACGAGCACTCGATCGATGTTCAGCAAATATTTGACCAAAGTAAATTTTTAAGGTTATGTTTGCTCAACGAGTAAATATAAAATTTACAGCGAACAATTGTTTGATTTTACAAATACTTTGCAAGAGCAAATACAAATGTGCTCTAAATTGTGTATTTTGCTCGTTCACCTAATATAACCTTAAATTGTGCTCTTGTAAAATTTAATGTTTTTTTCATTTTTCTTTGTCGTCCCAAAATAAGGTCAATAAAAAAAGTAGTAGTCACGCTTTATAAGCAAATATGCTGTATCGTTACAGCCTTAACTACAGGTATTCTGTAGCTGTTCACTTAAAAAATTCTCTCAAAAATATTTCTAAGTGGCAGAGGCAAAATGAAAATACTCTTTGTGCATATTTTCTTTATGCAAAAGTTAACGCAATACTACATATGCAAAATCATGAAGATGCAAGTCGAATCGAATGATTTCCCATTTAATTATGTATATGCTAAAGAGCTGCACAAAAAATATGTTTGGTCGAGGTGCACAATTGTCCCCAAAATGATAATAATAAAAAAATATACTCAAATATTTGCAAGAAATTCATTGAATTAGTTGCATTCAAAAGTCTCTCTCGCCGAGATTCAAAATATTTGATTTTATTACCCCTAATCTGATGCGACTACGACAGGTGGCGAAAGAAAAAACAAACAATTTTTTGCCCAAACACTTAAGACGTGTTTGAAAATTAGTTGAGTTCTTATTAAACGTGTTCTGCTTAAACGATGTGCTGCTTCGGCGTCCGCGAAATGTTCGCGAAATGAAGTTTTCATTCGCATACTTCTATTGGAAGCAATAGCAATTTTTTTAATTTTTGTTGTTGTTTGTAAACGAATGAAAACTTTGCTCGCATTTAGAAAAGCAGGAAGTAAACTAAAATAATTTATCGTGGTTTGGTGCGATTTTACTTGCTTAGAATTGAGACAGATTCTTAGTGGTGAAATTGTAGTGATTAAAATTTTTAAAGAAAAGTAAAGTTGAAAACTTATTGGCTGGGGAACATGTTACGGTTGTTTCACGTCCACCACGACACTCATCAGCAGCCAAATTGTTTCGAACCCAGGTCATAGCTAATGGCATATTATTTTGCACACTCTTGTTTATAATAATACAACATTTTAAAGAGAGAGCGAGAGAGAGAGAGAGAGAGAGAGAGAGAGAGAGAGAGAAAGAAAGAGTGCGAATGTGTTTCGTTTTTGTTTTTTTGCAAAGAGTACTGCAAACTAAAACATGTAGGACATTCATTCACATTTGGTACAAGCTATTTGTAATTGTACAAACGTTTGTAATCTTGTGAATAGATGTATTAAGTAATTTTAAACGAAATATATCACAGAATCTCTTGATGTTTTCTTCTTCTTCGCGTTCAGGAAACTATTTTGCCGAAATGTTGATTATTGAAAATCTCCTGAATGGTGGCGAAGGAAGTGTTTAATTTTGTTTCATCTGTTGTAGCACTTGCAGCTGTTGTTAACATTTTCGAATTGCATTTTGTTTTGTGTTTCATTTCGTTTCTTATGTTGTATTTAGCCCGTTTTTGTTTTAATTTTATTAGTTATCCAAAAACTATAATCAATTTGTTTGTTTTTAGATTAGAAAACAAATTATAAAAAAAAAATAATTGAAAAAAAAATTTCATCTAATTTTTCTTAAACTTTTTTCGATTTTTTTCTTTTTTCAAAATAAAAAAAAAACGATATTTGTTGTTGTCCAATTTACTACGCACTTTACTTGAATTTTATTAATGTCGCTTAAAACTGAAAAAAACCCGGAAAAAAACAATTTGGTTACCGATATATATTTTCTTCTTCTTATATTTCTTCTTTTTGATTATTGTTAATTACTATTGCATCTTAATTCCTTTAAACAAATCATTTAATTATGTTGTGTGCTTTTTTTTAAACTTAAACAATGTTTTATGTTTTTATTTCTAAACTTTTCTATTTTTGCATTAAATTAAAAACTATTGATTTAATGGTGAATGTTTGTTAAAACGTTTATGGAAAAACACTCATTTTGCATCTCATATAACACCAACACACACCAATACACACACTCCATATACATGTCCATGCTATAAAATTCATTTATCTAAAATCTTAATTACAAATTCATTTAAAAACATTGGTAAATGGTTTACGAACAAACAAACAAACAAACAAACAAACAAAATCAATTCAAATTTTCCCCTATACCCTGCAATCACCTTCAATCATTTCCTTGTACTCCTTTGGCTTTTCATTACGTCTGCAAACTTGCCATGTTATGGTTGTTTGTTGACTCCTGCCAAACATAATAATATGTAATACAAAAGATGCACACTTCACCATCCAAAGCGCTGAAATCGGAAAAATCTAAAAAATCTAAAAAAGAAAAGAAATCAAAGGATAAGAAAAATTCTCACAAAAACGATGAAAACTTTAATGGCAAACACAAACACAAGCATCATAAAAAATCTAAAAGCAAAACAAATAAAAACGAACCCATTTCTTCTCTCGATGACACCAATCCGGTGGCAGTCTCGCTGCCAACTCCCAGCCCAACTAATGGGGATGAAAAGAAACCCAAAACTCCTGTGAAACAGCAGGTAGAGGGAGAGCGGGCGAATTCGGTGATGGTGTGTGAAAATACCACACCAACTTCCATTAAGATTAATCTCAAATATCAAACTCCCAAACAAAGATTCAAACAAGCTTTAAAGACCGGTGAATTCTGGCTGCAACAATCGCCCAATTCAAATACCTCTAGTTCACCTGTCCCTTCTCCCCAATCAAGAGATTCTGTAACACCTCCACCATCACCGCCACTGCCACCACCACCATCATCTTCATCATCTCCATTAAATAGTCAGAAAACACCAAATCGAAAAATCAAAAAATTTGCGACCAAATGTAGTAAAAAATTAACAACCAGTCCCTCATCCAATTCGTTGGTCCATACCCCGACCACCCCCACCTCCTCCACTCCCTCCTCTAAATCCACCAAAACAACAACAACAAATACTAAAAAATTAGGTAGAAGCCGTAAAAAATCCACAACATCATCTACAAAATCTACCAAATATTCGAATTCCTTACAGAATTGCCAGTTCTGCACATCTGGCGAAAATGAGGATAAACTGTTGCTTTGCGATGGCTGCGATAAGGGCTATCACACCTACTGTTTCAAACCGAAAATGGAAAACATACCCGATGGGGATTGGTAAGTAATCAGTCTGTTTGTGTTTTCTTTCCAAATTTTCATTTTCATTTTACTTTTGTTTTTGTTTCTGGTTTTTTTTTTTTTTTTTTTACTCAAAAACTTGTTTTGGTGGCAAATAATGTGTTCTGTTTTCTTGTAATTTCTCACTTCATTTCATTTATCTTATCAATCAGTCAATCAATCAATCCACCTCTCAGTCAATCAATCAATCGAATCAGTCAGCATTCAAGCTCAATTTTTGTTTGTCTTAGTCTGAGAAGAGCAAAAAAAAAAAAAAAGATGTAAAAGAATGTTATTTATTATTCAATTTATTACCACGAAAAAGAATTCCATGTTATCACAGTTTTAAAAGCACTAACGTTTAACACTTTTTTGAAATTATTTTTCCTTTTCTTAAAATTTACATACATACATATGTAAATGTTTGCCAATTAATATTGTGTGAAATTTTTCGTTCAGGTACTGCTATGAATGTGTCAATAAGGCTACCAATGAACGTAAATGTATTGTGTGTGGCGGCCATCGTCCTGCGCCGGTTGGCAAAATGATTTATTGTGATTTGTGTCCACGTGCTTATCATGCCGACTGTTACATTCCCCCACTATTGAAAGTGCCTCGTGGCAAATGGTATTGTCATGGTTGCATTTCAAAGGCACCACCACCGAAAAAGCGTTCCTCCTCCAGTAAACCTCGCCGTGAACGTGATTCATCCGCCTCGCTATCGAAACGCAAAGACAAACATCACAATACATCGTCCAGTTGTGAGCAGCTAAACACTTCATCGACCGATCATCACAACTTACACAATTCGTCACACGATGAGTCAATGACTTCCCTGCCCGCTCCGTTAAGGTAAGTGGCTTCAAACCAAACAAATTATTTCAATCAACCATCCATATCAAAGTTACATTATAGACGTGTGTTCTGTGAAATCACTTTTACACGAAAGAGTTTTGAAACCACTGACTCAAAAATTTAAGTATTAGTGTGTTTTGAAACCAGTGAGCAGTAAAACAGTTGTCGTTTTGAAATCACTTGCCCTCATATTTTATAATTATTTATGCTATCAACCTAGTAAAAAAGTAATTAAGTACCTTCAGGCGCGGATCCAGCTAAAGCTTTTGGGGGGAGAATTTTGTATGGCATAAAATAAAGTCTTATTATGGGTAAATCGCTTATTAGTGAAATAATTATATTTATCATTTTGTTGGTGGGCAATATCCCTTCCCCCCTGCCCCCTGGCTCTGCGCCTGAGTACATTATAATGTCGCAATATTTCCCAGCGTTGTTGAAACGTATACACAACCATATTCGTTCAGTGGAAGGATAAAATTAATTATCTGTCAAATCAGACATGATTTGATAAGTGTTACCATTCACGAAATAAGCACTAGTTGAAAAAAAAGAAAGAAAAACATTAGATGGCGGACCCTGTAGTTAGAATGTGTTTTTTAATCATGCAATAATATATATTTTAGAGCAGTGAAGGGTAGATTTATATTTATATTTTCAAACTTGAATAAAAAAATGTAAGAATCGATACAAAGTTTTATTAAAATTTTATTAAGAACATTGAACGATAGAATGGAAATGCTAAAGAGTATGTCATCCAGATGTTTTCCGTCGAGTTGAACAGAATGTTCAAAACGCAGCCTTGTGTTTTTTAGTATTTCAATTTTCCCGTATTAATTTGCTAATTTCATTTGGAACCACGTTTATGCCTTGAAGTTTTTATGGCTTCATTTGTATTTGTATTGTTTTTTTTTTAATTGTCCTGCGGAAGTTTCTGCCATATGATTTAGTTTTCTATTGTCAAAACTGCTACTGACTACTGTTTTTCATTTAACTTTATCCAAATGCATCTCTAAAATAGTTTATTCTATTTTCTTTGAATTGTTTGTTTTTGAAATTTTTTGAAAAACTCTTTTTTTTCATTTAATAATAAAGAAATTAATAACATTATATGGGATTTTGTGGGTATTTTGAAAAAAGATTTCGAATCATCAATTTGTGGTAACGCTGGTTGAAAAAAGAATGTTTACATCAGTTTTTTTTTTCAATTTGTCCTTAAGAAAATGATCAGCAATGTCGGTCATATGATGCATCAAATGACCGACACTGTTGTTGCTGGGTTCGCAATTTCCTGTTGCAGAGATGGCAAAGTCTGTACTTTGTCATTCTGTTGGATAATAAAATTTTTCTTATTAAAATATCAATTGCTGTGCAATAATGTATTTCCTTTGCTTTAATGTAAAAATTCGATTTTATGAATGAAGTGAAATAAATTAAAACGGCATAGAAACGGTAATTAAAATGTCAAAGAGAATCGGGTCGAATGTTGGGAAAATACGACGATTGCTATATAAATCGTCGTGATTTACTTTTTATTCTCTAGCAGTCAGCTGTTTTGTTTTGTTCACAAATACATTTGTAAAGCACAACGAAAAATTTTAAATCTCGTGATATCTATACAGAATACCAAGAAATCACTTCGATGATTTTAAGCCATTCGTGAGTTAAAATCTCCGTCGTTGCAGAACAGGCCTGTTAAATAAATATTTGCCCACTTACGTTCAAAAAAAAAAAAAAAAAAAAAACGTGACCACTACATTTTTGCTGACGTTTATTTTGGTGTCAAATACATGCATATAAATATCCAAAAATGCATAAACATTCACATGGATAAAACAACAAAAGAGAAAAAACAGGAAAAAACGTGAAAAAATTAAATTTCACCACAGTCTATTTTAAGGATATGTTTTTGCTTAACGAGCAAATACAAAATTTAAAACACATTTACATTTGCTCTTGCAGTGGTTTTTGTCAAATCAAATAATTCTGCGCTGTAATGTTTGTATTTGCTATTTTGAGCAAACATAACCTTAAAATTTAATTTTGTTAAATTTCACATTTTTTTGGCTTTTTCAGTTTTTTCATTTTGTTGTTGTATCCATGTGTATATACATATATGCATTTTTTTGGTGGCGTATAGCCAAAACATAAGTCAACAAGAGAGTAGTGGTCGGTCACATTGTTTGTAGGAAAATATCTGTTAAGGCAACATACTTGATAAGCCTAAGTAATTGACAACGCAGCGTCAAAACTTAAACGACATGCAATAACAAATTTATAATTCTCTCCAATAATTTTTGTTGCTTTGTATATAAATTTTTAAGCTCTCAATGCTACAAGCAACGAAAATTTTCGTGTGTGAAGTTTGAACTTTATATTTGTGTGCAAAACAACAAAAATTTTGTAAAATATCTTCAATTTGTGATTGTTTTCCGTTTGAATGCTGGTGTTGCGTTGAGATTTACAAAGTTAGGGCTTTAGAAAATATCGGTGTTCTAAAGTCTTCCAACATTTAAGTTTAAGTTGTGTTTACAACTCTGTTATATTTGCAACGATTTTTTTACCACAAACCGCGAGTGATTTTCCCATGTAGTGAAAATTAATAACTCAATTGATTTTTGTTTATCTTTCATTTGTGAATTTGAGGATTCAAATAAAACCATGTGGGTTGTGTTTCCACTCTCTTCATGAGGAGATTCTGTAAGACGTCTCTTGAAGTATTTCGTGGAAATTCTTATCAAAGCGGCATTAAAAACTTTGACTTTGTTTTGCCTTATGGTAGACATTGAAATGAATGAGATGGGTAATCTTCATACATATATTCTATTAATCTATAAGATTTCAAGTGTACAGGAATAATAACACATTGCTTACTGAAGTCGAGTCTACAGGCGACAGTTTTTGATTTTGACTTGGCAAATTAACGACAACGATGACTCTTGGAATAAAGGGGCTTGAATTGAATGACAAAAATGTATGAAGGCAAATAGTACTTATCAGAAGAAATATGTATTATAGGCTTTTAGCTTTAAAAGTTTAAAGTAGCTTTTACCCTGAAATGCATTCAATATCGTAGAAACAGGCAAAGTGATTTAAATATTAATTAAAAATTTTTTAAATATCTAATAAATTAACAATTGATCATTTTGTTTATCAATGCGTAATAATATTGTGTATCATCCGTTAGCTCACTTGAGGATTTCAGCATTCGCAAAAGTATTTCTTGTCATTGTGATTGTTTAGAACTTCACTGAAATAAAAGCTAAAAAGTAAATAAAGAGATTTGTTAAGCCCATTCCCTAGACGCATTTGCTTGTATTCTGTTTAATATTTTCAATTATTTTTTATAATGCTTGTGGATCTGTGCCTTAAAGGACTCCAGTGTTTTCTTTTTTAAAATCCAATGCACTAAAAAATACCGCAGTCCTTTATAAAAAAAAAAAAAAAATTCATACAAGTCACGAATTAAAATTTTTTCACATGTTTGTTTTTCCTCACTGTCAAGTTTTAAGCAAATAATCGAATATAATTGAACAATTTATTGCAATAGTAACTCAATTTGTTCTTTTCGATGTATTTTTCGAATACCCGAATATTTAGGGTAACGAATGACAATTACTTTACAAAATTTGTATTCTATAAATTCTCGTGCTTTTATTGCAATTACTGCTTAAAATGTATTAAAATTTGTACAAAGTAAAATGAACATGTAAAATTTTTCTAGTCCCGCTCATTCAGTGGCCTCAACATCGTTTGATGACCATCATAACAATTCAATCGACACAACGCGCTTCCAAAATCAAGTAACAAATCGACAAGGTGCTTTAAGTCCACAGCCAACACACAATGATTTCAATGACACCAGCCTGGATGGTACAGCCGCGTCCGCAGCAGTGGCCGTCAATATGACTGCCATGGGAAATATAAATATTTTACATCAGCAGCAGCAACAAGCATCTCCTTTGAACACAAACAATCTTCCAATGATGAACATACCACCACCGCCACCGCCACCACCAAATCAGACGCCACCAACTCAACAACAACAACAACAGCAGCAGCAACAACAACAGCAGCTACAAAGCTTCAATAGCATACCAACAACAGTAGGCCTATTGCCACCTCAAGCACTACCCACTTTGTCAGCAGCAACACATTTTGGCAATCTAAGCGCTTCACAACTTCAAATCGGTTCAAATCAAACAAATCATTTGCCATATCCCCAACTAATGCCGCCAAGTACAGCAGCTGTGATAGCAGCCCCGCCCCCACCACCACCACCACCTCCACCACCACCATCATCATCATCAGCAGCATCAGCATCATCATCATTATCCACGACAGCATCAGCACCTTTAGCCAACATTACGGCAGCCCCAACTGCTGCTGTGCCCACAATGCCTCAAGCCGCAGTTTCCAACGTAGGTCTCTTATCCGCAACATCTTTACCAAATCAGCTAACGCTTTTAACCAATATGACAGCAGCAGCACCGCCCAGTCCAGCTTTGACAGCGGCTCCCACACAACTTATGTGCGCTACTACCTCCCCGCAACATTCCTCTCTAACAACATCTTCATCGCGTTCATCAACTCCCACACAACAACAGATGCATCATGCCACCGCCGCCCAGCATTCACCTCAAATACATGCGACCGCCACTTCGCCTTCCATGATGGTTACTGGCAATTTAGTAGTGACCACTCCACCACCAACCGCTTTGGGTCCGCCGCCCCCCTTGAATATACATGCCGTTCAAGAAGCCAAGGAAAAATTGAAACAAGAGAAAAAAGAGAAACATGCCACCAAAAAATTGATGAAAGAATTGGCAGTCTGCAAGACTGTTTTAAGTGAAATGGAGGTGCGTTTTTGAAACCGCCCGCATCTTCAGAACTAATATGTACAACTAAAAGTTTTCTTAAATTTGTTTTTAGCTCCATGAAGACTCTTGGCCCTTCTTGTTGCCAGTTAATACCAAACAATTTCCAACTTATCGTAAAATTATAAAAAATCCCATGGATTTATCAACAATCAAGAAAAGACTACAAGATTTAAGGTGAGTATTGAATGAATCAAAAAAACGAAAAAAAAAAAACACAAATCAATCGAAATATTTATGATTGCATAAAATGGAACATTTGATTGAAATTACTGCTGTCCTGGTCAATCTCAAATTGAATTGCATTTTATGTGAAAAGCAAGTTTCGAAATTAACCTTGTTGTTAAATTTGTTAAGCCTAAACTGTCAAAAAATTTTATGCTCGAATTTTCGAATATTTCGAGAACCAAATTATGAGAATGATGGTAAAATTGAAACAAAAAAATCGTAAGCATATTGAAAACGAATTTCAAATTTAAATCGAAAAATTTTCTTATGTTCGAATTTTCGAACATAGCACATACAAAAGTAGTTGTGTATAAACAAACAACATTTTGAAGCTACGTACAGTTTCGAACCTACTGGGATATCGTTAAAGAAATAAGTTTCGAAATTAATTTCTAGCATGCAAATCGACATTTTCAAGCCTAAATTTTTAATTTTATGTTCAAATTTTCGACCGTAGAACCAAGTTAAGGAAATTGCTGTAAAATTAAAAAAAATAATCCCAGGCATATTGAACACGAATTTAAATTACAGAATTTTTTATGTCCGAATTTTCGAACATAGAACCAGTTATGTAAAATGACTGTAAAATTAATATAAAAAAATTGTCACAGGCACATGGAACACGAATTTAAATTGCGTAATTTCATATGTTCGAATTTTCGAACATTGAAATTTTGAAAAGGAATTTCAAATTTAAATTACAAGATTTTCTTATGTTCGAATTTTTGAACGTAGCATCTACAGAAGTAGTTGTGTATAAAAACAACTTTTTGAAGTTATGAACTTCTCTCCTATACTGTTTCGAATTTACTTGGATATCGCTAAAGAAATAAGTTTCGAAATTAATTTCCAGCATGCAAATAGACATTTTTAAACCTAAACTGGCAAATATTGCCAAGGAACGAAATTAGGTGATAAAATCTAAAAAATATGCTTAAGCGTATTGAAAACGAATTTCGAATTAAAACTGAAATTTATTATGTTCGAATTTTCGTACAGCACTTACAGAATTCGATTTAGAAATCACTCTTGTCCATGACAATTCCATATTTGATTAGAATTCGTTTGAAAAAAAAATTCGTAATTAATTTCGAACATGCAATTTTGAGGGAAACATACATTATTATGTAAATATGTATTAGTATGTAAATATTTCTTAAGCATAAGCTATCAAATTGCATAGACCCATATTGTGCGATTGCCTGTAAAATCTGAAAAATGTTCTTAAACATGTTAGAAACGAATTTATAATTAAATTACAAAATTTATTATGTTCGAATTTTCGACCTTGACATTCTGTTATGCGAATTTCGAATAATAACTGCCAAACTTTTTATGTTCGAACTTTCGAACATAGCCCAGAACAGAAGTAGTTATGTAAGAACGAACAAATCTTCGAAATTATGTACTTCTCTCTGGTACAGTTTTGAATTTAATCAAAGTTTGTTTAAGAAATAAGTTTCGCAATTAATTGCCAGCAAGCAAATCAGTTAATAATTTTTTTTATTTTTTATTTAAAACTTTCTCACACTAAAACATTGTTTTTTTTACTTTTTTCAGTTATAAATGCCGTGAAGATTTTTGCGTTGATGTGCGACAAATATTCGATAATTGCGAAATGTTTAACGAAGACGATTCGCCGGTGGGCAAAGCTGGTCATGGAATGCGTAAATTCTTTGAAATGCGCTGGGCCGAATTGACTGACAAACATTCATGATATCAATTGCAACATCAGCAACAGACACAGCAACAACTCAAATATAACAGCGAATAAAATGAAATGTAAAATATGTTTTACATTTAAATTCCAAAAATGGATTAAAAAAGAATACACAAAATGATGATTAATCAATCGTAAGTGAAACAAATAAAATTATACATACATATATACAATATAAGATTTAACATTATTCAAATTTTAACTAATTAAACAAGGCTTGATATTAATTAATTAATTAGTATAGTTAAAAAGAAAAGTAAAACAAGTAAACAAAATTTAATCAAGATTTTAAACAATAATGAACAAAATTATAGTTTATTATTTGAATGCACACAATTGAATGCGACATTGGCCAGCCACACTCGATCTTCTGACAGGATTTTAAAAAACCACATATACTTAATTTCTTTAAAAAAGAAATTGGAAAAACATAACGTAAATCATAAAAATTATAACAAAAAAAAAAAAAAAAAAAAAAATAAATAAATAAGAACTTGTTTGAAAAATGTATAAACGTTTTGGAAAAATTGTAGGAATGACATTATTCTGTTAGTTTTTGTTTTAGAAGGTATTAAAGCCTCAATTTTAGTAGTTGGCAGCTGATATTTAAGCATCTGTAGACCTTTGAAGATTGTATTTGATTCCCATAAACTTGAATGGGATTTTTCGAATATTGTCTTTCATATGAAATTTCCTTTTGTATATATTAATCTTATATTTATATATTAATCTTATATTTATATAAGATTAATAATAATGTCATCAATGTTTTATTTCTTATGGATATCGGTGTCAAATTTTGAAAAATTTAATGCCAGGCCCGCGAGTTCACTCGACATCGTTCTTTTACACAAAAACACTGACAACAACAACAACAACAACGGCAAGTTTTGAATGTTATTATTGTTTTGTTTGTAACTAAGCGATCGAATGATCGAAGTCAAGTGACATCGTGAAACTGGCAGCAATTGTGAAATTTTCGAAATTTCGAAATGTTTGCAATTTCACTATTAAGTAGTAAAATTCAATACCCACATAAAATCTTAAATGTGTCATAAATTTCAAAATATTCCCTTTCAACTTTATTTTTTAACTTCGAAAATTTTCGAACATTCCCAAAGTAATAAAATTTTTTATATAAAAAAAAAAACCAAAACTGTATTGCACTTATAAATTTTAAAATATTCTATTAAAATTATTTTTCGAACATATTTTTGAAAATTCGAAAATTTCTCAAATATGTTAAAAAATATTGAAAAATAATTTTGAAAATTCTCGAATATTATGCACACATTTTTACTGCATAAAAATGTAAATGCATAAATTCTGGTGAATATTGAATAAATAAAAATAATTTCGAAATTTTCGAAACAAGTTATTGAAATTTGGCCAACAATTTATGCAAAATAAATTCACTGGGTTATTTATAAAAATTATTCTATGTTTATTTGGAACTTATTGTACAAATTTCTATGCAAAATTTGCACCATAAATGACGTTTCACAGGCAGGCCATATGCTGACATAAATATGTCAGAAAAAAAATAAAATTTTTTCGAACGTTTATTGTACAAAAATTATGCGGAAATTTATACAATAAACATGAAATAATTTTTATAAATAAAACCATTTAGTTCTCTTCAAATTTGCATTAAAGGGCATAACTTCGAAAATTTCGAAAATTTTTCTAACATCGAAACTCAGACTTTTTTCTTTTAGAAAAATTTCATTTACCAAGAAATGTAAAAACATCAGCTTTAAACTGGCTCAACCTTGTCCACAAGCAATCAAATTAATTTATAGTTTTAAGAGTCAGCTACAGAAAACGATTTTTTAATTGAGTCACACTTGTGACTTTTGTAGTTTTTATTTTTTAAATTTCAGTTTGAAATGGCTACAAAAATAAGCTCAAAGCGTGTGTTTGACAGTGCTCTAACGTTTAAGCAATGTTGCTTATTGTGACACTCTCGATTTATTTCAGACTTTGGAATAGACTACAGAAAATTCGGTTGTTTCATTTCGTAATTAGCAGGGGCCGAATTCCGACATTCGTGACTGATCGCATTCATGATCGAATGCTGTAGGTTTGTTGCTTATTTTGTTTTTGCTTTACATTATTTTCTCTATCGCGTTTATTCGATCACGAATGCCGGAATTCGGCCCCCAGGAATGTCTATAAAAGTAATAATGCAAAATGATTGAAAATTAAATTTTTTGCTTGCGAAGGAGTAACCGAACAAAACGTAGTGTTTTTTTTTTTTGTGTGGACTTGTGTCAGTCAATTGGTTTTCAATATGCTGCATATAAACAGCAATGTCTTTAACACAATATCCTTAAAAATATAAAAGAGGAATGTCTTGTTCTTTGGTTGGGTATGATAAACTGTTTCGTTAACTTCGATTGCTTGAGGGCATTACTCATTTTTTATTTTTTTTTAATCCAAATTCTTGTTTTGTTTTGTAACTAAAGGTTTAAAACCTGTTTTCAGAACTGAAATATTCCTGCAGCTTTTCCAAAATGTTTTTACAATTTTCATCTTTTATTATTTCCTTATTAAGAGATTTTTGCTCAAAAACGATTAAAAATATCCGCATATTTTTAATTCAGCAAAACGCAATAGAATCACGAACAAAATAAAGAATTTCACATTTTTCTTAGACAAAAAATTTTTTTTAATAAAATTTAACAAAATTCTCGTACAAATGGCGACAAAAACAAAACTATGTATTTCTGTTGAAAGCAAAATATAATTTTAATATACTCATACAATTAACAACACACAAAAACACAAGCAACTAACTTAAAATATTTTTACAATTTATTTTATTATTTTCTTAATAATTTTAATTTAATGTTTAAGTTTGTATTATTAAGTTTAATGTAGTGATTTGATTTTAAAGTAATTAAAAATAATATTTGTATTAATGTTCTTTTGTATTTTCTTCGCAAAACTAACTAAGCAGTATTTTTTTTAAACATATACAAACTAAAGTATAAAAGAAAACAAAATGGGAAAGAAAAAAAAAAGAAAAAGAAAAGTTTAAAGGCATGTATGTAATAGCGAAAGAAACTTTTTTCCTTGAACAAATAAATAAAACAATATTTTTTACAAAACAACTTTTGAACTATAATGAAAGAAAGTAAAAGCATTAAATAATTAACGAAAAACAAACATCTTCATAATGAAAGAAATGAAAAGTAATTATTAGTAAGACATTGTACTTTGTAATTTATAAATATTTGTATTTGTTGTACTTAGTTTTTAGACTCTTAAAAAAAAAAATAAATAAAATATAAAAATTATACACACACAAACAAACAAACAAACACACAGGCATCATGAAAGAAACTCCACTCACATGAACAAACAACAATCTTGAAAATTTCTATAAAGAAATTTTCTTTATAATAAAGATCGAATGTAAAATCTTAAAAGAATATCTTTTTATTATTATTTTCTGTATTAATTTCTTAAACAAAAAAAAAAAAAAAAAAAAAACAGAGAATTATAAGCACCAGTATACATATATAAAAGAAAAAACAATTAGAATTTAACTGCGTACTCTACAGTATTTAAGTTGTAAGTTTTCTTATCACAAATAATTCATATACATACATATATTTTTTTTATAAAAAATTCATTATAATTTCTTTTATTTTTTTTTAACCTGTAACTTTTGTTTTATTTTTATTTTACCTCTAAATGTCTTTGTCCCTCTTGATGGCTTTTAAAATGTTTGGCTGCTTTTATTTTATTTTATCTTATTTTTATATTAAAAAGTGAACTATTTATTGTTTTCTCCACCTCTTATTTTTAAATATAACTTTTAATATAATTTGTATTTATAGTTAAAAGAAACAAGTTTTAAATGTTATATAAACTTTCTATGTATACAAAAAATACAGAGCAAAACAAAATGTCTAAAAATATTTGAATTTTTTTTTTTCTTATTAAATACAAGCATATGCAAAAATAGTATTTACGTTTTTGTTATCATTGATAGGAATTCGTTGCAACAAGCGGTATTATAAACAGTGGCAGTTGTGTTAATTCACAATAGTCAGAAATAGTGTCAGGGGAGGCAACAAATTGGCTGGGAATTATACTGTTCGAGAACACACAGCTTGGCGTTTCCATTTTTTTTAACAAATTACCTGGAAACCAAAAAGTTTAGGGCGCTTTCAATTTTTAAGTGTGGCTATTTGCCGCCCACATGTTATTGGAACG
This sequence comes from Sturmia bella, assembly GCA_963662145.1. Classification (NCBI taxonomy): domain Eukaryota; kingdom Metazoa; phylum Arthropoda; class Insecta; order Diptera; family Tachinidae; genus Sturmia; species Sturmia bella. Next base: position 24,749,722 of record OY759172.1, read on the forward strand.
AAGTTCCTTAACGTGGCTTGCTGGTAGTGCAAATAAGTAGAAATCGTCACGAAAGCGTTTGAGCCTTTTATATGTAGTGGTGTATATGTTGACGAACAATTGTGTAGGTGTCTCCGCTGCTGTCAACGGAGACACCTACCAATAAACATTAATTAGTTGTGAAAACGGACACTATCAGTTGATAGATGTCGCTAAACTAAAGTATGTCACAACAAAAAACAGCAATATTGAAAAATTTTCTTCGTTTTGTAGCAGATTGACAAAAAAAAAAAAAAAAGAAATGCGGTCGGGGGACCCCCGTTAGCAACGAAGTTCCTTACGTTTTTTTTTTCATCTTTGAATGTAATACAAGGTGAAATCTGTATGTCTTATTTTATGTTGTTTTTGAAATTTTGAAATTTTATGATTCTTTAAATTTTTGGAACGTTTTCCAACTAATTAATATTTATTGGTAGGTGTCTCCGCTGCTGTCAGTGGAGACACCGCCAATCATACACAATTGCTTTTCGACAGTACACCAATACATATAAACAGCTCACACGCTTTCGTGACGATTTCTACTAATTTCCACTACCAGCAAGCCGCGTTAAGGAACTTCGTTCCCAAAAAAAAAAAAAAAATACTGCATGTGTCAAAAGTAAAAAAATAAAACGTTCCAAAAATTTGAAGAAGCATATAAAATTTAAAAATTTCCAAAACAACACAAAATAAAACATACAGATTTCACCTTGTATTACATTCAAAGATGAAAAAAAAAAAACGTAAGGAACTTCGTTCTTAACGGGGGTCCCCCGACCGCATCTGTTTTTTTTTAGTACTCTCTCATTCTTTCTCTCTTGAGTCACTTTATTAACTCCATCACTGGAGAATGATTAATTCAAGAATATTGATGAAATAAAGGCATTCGCTTATCAACCTGGAACAAGGAAGTTTGTTTTGTTGATGAACGTAACACCAACCAACTCGTCCAGCGCAAAGGCTCCACTGGGACCCAAGTGAGCCGGTCTCACGACTGGCAGCCATATGAAACATAATCAACTCCTCAGTAGAGGAGTTGAATATGTTGAAAATAGCAAATACTTACATATGTTGATATACTCTACTTCATATTCTATTATTTGTAAACAATTAAGAGCGAAATTCACGGTCGTGTATTGTAGATTTTAGCCGCATAACTGCTTGTTGCAGTTATGTTGTAGAAAACTTTAAATTCTGTCACCCATTTGTTAGCGTTTGTTCTATTGTATATTTTGACAGTTCTTCAAGCTAAAAGCAGTTGTTTGCATGATACAACTAACAAGGTAGCCTCCTCGTCAGCTGAACCGTTAATCATCTGACTACTGCAAACTGTCAAGAGACTACAGAGATGAAAGGCAGCAAGAACGAGATAGCAAATCAGCGTAAGCTCTACTCATCTCTCTTCTGTATATGTAGAAGTGATGGCTTTTTGACAGTTTACAGAAGTTGTACAGAAACAAAAAGCATGTTATTTTTATTGAAGTTGTTCTTATTGTAGTGAAAAGGTTACCTTATTAGTTGTATCATGGTTGTCTGCTCTTATATGTATGTATGTATGTAGATCTTGCAAATCTTAATCGTGCTCATTCTGCTTGACGGCGACGCACGACACAGGAGGACGACGTCAATTTTTCGCTTTTGTTGTAAATCCAAGAAATTTTAACATTGATGCTGCCATAAATTTCCACTGATTTTATTGGCGACATTTTAGATGTTGGGTTGTGTTGGTCTGCAAGCAAAATGTTAAAGCAGGCATTTATATAATCACCCTTATTCTGCGTTTCGATTACGTTCCCGCACTCAGTTACGCTCGCATCGAAAGTAGGTATTCTGCAAAAAAACTGCATCGAAAGAAAAAGAAGAAGAGTGGGGTGTGTTTAAACCAGGTTTTTTATTGTGTTTTGTTGAATATAAACAAATTTGTAAACATTTTAGCAAAAAGTCAAATTTAGTGCACAAAAAATTAATAATTAAAACTAAATATTGTATGAATGATGATTAAGGTCCCGATTGTGGTTCACAACATCTAAATGTTGTGTTGTAAGATTTACAACACAACTTACAATTCTTCTTGTGATTATGGTTGACAACATCTAGGTGTTGTGTATGTCACAGAGTTGTTTTTCATTTGTAGAGCATCTTTCCGCAAAAATACATGCCTGCATACAAAAAACTACCAAGTCAAGCCACACTTCCAGCAAGATGCACGCGTATGTTGCTTTCATTACACAAACACAATTTCCCGTTAATAAAACACAAGATTTCTCAAATTGAGGATGAAATATATAAAAAAGATATTTAAGAAATAGCAAAAAGAAAGAAAACGGGGTAAAAATTTTAATAAAACATGGATTGACGTGGAAGTCAAACTGCTGCTGGAATATTTAGTAACGCACAACATTTCGTTTTCTTAACACTGAAGAAGAAAATGCCGCTCACGCGCAGACATTTAAAATCGTGGTATGTATGTATGTATATAGATTACTGTTTTCATTATTTATTCAAACAGCTTGTTGCACGTCTCCACACGCCATAATTATTTCCGAACATAAGCAATAACGTCGGCAGAATAACAGTAAAAATATGTTCAGGTTCAAGCTTATTATGTTTTGGGGGTAGAGAACACGTATTGTGTATTGGACATACATAAAAGATATTCAGTTTTTATTTTCTCTGGAAATTTATTCAATCTTAACACTTTGATCCATTTACTTGGGGGTTACACGATCAAGTTTTGACTTTCAAGTTTTAATACATTCACACTTTTTTACTAATACACTCACAATTTCGAAAATTGATGCCAACTGGATGACAATTTTTGCTTTCCATAGAGAGCATCAAGTCACAATCATGAAAACAGCTGACAACAATTTTTTTTTTCGTTCTGTCTGCAAATATTTTTTTGTTTTGTTTGAAAGTTGTAATGAAAAGTGATAAAAATTAAACAGATTCAAGCTTAAAAATCGGAATAAAAATGTTTACGTACAAAACCAACAACCAATAATGATGTGCTGCGATTTATAGAGCTGTACAGAAGCCACGAAGTTCTGTGGAATATGAATGTGGCATCATATCGCACAGTATTTCCTTTCTGCCCTCTGGTTTTCTTCTTCTTCTTTTATTTTCTTTATTTCTGATAGTACTTTTAATGAAGCAAATATTTTTAATTTTCTTCTTGACGGCATCTTGAAAGCAAATTGTTATGACATTGCGTGCAGCCTACGTCACAGCTAACAATTTTATTGAATTTTGACAAGCAGTATGTGAAAAAAACTTGATCGTGTAACTGCAGAGTTAATTACAACGCTTACTTAAATTTTTCTAGCACAAACTGGTTTCAAATCTCACAAAAATTAAACATCACAGAAATGATCATAAAACCATTTCACTATGATCCACTAATTTCACAATGTACATACTTATTTGCAAATAAATCTTTTTGCGCTCCACATGTGTGATCATAAGGTGTTGGCAATAGAATTTGACAGCTGTGAACATAATTAGTTCCAAGTTTGTTTGCCATTAAGATCTCCATGAAGCAAACTGTTTCTTAGGCAAAATGAGAATAGTTGATAGTTTGGAGGATAATTTGATGATAAACCTTTTTTGAACTTGTTATTATAATTTATTTTCATCAAAAACTAATTGCAGTATAAAATATTTTGTATGAAAACGTTACAAAACTGAATGTTTCTACAATAAAATATTACCAGCAATACCATATCAGTTAGACCGCTTCTTTTTGAAATTGAATTAACAAGGCAACAAGATTTTGAAATTTATTTTCAAGTCTAATCTAATTTTTTTTTTTAATAAGTTGTTTTCTAAAAACAATTAATTTAACAACAACCAGTGCAGCACAATAATATAAAGATGAAAAAAAAAAGAAAAATAAAAACGACAAAATCAGACTCAAAAATAGCCGAAAAAAAAATCATTAATAATTTATATAAGATCATTACAAAAACAAAAAATAAATAAAAACAACAACAAGAAAAAAAAACACAAGCCATTTTTATATTAAAATAAAATAAAATAATAATAATTATTTAAAAATTAGTGATGGTAGAAAAAAACATATGCGCATATTAAATTTTTTTTCTAGTATTAATGACATTAAACAAAAACACTGTAAGAATAAAACATGCAAATTGTATAAAATTTTAGTACAACAACAACTTGTAAATAGTTAATGCAAAACCTTAACACATTTTGAAAACTAATTTGCGCTAGCAAATTAGTTTTAAACTCATATAAACCAGCTTTCGTCTAATTTCATTTCTTTTCAAGAAAACAAAAAACATCAACAGTGTAGTGTAATATTTTTTTCCCCCCAAAAATTCATTTATTTAAGTGTAAAAAAAAACGAAAAAACAACACATCCTTAGAAAAAAAAAAAAAATTTGGTAATAAACGTGTTTTCATAAAGCAAATATTTTACTTTTACTCCCTCTCCTTAACCACATACATACATACATACATCTTGGCGAAAGAAACAAATTAAACGATGAACATTGAAAAAGAACAAATTTATTATTTACCAATTGTAAGTTTAAATAAAGTAAAATAAAAATACAATGTAATACTTAATTAATGAAAATTAAAAACAAAAAAAAAAAAAAACATTATGCAATATATCAGTTAATACAAAACAAACAAAAAATATACCATATTATATGAAAAAGTAATAAAAAATACACACCAAAATATTATGAAAAACAAAAAAGATCAAAATTATGGTTTTATTTGCAGCGAAATCCTGGAGGCTAATTCCCTCCTAAATTCGCTTGCGAGCGATTGTTCACTCGAACTCACGAGTTTATGCTCGTTTGGGATTCCCTTATTCGATATCGCATGAAATGTATCGAAATTTGAGATGATGTGATTCGACAGTGAGTGAGTGATCATTCGAGTGCAACCATGCGAGTTTTTACTCGTATACAGAAATTCAATTGAAATAACGTAAAACAGAAAGAAGCGGAAAAAAGAAAATGTAAGTTTAAAATTTTATCACTGGTATTCGTAAAATTTAAAATGTTGTTGAAATACATTTTAGAACAAATTTTATATGAAAAAATTTCTCTAAAACACATTTAAACTACATTTTATTTTTTATGAATACTGTGGTATATACATATGTTTAAGAAAAAAGTAATAATACCGTATTAATTTAGGTCGAAAATAAATTATACCCAAAAAGAAATCTTAGCCAAGTAGAGGAACAGATAATGGTTGCAGCACGCATTGATGTAGCTGTCTAAAGAATGTACGAAGCTTTGCCACCGAAAATTATATCACACCAGCTAAGGAAAATGATCTCTCTCCCCTGTTTAGGTTTCTCTAGCGAAGATCAAATACATTACGATTTCGCCTCGGTTATGGAAATTGATGGTTAGGAGGAGACGTTCGATGAAACTAAAATTAGCTTGGAACATGAAGCTTTTCCAAAAATTAGGAAAAAAAATAAAACAAGTTTGCTAGAGAAAAATATAATGTCTGTGGAAATTAAATTTAATTTCATCAAAAAGAAATGTTAAAAAGGCTTGATAAGCTCATTGAAATCAATAATAAAAAGGTGGAACTAAAGGAGGAGATGGAACTAATTTTTTTCCTTGTTCCATTAATGTTTTCATCCCCGTCAGACTCGGAAGAAGATAATTGGAAGGGAAAAATAGGATCCATTTTATGTGTATTTAATTAAGATAAACTTCAATATTTTTTATCACAAATGAAATATTGTTGAACGTTTGTCGTACATAAAATTATGACTTTGTTTACAATTTATGCAGTGTTGTAAATTGATATCTACACCTTTCTTTTCAACACGATCGTAGCGTGTCAAGTAACATCATTAGAAAATTACGAATTATCAAAATCAATTTTTATTCGAATCTAATTTCGATCACGAATGAGGGAATTATCCCCCTGGTCACCCATCTACACATTTACACAGCCATGAAATAAAAATAAAACCAACATTTGAGCCACAACGTTGTACAACAAACACTCACTCCACTGTGCCGCCGGCATTTCATTATAACTGCTTCTTTTATTATATGCATCCCAAAAGTATGCTAAGGTTTTTGAGTACCTGTTTGCTTGCCATAACAATGCTTATGAGCAGTGTGACCACTTTAGTTTTTTTCAATAGAAATATGCAGGATACAACAACTAATAAGGGAACTTTATTACCCGAAACGCTAATCATTTGACTTCGTAAAACTGTCAAGAGAATACAGAGAAACGAGACAGCAAATCAGCGTAAACTCTGTTTATCTCTTTTTTGTAAATGCTGTAAAGTTTGTAGCGTGGTGTCTATTTTCTGAAGTTCCGCGGTATGCCGTATTTGTCAAATTACGCCCTTTTAGGCGACAATTTTGACAAAACAGCAAATGCAGATCGTTTTGTAAACTCTTAAGGTGGGATCACACGATTGCCGCAATGCACCAATTTTACACAATTTTTATTGGGCTGGATTTGAGCATAATAAAAAATTTATCCCAATCAAATTCTCTGCAATCACATGATTGTCACATTTTACTGAAATTTTATTGTCGCAAATTGCCGCAAAACAATTTAGTACCAATAATTGGCGCATTATAGTCACACGATTGTTATATTATACGGCAACTCTGAGAAACAGCTGTTGTAGCTGATGACAAACTTTGTTTTCCCAAAAAAAAAAGAAAAAAAAAATTAATTAAATGTTAAAAATATGGTTTGTTCATTAAAAAGAAAGAAAATTGCTTCGGCTATTATTATAATGTTGTGCGGCCTGAAAAAGCAAAAAATGAGTAGTAACAAGAATTGAATTTTGCTGATTGAAAAGCAGAAATCATGTTTGGAAGACGCGTTTAAACAATTTTGAAATTAAATAAATGTATACATACATATGTATGTATGTAGATTATTGGCGGGCATTGTCTTCTTTGGTTGGCGCATGAGAACACAATAAATATCGGTGCATTTTTAGAATTTTTATTGGTGATTAGTTGTATGTCAAGTGTTCACACGGTTGTCGCATCAGGGTTGTATTTTTTCATTGGGACAAATGGGAACAACATTCGTTTTGGTTGCCGCATGAGCCAATAAATTGTGCTATCACACGATTGGCACACAAAATGTACCAAAAATTGGTGCATTGCGGCAATCGTATGATCCCACCTTTACTCTAAACATTTGTGTTTTCAACTTTTGCACACAAGAAATAGTTTAGAAAATACAATAGAAACAAGTTGTGCACTTTGAGGGGTTTTTCTAAGCAGTTTTACGGTATGACGCATTTATTAAATTATTCATATGATAAACGACTTTTTTTTTTGCCTGCTATTGAAGAATACAACTTGGAGAATAGGTGCTTTCAACAAGACGGTGCCACATGCCACCACACAACTCCAGCGAATATGGCTTTATTGCAAGAGACAGTGCCTGGCCGAGTAATTTCTCGTCGTGGCGATATCAACTGGCCACCAAGATCATGCAGTTGGACACCATTAGCCTTTCTTTTTGTGGAAGCTACGCGAAAGACCCTGTTTATACAGATATACCTTTAACACTTGAGCACTTAAAGACCAACATTCGTCAAGTTATGGCTTGGCGGTAACTCGCCCCATAAGTGTTTCAAAAAGTGTTGGAAAATTACCTCAAAAGAATCAATGCTTGCAACACTTCGCCTGGTGGTCATTTAAATGATGTAGTGTTTCACATATACATACACCCTTATTCCCTTTAGGGTCATCAATACGAAACGATGTCGTTTCGTGTCAAGTGTTGTGTAAAACGGTATGCCCTTTATCAATATCAATTGTTATTGATACGCGTCGATGTAATGTTGGCATGCCGTAAGCAACGTTAACGCCGGCATTAATTTAAATTGACTGTGATTTTGTCGTCAAGCTCATTAGTGTCGTTACATGTCGTTGCTATTACTTTGGAATATTTTGCGATAATAATTTTGTTTAAAAACATGGGAAAAACAATTACAAACTCTAGCCAATTCAACAAGTTAGTGGGAGAGATGGAAAAAAAATCCTTCACTTGCCAAGCGCTTTCAAAAAGGTAGTGTCTTCCCATTGAACGAATTTCAACTGTACTAAATGCTCTTGGTCGACCGAAAAGTTCCTTACGTTTTTTTTTCACCTTTGAATGTAATACAAGGTGAAATCTGTATGTTTTTTTGTGTTGTTTTTGAAATTTTTAGATTCTTTGAATTTTTGGAACGTTTTATTTTTTACTTTTGACACATGCAGTATTTTTTTTTTTTGTCAATCTTCTGCAAAACGAAGAAAAGCAACTGTTGGCCAATTTTTTAATATTCCTGTTTTTTGTTCTGACATACTTTACTTTAGCGACATCTAGCAGCTGATAGTGTCCGTTTTCACAACTAATTAATATTTATATACAATTGTTTGTACACCAATCCATATAAACAGCTCACACGCTTTCGTGACGATTTCTACTAATTTGCACTACCAGCAAGCCGCGTTAAGGAACTTCGTTCCAAAAATTTCTTAAAGGTTTGGCGGGATTTAAAATTCAAGGTGAAAAGAAAATTAGTTACAAACATTCACGATTACAATCAGCAACAAAAAACATTTAAAGTTGATATCAAGAAAATTTTTTAATAAACACTAAATCAGTGAAAACAAAACAAATCATCTGTCAAATTGTTAGAGATGTGCTTCAAAAAACGATAAACCATCGACATCGTTACATTGCTGTTATAGGCTTTTTACACTTACTCACATCTTATAGCGGATTTACATTTACTCACATCTTCAGTGTGTTGAAGATGTTGAAAATTGAAAAAAATTCAAGACATTACATTTTCAACATCTTTCATCTGTCAAATATTATTTCACGTGTTTTTTTTCATATATAATCTGTATAGGAAGATCTTAACATCTTGCCAAAATGATGAAAGATGTAAGATGTGAGTAAGTGTAAAAAGCCTATTACATCTTTCATCATTTTGGCAAGATGTTAACATCTTCCTATACAAATTATATATGAAAAAAACTCAACATCTCTCAACATCTTTACAAGATGTTCATTTCTCATTTTGCGGTATTCAACATCTTTCGATTATTTTAATGTCATCACTAAGAAAAGAAGTTAAGAAAATGATAAAAATTCATACCATCACTAGAAAATATACAAGTGTAAAAAATTTTTACAATGAGCATGAACGAACAATGTTTAATTAAATTAAACATAATATAAAATTAGTAATAAAATACTTTTATTTATAGTAAAAAAAAAAAAAAAATAAAATATTTCGTGTTGTGTGTTCTGCTGCTGACGAGAGCATGCTAATAGACCTTTGGCATGACAGATGAAAGATGTTGAAAATGTAATGTAAACAGCTTTTTTCAATTCTCAACATCTTCAACACACATCTCAAAGATGTGAGCAAATGTAAATCCGCTATTATGGAATACAAGTTTTGTATAGAATTGATGACGATGACGATGTCGATAAAATTTGATGTTGATATTAAATTGATGACGATGACGAAGACGCTAAAGGGAATAACAGCCTTTTTACACCGACTGACATCCACGTGAAACGCATGGAAGATGTTGAAAATGTGAAACAGTCGTTTACATTGACCACATCTTTTATCTTTCATTTATTTAGATGTCAAAAAACGAAGACGAAAAATTTTTAAGAAAAATAAAAAAGGTTAAAAGTGTACAAGTCCTGCATTAAAATGTTTATTGTATTTTATATTTTTGTAACGTTTTAATTTGTCAATGTTGTATTTTTCAATGTTTTAATTAATCTCTTATGCCATAAAATATAAAAACCCTTGAAAAAGTCGACATAAAATCGATGAAACGTCGGGTACAACAGTAATTAAAATTTTGTTTTAATTATGAAAGATATTAGGCCTTATAAGCTAAACCAGAAATGGAACAAAACACGTAGAAAAAGGAGGACTTTGGACTTTTTTCTTTCCATAGGTCAAGCAACATGTTCTATGTTCTCCACATTGATTGACCATACGATGGGCTTTCTTTTGCAGTGCAGTTAAAATGAATTTATTTATAATTAATTAAAAATTATAACAAAATACATATTGCGCTCTTTTTTTTATGTTAAATTTGTTTTCTGAAATGTCATTTTGCTAGTGATGGTACAAAAGCAATCGATTTTCTGCAAATTTTTTTAGTGATGGCACTAAATGTAAATATCTTTGCAAATTGGTGAAAGATGTTACATCTTCCCCATAAGAATTATACAGGGCGAAAATTCTACATCTTTCTGCATCAGTAGAAGATGATCCTTTCTCATTTTGTTCCATCTTACATCTTTCGATTTTTTTAATGTCATCACTAAAATAATTGCAGAAAATCGATTGCTTTTGTACCATCACTAGCAAAATGACATTTCAGAAAACAAACTTAACATAAAAAATATGAGCGGAACATGTTTTTTCTTATAATTTTTAATTAATTACATACATACATATAAATAAATTCATTTTAATTGCAGTGCAAAAGAAAGCCCATCGTATGGTCAATCAATACGGAGAACATGTTGCTTGACCTATGGAAATAAAAATGTCCAAAATGGTCCATTTTAAATGGACTTGGACATTTAAAATTTTTTTTTATTTTTCACAAAGATTTTGCGTCTTCTTTTTTTGACAAATAAATGAAAGATGAAAGATGTTGTCAATGTAAATGACTGTTTCACATTTTCAACATCTTCCATGCGTTTCACGTGGATGTCAGTCGGTGTAAAAAGGCTATAAGGGTGATAATGTCAACGTTTTAGCTTTATAATAGCAAAGAAATATCATGAAAAACAAATATTTTGTGTGTGTTTTATTTACGTTTACTTGTGAAAGCGCAAAATGGATAACCCGTTATTAGCAATAAAATAGCATTTGCTTACGTTTGCATTTTGTTTTACTAAAAGCGTGGTTGATCGCAAGAATTTTGTTCGTTTTTTGAGCGTAACATTGCGTGATTGAAAACATGTTGGTGTAGTGGGCGCGCGTGACGTGAGATGCAAAAATAATTGTGGTGCATCATTAAAACTATTCTAATCGTGAACGTGTCTCATGTGAGCTAAAAAAAAAAAACACTCACTCTCACATTTGTGCTTGAAACCCACCCATTGAACGTGTAGCTGCAGCGTAAAACAATCTTAGACAAAACTTTACTCGCATTAATACTCTTTTTGGCTATGCCCTTAAAGGCACAGCAAGCCTTCGAGGGTTAACTTAAGATGCGCTATTTTTCGAAAATAAAAATTTCAAAACAAAAAACTTTCATAGATTTTTCATTCATTTATTGCAGTTTGAAAACCGGCTGCAGCTTCGCATTTGCATACAACTTTGTTGAACCGTTCTTGCCTTGTTTTACATTTCATAAAACAACCTTCAGTGAGTAATAGCTTCATCAAACATTTCACAAATCATTTTAAATGCAAATAAAACGTGGCACTGTCATTACAAGGCAATTTCCAAGTATTTTTACTTACGAATTGTATTTCTTTCCACAATCAATTGCCTGGTAATCATTGATGCATTACCCCACTTAACTTCTTTTGTTCTTCTTTAGGCTTTTGGTTTCTTGCTTTTTTTTTTGTTTTTTTTTTTTTTTTTTTTTGTTGTGGATGCAACCGAAAACATTATCATGCTTTTGATTTTGCTCGAATTGAATGACTGCTGACTGACTCTGAATGACTGACTGACTGACTGTGCGGTACACATTGCACATTTAATCACAAGTTGGCGTACAACTCGTACGCAGAAGGGGGGGGGGGGAATAAAGAGAAAACTAAATAAATTCACTCTCGCATTTAACAAATAAACAGTTGTAAGTAGCAATTTTAAATAAAGACTAGTTGTTCTTAAAATGTTCAATCGAATTGAATCGAATCTAAACGGATCGTCATCGTCCGCCAATGATGATTGTTTGTTGGTTTGCTTAACTGCTTGTAATGTGATGTACGAACATGTTGGTTTTGAATTGTTGGGGTAGCAAGCAGTTTCAGTTTCCATGATCAGACAATGTGTTTAAATGCAACGTATTATGTATGAGTAGGCTTGTTGTAATACCTCTTCTGCTTCTGCAGTTTTACATGCGTATTGTCACAGCATTTATAAAGGAATTAAATCGTATTGTTTGCATTGTTTTCTTTTTTTTTGTATTGAAATTATGCTGAAAGCTTAGGGTCGGCTTTAAGCTAGGTATACACGATTGTAAGATCTTACAATATTGTCAGAAAATGTATAGAATATTTGTAACCAATCGTGAGAACTTACAATTTCTTCCTGACAATATTGTAAGCAAAATCATTGTTAGGCGACCTACCACCTACCTAACAATTAATTGTCAGTTAATTGTCAATCGTCTGAACACTTCGGCATCATCATTGCTGTACTAGCAGCAATTGTCAGGCATTGGCATATTGTACGATGCATAAATTCTCAACACATTACAATGGCCTCGTTGTCAGAGAAGGTAGAGAAAAAACAAGAGAATAGTAAAAATTTGAGCACGAGAGGTAAAAAGTTGCAGAAAAGAGAATAAAAAACTTTAAAACATGGTTATTGAGCAAGAAAAATAAAGAATGAATAATGGCATGTGTGTGTGTATTTTGATAATGACAATTGGCTGGCAATTTTTTGATACATAGAAAATCTTACATCCGTGTAAGCTGACAATTTTCGTTGGTAGCAAAATTTATTGTCAGACAATTGTCAGGCAATGAAATTGTAAGATTTACTTGCAATTGACTGAACTGATAATTTTCTTACTGCTGATAATTTTGTATTTCCAGTAGATTACGAGCACTTTGTCAGGTCTTACAATATTGCAAGATCTGACAACCGTCTATACAAAGCTTTAGTATAGTGGTACCAACCATGATACAACCAACTAATAAGGTAACCTTTTCCCCACAATAAGAACAACTTGCATTTTGTTTTTGTACAACTTCTGAAAACTGTCAAAAAGACGCGACTTCTACATTTACAGAAGGGAGATGAAAAGAGCTTACGCTGATTCGCTATCACGTTTTGACTGCCTTACACCTCTGCATTCTCCTGACACTTCAAAGCATGATACAACTAATAAGGTGGCCTCCTCGCCAGCTGAACCGTTAATCATCTGGCTACTTCAAACTGTCAAAAGAATACAGAGATGAAAGGCAGCCAAAAGGAAACACCAAATCAATGTAAGCTCTGTTCATCTCTCTTCTATAAATGTAGAAGCGACGTCTTTTTCACAATTTACAGAATTTGTACAAAAACAAAATGCCTCTTATTTTTATTGAAGTTGTTCTTATTGTAGGGAAAATGTTACTTTATTAGTTGTCTCATGGTTTAAAGTAGTTACATGATTAACGGTACAGCTGATGAGGCTGCCTTATTAGTTGTATCATGGTACTAACTGCCATAAAATGAAAAAGTGTGCTACCAGACGCTTACAGATTTTGTATGCGAAGCCGGTGTTGGTTATACCATGGAAGAGAAAATGTTTTAGCCCGGCCAAAGGCAGGTTGTCAAGAACAAGTTTTAGAAATGAAATTAAAAAAAATGGGATTTTGGATGCTTCAAAACTGTTTACGAACTCGCGATTTTACGTTCTTCATTTCATTTTCTTACTTTCCTTAACAAATTCCGTAACTTCAACATCGAATTATTAGGATATTAAAAGTCTCCTTCAGGTGGTCCTTGACCCCCTCTACAAACCTCTAAAACACTCATTTCTTTCAAAGCCTGTCTACTAAAGCTTACCGAAAAGCTTATCTTTAATCACTTTGAACTATTTTTAGCATTCCCATATCCTCTTCGAGCCGCATCCCCAATTTAAAGTTTTGCATATCCAAAAATCCCCATTGAAAATAATTCGATACCATTTTCTTGCCTTCTGACTAATTAGTTAAGTTCATTAATAAAATCCAAAAAATTATAGTGCAAATCTTTTTTATCCCTGCCTGAACAAATCTTTTGTTTTACGGCTTCAGAATGAATGATTCAATTATCAACTTTCACAACAAATTCCATTATTTTGGAAGCGTAAGTGAATGTTGATTTACTTCTAGTTTTTATGTTTAATGAGTTCATTGTCGAAAAATTCCTTGAACGCGCGTATTGTTTGCTGAGACTAGTTCTGCGAGGTCTCTAAACTTATTATGAATAAATTTTCAAATTTCAAAGCAGTCTTCATTGCATAAAATAATCACCAAAGCAAAAGACTCAGCCTGAATGAATCCATCAATTACCAAAGCAAATTCATTTCATTTTCATTTCCAAAACTAAATCATCGATTTGGGGATAAACTCCATTATCTGGCAGCACTCTCCCCTGTTGTAGAGTTAGTTTCTAGTTACATTTTCAGGCCAGGCACATTATTAGCTGTAACCAAGGCAGATTCAGACCAGGTAGGTAGATTAGAACTCGTCGCACAGCACACGCAAACTAACACATGCTTTTGCTACCCTGAAAGAAATGTCAGTAGAAAAACTCTAGTGATTTACTATTGACATGGTCACCAGTACTAGTGACATATTATACCTCATACAATGATTTTTTCTGTTGAAATTCAACGTGTGCTTGTCATTGCAAATCAACTACTGACGAAGAAACTAGTGACTAGGTGGTTATAATGCGACTATATGACGACTATATGACGACCATGGTACTATTGTTTCTCTATAGACATTGTCACTACCCTGAAAGAAATGTCAGTAGAGAAACTCAATTGAAAAGTCAAGTAATAAAATTTGTCTACTCATTAACAATGTTGTCAACTCAATGTTTTCGTTCCAAATAAAAACGACTTTTTACTGTAAATTCTAATTTTTGTTATTGAACTTCTGTGTTGTAATACATTTATATTAAATTACTTTTTCAGGCTCAAGTTCAACCCTTGGGTTTTCACTACTATTGATTAAAAAGTAGTGAAAACCCAAGGGTTGAACTTGAGCCTGAAAAAGTAATTTAATATAAAAACGACTTTTATTTCATGATTTTGGTGGGCTTACAAATTTCAACAAACACAACACTGTTCATAAAACAAAAAAACTGGAGACACTCTGTTGACAATTTGATAAAAAAGTCACCAATATAGGCGAAAAATGTAGCCACATGGAGACACTTGATTCTAGGTTTCCTTCAGGGTAGTATCAAGTGATTTTTCTTGTCAGGGTCTAAATATTTGCTAAACACTTTAAAGGTTATATATGTATGAGTTTCAAGTCCTATGAAAATCAAATAGTTATAGTCACAAAACTTTTCTAACACCAAAAATTTTTAGTATAAAATGGCACCAACTTTTTTTGTAAGCAAAAAAAGAACAAATTTGACATGTAAGAGCTTTTCGATGCAAGAAGGAAAAAATAGTCACCAGTGCTGCCAAGTTCATCGTGTATAAATTCGTCTTGAGCTGTAACAAGACAAAAATAAGAAGTGTTAATAGTATGTTTCCATTACGAGCTCCATCACCCGCTTAACTCTCTCAATCATAGTTAAGAATGACTCCAAAATAGTTGGAATATTTTCCACCACATACTACTACTCACTTTATCTGCAGGGTCTGATTTCTTTTCATTTCTTTTTATTGAATCGATTCTTTTAATACCTGGTCTTAAATTATTGGCAATAATTACACATATGTCTAGTTGTCGTAACTATTACAACAACTGCAAATTAATTCAAAATTATATGGCAACAAAAAAAATATATACATATATATGTATATAAATAAATTACAACTTTGAAACCTGCACAGCAAAGTGATACAGGAGTTTTACACACATTGAGAGGCAGAAGTCAAGTAATGACAGTTGCGGTAAGTTTTTGATGCGCTTTCAAAACCAATAAATAACAGACAGGCTAATTATTATAAATCATCATTTCAATATTGTGAATGCTTTCGGTTTCGTTTATTTGCATTAACATATATTTAAAAAAAATTTAATGTGGTTGTGGAGAGAGTGAGAGGCAGAAAGAAATCTGCTCAATCAGATGCATGTGGAGTTTCTATTTCGAAGAATACTGTTTTAAAACTCTGGGACGAACGACGAATTTCGTGCAACACGACGAATACGCTGATTAAAATTCGCTGTGTAAATTCGTGAAAAACAAAAACATCTGTTATAATTGATAAAGTTGTTTATTGTTTTTTCAAACATAAAAAAAGGCCATATTCATAATAATTATTGTAAGTTTATTAAGCTCTTATTTAACGTATTTGTATGGAATATTTGTCAAATAAACGTGTAATAAACTTTCAATAGTTTTTATGAATATCAGTGAAAAAAAAATTAAATGAATCAAAGAATTTCAAATTTTGTAAAAATAATTAAAATAATGAACGTTATGTTCACATTATGATTATATAAATATTCATGAAGTTTAACATTTTCAATTATAATTTCACTTGTATCCATTTTCTCAGTATTTTAATTTTATCTTATTATAGTTGAACAGCTGATCACAGGGGTGACCATACTACAAAAAATTGCTTGCCAAAAAATTTAGCATATTACCAAAAACAAAAAATGAAACACTTCAAACATGTTTTATTTAATCTAATATGTTGGCTTTTTATTTTGAATGCAAAAAGTGAAAAGCTTAGCACTCAAAATAAAAACTATTAAAGTAAAAATTAACTGTTTTTACTAAAACACTTGAAAACTAAAACCAATATGGCCACATGGTACTGATTTGTTGGTTGTTCGCCGGCGTAAGAAATAGAAATAAATCTATTTCAAGTTCGCCGCGTGCAACAAATTTCTACTGACGCTGTGACCAAGGCGAATCCATTACAGGTGCCCGCATACCGACCACCTCAAGGCGAATCAACTACAGGTGGTCGCAATTCAATTCGCTTCAACATTTTCTCTCGAGACGTCACAAGCTTTGTTGTCATTTTCTATCGGCTTTGACAACTCAGAAGATAAATTCGTGGAAAAATTTTGAAGCGAATTGGTATGCGGGCATTTGTAATGAATTCGCATTGGCTGTGACTGTGTGCAACACATTGGTGTAGTGTTTTATTTTTGACGGCGAATATTCGCGGCGAAAAATTCGTCGTTCGTCCTAGTTGTGTTCCTAGCATAAAGTTATTTTTTCAAAGTGACTATTATGGCAGTTTTAAAAATTTACGAGAATTAAGATAAGGAATTGAATTCAGTTTTTGGCCTGACCAATCAATTTTCAGTTGTCGTCATTTTATTGTCAAAAAAAAAAAAAAAAAAACAAAACAAAAAAAAAGATGAAATAAAGAAATTTATTCATTTATCTAACAACGAAAATCTTTTAGGGACTAACAACCCCCGTTTGAATGAAACTAAAACCAAAAAAATCCCATATGACAAACTCCACTGGATCCGCCTTTCACTAATTAAGGCCATTAATTACTTCTGCTCTCAACATCTTTTTCTTTTTAATGGACAAACTCATTAACAATGAAGAGACCATTTTGAAAATAAATCAATATGGTTTTGATTATTTCGACATGATAACGCAAAACGCACAAAAAAAAATGTCGTATTTAAAATGAAATTTGTGTAATCAATACCTTAAAATTAATCACTAAAATAAAAGAAAATACAATTTGATCATAAAACTAAACGTAAAGAGGCTCTTAAATCAGTAATAGAAATTATCTACGAGGTCTGGCTTTTATATTTTGGCATAAGAAGAGACTTTTTTTAGTTAACAAATTCTATAATTTGAGTCATATTTCACGTATTTACTTAAGTAATTATTTCAGCCTTTTAATTTACATAACAACGAATGTCGGCAACTTTTCACTTTTGAAAGAACTTGGAATTTTTTTGTTTTTAAGATGCCTGCATACCCATTTAAACAATATTGTGTGCGCTCTCTTCTTTCTCATTAAAAGTCAAAGGAAATTATTTTGTTAGAATCTAACACATTTTACTTTTAATTATGTACTTTGGTTCAATTAAAAAATAATTATAGAAAAAAGAAATAACTGGCCGGTATTAAAACATTACTGGCCAAACTCCGTTCCAGGCGCATGCTGACAGCGTTGGCTGCGTATGGGGAGGGGGACAAAGGATTTTAAATTCATGCCATATTAAATGTCTTTTTCGAAAGAACATAAAAACTATTTCGATTCTTATCTCAAGTCTATTAACTTTTACAAAGTAGTTAAAGAAAAACTTGTAGTATTGTTGATTTAATCAACAGAAAAATACTCGTACTACACTTGGCTAATAATGTGCTGTTCATACGAGAAAAAAAAAGAACCAAAATAAAATAAAATAAAATGCTTGCAAACAAAAAACCAAATGGTGCAGCCAGCCAGTGCAGAGAGCCAACCAAACAACAAACTCATCTTATTGGGTCTGCCATGAAATGGAATGGATGATGTTAATAAAGTTCTCTGCGGCCACTAAGCAAACCGGAGACAGCCGTAAACAACAAACATGGCTTAAAACATTCAACATTAAGCCATGTCTGTGACACACAACTACTTGCAGAGAGCTGGCCGAACAAAACAACAAAATAATACTTCTAGGAGGATTTTGAAGGAAGAAGAGCCAAACAAAACCAAAACGGTTTTGAAAAATAAGAACATTGCAAAGATGTCGTCAGCAACATCGTCATCACCATCATCAGCAACAGCAACAACAACAGCGGCAGTAAAAACTGAGTTTTCCACTTTTTAAGGCTCAAATCATTACAATGCACATCATTATTTTGTCGATGTTGTTAACGTTGCTGGGATTTATGCGCGAAAGTTTTAAAAAAGGTAGAGTAAACTCTCTAACTGGCAGGCAGGCAGGCCAACATACTAAACAAAACACCAATAATGCCTTCAATTTATGAAGCAACAAACAAACACACACACACACACACAGCACATACATGCAACATCGTGTACATGATACACGTTTATAAATATGTCCAGCATTGATATGAACAGGCTTTTAAACAATTTCATTTACTTCTTCTACAGGATCTTTCAATTTCATCTGCAACACATCTTCTTCAGCCTCTCCAACCTCCCTCCCATCATCCATCAACTACACGAAACGGAAAACAAGCAACGAAAGTAAATATTTTGTTTAAATGGAAACAGCGAAAACCATTTAAATGGTGAACAGCAAAAACAAAGAACATAACAGAACAGAACAGAAATATGTATTATAGTAAAGTTGTTATGCCAGTAAAGCTCGTTGAAAAACCACAGGTCTTCTGTTTGATAAAAAACAAACATACACACACACACACACACACACACATTTTGGAATATTGTATATTTTATTTATTTGTACTTGTGCCATCACCACCAGCACCACCACCACCACAATATTATTATTATTATTTTAAATGAATTCTAAATGAGTTCACTGCAATCAGCCCAATACCAACTACTGCACAATTTATTCGCTTTTTCTCATCTCTGTTGCTCTGGGTGCTGAAATGCAGGGTGCTGAAATGCAACTGAAAGGGTGGCTTATAAATTTATGTATGTATATGGCTACAAATTGCCCAAAAATTTCTCTAAAAAAAAAAATACATTTGTGGCAAATAAAAAGCAAGCCAAACTTCAAAAATTGCGAGATATGCAAACATGTTGCAAATTCCCAGCGTATTGGTTTTCATATCGTAATTCCGAGTCCCAATGAAATTGCTTTTATTGCACCAGAGATCGTTAAAATTGTCTGAAAATAATGATATGGCAACGCTAAAAAATAAATTCTGTATTTGAACTATTATTCTGTTTATTATCTTAAAAATAATTTCATTGCAACTGTATTTTTAGTTAAAAAAAGAAACTAGTTGCTTAATTTTCTAAGAAAACTAAACAACGTGACCACTACTTCTTTATTAACCTTTGTTTTTTTGCACCAGAGATCGTTAATATGTACATATGTACATATATGAAAATGATTTGGGCAGTTTAAAATTGTCTGTTCTGAAAATGTTCAACTCGTTTGGGTGTTTGAAAAATTGTCTATTGGTATTTAGCAATCCTGACTTGACTGGATGTTGCACTGAAAATGATGATATGGCAACGCTAAAGAAATAAATTCTGTATTTGAACTATTATTCTGTTTGTTACCTTAAAAATAATTTCATTGCAACTGTATTTTTAGTTAAAAAAAGAAACTAGTTGCTTAATTTTCTAAGAAAACTAAACAACGTGACCACTACTTCTTTATTAACCCTTGTTTTGGCCATGTACACGTATAATGACAACTAAAAATATACCTGTATTCACATGGTTACATCCAACAATACAGCCAACAAAAATAAAAAAATATGAAAAAAAACTTAAAAACCTTCAATTTTACACGAGCATATTTTAAGGTTATGTTTGCTCAATCAGCAAATACAAAATTTCCAGTAGACAAATATTTCACTTCACAAGATTCTACTAAGTGTTGAGTTTGCTCATTGAGCAAACATAACTTTAAAATAAATTCTTGTGAAATTTCACTTTTTTACATTTTTTTTCCAGTTTTTCTTTTCTTTGTTGTTTGTTGTTGTATTCATGTGAAAGCTCATCCATTTTTAGTTGTTCATATGCATGGATTTGTGCAAAATAAAGTTCAACGAAAATAGTTGTCCCACTTTTTGGGCGCAAAAGGAGTTTCCTTTCCAGTTAGAATTGACGTTTGTGATAAGTCTGATAGATGTAACATTAATTTCAGTGAAAAGAGGGCCCTCGATACATTTCTTGGACTCGTTTTACGAAAGTTTGGTTTTGTTTTGGGACAACATCATTATGAGGAAATTTAAGTTAGACTATAGTTCAAAATTAATTTGAAACTAATAAAAAGCTGTTATTTATATTACTGCGATTTTACTTTTAGAACCGACTCTTTGACTTTTTAATTAATAAAAATATATGAACTGGTAGCATTTAACTCTGTGCCGAGTTTTTTTTGCATTCACGGCAAGGATAAGGGTTTTTGTCATATATCCTTTTTTCGGAAAATGATTTTTTTTCAACTTTTAATGAGAATTGATTTGGTTTAAGGTCACTTTATTCTCAATAAATAGAAAATATATTTATTGAAAATAAAGTGACCTTGAGCTCATTTATTAAACCAAATAAAGTTAAATAAAAAAGGTCGAAGAACGAGTATCTAGAACATTTTAATGAGAGTCTCATGAAAACTAATAAAATCGTGGCATTTATTTCTTTTTTGGTCATATATCCTTTACATTGAAACTTACATTCTAGAACTGTATCACAATATGAGTACTTAAAGCAATTAGCTTGGACCAAAAGTTAAGCTTAAGTATAAGTAAAAATAAAGTTTTCTGTCTTATATCCTTTATTCACATTTTTATGGCAAAATATTTTCTTTTTGTTACCAGAACCTGACAAAAACTGGTAACGATTTATGAATTGCCATAATTTAACTATGTGGTGAATTTTGTATTAGTATGGGCAAGGATAGGAAATGTTGTGATATATCCTTTATTTTAAAAATCTAATTTTTGATACATATTTTGCTAAAATTTAACTAAAGTGAGAGCTACTGTATGTTAAATGATGCCATTTAACTGTAGCTGAGGAAAGGATTTGGACTTTTGTTATATATCCTTTTTCCAAGAAATAAAATTTCATGCCGTTTTTATCAAATTCTCATAAAATTAAGAAATAATTATAGCATTTGGCTCTATAATGAGTATTATTGCATTCGCGGCAATAATATTGAATTTTATTAAATATCCTTTATAGTAAAAACTATTTTTTAAGCCATATTTTTTCAGAATCTGAAAAAAAACTAATTACTATTTGTGAAATAATATATTGCACTGAATTTCATTTCTATAGGAGCAATACCGTAGACTTCCGCCATATATCCTTTATTTTGAATGTAAGCTGTTTGCCACGTTTTCTGTCAGAGTGTGTCGAAAATTTAAAAAATGAAAAATTTTCATAACCTCACAGCGAGGAAAATTATTTACAAAAATATAGCATTTGAATCTTAATCCTGTCATATATACTGAAATTTTAAAATTAAATTTTTGTTCCAATTTTTATCAGAACCTGATGAAAACTGGTTAGGATATGTGCAATTCGAGCATTTAATGCTGTGTCAAGCTTTGTTTCAGACAGGGCATGGTGATAGATTTTCGCCGCATTTTTTTTGGAAAATCCAGCCTTATAACTATTTGCTATCAGAATCTAACAAAAACCCGATAACTATTTGCGAAATTATATAGTCTAGCGCTGTGCTAAGTTTCGTTTTATTAGGGTCAATA
Source organism: Sturmia bella (assembly GCA_963662145.1). Lineage (NCBI taxonomy): Eukaryota > Metazoa > Arthropoda > Insecta > Diptera > Tachinidae > Sturmia > Sturmia bella. The sequence goes on from OY759172.1 coordinate 24,771,965, forward strand.
TTATGCATTTCTCTCATATATCCTTTATATTGAAAATCACGTGTTGGCTACATTTTGCTGTTATAATCTAGTGAAAATAGGTAACTACTTGCAAAATCATGAACTTTAACTCGGCAGCCATACTTCACTGTTGTCGCGGCAAAGATGTGACTTTCTGCCATATATCCTTTATTTCGAAAAAGAGACATTGCCCGCATATTGTTAGAATTTTATAAAAATTTGTAAGTATTTGTTGAAAATATTATGTTTAACTGTAAGCTAAATATTTGTTTTGTAGCGCCAGCGATAAGACTTATGCGATTTATATATGAAAAACTAGTTTTCTTCGCCATTTCTTTACCATATTTGGTAACTATTTGTAAAATATCAGTATTTAGCACTGCACCAAATTTGGTTTCAGTCGGAGCAAGGATATGCATTTTTTCCATATATCCTTTATTTGGAAAATCGAATTTTTAGGTAATTTTATGTTTAGAAGCCGACAAAAGCTGGTAACTATTTGTAGAATTATAATATTAAGCTCTGTGCCGCATAGATTTTCAGTAGAGGCAAGAATAAGCATTTCTGCCATATATCCTTTATTTTGAAAATAAAATTTTTGGGCTAATTGATTCATAACATGCATTTTCAAAATAATTTTTCTTCAGTAGGGCCAAAGAAACTTTTCGAGAATGTTTGTCCTATTCCAATGCCTGTCTGCCAAACTGGGATACATTTTATGGATGATTCTGATAATATTATTTTCGCTCGTATTCATTCAATTCTCTACCCTGAGTATCAAGAAGAATATAACACATATTTGTGTGTGCATGTGTACAAAATTTCGGCCAAGCATTGCAGGCTAATTTGTAAATTCGTACTCTGGTCAAAGGCAGTCATACTGTCTTTTGGTTGCTGAAGAAGATTCGACGAGTTCCTCTACCAACATTAACTTTTAACTCTGACGATATTTGTATAAATATTTTTATGGTGTTTTGTGGGTTGTGTGGCTCAGCAGCCATGCTGAATTGAATATTTAAAAAGGGATACTTGTTTTGAAATTCACATTGGCATTAAATTGTTTCTGTAACTTTTAACAAAAAAAAAAAAAAAAAAAAATTAAAAAAATTTAAGAACCCTTTTTAAGTTTGTTTAAAATATAATGTGGGCAGAGGTGCACCGATAGAAAACACTACAGAACATTTTTATTTGATTACACGATCATGTATTGCCAGGTGTTTTTTTTTTTGGCAAATAGAAGCCGAAGGGAAACCGATCATCATCATCTTAGTGACGAATTCTTGCATTGTAGACTTTAGCTGGCAGTTAATTAATTTAGTTATAATTTGATGTCTGGACAGCTCTTGAAAGGCACCGATATTGATTTTTAATTCATGTAGCGTGTGTGTCTCTTTATATGCAGTTAGCCAATTGCTGGTTTTATATTCAGTCTTTAAGGCATTTTAAGCAGCTTGTTTGTTCAAAGAATTAAATGGGATTTTAACATAAAAAATCAATTTTGTCTTTAGCAGAAAGCAGAAACCCCAGCAAAAACAACCCAAACAAGCTCAATAAAAGAACAAACAATAGAATGGTTAAACATTAACTTAACATTTTTTGTTGTTCGCTCGCCAGCAGAAAGAATAATGCAAATCACACGTTTCTGAATGTTTTAAAATGAAAAAAAAAAAAAAAAGAGAAGCGAACGAACCCTCAAACATTAAACTCAATAAAGGCAAGCAGGCAGGCAGGCAGGCAGGCAGGCAGGCAGAATTCAATGACAGGAAGGCGACATTCCTTTAAAGCAAGTAAGTTTACAAACTCAATTATTTTTGTGGCCCGTTGGGTTGGGTTGTTTAACGTGAAGTTTTGTTAACACTTTTTACATGAACACCCAACAGCCACAACAACATTTTGCTTTAAATTTCTATGCTGGTGATCATCATGTTGCTGATGTTGTTGTTGTTGTCAGTCATCATCAGCCTCATCTTAATCAATATAAAACATTGTAATTTAATTTAATTTAATTTTTCCATTTTACTTCACTCTCTATGCTTCTAACTTAAATGCAGCCAGTTTAAATTGTTTCGTATTCCTCAAGACAAGTTTAATTGAATTTTTTGATTTTATTTCAGATGTTTAATGCATGTGGTGTATAAAAGTGATTATTTAGCAAAGTGTGTGAGAGTGCGCGCAAGCGTGTGTGTGTTGCTGCTGCTGATCATGTCAAAGAAGACATTTTGCTCAACACTTCTACCGTGTTTTCTTATTGTTTTGCTTTTTGTTGTTGTTGTTGTTATGCTTTCGATCAAAAGGTGTTTCTTAAACACATCACATTTATATGCGCTCGTACAACCCCTCCTTCTTGAAAAAATATATATTTTTTGTTCTCTTTAATTTCATTTTTATGCTGAAATTCGTTCAAAGCCTGACATCCTGTTATAATGTGCCTGTGGAATTCAGCTGAGAGACTTTAGTTTTTATTTTCTTCATCTGCAATTTAACGAAAATGTCAGAAGTGCTTCTTCTGCTGGCCCCAGAGTGTTCGTTTGTTACACACACACACACACACACATACACAGCAGACGTTTTGGGTTTTTATTTTCTTTCTTATTCGAGTGCAAAAAACAAGTGTCAGACACCAAAATGACTGATGTCTGCTGGTTTACGGGTTTTTGCTCAGTTTCAGCAGTTTAGTCGTTATCTCGGGCTAAATGTGCAAGGAAACAAAAAAAAAAAAAAAAAAAAATAAAAGATTAAAGTAACGAAAATTGGTTCAATTATTTAATTTACGCAAAGATAAAGTGTCAAGCTTTCCTGAAATTGAAACATATTTTTTAAGCTTATCTTGATATTTTGAAATATTGATGGAGTTTTTTTTCTGACGTTTTCTTAAAAATCGAGCTCTAAAAAGGTTTTTATTTCAAGGTTGGCTTGACAGCGATTCTGCTTTAGTTTCAGATCGTGAAGAGTCAAAACACTAAGATATTTTCTGATGGTTTGTTTTTAATATTTCTCAAGCAAATTGGAAACAGGGTCCGCCATGTAACGTTTTTTTTATTCGGCTAGTGCTTATTTTGTGAATGGTAACACTTAGCTCATGTCTGTTTTGACATATAATTAGTTTTATCCTTCCGCTGAACGAATATGTTTGTGTATACGCTTCGCAAAGTAGGCCTGCGATCAACTTACAGAAGATGCCGATTTTTCCAAAAAAAAAAAAAACATCATCTTTTCAGATGAAGCTCATTTTGATCTTGGCGGATATGGAAACAAGCAAAATTGTGGCATTTGGGTCACAGAAACCCGCACGCATACATCGAAAAGCCGAAGTCCCTGTTTGGTGCGGATTTTGGTCCAGACGCATAAGTGGTTAATTTTTCTTCGAAAATGAGCAACGAGCGGCCGTTACAGTCAATGGCGATCGTTATCGGGCCATGTTCAACGAGTTTTTGTTCACAACAATTGAAGAGGAGGATATTGGCAACATTTGATTTCAATAGGACGGCGCTACGTGCCACGCAGCCGAAGCTACGCTCGATGTTTTGAGCCATTTTTTTTTAAAATAGGTATTCGGCGAACCCTTTGAATGCAAAAAACATAGTACCATATTCCAAAAATAGAATTTTAAGTTTTCAGCCAGAATGAAATGAGAATTCACCCAGCAAGAGCAGTGTCGCTCATTTGATGCATCATATGACCGACACTGCTGATGGGTTCATACATCATGGGTTTCTATCATTTTCTTAGGGGCAAAATGAAAAAACTGATGTAAACATTCGTGTACGTGTGATTTATTTTTAAAACCAGCGTTACCATCTCAGTAAAGTGATCATCCGAAATGTTTTTTTTTTTCAAAATGCCCAAAAAATAACATATAATGCTATTAATTTCTTTATTATTAAATAAAAAAAGGTCTAAAAAAAATCAAAAAACAAGAGAATAGAATAAACTACTTTAGATATACATTTAGATAAAATTAAACGAAAAACAGTAGTCAGTAGCAGTTTTAACAATAGAAAACTGAATCATCTGGTAAAAACTTCAAAGAAAAGACAAGAAATGAACCTATAAAAGCATTAATGCATAAACGTAGTTAAAATTACCAAATTAATACGGGAAAATCTAAATACTAAAAATATCATTGTGATGGCAACACTGAGAGCTATAAAATTGCTTTGCATGTGTTAGTAAATAAGTTGTTAATGCGTTAGTTTCCATCAGCTATTTCTTGCAGGGTCATGAAATTGTATTATTTTACTTTTTCGGTTAGCAGGATATCTCTGTCACCCAAATATCCTTGGGTTTGAAAATATATTTCTAGCTTTAATTGTATTCAGAAGCTAACAAAAAGTAATAAACGTGCTTTAATTAAATTAGACAAAGAAGACGTCAAAGACATTTAGCAGGGTGGACAAATAGTTGTTTCGAAGCCGCTACACTTTCTCGTCGGCACCCGTCTTTGAACTCAGGAGTGCTGACGAGAGAAAGTGTGGCGGCTTCGAAACAACTAGTTGTCCACCCTGCTAAATGTCTTTGATGTCTTCTTTGTCTAATTTAATTAATATCAATCACAAGGATAATATAGAAAGAACTTGAGCCCGATAAACTTAATACAGAAATAATTATATAAAAAAAAGTTCGAATAATAGAAATTAATTAACTTTAACATTTCTTGTTGAAAACTGCTGAAAACGGGTAACTATTTGTAAAACAGTGACAATACACTCTGTGCCTGATTTCGTTCCAGTGGGGACAAGGATGTGAACTTCCTCCATATATCCTTTATTTTGAAAATCAAAGTTTTGGGAATTTTTTTCAAAACCTGATTAGAACTTGCGAATACTTCAGCATTTGCAGCAAATTTTTGTCAAGTCGAGAAAAGGATATGAATTTCCTTATGTCCTTTATTTTGCAAAATCAAATTTTTGTTAACATATTCATGACCATTTGATGAAAACTGTTAATTTTGGGAAAATGCAGTATAAGCTCAGGGGCAAAATTATGATTTCATTTCATTTCCATGTATTATTTAGTTTTAAAACAAAATTTTTAGTTAATTTATTGTTAGAATGCTAATGAAAGCTGCCAGCTATTTGTAAATTGATGCCATTATACTTTGTGCTAAATTTCGTTGCATTCGGGGAAAGGATACGAGTTTCTGCGGTATATGCTTTGTTTTGAAAATTAAATTTGTAAGTCATATATCAGGGCAGTCTGATAAAAACTCGTAAATATTTATTAATGAAACAGGAAAAACAAAACGTTTCAATGGAGGCAAGAATGTGGATTTCTGCCATATTTCTTTCATTTTGAAAATCAAATTTTAAGCGCATCATAAGCGGATGAGAAATTTGTGGCGAATTTCGCTTCAGAAAGGCAGATGATATAGATAAGGAGTACATGGATAGATTGAGGAAATTTTGATTGTACAACGTTGCAACTTTTTTGAGCAATTTTGTTGTTGTTGTCAGAAACTGATGAAAACTGGTTACTATTTGTGAAATAGTGACACTACACTTTGTGTCGAATTTCATTTTAGTCAGGGCAGGGATACGAAATTTTGCCATATATCCTTTATTTGAAAAACAACATTTTAAGTTCGCAAATAGTTAACTATTTGTAAAATTGAAGCATTTAACTTAGTGGAAAATTTTCTTTCGATTCGCACAGTGGTATGGACTTTTGCCTTATATCCTTTATTTTTAATTAAGCTTTAGGATCTAGTAATGATCGCTTACTTCATTGGGTTGTAAGAGTTTTTATTCTTAATTACCTTAACACATAATTGTTGAGTTCTTAAGATGAATTTGAGCATTGAAAAGCTTCAAGTAAGAGTGTATGCCAGATTTGTCATTTATATGTATGTATATGCCAGTGCGTCCGAAAAGGCAGCCCCTGCAATTATGTTCAGTTTGTTTCTTCCCTTGTCAGTTTTGGCTTTTGCTTTTCTGTCGCACTGCTTCATCGACCATCATCGTTCTATTCATTTTCTCCAAGCTCATAATTCTTTTTAATATTTGTTGAAATAAATTATTGTTGCTCACATCCTGAATGTAAATTGGCTTTTTACAACAACAACAGCAGTATTTGCAGCTATAAATCGTATGAAGGTAATTTCAAAATTGATTTTAAGAGCACGCATTCAATTAAAGAGCAAAAAAGTTGCAACAATTAGTAATTGCATAAAGCAAAACAAATGCAATTGCGTTGCACTGGCAAGTGTGGCAAATATAAATTTAAGTGTGTTGCATAAATCATAAGACAAACAAATGCCATCGTACACATACATTGTATTATTAACAGTTTAGAAGAGTAAATATTTTATCATCAAGTGCTTCATACAACCAACCATACAACCACCCCACAAAGCGAAGCCACACAACACGTTAAAGCACACTCGCTCGTTCATTCATTCGAGTATTGGGTTGTGTGTTGTTTAAATTTAAGTGCAATTATGCACATTCTTGTGGCTGCTTTTTGTTTCTCTTATTCCGTACTATAATTTATTTTACGATTGTTTGAAATTAATTTTTAATTACCACTATTTATGAAGAAATAGTGTAGAGATAATTGTGCATAATTATGTGTACTCAAGCCAATGGTACAAATAAGTAAAGTAAATAAATTGTCTTTATGCCACGGGAGTAAGTTTTCTTATTTGTGATAAACGAAAGTTGAATTCTTGTTTGTTTGTTAAATATTAGAGGTTGTTTTTTTTCTTCTTTCTTCCCTTTCATCTGTCTAAGAAGTGTGAAATTTTTTGTGAAAGAAAAATTTTGCTATTTCCTAAGAAAACTTTCTACTTTATTTGAGCTGCAATAATTTGCGGCCAATGAAGAAAAGTATTACGGTCTAGATGGGCCTTAGTTCAAATGATTACTATGACTGATATTATATAAAGGCAGGCGCGGATCCCCCCAAAAATGATAAATGTATTTATTTCACTAATGAGCAATTTACCAATAATAAGACTTTATTTTATGCCAAACAAAATTTCAATATTTTTTCGAAAGTCTTGCAGTGGGTGGTTTTTTCTAGTGTTTTTCACCATACAGGCAGCCCATATACGAGTACTAGTATGGTCTTGACAGCCGCACCGAAAAGACAATAGAAGTTTCTTGGGTTTATTCCCCAGTCCTTTCCAATGACCCTTCGTCACAGGTATAAGAATAAAACATAGGCTTGATTCCCATGAAGCAATATCACTGCGCCGCACAGTATAAAAAAAAGAAATGCGGTCGGGGGACCCCCGTTAGGAACGAAGTTCCTTACGTTTTTTTTTTTTCATCTTTGAATGTAATACAAGGTGAAGTCTGTATGTTTTATTTTGTGTTGTTTTTAAAATTTTGAAATTTTATGATTCCTTAAATTTTTGGAACGTTTTCCAACTAATTAATATTTATTGGTAGGTGTCTCCGCTGCTGTCAGTGGAGACACTGCCAATCATATACAATTGCTTGTCGACAGTACACCAATACATATAAACAGCTCACACGCTTTCGTGACGATTTCTACTAATTTCCACTACCAGCAAGCCGCGTTAAGGAACTTCGTTCCAATAAATCAATCTTCTTTTCTATATTTGCAGCTTGTTTGTTTTCTATGTGTAAGAAGTTCCTTTTGGAAAACCCTATTAGTTAAAATACAAATTTATTAATATTCTTTATCTCTGTAATTGGTCATTACATAAAATTCTTTGTGGAAAAAGAAAAAATTGCATCAATACATTTTCCAACCACTTTTCTCTTCTTATCTCAGATGTAGCGAAAATGGTTCTATTAAATATTCCATTAACAACAATTACATCGAAAACCACTTGAATTGATGTCGTTGCAAGTAAGAGAAAAACAAAAACGATATGATTTTAGTTTGCTGATAAACTCTTTTTCTAACAGCCAAGTTTATCAGTCGTCGCTGAAGACGCAAATATCTGTTTGCCAACTGACTGACAACTTTTGTGTTTATTTATGTACTTGGAACCCTCTTTCTTTGGCTTTTAGTGACTTGGTGGCAGAGTTGTGTTTTAAGTTGTTGTCTGAAACAATAAAAACTACAATTAATTAATGCCATAATTGGTAAATGGCAAAAAGTAATACACATGAAGTTTTACAAAAAAATAAAAAAGTGCACAAAGAAGTTGTAGAGAAATATTCATAATATTTTTTTTTGTGCAACTTCTACGGAAATAATTGCATACATGTGTAGAAATATGTTGCCTGTTGTACACATAAAGCAATGAATGTTGCATATTTTCTGTAACGAGCATTAGTCTGAACAGTAATTTGGAGTGCTATCAGTGTATTTTACCCATCAGATTTGCTGGACAAGAATTGAGAATGTTTAAAAAGAACTGTGGGGCTCTTCCTGTTCTCGGTATATTCTTCTGCAAGGTGTATAAAGAATAGTTTCATCCTTCAGCCTGTACGTTAACGTACAGCGAATATCCATTTCCGATAAATAGTACATTTGTATTCAAAAGCAACAATCCTGTGAGCAGATTAATGACGAAATTTAAAAATTGATGGTATCTTGGAACCTTGCGAACTAAGCTGCACTCACATTACACAATAATAATTTGCTGGAATAGCGTGACCACTACTTTTGCATTGGTTTCTATTTCAAGCAAGTACAGCAAGCCCACCAATTCGAAATGGGCAACGCTAAAAAAACAGCAACAACAAAACAAGAAACAAAAGAAATACAGTTTTGTATAAATTTAAAATTTTACAAGATCCTGTTTTGGATCTAAATTTGCTTAAGGGCAATGGATTAATACTGGTCAAAAATTGAAATATTACGATCAAGTGTGATAGTGTGAATGCAATGTGTTATACAAGTGGAAAATTATACGCTAAAAATTTGACATCCCATAAGACTTTGTTGTTATTTGAAAATTTTCAAAACGGTAATACTTTTCATTTGATCAGGGTTGCATTGTATAATAGCACATGCAAAAGAGGTTCTTTTAGTCGATAGTTTTGCCGCCGTTAGCGAGCCGTTGGTGCTAGTATTATTCTTCTTTCTACAATCGCTCAAAACTTGGATTTTAGTAATCGTATAGAAATATAATTCATGCACGTCGTATCCTACAGACAATGGGATTTTGTTATAGACATTTTCGCTCTCTTAAACATAACGATTACTTTAGCTGTTGAATACTTCTAAACAGCTCATATGCCATCGATGAGGATTTTACCATGACGTGCACTATGTTTCATTTTATTTGAAGCGTGATAGTGTGAATGGAAAATGTAATTTAGGTTGGATTTTTAAAGGGTCCGCCAAAAAACTTATTTTTTGTTTTCAAAACGGCGCAAAACATCGAGTGTAGCTTCGGCTGTGTGGCGCGTAGCGCCGTCCTATTGAAATCAAATGTTGCCAATATTCGCCTCTTCAATTGTTGTGAACAAAAACTCGTTCAACATGGCCCGATAACGAACGCCATTGACTGTAACGTTGGACTCGTTCTCCATTTTCGAAGAAAAATGGCCCAATTATGCCTCTGGACCAAAATCCGCACCAAGCAGTGACTCGTTTGGGGTGCGTTGGCTTTTCAATGTATGCGTGCGGGCTTTTCAGTGCCCCAAATGAGACAATTCTGCTTGTTTAAATACCCGCCAAGATCAAAATGAGCTTCATCTGAAAATATGATGTTTTTTTTTTTTTGGTAAAATCGGCATCTTCTGTAAGTCGATCGCAGGCCCACTTAGCGAAGCGTATACACAAACATATTCGTTCAGCGGAAGGATAAAACTAATTATCTGTCAAATCAGACAGGAGCTAAGTGTTACCATTCACGAAATAAGCACTAGTTGAAAAAAAAACGTTAGAAGGCGGACCCTGTAGATAGTCGTATGAAATGTGTTTAGATATTTGTCTTGTAAAGCGCAATGGAAGTATTAAATACTTGTATAATAGTCTGAGCTGCCCTTTAACAACATACAGCTGCAGACTCTGAAATGACGTAATTGATTTTATTAAATAATATGCTTACGAATTTCGAATTGTGCTTCGGACGTACTCTTACGGTTGTGAAGGCTTCTTGTGCGCTTAACTATGATAGTTTTGCCTCATAGATTCATAGGAATTTGGTGTTTTACACAAAGTTCCTTAGTTTCCTCCTGAATATACCCCGTAGGTTGATTATCTCCGGTAAGGTGTCGCTCCCTAGATGGTGGAATCGTATTTGTGAAAAGACAGGGAAGTGGCATAATTAGTACTTCCCATAAGAATTAACAATAATACTAGGAACACAACTGGCACGAACGACGAATTTTTCGCTGCGAATATTCGCCGTCAAAAATAAAACGCATTGGTGTATATGAAAATGCATACAGTCACAGCGTCGCTCGAAATTCGTTGTATGCGGCGAACTTGAAATTGATTTATTTCTATTTCTTACGCCGGCGAACGACGAACAAATCAGTACCATTTTGGTTTTAGTTTTCAAGTGTTTTCGTTTAAGTAATTTTTACTTTAATAGGTTTTATTTTAAGTGCTAAGCCTTGACTTTTTGCATTTAAAATAAAAGGGCGACATATAAGATTATAAAACATGTTTGTAGTGTTTAATTTTTTGTTTTTGGTAATGCTAAATTTTTTAGCAACCAATTTCTTTAATATGGTCACCCCATCAGCTGTTCAACTATAATAAGATAAAATTAAAAATCTGAGAAAATGGACACAAGTGAAATTATAATTGAAAATGTTAAACTTCAAGGCTTTTACCATAATGAACATGATGCTCATTATTTTAATTATTTTTACAAAATTTTCAAATTCTTTGATTCATTTAATTTTTTTTTATCTTTGAACAAACAATAAACAACTTCATCAATTATAACAGATGTTTTTGTTTTACGTCGTTATTGTGATTCATGCGACGAATTTACACAGCGAATTTTAACCGGCGTATTCGTCGTTCGTCCCAGTTGTGTTCCTAGCATAAGTTGTAACACAATTTGGTTAGCGTTGTGTGGTGGGACATATGCAATGATATACATAAATGATAAAGTAATAATGGCTGTGTTTGATATAAATAAAAATTTCGATAGAAAACATAGAACAACTTGAGAGGCTGAGTGGTTTGCAACTAAAGAATCCGCAAAAACATAACAATATATTACCAAAGGTTGACTGTTGTGTTTGCTGGGTAAACAGTATGGAAATGATGCACACTTGATACTAAAAATACATTAAGTGTTGCTTTAGAAACATGAACCCCCGAGTTTAAGGACGGATGCTGGCGAGAAGTGTGGCGGCTTCGAAACAGCTTCTTCTAAAAGTCCCTGATGTTTTCTTTATCTGATTTAATTAATATCAACCACAAAAATAATATATAACGAACTTAAACCTAAGAAAAGCAATACAAAATAATAATTAAACATATGATTACGATAATTAAACATTTTGTAATAAAAGGTGTTGCTTGAATACAAATAGAAATATAATGATGGCAAGCAGAGTGTTCGTCGCCATTTTGCCTTTATATCTTTTCCTAATACTTTATATGTACATATTCATGAAATTATGATTTGTTCTCTCTGCAGTTAGACAAAATATTACGATATATTTCCTGATAATCATTGTGCATGTAATTAGTCTGGCAATGTATAATAAGTCTGGCAAGTGTTTCTGTTCTTTTAAGACTGACGTTTTTCAATTGTATTTTAAGTCATAAAAGCTTAAGCATAACTACTAGAAGCTTAATGAATGTTGTATCTATTTCTACTTGCGGACTTCGGCTTCGAGTTCAGTTGCAACAAAAGCCACAAAGAAAAAGTGATTTCAAGAAATAATAGTTAATAAAAGTAAAGACTTAAAACTAAAATGATTTATAATTGTGCGTTTATTAAACATTTTAACAACCAGCAATAACAACATGATTTGCTGTTTGCTGGTTCATGTTGTTGTTCTCCTCATTGCTGTTGCCACAATAATAATGATGATTAAAATGATGGCGAATGGCGATTGCAACAATGGTGATGATGATTGCTCAGATATAAAAAAATTATATAAATTAAAGAAAAAAAAAAAAAAGAGACAATTGTGCGAACATTCATTTTTTAATTGTTTTGAAATCTTTTTGCCACAAACAATTTTTCCCCCATTTCATTTAATATGAAATCTAAGATTGGTTGAGCGATGATGTTGAGTGAATTATAAAATATACACGTACATACAACTTAAGGCTCTGTAATTAGCAACAACTTTATCCATTTTGTTACTTATTTTTTGCTTGGGGGCATTTTTTTTTTCTTAATCATTTTGCTCTTAATTTGAAAATAAAGTTAATTAAAATGAAGTAGTAAACAATTTGAAGAATACAGTAGGATTAAAAGCGATTCGTTTTCGCTACAGAGGTCTAAAGAGATTTTAACGATCATTCACAGTTCATGAGCGCGAATTAACCACCTCATTGTAGGATTTGTCTAATCATCTAATTATACAGGACAGTGTTTTTGCTGATGGCAACTTTAATAAAAGCGGGTGCTGGGTTTCTTTTCTCCAAATTTACCACTGTTGATACCTTTGATACCATTTAAAACATTTAACGAACCCCCTTTAGCATTGCAAAACACTGATTATACAGGACAAAACGATGACACAATAACACCTACGATAACACCTATTACAAATGTATATTTCGACGGACTTATTTCTTTAAATATATCATTTTTATTAAGATTATTATACACTAAGATCAATTTGCTAAATAAACGTTTAATAAACATGGAATATTTTTTTTAAATAAGCCAATAAAAAAAAAAAACACGCGTTCACCTTTTACGACTACGTATCGCAAAAAACATGTCCGCTCTAACCAAAAGTTCACAAACCTGCAGTCAGCTGCGGCATAAACTTTACTAAATTATATTATTTAGTGTTCGCGTACCTGCATAAAATGCAATTTTGTAACGTTATAACGTAGTAATTGTAAGCCCCTGTTTCATGTTTTATTATTGTAACGTATCGTTACAAACTTCTCTTTAAATTATTTACGCTTTACGACACATGTTCGAATCGTAAACGTGCCGGGCACAAATAATGTACATTGCCATTACTCCTAGTGATGTTGCAGCTGGTTACACACACACACACATATACACATGTAGTCTTATAACACAAAAGACTAGTCGCAGTCGGAAACCAAGCTAACTTACAGCTAACTATTTCACAACAGGCCCGGATTACTTCACAATGCAAACAACTGACTATTTGAACATGGTGATGTCCTAGGAAGTAGTCAATTGTCCGACGCTGCATTACTTTACAACTAACTTAAAGTTAGCTACTTAAAAGTCAGTACCCACAGAAAAAAATGTACAAATCAAGGCTGATTTTTCTTTTTTCGGTGGTAATATTTTATTTTATTCAATTAAATTTCATCCTACTTTCTTTTTTTTTTTTTTTGTTAGCCTCTGGTGGGAGTCGAACCACTAAAAGCCTCAAGACTGGCGAACAGCCAACATACCCACTCAGCCATCGCAACATTTAAAACGAATGCGACAATAGGCAATTTAATTAAAGAGTTACATATTTACCGTGTATGTGTGTATGTTATTATATGAATTTTGGATTAATTCTGCACTACGTTTCAGCTAGCTTATAGCTAGTACACAAAAAGTGAATTACAAATTGATTGTATTGTAGCTAATTTGAAGCTAGTCCATAAAAGTTCATGTAAAGTTAATTATTTTGGTAGTCGACTACTCAATGTTCGACAGGGGTAGTTCCCATTTAGTGGGTAATGCACCGTGTATAAGGAGTCAAAGTCTAGCATAGGGAGGGAAGAGCAAGTCGCTATACCATACGAACTGTAGTTGCAAGAAGGCCACTTGAATTTTCTCCCGAGAGCCTTAGCGTCCTTTGCTCCAGGTAGATTAGTTGTAGACAAGCCATTGTCTGGTCGCAGGCCTGGCGCACTTATTTAGGTTGGACTGTAACAGTATCCTAAAGCACAGATGCCGAGTAGTGGCTGGTATCAGCAAATTAAACTCACACGTATTATTACGCTCACGATGTTGAGAGGGAGAGACAAACTACACTTGCAGAAATTCTGTGTATTATTATTGCGATATATTAATGATGTCAGCCGAAAAGTATTTTAGGTTACAAAATGCTTTTGATGACATGCAATGTTTTATTTGTCATAAGACATTTAAAAAAGCTAAGAAATATAATTTAAAAAAAACATTTTGAAGATGTTCACAAAGACATGAATAAAATGAATAGTAAATTGTTTTCTTCCAGTGCTATTTCGTCACTCTCACCAATACAACTACCATGGGCATCTATGTCCTAAAGCTAAAAATGGCGATTGCAGTTCAAAATATCATACACTTGAAAGGAAATAATTTTTACATTTCATTTTGTTGAAACATTTACACATAATTTTTTTTACTTCCATGCCACTGTGTAATTAGTTTGATTTTATTTATCTCAAACCATAAATTTTCTATCATTTCTTTATGCTTTGTGAATAGCCAACATGATTCATGGCCACCATTTTGAAAATTGAAAGCAAAAACTTTGAAAAAACAAAACTAAAGCCCAATCGCTTGACAAACAAAGATTTTATTTGAGTCAATTAACGCTTTGATTTCAATTAAAATCGATCAACACAAATAAAAATCGCTTTTTATGAATAGAGAGGAAAAAAAAGAAAAGAAAACCAGCCACAGCCAACAAGCATTCAATTGTTTTTAATTAATACAATAAAATTGTTACCGAGTTATTTCTATTAAAAATAATAAAGAAAAAACTTATTTTTTTTTTCTGAAATACTTTAGCAGATAAATACTTTTTTGTATTTATGTTGAAACCCGTTGGACAGTTTGAAAAGCGGACACACTTGACTGCTGCTGCTTTAAGTGACTGCTCGCTCTCCAAGTGGCACTCACTCATTTATAATGTGAACATTTTCATTAAATCAATTTCATTCAACTCAATTGGATTCGATTCAATTCATTTCACTACATTTGATTCAGTTTTTTCATTTGTTTTGTATTTTACACAAAAATTCCTATCGACACTTTCAATTAGTAAATGTCATTATTACGAATTGAAATCTATGATGGATTTTGCTAAAAGAAAATCAGTTTCTACTACTGGTGTTTATAAATATTTATAAAGAGATTTTTTCTTGCACATACATACATATTTAGTTGGAGAAAAAAGAGATCCTTGCAGGCCAATGTGAGTCAGTAAATTAAGCGTTGTCCGGTTGCTAAACCCTCGGAACTCCCATACAAAATGGAACTCCCATGCCAAAAATGATTGACATGCTAATTTAGGCTGATTTGTTAAGAAAGGAAAATGATTGGTTTTATTTATTTATTTTTTTTTTCAAATAACGATTAAAAATAACAGAAATTAGCAGCCATACCCAAGAAGGTTTGTTCCGCTTGGCTTTTATGCTGTAATGCCACACAAAAGCGGTAAAACTACGTCAAGGCGTTCTAATTTTTATTTCATTAAATTTTTTTTTTTTTTGCTTACAAAAGGTTCTAACGCCTTGTCAAAACGGATTGTCCAATTTGTAAAGCGTTGCCGCTGAGCTGTTTCGGTATGCGCTAAACAAATTGTATGATATGAGAATTTTCGAGAACAAGAACACGCTTTACACTTTTGTAGTATGAGCGAATTTCGTCTGATCAGAAGCTTCCAGGTAGCTAGTTGTACCCCAGCCTGAGTCATTTGTGGTCCTTTAGACATAGCAATCATTTGCTCTGCAAACCAAAAGTTATTGTATTACGCGATAAAAAAAAATGAGAAAATGTAGCTTTAGGTCAATCTTGAATAGAAATTGTAAAAAATGGCCGTTAGTTACTTTTCACTTGATATCAATCACTTTAAAAGCTTTGTAATCAGTTTAAAATTTTATCGTTGCCTAGAAGAATAAATGATTACACATAGAAAAAAGCACCTAATAAAGTAGAACAAAATCAATAAGATATCTCTATGGTTTTTTTTTCAAGAAGGATTCCTTATTATTTTAAATGGAAAAACCTTATTGAAAAAACAACAATTAATGAAATTAAAAAGATGATTTACGTGTGTTTATATAGGAAACTAATAAAACCAATAGGGAAAAATTAATAGGATAACCTAATAAAATCAATAAGAAATCCTTATTGTATACAATTTACAAGAAAACCTAATAGAATCAATAAGTTCTTCTCTATAGAATTTTTTTTTTGGTACCATGCAAATCGGAAACTGAGTAAAAACAAACGTGAGTAACAAGTTTTCTTCTTGGTTTTATGTGTTTTTCTTGTTGAGGCAATTAATAAGATGGACATAATAAGAAATACCCATAGAAAAATCTTCTTTTCTCTCTGCTGGGATACCCCTCAGCCTAAAAACGTTTCAAAGAGAAAATCTTATTGAGTCTATTAGGAAGTTTTCGCTCTGTGTATGTTTACTTTAAAATGAAGCATTAGACCAGTGTTTTATGGTTTTGTGTATCCCCTACTGTTTTAAAGGAAATTGAGATTTTTGAAAGGAAAATTTTAAGATGTTGTACCAGTCACGAAATAAAAGACATTCAAAAGTCTTTCTATATTCAAAATCTAAAGTTACCCCGGTCGGTTTATATGTTTGTGACATGATAGAGCGATTTAGTATATTAACTAACGGCCGTTAGTTATGAGAATGCTTTGGTAAAAAATATGTATAGCCCACAAAATGGATTCAATTGGACCAACGTGAATTACTTGCCACCGGTTGGCTGGTTATACGAATGAACAACAGCCAGCTTTTAATTCACTGACTTTTGCATTTTATAATAAGGCTTCTCGTGGTTTTCATAGGGTGTAAAGCTTCGTATAGACGGTTGTCAGATCTTACAATATTGTAAGTCCTAATAACAACGTGCTGGCAATCTGCTGGAAATACAAAATTGTCAGCAGTAAGAAAATTATCAGTTCAGACAATAGCCTGACAATAAATTTGGCTACCAACGAAAATTGTCAGCTTATACGGATGTAAGATTTTCTATGTATCAAAAATTTGCCAGCCAATTGTCATTATCAAAATATACACACACACACACACACATGCCATTATTCATTCTTTAGCGAGAAACTCAATAACCATGTTTTTAATTTTTTTATTCTCTTTGCTGCAACGTTTTACCTTTCGTACTCATATTTTAACTATTCTCTTGATTTTTCTCTCCCTTTCGTACACACTTATTTTTCATTAATATTCTTTGTCATTACTCTGACAACGACGCCATTGTAATGTGTTGAGAATTTATGCATCTTACAATATGACAATGTCTGACAATGTACTAGCAGCAATGATGATGCCGAAGTGTTCAGACGATTGGCAGTTAACTGACAATTAATTGTTAGGTAGGTGGCCTGCCAATGCTTTTGCTTACAATATTGTCAGGAAGAAATTGTAAGTTCTCACGATTGGTTAAAAATATTCTATACATTTTCTGACAATATTGTAAGATCTTACAATCGTCTATACGTAGCGTAATGGTATAATTTTTTATTATTATTATTATTATTTTTTAATTCAGGTCCAAAAATGAACCTTTTCAAAAAATATTTGCTGTATTTCTCAGCTGTCTATATGCCGACGACATTTCGTTGGTGCTAATCAACTCATCATATAGACATATAGCATATAGACAGCTGAGAAATACAGCAAATATTTTTTGAAAAGGTTCATTTTTGGACCTGAATTAATAGATTTCAATTGGCTCTTAAAGCAAATAAATAATTAAGTTCATATTTGATTATTATTTTTTCTTTGTTTTTCTCTTTGTCTTTTTATTTGATTATTTGGTAGCTTGTAAGTAGTTTTAAGTTTAGTTGTAAGTATTTCTAGGAATATTTATGGGTCACATGAAAGCTCTGGGAGCAAAAGCGTACGCGAATTGTTAAATGTTAAACCTGATGTATTGGATTTTCAAGTGTGCATTTAGCTTTTACATTATATTCTTAAATTTTTCCTGATTTATTGTTTTAATTTTAAGCTTTTATAGTTAAAAAAAAAATCTGCAGAAAGGTTCAATAAATCAAAATGAAAATTAAAATGAAGTATTTTTTATTTCTGCTAGGGAATTTCGAAATTCTATTCTGGGTAAAGAAAATTAGTTCTTTCTTGTTACATATCGCTTACATTTCGTTCTTTTGTTGTGCTCAGCCCCAGTAGACACCATTTTTCTTGTTCCTTTCCTTCATACAAATGCATTATTTAGCACATTGACAGTCGCTAATAAATGCATTTGAAATTCATATTTATGGCTTTATATTCATGCCTTTTAATCATTTTCCTTTGTTTGCGGTTAAAGACAAAAATAAAACCCCCAAAGGTTCTTTCGGGATTCGTTGAAATTGCACAGAAAGAAAAAGTATTGTTGCGAATTTAGAATTTTTTTTATAGAGTTAACATCTAACTTTTCAAAAAAAAAAAAAAAAAAAAAATCATAAATACAGTCAGTTGTAATACAACTTGGTTACTTTTGTGTGGTGGGAAACTTTCACCCGGTGCATATGTAAATAAAAAAGTAATAATGGGTGTGTGCTGACAAGAAGTGTGGCCATCTAGCTAAAGGTCTTTGATGTTTTCTTTGTCTTGTTTAATTAATATCGATCACAAAAATAATATAGAACAAACTTAAGCCTGATAAACGTAATACAAAAACTACCGTAATACAAACTAATAAAAGTAATACAAAGAAAAAGTTCGTATAATAACAATTAATTAATTTAACAGTCGCTGGGCATAGCAGAACATTTGAAAAAGCTATGAATTGAAAGATTAAGAAATCATGTTCTTATATTTTGTTTTTTAACAGACAATATTCATATTCGGGCTTTTAAGGACTATGTATTTTGATTTATTAATGCCCAAAAAATCAGTGCACGTTCACATTCGTGTTAAATTTAACTGACGTTTAAGCTAATCAATTTTTAAATCAGTGAAACCAAATTTGAACAAAGAAAATTTATCGTTTAAATTTGTGTCATTAAACAGTGCAAGACATCAGCTGTTTAACATATTTTGCAAAGTTGGTAAACTTCTATTTTTAAAAACAATCAATAATAAATGGTTTACTGATTTACTACAGTCAAGTTTGAGCTGCAATTAAATTACAGAAAGGTTCTGTTAAATTAGAGTTTTAAGTCTGACTGATTTTTTGGCCATAAGAGTATGATAGATTAAAGATGTCTATTTAGAATAGCTACAGGGCCCGCCATCTTACGTTTTTTTTCAACTAGTGCTTATTTTGTGAATGGTAACAATTAGCTCACGTCTGATTTGACAGACAGTTTTATCCTTCCGCTGAATGAATATGGTTGTGTGCACGCACGAACGACTTACAGAGGATGCCGATTTTGCAAAAAAAAAAAAAAAGGATCATCTTTTCAGATGAAGCTTATTTTGATCTTGGCGGGTATGTAAAAAAAGCAAAATTGTCGCATTTGGGGCACAAAAAACTCGCACTCATACATTGAAAAGCCGACGCACCCAAAACGAGTCACTGTTTAGTGCGGATTTTGGTCCAGAGGCGCAATTGGGCCATTTTTTCTTCGAAAATGAGCAATGAGTGGCCGTTAATGTTAATGGCGATCGTTATCGCGCCATGTTGAACGAATTTTTTTTTCACAAAAATTGAAGTGGAGGATATTGGCAACATTTGGTTTCAACAGGACGGCGCTACGTGCCACACAGCCGAAGAAGCTACAATCGATGTTTTGCGCCGTTTAAAAAAAAAGAGTTATTTGGCGGACCCTTTAGTATTACGGACAAGCCGACAGAATCAATAACGCTGCTGAGAACAAAATAATTAACAGATATCGAAAGCTCTCGAACAAATGTTGCACTCTCTAATGCTCACAACCTGCACCAGCAATAAATATCATTCTAGTAATGTCTAAAATTTGCTGCCAGCCGCTTGATGAGGGTATAAGAAATGCCACGAGTCTCTGTTAGAAAGTCGTTAACAGCGAGTGTAACGAACAGAAGCGTTTAATTTAACAGTGTTGAATAGTAAATAAAGACTTGAGCTGTTAAGTTTTGTAAATATCAGAGTACTGTGCTGCTTTTTGTTTTCCATTATTTGCCCTAAATATTTTACAGAGAGGGTAAAAAAGGCCAACCAAAAATACAGTGATGACAAACAACGTGACCACTACTCCCTGGTTGGCCTTGCTTTTGACCAAGTACAGGTATAATAACAGCTAAAAATGATTTTAAATACAAGTGGATACGTTCAGAAATAACAGCGATAAGAAAAACCAGGAAAAAAAAACGTAAAAACATTGATCTTTATTTTAATATATGTATATTTTAAGGTTATGTTTTGCTTAACTAGGAAATATCTTGAAAACATAATGAATGTTCTTCGTTACTTAAAAGGTATATAGCATTTCGCATTTTAAAACTTTTTATTGTTGTTAAATTTAAAGTATTTTTGTTAAGTGTATTTTGATTGAGAAAAAAGAACTGCCACCTTTTTTTCATTCTATTGCTTTATTATTGTTTATTATTGACTTGGAGTTGGTGAACGAAAGCGAATGAAATCGAACATGAAAACAATGTCTTACATTCATTTTTGTATTCTTCGTACAAGTAACATTATGTTGCATTGCAATATAAAACAATAATGAAAATAGCAGCAAAACCAACCACAACAACAACAACAACAATGACAAAGTTTAGAAAGACGACAATAGACAATTGTTTGTAAGTTCATGTTCACAAGTTGTTGTAAAATGCAGGAGTTTTATTACATTTTTTTTCTTCTTTCCAGTTGTTTTTTTGTTTGTTTTTTGGGTTACAGTGTTCATAACGTATGTATATTTTTTGTAAACTCTACACAAACATACACATACAAATATGCAATAAAGTTTAATATGTCATTTATTATTCGATATATTGTTGCATTTGTTGTAATCTATCATGTGAGCATAAATGTTGCCAATTAAATACAATTATTAGTTAAACATTTTCTATTTTTGTTTCTATTTTATTTATGTGTTCATAAGTAATTATGTTCACAAGCCTCTAGGTATGTATTTATTTATGCATGTGTCAAAATCTGCCACATACTGGCACTGAGGGGAATGAGGTCGAATCGTTACATACGTAAACGTACAACTCGTCACGTAAAACCGCATTAAACTATATGTACGTTTATTTACAGAAGTTACATACAGTCCATACGATGTCCAATCCATCATAAGTACGTCTCAATTGTTTGAAAGCTGCAGCGATCACGGATGCTGCCTTTACATGGTATTTGGGGAAACAGATGTGAAGTAATTTAAGTTAATACTTACTTTTTTGCCCTTATTTAATGCTGGTGACAGCAAGACTTTACACTGCTGCCCCTGCTCTGAATAGTGATCATCTAGTTGGATGGCAATTTATTTGCTACTACAATCCCTTGTTAAGGTAAGTACTGTGTTCGAAACTGCGCAAAATGTTGAGCAACATTGATTTTTTCGTACGGAAAATTTGACATGTATCTAATGTTACCTATCCCGCGGTTTTACACAATTTAACGAGTTTTTCATTAAAAGTATGCTACATTGTTTTACGTTTGTAAACAACACCCATATGTTTTGCAATTTGCATTGTGATGAGAAAAATTTAATTATAGAATAAAAAGTTAATTTTTTATACAAATACATCAAAATGAACAAAGAAGTCCCAAATAATTTTGTTTTTCTTCACGGCTGATAATTTTTTGGTTTTCTTTATTACTTTGCATTTCTTTTTTTTTTTTTTTGTCCAAACAATTTTACTTAAATATTTGCAATGAAAATATCAGCAGTCAGCTGTTGCTAAAAATTTCACGTGGAAGAATTGCCACTTCAATTATTTCGCAGCAAAAAGAAAATGTTACCAGATACATTTCAAATGTTTTTCTCAAAATGAGCAGAGTACTACTTCTGCAACATTTTTTCACGAAAGTTCATGCGAATTTTTTTTACATGCGTTTTGACAAATATCCGCGTGTAATTTTAATCAGAGTACTTACCTTTAAGGAGACTGTGATAACCACCTTTTCCTTGTTGCAGTTCCTCAAAGAATTCACATATCCCAACCATGAATACGGTCATGGAATTCCTTTCTAAAGGAAAATAGTTTTCTCAAGAGAAAAAATTGCTCCTGTTACGAATTTCTTGGCAACAAAAAACAAGAAGGAGTGGAATTTTCTCGCTTTGAGCCCATCATATTGCTTCTTGGCATTTGGCTGTTGTTGAAAAAGATTGCCAGAAAGTCCAGATTCTGTTTTAGAGCACCAGCACAGTGATATGCTTACATCGTTCCAAGTGATATTTTAATGTTAAGCACAGCCACAACGTTTCAGCCGAGCAGGTTTCTCCAACCTTTCTCCTAGAGTGCTGCCATACTGGCAGAATTGATAACGCTGCCATCAACGAACGATTTAACGGACATGGAAAGTTCTCGATGAAATGGAGCGACATCTAGTGATGTTTCAATAGCTGCTGCTACTGGCGACAATGAAAACAAATCGATTTGAACAGTCTGATTTATCGAACAAAAATCGTCTAAAAAATGTTTTATTTGACAGTGCTGAATGGAAAATAAAGCTTTGAAAACTTTGAAAGTGTTATAAATAGCAGGATAATAAAAATGGATGTTATATTATAATTTGCAATTAAAAATTTTTTAAATCGTTTTGGTTATCAGGTTTAACGGTTTTTCTTGTTTTACAAAATAAACAAGTGAAATATCTAATTCGATTCTGTTGGAGACTGGTTAACCGTCGAGTGGGGGTAATTGTTGGTCTACCAGTGAATGTTTGTTGTTGATGTACCCATAATCAGTATTTGTATTCGTACTCTCGAGTCTATAATTATTTTATGACATCATTTGTATTAATATGTATTTAATATGCCTAAAAATAAATTTAATATTTGCTACTGAGTCCAATTGAAAACTATTATTTTAGGTCTAAAAACTTCTTTTGTCAGGCTTTTCAAACCTAAAATCTTTCGTTTAAATTATGCGAATATTGTGCCAGATTCGATATTCACTTAATCACTGGGACCTACATATATAGTTTTTTTCTTCTTTGTTAGAGCTTATCAACTTTTGTCATTTTAATATTTTGTTGTTGTTTTTAAATGTTGTTTTGCAGCTGACTGGCTGGCTGTTCGGTTGCCGTAGTAAGTTGCTTATAAATCAAAAGAGATTAATCGAACATACACTAAATTGGTTTCAAACATGATTGCAAATTATAATAAATAAAGATTTTAGTGTGTAACATGAGGAATCAACGAAATCACAAGGTAACTACACTATACCATAAATGGATTTTTGGTAATTTTTTTTTAAAACGATTTTTCATAAAAACTTTTTTAAAACAATTATTAGCTTTTATTATTCGGGAGTTGGAAGACATTTTTCAGTTTGTGTTTGTATACCTGCATTTGATTTAAATTTTTATAAAATGCAATTTTATAAAAAATAGTTTTTTCAGTACTAGTTTATTACTTATTTTTATAGATTTCGTCATGCTTGACGAAATTCGTCATTCGTCCCGGTATATTCAATAAAGTGGATAAGGCATACATACCGAGATTGTCGCCAAGCTGTCAGAAAGTATGTAGAATAAGAAGAAAATACAAGGATAAAACCCAGATTAGAAATAACACTCCAAAGAGAACGCAAAAAATCGAGCTTAAAAATATAAAATTATTTTCCCAATTTCGCTTGTGAATGCAGATAACAAATATAAAAACGAACGAAAGAAAAAACGAAATTGAATTCGCAAGCATGATGTTTCCTTACCCAGCACTTGACATTATGATGAAAAACTAGAATAAAGAAAATCAATCGGCTGTGGGTCTGTTTTACAAGATTGAAACGAAAATTACTCTCCAAATTTGGGAAGGTTTACCAAAACAGCTGGAATGCAAAAAAAAAAACATAATTATACATTTCTAAACAATAGTGCCGTTTACTTTTTATGTTAATAATTATTTCAGTGACTTTATACGCTTCAAGCTCCCATGAATTGTTCATTGATCCCCAAAAGCATCTTCTTCATATTACGGAAAAGAAGAAATATCCACAAATGTGCTTATAACTCCAATTTTTTTTGGAAAAATTTTACAAGTTACTTTTTAAGGAATTTTTAAACAAAAAATATATGTTTACTATTTTTTTTTTTTAAAAACTTCATATTTCTTTTTCAGTTTTGGCCGTAAACAAAAAACATCTGATTTGTTAATTGTAGTCCGAACTTACCCAAGAAAAAAGATCGTGAAAATTTTGACAGGCAATTAAAAAAAAAATTTCTTTTATTGGCTCTCTAATTTGCACAGAACTTGTTATTGTGGAACACCTTTTGGGTAAATTTGCTAGTTTTACGAGCTTGGAATGTTTCGGGCTGCATCTGGGAGAGACTTGATATTAGTAGATATTGGGTTACTGCTGGGGATGTTTCTTCTTCCACTTCAACCTCTTCGATATCATTGACACTAGATTGTGTTTTTTCTCCCTTGTACTTTACGCGTTTGAATTTGGTGCAGTCCATTGTACGTTACAATACATGAGTGTCAATAGGGCCATAAACATTTCTTTCTTTTTTTTTTGTTTTATTTTTTATTTTTTGAATTTAACCTCTCTTTATAACCCCTGTCAGCAAAAAGACACTATGCCAGGCCCACGACGACACTCGATGCTGCTTGTTCGCTGCATAATTTCTATGTTCGTTGTGCTAGCAGTGCCCCAAATTTCCAAGCCGTACTTCCATATAAGGGTTATGATTTTTGTATATGTATATGTATGAGCAGATTGTTTTAAGCTTGGAACCTCTACCTGGCAGCCAGTATAGTTCTCTGAAGCTGTTGTTTAATTCCTTTTTCTTTCTTCATCATCTTCATGATGTGATCTTTCCATATGAGCTTGGAGACAATTATCGTTCCGAGGTTTGTGCCTTTGTATCAGTGTTGCCAGTTTAGGGGGTTTCCCCATAGATTTAGGGTTTTTTTCTTTTAGGGGTGAATTTGGAGTGTTAAATTCTTTCGGAGAAAATTTAGGGGGAAACAATTTATTTTTGGGGTATTTTTAGGGAATTTCTGTGTTGGGTTAAACGGAAAAATGGCAGGAGTTAGAAGATTTTTCTGAATTGATAAATTTGAAGACTTTAACGATTTTTAAAGTAAAGTTAAATGAAATATTTTATGTTCATTTGGTAGTTTCAAGTACAGAATTTCGCAACTGGTAATTTCAAGTACTTTTTTGTTGAGTTGAATGAATTTTTTCCTTATGGGTAATTTTTTTGAACTTTTTCCGTTTTTTAAGAATTGGGAAAATTAAAATATCTAAGAACCTTTGATAAAATTGAAGCGTTTTTTTATGAAAATGTCAAAAGAACGTAAAGAGCGAAGAAGACTTAGAAACTCTTAATATTTTTGGAGACCCTTAATTTTTTCTAGATACGCAAATAACAATTTCCAGCTGCCTATGAATATGTACTTAGATCTCAAAATATGTGAATACAAATAAATCGAAAATTTATAATAAATATACATACGCCTGTAATCATAACATATGCACTGAAAAATACATATAGTGATTCGCAAACTAAAGCAGAATGTTCACTAATGTTTTTTTTTTGGGGGATTTTGTAGAAAAACATTGAATTTTAGGGGGTTTTACAATTTTTCTGGGGGGGGAGAAATACATTGACCTAGGAACACTGCTTTGTACTCAAAAGAATTTGCGGATATGTTTATTGTAGCGCACCTTTTGCAATCGTAGAAATATGTCTGTGTATTGGTTGTTGCCTTAATATGTTTTTTTTTGTGAGCCCTAATGGCAGCCAGAGCAAACATTAATAAACATCAATAAATTGGCAGAAGTAGAAATAGTATCATAATAAATGTTTATGTTTGTGTTAATTTTATTGTTTTGTTTTTTCCTTTCTCCCTCTCTCTCTTTCACATTAATTCGTGCTATTTATTTCTTTGAATCCCCTTAATAAAAAGTTGTTTTTATTTTAAAAAGTTTCATTTGTTCACAATGTTAAAAAAGTTTGAATTGTTTTGTTGATCAGTTTTATTAATTTTGGTTTTTTGTGTCTTTTTCGTTTCATAAAACAAAAGCAATAAAAAGTTTGCTTGACAAAAAATTGTTGCTGTCTTTGTTTTACTTCGTTGACATGCAATTGTTTTTGGGGGAAACAACATTGCGAATATGTACTACATACATTATTGTTTGAAGGAAAATGATTTACGAGCCATGTTTTCTATTACCATTTTTCTTCATTACGAATAAATACATATCTAAATATGAATAGACATGTACATTCATGCATATATGGTTTATTAACATATTGGGGCGGCCCGAGTTAAGTTAAAAAAATTGCTACAATTTAGAAGGGCCTGTTCGTAAATGCATCACAACTCTGCACAATATGATTATTTTGCGATGCCACTGCTGGTCAGCTGTTGCTGATGTTATTGTTTGCACATTTTATTGTTGCATTTACGAACGGAGAACTTCATTTCTTTTTTCTGTAGAAATGGAAAAATTTATAATTAATTCCATCTGTGGAACGTTAGACGACATAAAAAACGATAAAAATTTGTGTAACATGTATTAATTCAGGTCCAAAAATGAAAAGGTTCATTTTTGGACCTGAATTAATACATTTCAATTGGCGCTTAAAGCAAATAAATAATTAAGTTCATATTTGTGTAACATATTAAAAAAAAGATATTCAAGAAAAAAAAAACGAAATTTAATACTCACTCATTCGTTGCATCAGCCATTTTTATGATTAGTTTTTTGTTTTTATTTGCGGCTAATGCTCTAAACACATAGACGACAGCAGACTTCAAATGCTGCCAACTTCAAGTGCAGCCAACTTCAAATGCTGCTCTGAAGTCGGCTTCATAATTTATTTGAAGACAGCAACAACATAATAATCAGCTGATGTGTAAATCAATTTCAAGTTTTTATTCAAAGTTTAAAAATATAAAAAATGAGCAAAGAAAATTTTGTGAATTTTATCACAACAATTGCTAAAATAGCCCAGACTACAGCTGAAGTGTATTAAGCCCATGAGACGAATAGTACAAGAAACCGAAGATGGCGGGTTCGCCCAGAACAGCTGTGTATTTTAGCAATGCAAATTTCAGGGGTGCCGCATTTTTTATTTCATAATGAATAAAATTGAAGTTATTGATGAAAAATGTAATAATACTATCACGAAAAAACTATAAAAACACATACATTTATTTATTTATTGCATATTTGCAATGTTCTTTTGTGTTTAATATTAAAAAAAAAAGTTTTTGTTCTAATTTGTCCAATTTATATAGATAAAGGCAACACTATTTGCTTATTTGCTGCCCTTCAAAATAGAAAATAGCCTAAGTTGGCAGCAGCAGCAAACGCTGTTGTGCAGTCGTGCTGCTCTGCTGCTATCAAAATAATCGATTTCATTTAAACACATGCATTTTATTTTTGACGTATTGCTGCTTGCTGTCTGCTGTCGTCTATGTGTTTAGAACATAATTTACGTCAGTGTTGCATTTACGAACAGATTACTGCTGCAGTGTTGCCAACGTTTGCATTTTCGAACGTTGTGCGCATAACATGCAGAGATGTTATGCATTTACAAACAGGCCCTATTTTTTTGATACGCCGTCGGTGGAACATCGAAACTTTGACGCTCATTGGTGGTGCTGTTTGTGAGCGCTAGAGGTTGCTTAAATTGTGCGAGAGCTTTTGACGTCTGTTAAATCTTTTGTTCTTGGCAGTATGACATTACTACTGGCTTAAGTAGAGATCTCTACTTAATTGACATCATATTGTTAAGCTGAAGTTAAGCCAGTAGTTAACCTCATTGCTTAAGTCTGCAACAATATTAACATAAAATTTTCAGAGCTCTTAAAACTTTTTTAAAATTTGTTATAACTTACAATTTACAATATATAGAAGCTTCCGCTCGTAAATATCCTTAAAAGTAACCACATTTGTTGTTGGGCAGGCACCATGTTAAACCTTAAGTAGCTTGTAAAAGGATTTAAAACCTTTTAGCATTTTAGTATTTTTATTAACTTTATCATCACCACCACATTCCTTCCCATCATTATCGTGCAGTAATTATGCCAAATGAAGTGGCAGTCGGCAAAACGGAGACAGTAAATTAATAAAACCATAAATAATTTTCGCCTTCGCCATTAGAATAAAAAGCTGGATGTTGTTAAGAACCCACAAATGAAATTTAAATGTTAAATCCTTTTTTATTATTAATATGTTTTTCATCTCTAATGTTATAAAATACCGCAGATACTAAATTTTTTTTACAATATATCCAAATGCGGGTGGTCTCTTAAGTAGATTTTCCGCACAAAAGTCACGAAATTTTTAGTTACTAAAACACATCTTTAGGATCTGCTTGTCTGTCTGCCACATAGAAATATCAAATGAAACAAAATTATATATACATACATGTATATTTTTTCATAGAGTTCTCAAATGTTCTCACGCTAAAATTGTTGCTTGAAAAGTCAAAAAGCCGGCATTCGAAGCACTGCAGGCAGGCAGGCAGGCGGTGGTTTTATTTGTTTGTTTAACGGGTCGGCCGGCCTACTTAAATCTCAGCTTAAGGATAAAAACATAAAAACAAAACAAACAAAAAGAAGCAGAATGACATTCTCTAATAAATAAGGATTTAAATGAAATTTATGACAAAACATTGTGTAACTGAGATAAAAAGGAAAACAGCATAAAAATATCCTGGCTGGCTGTAGAATTGTGCCACAATGCGAGTGTTGTGAGTGTGGTGACTCTTCTTTCCATGGCTTGGAGGTTTTAGACATTTTTCTATTGCTCTCTTTTCTTTTTTGTTTGTTTTGAAACCTTTTGAAATCTGTTGCTTAACAGCCGGTGTTTGGGGTGATCCTTACAAAATATTCTTCATTTGCTATTGAGTGACAAAAAGGCAATTTGTTGGTTGACAAAATATTTGTCATACATTCTGGCTGTTTGATGTGGCCGTTTGGGCCAAGAGCTCATAATGGAATTTACAATTTTCTGGCCAACTGTGTTTGTTTTGACTGCTGCTGGTTTAATGTCCTGTCTTGTGATTTGCGGCTTGTGTCCTTTTAAGTTGGTTTTAAATTGACATTTTTAGTGATCATTAATTTTATGTGTAGCAACAATAAGATAAACTGTTTTGAAATTGCTTCAACTTTCTTTCAATTTTATTCATTTTTGATTTGAAGGATTTTGAAACAAGCAGAAAAAATAAAAGGAAAACTGCCCGTTGTTTTATGACAAGGGTTTTATTTTTCTTATTTTATAACTGTAGATTTGAAATCGTAGAATAATGACTTGTTGATTTTGTTTTATCGTTTATATTGAAATAATCAGATAAAAGATTTATATTTGTTCAAGTCACAAGCTCCTTTCAAATCCTGTATGAGTTATTGAAAGAGACATTTGGGTTGTATGTGGTGAACAATTAAGCCGTTTTTTATCTACAAAAAGTTGAGTAGCAGCAACGAAAATGAAAGACGGAAAACATAATAAAATCTATTCTTAGACCTAAAGTAGTTCGTTTCATAATCAATTTTAGGCGTATTATATGCTTTTGCAAAATTTATGTGGTTTCATACCAGCGCTTCGTTAAACTATTTTAGGTCTAGTTTTAAAGGTGAAGTTCCATGGCCCGCTTTAGACGCGTCCACGCTTTTCATGCTTTTTATACGTTCTACGCGTTCTATGCGTTTCATACGCGCCATATTTTGTTGTTTTGATCAGCTGTTGTGCAAATATTTTTAGCATACAAAACAAATATCAACAAAATGGAAAGTGAAATTGAAATTTCAAAAGAATTAATGGACTTTATAGAGTTCATAAACATTGTTATTTGTGCGATAAGAGCTTACGAAAAGCTCCAAAATTGTACATATGTATGTATATACATACCTGGTAAATTAAGCTCCTTACTTATTGCACTCCATGCAGCTGCTCTTTTATTTTTGTTCCGATAGAGCAGCAAGGTTTTATTATATAAAAGCTCGTGGTTTTTAATTGCATTTATTAGCTTCTTTTCCATATCGCTTGTTTTAATAAATTGAAAATATTTGTAAACATAACAGTGATGATACTCAGTACGCAAACGCAATCGATAAATTGAATCCAAATTTCGTTAATGAAAAAAGTGTTGTAAAAAACAATTACAATTTGTTTTATTCGTGAAAATGTTTATAAAATTTGTAACAAAACTTTTCTTTTTTATTAAAAACGTTTTTTTTTTGCAAAAGATTTTATAAATTATTTTACGATATAAAAGGTATTTATCGAAAACGTTGAGAGTAGGCACATCATTGGTTATTAAAAACAGCTGACATTTTCTCATGACGCTTGTGACGCATATAAAAGTAGAAAGTAGGTCTACTTTATGCGATCTACGCGTCTTCGCGTTCTATGCTTTGTGCTCTGTAACTTGTCACATACAAATGCACTATTCCTACTTTTTTGACAACCGCGTGAAAAGCGTCGACGCGTAGAAAGCGTACTGTGTAACTTCAGCTTAAGTCTTGAAAAATTTTCGCCCTTTTCACAAATTTTTCTAAATCAAGTAGTTTACTCAAAAACTTGACTTCGCTTAAGCGATTTTTTTTGTTGATGCTGATCCAGAGTAAGAAATTAAATTATTTCTATATTAAGTTTATCAGGCTCAAGTTCTTTCTATATTATCTTTGTGATTGATATTAATTAAATTAGGCAAAGAAAACATCAAAGACATTTAGCAGGGTGTCTTTGATGTTTTCTTTGTCTTTCTCGGTTTTGTAAAATCAAATTTCAGCCCATTTAATATTTGATTAACAAACAAATCCTTACACTGTTATTTAATTCCAGTTCATTAAGTCTCCTCATTTGGAGCGGTTGTCCACTTACCACTTACCTTAATTATTCCAAACCATCATAATCACTTATTAATGCCGCTTGAGCAGGTGAAAAGTAGTAATGAAATATAATTTTACTTTGAGAAACACCGTGTTAATTTACTCTCATGCAAACTCGCGCACATGCATACTGCACACCATGCAAAAGGCATGAAACAAATGGCAGCCGTTTTAAATGGAGATGTTGGCAACGCGATAATTTAGGCATTAGTTGCCACACCAATAAATTTTTAAAACTGAAAATGAGAAATACATAGATTTTCTACAACTAATGGCTGTTGCTGTTGCAAAATATTTATGTAGTTAATTTTATTTTCTTGAGAACATAAAGTGGTTTTGAGCACGCCATTTTAACATTGTTTTTTCGAGGTGGTATTTAATCATTAAAGGTATAAGAACATAAACAAGGTAATTAAACATCTCCCTCGATTAACACCGCTTGGGGAGAAGTGCATGACGAGCATTGTACTAGAGAACTACAGGAAGAAACAAAGAGAAAAAGTGTTTTATGAAAAACGAATCATTTATTTTTGTTCGCTATAAAGATATGGAAATCATCTTGGGTGATTTCTTAAAAACTGCATAACTTTTTAAAGATATTAAATTACCTAATTCTGTATTTGCGTATTTCCATACTATAAGCCTAAACTAAAAAATTTTCATTCTGTTGTACAGTGCTATTGAATTCATATCTCCATTTTTGGTTTTCTTACCATTAATTTTGTTTAATTCCAACTCATTGGCATCCGAAGTTAAGATATTATCCAGCTGATATTTGTTTGTATAGTTTTAATTTTATTTCTTTATTTCTTTCAAGCTCATCGACTGCAACCAGTGGTTTGTTTTGTTGTTGTAGAAAAAAAAAAAATAAAAAAAGAGAAGAAGAAATGAAGCAATTTTTGCCAAAACGTCTGAACAACCAGACAGAAATTGGCCAAAAACCACTTTTAGTAGAGCAAAAAACCGAATTCTGTGCATTTAATAGTTTGCTTTCTTTGAAACATAAACGGCATAAACAAAACGTGAATAGGCGTGTTTTGTTTTATTTTATTTATTTTTTTTTTCCATTTTGCTGGGGACGCGTACAGCTCGTGGTAAACGTACCCTGCCAGCAAATTGGTAGTCGACTACCAAAATAATTAACTTCACGTTAACTTTTATGGACTAGCTTCAAATTAGCTACAATACAATCGAAACGTAGTGCAGAGTTCACTCAAAATTCAAATACTAACATACACACATACACGGTAAATAACTCTTGAATTAAATTGCCTATTGTCGCATTCGTTTTAAATGTAGCGATGGCTGAATGGGTTAAGGTGGCTGCTCACCAGTCTTGAGGCTTAGTGGTTCGAATCCCACCAGAGGTTAACAAAAAAAAAAAAAAAGTGTGATGAAATTTAATTTAATAAATAAAATATAAGTAACTATTACCACCAAAAAATGTAAAATCAGCCTTGATTTGTACATTTTTTTCTGTATGTACTGACTTTGAAGTAGTTAACTTGAAGTTAGTTGAAAAGTAATGCAGCGTCGGACAATTGACTACCTCCTAGGACATCGTAATGTTAAAATAGTCAGTCATCTCCATTGAAAATAATCTAAGTGTCAACCACCACCAGTTGTAAAAAAGTTAGCTTGTAATTCATTATTAGTTAACTGAGTTGCCAGCAGGGTAGTATGAGCAAACTAACACCATCATGGTTGGTGAAACTGACGGGATAACAAAGGAAAAAAGAAAAAGAAAAAAAAAAACAAAATGCTAAAATATACCTTGAACTAAACACAAAGCCAAAGGGTGTTTGTTTCCATCAATAACTGCCACAAAAATAATAATTGTATAAGCGTTATTTTTTGTTCCTTTGCAATTTTAAAAGTAAGATTTCTTTAAGAACTTTTTTGTTTTTGCTTTTTAGAACCAAAATTATAACAAAATGGTCTGTTTTGTTGAAAATGAACTGAATTATTTAAAAGCAGAGTCCTAAAGGAGTGAAGCCTCTTAATTGATTGCCACAAGGATCAAGGAAAAAGAGTGGCAAATTAAGTAGTTGTACGCCCATGTTCTGAAAAACGCTGCGTTTTCAAATCGCAAAACTCATTTAACCATGTTCTGAAAATGAAGCGATTTGCTGGCGTTTTGCCTTTTTCGAAATTGTATTGGAACAAATAAAAAACATATGTTTTATAATGACGAAAGCAAGTGTCTCCATAAATTGCAGAATTATTTTACACAGCTCTACTGATTTTTGCGGTGCCCTTCACCGAAAACAAGACTTATTATTAAGCTTAAAAAAACATTTCTTTATGTACTTACATGTAAGAATGTATTTAAAATTTTAATATTTATTGTCAAACGGTAACACGCAGCTTTCTTATTTAATTTTATTTATTTTATTTGTAAAATATCAGTGCAATAACCACCACAAATGCTTCTTCTTTTTATTTAGAGATGTTACATATAAGCACTTGCGAATAAATGGTAAGCTTCATCACGGGTAGCCGGTTTCAAATATGATCTTGTACAATTTTTTAGCTTTCGTAAATGTTTTTATATGTTGCACCAGGTTTTACATTATTTTTTGAATTTTTATAAATGACTGTTTACTACTTTTTAATAAAAATATGAAGTTTGAGAAAAAATAACCGAATAGGTAATTTTAAAATTAACATCGCTAGCACTAAATTTTTTCGAAGATCAATTTGACCAGCTGTTTGCATAAATCGCCAGTTGAAAAGTAAACAAATGATACCGACAATTGACAAATACAAAGCAAACTTTTAAATTGCATATTTTTAATTAAAATAGTAAATAAATGTTAAAAGTTTTTCTTCAAATAAAAACAAAACATATTAAATTTAAATTTTACTTCATTTTGTTTTCTGTTTCTAGTGTAGTTTAAATAAAAATGACCAGATCGTTTCAGCATACACTAGCGGTTTGAAAACGCCAGCTTTCTAGCGTTTTTGTTCCCCAGAACACCTATTTGGCTTTTTCAAATCGAAAACTCCAATTTTGAACGAAATGCGTTTTTCAGAACATGGGCGATAAATATGACTCAGTTTATAAGTAATGTGTTAATGTGCAATTCCTTGACCAAGAGCGTAAAGAGTGCCTTGACTTATATCGTGTGCACTACTCGCCGATTCCCTCCTTCCCTATTCCTTCTATGGACTAACTCAGATTCTGTGTTTCTCTGGTAGTACAACCTAAATTAGCGCTTCAGGCGTATTTTTGTTGTCATTTTCATGCAAAAAAGGTGGTTTATACATTACAAATATGCTTGATGCAGTAATTTAGGTTGTAATGTAAATATTTTCCTTCCCCTCTCCCCTCTCACCGTTCACTCGTTACAGTTATTTGCGCTTAACTGAGTTTCTAAAAATGCACGGCTTTTGACGCAATTAAACGGGAACTCAGTTAAGCAATACTCGACGCAATTAAACGAAGATCGCTTAATTGAGCAAAATGTGCAATAAGGCGAATCACTCATGCGTAGATGGAAAATAAAACTTACATATTCAGTTGGATAATTGTTAAGGTTTTTTAAAACAAAATAAAAAGCAGGTATGTTCATTTAGAAGGAGAAATGTTTTTATAAAGCCTTTGTGCCGCAAAATAATTTTTTTTACGTTTGTGGAGCAAAAAAAAAATTAAACGAAACATTTTCTCTTGTTTTTCGCAAAGCGGTCTTAATTTGTGATGTAATTAAGCGGGTGACGCAATTAAACGGAACTCAATTAAACGGGTATTTTAACATAGGCAGGTCTACTGAATGATCTCGTTCCATGAATTTCAGTGCAATAAAGCGGGAAACTCAATTAAGCGGGGTTCAATTAAGCGGAAATATCTGTATCACTATTTTTTCGAGTTATCACAGAGGTCAAATTGTGTAATGAACCCACGTGGTCTGGACAGCTTTCCTTTGCTCTTTCTATCAGCCTGTCTAGCTAGCCTATTTGACTTGTAACTCCACTGCAAAGCTAAAGATATAAGGTTGGATTATCAGTAAGGTCAGCCATTAAAATCGGGTTTTCAACTGTGCGTTATTTAATCAATTCATATTGTATGTTGTAGTGTTTCATCGATAACTGTATCAACCATTCCTCTGCGCAGCCTACTAAGAGTTTAATTAATAGGCATACTTGTTTATATATACAAATAAATAGGTATACTATTTATAGGCAATGCACACGACTTGTTTCCACTGTATTTTTATTGCAAGACATATTGTAGAAAATACAGCAGAAACAAATTGTGCATTTCGAGGGGTTTTTCTATACAGTTCTACGGTATGCCGTATTTATCGTTTTGAAGTCTTTTTCTCTAAATATTTCTGTTTTAAAATTTTGTGCACAGGAAATATTGTAGAAAATACAGTAGAAACAAGTTGCTCATTTTGTAGGATTTTTCTAGCTTCATATTGAAGCTACATAAGAAGCACAACAAATTCGTATCTTCTCTAATTTATATCGCAATTTTATCTGCACTATCTGTCAAAGTCATTTATTGTAAACAAAAAAAAACATAATAGCTCTGTTTCTTTACTTTTTGCGCAAAGTTCGGTAAAATGAGAGTATATACTATAATTTCTCTCAATAAGAGACCAAAATGCTTAAAAGTACGGGAACGAATAAAAACAAATATTTTACCACAAAAGAAAACGTCAGGGTTCTGACAGCTCAATTTATATAAAAAAAATATTTAGTTAATTTTCAATTTTTCATTTAGTTTCCCCACAACATTTATTTCTTCTATGTTATTGTTTATTCTTTGAAACAGCTGACAGCTGAACTACTTGCTCGAACTGCCCGAACTGACGCTTGCCCCAAAGTCTTGCTATTTAAGCATATATAATCCCTTCTGGTGTTGGTTATGGATACTTTATGCTTGGAGTTTCAAGTGCCTGCAGACGCGCTATTACTTTACAGCAGATATTTTTTTGTAACGAACAAGACTGATGGAACACATCAGGCATGTCTGGTTAAAATGATGCTTCTGATGCCTTTAAAGATCATCCAGCTAGTAACTGTATGTCCTTCAATATCGAGTTAGGTGGGTGGGCAATTGTACTGAAGGCGGCATTAGATAGTAGGATTTGCTTGGGAAATGTTCCCCTGATCAGCGAATATGCAATCTCCGTAAAACATTCCATTCGTTTAGAATTCTCTGTCAAGCATAAAAACAAGCGATGATTTAAAATGAACGGTTTGACTGTTTCAGTGTTTCTTCTCGTTCTGCCAAACATGTTGTCATGAAAAGCAAAAAATTCCGGAGTCCATAAAAACTTAAACATTTTGCTGTGATTTAAAAAAAGTAAAACTAAATTTTTTCGTTGTGAAAAATATTGTTACTTTTTTCTCCTTAGAAGGAAAAAGCAGGCAGGTTTCACGACCGCAAAACAAAACTAAGTAAGTTATAAATAATAACTGGCGTGTTGTAAATCAAAATTATCGGTTTTGATGGCTTTAAATTTTGTCTGTCTGTCTGTCTGTTCGCCCCACTTGCATTCTGATTTTTTTTTTTTTCACTATAATGTATTTTGTAAAAGGAGTAAAAAACGTATTGGTAAACGATTATTTCTTGTAGTTGCTGGTTGGGTGTGTTGTTAAACAACATCAGAGTACTTTGTTAAATTGTTGCAAAGTCTTTGATACAACTGGCTTTTTGAAGATATTAAAGCTTAAAGCATTTATTAAGAAGAACATGTTTTTCAAAAAGTAAAGAAATTGGTGACACGGTATGAGTTTCTGAGGGCAGGTTGTTTTAAAATTAGTTCCGTAGTAAACAACAAATAATATGTTTTATCCAAGTTTTCGTTGCTAGCAGAAACTAAAACTAACCATTTAGCATTTAGAGTGGCACAATAGATCATCTATGATCGCAGTGCAAAGGGGCCATCTTGGACCAACCTAGTCATAATACAATACAACCATACAAGCATTACGATCATCGGGCATTCGATAGTACTGTTGTGGTTGATATTAATTATATAAGACAACCAGCTGTTTCGAAGCCGCCACACTTCTCCTCAGCTCAATTTAATGTTATGAGGATCTATTTTGGATTGTAACCCCCTAATTCATAAAAATTATAACAGGCTTATAAGACTGTTATTTGACATATTTGTATGGAAAATATGTCAAATAAGATCTTTATAAACCTGTTATAATTTTTATGAATTAGACGCTAAGAATTTAGGCGAAAACAAAAGAAATTTGTTTTCTCTGTGTATTGTGGGTGATAATAGTGTTTGTTATTAGTAAAAATGTTTGCTCAATAGAAATCGTTTAAGCATTGAAATCGTTATACTTATCGCTATGATTTTGTTACTGCTACAAGACAAATTTGGTGAAAACTTTAACCGTCTAATGCAAAAAACAATTACAACAGGTTTATAAAGCTCTTATTTGACAAATTTTCCATACAAATATGTCAAATAACAGTCTTATAAGCCTGTAATAATTTTTATGAATTAGGGGGTAAGTAAATAAACTTTCACCACACTTTCTAAAAAACACTTAAATTAAATAACAGACGTTATGAAGACTGCGTAATAGAGAAAAGTAAAGCATTAAAATACGCTCATGTTCTGAAAAACGCATACCGGAAAATGTCATCAGACCGGATACCCGAGACCAGACTACAGACCACTTGCGAAACATTGCTCCTTGACTTTTATTCCTGGTTGAGCGAACTTTTGAGCCACATCCCCATGGGGACCTCAATAAAGTGCTATTTATATAGAAAATACCACTGAACTGTTATTCCCTCTGTCGGACAGAAATTCGGGCAACTACATAGTGTATTAGTGAGCTCAATGGAGTGGGATGGGCAGGACCTGTGAATATATTCCCGGCCATTAGTGCTATCCCAGCTTAGCCGATTAAATTACAGTTTGGGATTGCAAAAACGCTGTTGACAGTTATTCATGTGAAATCACCTGAGTGCCAGGGCATGCGAGCATAACTGAAATGAGAGAGCAAACTTTCTTGCTGCAAGAGCGAGAGAGTTAAGTATACGCCAAACCTTTCAGTACAGTTAAATCTGAGCTAAAGAATTCGACTTATAGAACCCATTTAACTCTCTGGAATAATGAAACCGTGGGAACCAATGCAAGAATACTATGGGAGGATCCATACGAGGAAAAAACGGGGCACTGTTAAGACTTAGCCAGCCCGAACTAAGTAAAATAATGGGAGTTAAAGGAATCTCCATGTCTGACACGTCAAAAAGTTTTGCATACATCCAGTTCTATGAACTCTTTTTACCTTTTGAAAGGTTGTGTCAACAGAAGGAACCAAGTTTAGAATAACTAGTCAACTTATGAACCGGTTTTTAAACTTCTTTGTAATATTTGAAAGTGTGCAGCCACAGATTAGTTCTGTTATGCTAGGAACACAACTGGGACGAACGACGAATTTCGCCCAACACGACGAAACACAATGAAACACAATAACGACGAAAAACCAAAATATCTGTTATAATTGAAAAAGTTGTTTATTGCTTGTTCAAAGACAAAAAAATTAAATGAATCAAAGAATTTCGAATTTTGTAAAAATAATTAAAATAATGAACATCATGTTCATTATGGCAAAAGCCTTGAAGTTTTAGATTTTCAATAATAATTTCACTTGTATCCATTTTCTCAGTTTTTTAATTTTATCTTATTATAGTTGAACAGCTGAGCACAGGGGTGACCATATTAAAAAAATTGCTTGCTAAAAAATTTAGCATTACCAAAAACAAAAAATTAAACACTACAAACATGTTTTCTAATCTAATATGTTGGCTTCTTATTTTAAATGCAAAAAGTCAAAGCTTAGCACTTAAAATAAAAACTATTAAAGTAAAAATTAACTCTTATTACTAAAACACTTGAAAACTAAAACCAAAATGGCCACATGGTACTGATTTATTCGTCGTTCGCCGGCGTAAGAAATAGAAATAAATCTATTTCAAGTTCGGCGCGTACAAGTGAATTTCGATTGACGCTGTGACCAAGGCGAATCCATTACAGGTGCCCGTATACGAATTCGCTTCTACATTTTTCCACGATTTTATCTTCTGAGTTGTCAAAGCGGATAGCAAACGACAACAAAACTTATGACGTCTCGAAAGAAAATGTTGAAGCGAATTGAATTGCGACCACCTATACTTGATTCGCCTTGGCTGTCCATTTATATATACACCAATGTGTTTTATTTTTGACGGCGAACATTCGCGACGAAAAATTCGTCGTTCGTCCCAGCTGTGTTTCTAGCATTAAGCTTATTTTGAAATTAGGTGGACATTATGTCTGGAAATTGTCAATCACTGCATAATTATTTCTTTAAAAATAGCTAACAACTTACTTTAGAAATTATTTAACTCGTCATTTTTAAGCAGCGACGATTTTTTTTTTGCTGTTATTATTACTTAACAGCTGTTCCACAAAAAAAGTAATGCTGTTCCCATAGTTTTGAAAGTAATTGCTCATAAATTTGATAAATTTCTCTATTACAAAGTTGCTGGATAAATATTGCTGGAACAGTAAAGAAGCACATCTAATGTCCTTGTTTGTAAAATCGAACAAAACTCTCTTAATTCCAATTTTTCGTATTAAATTTTAATTTTCGTCTACTTTTTTATCTTTCAACTCCTGAAGAATGAGCGGTAAATGGTTGGTGTATTCCAGAATCATATTTCAATTTTTTTGTCTTCATTTCAAATAAAATCAGGTACGCTTAAAACCAATAAAAGTCTTACTTAAATATATGTATATAGAAGCAAAAAAAAATTTAAAATTAATTGAAACTTAACATGACTGCACTTTCTGGCACAAGTAGTAAATAGTTCAGCGCATACAAGCATGTAAATTTAAATGCAACACTATTTTCAATTATATATTTTCTTTTCTAAGATTAAAATCTTAACTTCGTACAGCTGAATTTCAGTTGAATGCAGTTTTTTCTTGCTCTCGATTTATTTTCCTTTTGTGTCTCACTGCACAGAGCAGACCATCTAATCAAGTGATTTTCTAAATGAAAAAATTGCCTTTTACGCGCCACAGGTTTAAAACGTATTCAAACTAAAATCTACCTGGAGGGCATAGTTAGTCAGTCAGTCTGTTTTTGTTTCGTTGTTTTTTTTTTTTTGCTTTTGCTTTTGCCAAGTCCATTGAATTTAATATGGAGTAGTATCTCTCCATTTGGGGGCCACTTAATTTTATTGCAAAAATTGCATGTTCAATGAGGCATGCAACACACATTGTACGTGTAGCATTTTTGTTTTTTATTTTGTTAAATACATGCATGAACTACGCATGACATTTTGTGGTTTCTTTTAGTTCATACTTATGTTGACTATCATGTATGATATAGAAATTTTATTCAATATCTATATTTAAAAGGTTTGAAAAGGTAAATGGCTGAAAGGTGGAATGAGGGAAGTAATGCCAAGCAGCGATGGTTGAAAAGAGAAAAACTTAATGGCTGACAAGGCTTAAGAAATTTAAATTTAAATCATTTGAGGGCCTATAGAAAAAAAACCACAATGTAAAATTAACATGAAAAAAGCTTGATTCAAAATCATGCTAAATTCGAACAAGAGTAATGCTAAAAGATCAACTCTGTATACAGAAAAAAAATATTTTTTTTCATTCAAACCTGAATGAAATGAATTTTTGTTCAGTTGAAAATTTTGCAACAGATTTATTGAAAAAAATTTCAATGTCGTATCATCAAACAATAATTTAATAGACATAATAAAAATATTTGTTGGAAAGAAACATATTTTGAAGCAAATGGTTGTCTGAATATATTTTAGTTATAATTTTTTCTGTGTACATAAATTGTTTGTTGTTTCTTCCATCATAATTAATGCGATGAGGCTGCTGAGTGGTGTGGTGGCTTCTCAAGTCGTGAGGTTGTGGTTCGAATCTCATCAGAAATACAGGAAAGACTTTGCTGTACCAAAATAAAAAAAATATAAAATTATAAAAAGGAAATAAGAAGTAAAATTGGATCAAATAAAATGCAGAAAAAAAACAGAAAAAAGACCGGAAAAAATTTTTAATTTTCATTTTGATTTACCTGCATTAACATCTTAAATGAACAAACAGAAGTCAATATTGTTTTATTGCTAAACAATTTTGTTTTCATGTTAATACAAAATCAGGCAATAAAATGAAAGTTTCATGAGGCCAAGTCGCCATTGGAAAAAGTTAAAACAGCTCTGATTTTTAACGTCTTCAACTTGTTTTTCTCCAGTAGTTGTGGGATTACGGTTCGCATCCCGTTGGAAGTAAATAGCAGAAGCTGCAGTACATAAATTAAATAAGCCAAATATGAAAAAGAAGTAAGAAAGCAATATAAATAAATAATGAAGGAAGCAAAAACACAAAGAAAAATGTTTTAGTTTTCATTTTGATTCTGGAATACAAAATCAGTTTGAATTAATACAAAATTCCTGTGCAGCAAAATCACCACTGAAAAATATAGATTCGAACGTTCTAAACTTGTTTGTTTTTGTCTGTCAGACATATGAATTACTTTCATACATTATTTAATTAATATAGTATATTAAAAAAAATGTTAGCTTTTAATTTTAATTATAAGTCTAATAGAATAATAAATAAATAAATAAATAAATATGAACTTAATTATTTATTTGCTTTAAGAGCGAATTGAAATGTATTAATTCAGGTCCAAAAATGAACCTTTTCAAAAAATATTTGCTGTATTTTTCAGCTGTCTATATGCCGACGACATTTCGTTGGTGCCAATCAACTCATCAGTAGACTTGAAAAATTCTTAAAAGTTTGTTTGAAACTTAACTACTTATTCCATAATTCCCATGAACAGAAGGAGAATTAACATTTAACCTTTAACAGCAAACATTTCTTTTTTCGTTTTGCAACACTTGTACTTTTCTTTGCAACCTTCTATACAACGAGTCACCATTGGTTACTACGATTTGTATTTTTGAAAGTATCAAAAAGTAAAAGTTTTTGAATATTCAAATATGAACTTAATTATTTATTTGCTTTAAGAGCCAATTGAAATGTATTAGTTCAGGTCCAAAAATGAACCTTTTCAAAAAATATATTTGCTGTATTTTTCAGCTGTCTATATGCCGACGACATTTCGTTGGTTCATGGGAATTATGGAATAAGTAGTTAAGTTTCAAACAAACTTTTAAGAATTTTTCAAGTCTACTGATGAGTTGATTAGCACCAACGAAATGTCGTCGGCATATAGACAGCTGAAAAATACAGCAA
This sequence comes from Sturmia bella, assembly GCA_963662145.1. Classification (NCBI taxonomy): domain Eukaryota; kingdom Metazoa; phylum Arthropoda; class Insecta; order Diptera; family Tachinidae; genus Sturmia; species Sturmia bella. The sequence continues at coordinate 24,814,139 of OY759172.1, forward strand.
ATATATTTTTTGAAAAGGTTCATTTTTGGACCTGAACTAATAAATAAATAAAAATAAAAAAAAAACTTAATGTTTAAAAACGTAATCAAATCATTGATTACGTAATCGTAATCATTGCCTCAAAATGGTTTTTATTGATTTTAAGTTGTTTTTTGTTCAGGATGTAACGTTTGCTAAGAAAAGCAACAGTTTACTTTTATATATTTTTCTTCATATTTGTAAAATTTATTTTCTATTAAATTTTTTTCGAATTTCGTTGCCATTGTCCACAGTCTAACAGTCAATGTTGCGGCCATTTTAATCGGCTTACTCATCTTGTGTCCAAAATTGGCTTTATTAGTTTGTCCATGCAAATGATCATCAATTAAGATGACCATAATGTACTTGACTCAATTATTTCATAAAGTCAAATGCTTTTTAACAAGATTTCAATAAATGTTCAAATATTATTGTTGATATAGATTTTTGCCATTTCAATTAAGAAGTTTGTTCAAATGCACTGGAAAAATAATAACCGTTTTTAATTAAAAGATTTGTTGCACGAAATAAAAATGTATATGATTTGCACGAGTAAATGAGTAGATTAATCTCTTAGATAAATCTCTTACTCTTAAAGGAACAGACATGTATGAAAACCCGGTTTGAGCATACATTTAAAACAGAATTCTTTTTTGCTTAAGGGGATAAATATTTAAAAATTTTTTCGATTAAAAATTTTACTTCAACTATAAAAAGTGTGTAATTAATTTTTTTTTGTATTTAGTACTAAAAGTAATTGTAATTAATTTCACTTTGCAACAATTTGAAAATTTTTTTAAAATACGTGGTTTTGTTGATTGATTTTAATACATACTAGCTATTAGAAAGCTTTTTGGTCGGTTGTTGGAACTAATTAGTGGTTGAATTTACCATGATAGTTTACATCACCAAATCAAAGTTATATGTTAAGGTTGCAACATACCTCGATGTTGTAAAATCATTTGATAAAGTGTGGCTCAAAGGTCTTCTCCACGAGTTAAAATCTCAACTATCAAAAGATTTCTATCTAATATTACAAAGCTATCCACAAAATCGATTTTTCTATGTGAACCTCAAGGCTTTATATCCTGTTTACATCGGACATTCCAATTCCCGAATCAAATAATTATATGAAAGCTTCATTCGTTGATAACACTGGCTTAATGTCATCCGATGAGAACGCCACATGGGCTGTGCAAAACCTACAGCAACTGCTCAAAAGCATGTCGGACTAGTTTCGTAATTGCGGAATAACTACAAGCGCACAGTGGCAAACCAGTTCAAGAAGTCTACACAAACAGAAAGATGGTTAATATTCTGAACATTTAAATAAATGGCTCAGCCATACCTACTGATCGTATACAACTATTGAGAATTAGAGTGAGCTCTTGGAATGAAGATAAAACTTGGTATTGACTTGAGCTTTTATAGTCGAACTGCATGATTGGCAACTTTTAACAATTTTATTAGATTTAAGTTCAATTTGACTGCCTCAAGAAAGAAAGATTTTTTTTTTGTAAAAAAATTGGAGTAAACAACATTTTTAAAGAAAACAAGAAAAGTAAAGTTGGAGAATTACAGGCTGGGGCACATGCCATGGCGGAAACTAGAAACAGAGTTGACCTACATTCCAAAAACTGGCTCCTAATCGATTAAATCGGTTCACATGATCAATTATTGTGAAATAAATGAATTGTGCTCTTATTTTAGTCAAGCTAATTTAAATTTACTTGATAATATTGATTTAATTTAAAATTAACTCTGCACTTGAAATGCTTGCTGTTCTATTAATTTCTAATTGTTGCAATGGCTGAGTCACCTTAGAAGCAAACAAAAGACTGTACAGAGCCAAAATAAAATAAACTATTTTCAATAATTTTATCAGGTTTGACTTAAGTTTTTTTTTGTTATAAAATTGGAGTGATCAACATTTGTAAAGCAGACAAGAAAATTAAAGTAAGTGTACTGGCTGGGGTACGTATTACATTTAATCAAAATATCCGTTTAAAGGAAATTTCGTTTAAAGTTATTATGTTGTCAGTTTAAGAGCAGTTTTGAGCTTAAAGGGCTGTATCGTGATCACCACGATGCTCATCAGCATCCACATTTGCTTCGAACCCAGACCATGACTAATTGTATACATTAGTTTTTACTTAATAGTCGAACATTATGATTTAAAATAGTTCATTACTTTTAGGGACTCCACCTTTTCAACTCTCAGAATCGAGGAATTTTTTTGTGTGCTGAAACTGTATTGATCAGCACTTTTAAATTAGGCAACAGATGCAAAGTTGAATACTTTTTAGGTGGAGAACATATCACGTCCGCCACAACGATCATCAGCATCTGAATTTTTAGAAACTAAAAACCGCACTTAAAAACAATGAAATTATTAACAATTGTAAATCACATAGTTCCACTAGTGGGAGGTATGTAGGGCTATTTCCCTACAGGCTCTTCGCACAATGGGACATTTTTAGGATCCAAGTGGGCCAGTCCCACGACCGGCAGCCCGTGAAACATGACATAGAATAGTTCCGTATTATAATTTTTCGAGCCTCAAGGTCACTTGTTTTTTATAAGTGTTTATTGAATTCGATATTTCGATATCACAATGGATATCTTCTTTAGGAATGTTTTGATGTTTTTTCAAAAATTTTTTTTTTTTTTATGAAAAAACATCAAAACATTCCTGAAGAAGATATCCATTGTGATATCGAAATATCGAATTCAATAAACACTTATAAAAACACAAGTGACCTTAAGGCCCGAAAAATTAAAATACTAAACAACAAAGGTCGAAAAATTAGCATCAGCCAGAACAGAATTCGATTAACATGGTGAACGATTTCTCAAACGTACATACACCCATGGAGGAGCGCTATAAAGGGGGAAAACAAACATTATCTTTTAGCTTAAATCTGGATATTGTTTGATAATCGTGTATATATATATGTGTTTATGGGGCGGTCGACTTGTATGGACTAAATTTTCGAGATATTGCGCTAACGAAAATTTAATATTCGAAGCAACCAAATACGGACCTCTGGAACTCATCAGGAGGAGTTAAATGTATGAGCAACCCCCAACAATTGTTTCTCTCCAATATTTTGTTTTCGAAAGGAGACCCATTTATAGTTGAAATGAATGCAACTGGGCGGTAAAATCTGTTCCAGATCTTAACTCTTAAGACACTAATGCCTGTATGTATTTGTTTCTGTTTTCTCTTTAAGAAACAGTTGGCAGAACATTATTTTTTTGCCACTAACTTTTAGGGCCTTCAAACTAAAGACTGAGTTTATTTTAGGTAGTTAAATACCATTTAAATGATGTCTGTACTTAATTGTAAGTAAAAGCAAAATTTTTCAATTGAGTTTGAAGATTTCTGGTGTTGTGAAAGAAACGTTTGTATTTTTATAATAAACTTTGCTTTAAAGAAATTTTATCCCCATTAACATTTGATTACCTACAAAACTGGTGAAACTGCAAGCAACTTGTGGTGATTCAAAATCATCAGTTGGTAGTTCTATAAAAATCGAGTTTATTGTTCTAAGTTAATGAGGAAATGTGCAGAATAATCGCCTTATTTCGAGCTCAATATTATCATTTGGGGCCTCAAGCAAAAATATCTTTTTTGCAGGATTCCCATTTTAGCCAGGCTCTTCGATCTCGAAAAACTGAAAGAGGATCTAAATTGAGCTCTGGAAAATTTTGTTAGTCCCTAAATTTTTAAGTAGACGTTTGAAAGCTTGGATTTTTTGCTGGAGGGACAACTATTGCTGGTAGTGTTAAACACACCACTGCCGCCAGCCATTAGCAGAAAAAAAGGAAAGCAGTGTTGACTTTATTTACAACTTCGTTTAAAATTTTTTGTGTTTTATAGAAGTGAGCACATTAAACAGCCACCCGGTGGTGGTAAAACTGTTTTAAAAGGGATGAAAAATTGAGTTTGGCCTAGAAATAGTAACAGCTCAGCATTTGTAAGGGCGCACATGATGGCAAACAGTGAGACACACAGATATCAACATTAGATGCCAGCACAATTTGTTTTATTTATAGAATCAGGCAAATAAACAAGGGAGTGGCCAATTTAAGCAAAAAACCAGACAAGGAAATAAAAACGGAGATGATTTTCAACGCACATACGCAATTTCCACCCTTAAACAGGGGGATACACACGGATGCCAGCTAAATGTAAGTTTGAACTAAATGTGTGCAAATGGATGTGCCTGTATTCTCTTTGGAGGATACAATAAATAAATAAAACATTAAATATGCGTGTTTATAAACCGTATCTAAAACGAACAGCCGGAAGAATGATGAAATGAACAAAACAATTGCTTGTTCCTTTGAAATTGCTTGTTTCTTTTAAGGATGAGCAAAAAGGAGCAAAGCTGTAGGAAAAGCAGACAAGGGGGGCTGCAAGAAAATTGAATAACATTGAATTGCATTGAATTAAGTCAACGTAATTTTATGGCATTAAACGGAAATCATTTTATTACAGCAACTACCGCCGTCACTTGCTTGCTGCCATTTCCCCACGCACACGCACACGCACACACACACTCACTTCCTCATGAAATACCCCATATAAAAAATATGTTTACCTTGTAGCAATTGGAGTGGGGCGAGAATTTAATGCTCGAGGTTATTAACAACATTACAACAAGGACTATTTACTGTTAAGTGTGTGGGAGTTGTTGTACATTTGCCCTTTTGGCATGAAATACAAGGATAACAAACAATTTATAATCATGTAAACACAGAGTGATTATACTAAATAAACTTTGAAAGAAAATTACTTTACGTCAACATACGCTAGCAGAAGGCCATAATAAATGATGAGCGAAGTAACGAAAAAAAAGCTCCATTCAGGAAAAATGTACAAAATAGTATTAGATGCAGACTTGCCAGTGCGGTAGTTTTCGAAATACAGCTCAACTGTTCGAATATATGTAAGTTGACATGCCTGGTATAGTCACAAAATTCGAGTAAATATTTGGGGCTAATCTAAATTTACCTTTAATGGACATTTTCCTTTCAATTATATTAATTTAATATTTTAACATTATATATTAGAGCAGAGTGATATATTTATTGCACTTAATCAGGTTTGCATTCCAACTCCAGATGATTACTTATGATTAATAACACTGTGCTTGTTGAAAAAACCGACAAACGGGGCACCCAGTGACTAAACCTAATTCGGGTACGCTGAATTCAGTGGTGCTTTTTATATGAACATGCAGAAATGTACTTTAATTAACAAGAAAATATTTTATTCAATTTTTGAGGCTTCGTCTGGTAACAGGTTGAAACTGCAATTTTTCATCTTTTGTGAATAAAATCAAAAGTTGCCCACAGATTTTGGTCATTTAAAGCTCGTTTTGTTTCAAACATAATTTTTTATATACACGGGAAAATTTGTTGGCATAGCTTAATTTTTCAATTTTTTATGCAGTTTTAAAGATCACAAAATTTCAAGAATTTGCAAAAAATAATTAAAAAAAAAAAAATTTTTTTTTCTAAAAACTGAAAATTTTTTTAATGAATTATTTTATTGCGGAATTTCGGTTTTTTACTAAAGCTCAATAAATGAAAAAATTTTTTAGTTAGTTCAATACATGTAGTGCAACCTCCTCCATTTTTAAAATAACGGTAAATCTCGAAAACGCGAGGTAACCTAGAAAAACGGATAGCACCACTGAACTCAGCGTACCCGAATTAGGTTTAGTCACTGGGTGCCCCATTTGTCGGCAAAAAAAAGTTCCAAATTCAATCACAGTGTAATTAAAGTAAACTTAAAGAACAAAAAATTTTGAACTTTTGCAAAAAATTAAGTTTTCTGGATCAAAAAAAAAATTTGTATTTTATAAATTACTAAGTTGATTAAAAATATTTTTACAGGTATTAAAAGGTAATTTTGTTGCCAAATTTCGGTTATTGCACTTCATTCAATATTTTAAATGCGTTTTGAGTTAAGGGAATGTATGTTGTCCTATCTATCTACCTTTTTAAAATAACTTTATATCCCAAAAACAAGAGCTAACCTTAAAAAACCGGTTAGCAACACCCGAATTAGGTTTATCCCCTGGGTGCGCCGTCTGTCGGAAGAAAAAGTTTCAAATTCAGCACAGTGTAATTAGCCTCGTCTTTACTTGACGACTGCTGAATATGAACAATCAAGACTAATGTTTAGCAAAATGACAGCAAAACAAACTAGTGTACCTTTCCGTCGGACGCCCTGTATTTACATATGTATATTTTAAATGCGTATATGACCTAAGGATCTATAGAACCATGAATTAACAGAAATTCAAGAAGAGAATTTTGTTTAGCTTTAAATAAAATTTCTCCTCATTTAAAACTTTGAAAATTTATTTCATATACATTAATTTTTTTTGCATGAAAACATTGAAATCTTTACATAAAAAGAGTTTTGAAAATAATGGCACTTTGAACAGAATAGTATTTAATGAAATTTTTATAAAAGATCTGAGTACACAAAAAATTAATTAAAATTTTGCTGGAAACGCAAATTTTTCATTTTAAAGACATTCAAAAAAATTTTTTTTTCACATTGGCTTAATAAATTGAAAAAATACGTTGTTCTCAGTTGTTTAAAGAGTTTCATTGGGCATTCAAGTTCGGTTTTTACCTCCTCGAAATTGAGGAAGATTTTATTGTGATCAAACTGGACAATTGTAAATCATATGGCTCGACTGTAAAGTTAAAATTATGGCGAAAAAATTTGTAACCGTTATTACTGATACAATAACAACAAACACAAAAAATCAATTTGAAATCAATTGGATGTTGGTGAGAGAATATCAAATATATTTCAGTCAACAGAAAGATACAGTTATAAAATGGAAAATGCTGATCAGCAAGAAGAGCTGTCAGTCAGTAATGAAGAGCTCAGTTGTTTTACTACGAGCTGTAGATTAAAAACCACAGATATAAACAGATATCCCCAAAAGTGACGTTTGAAAAGTGGCCATATCATTTGTTTGGGGACCAGTCAGAAGTGAGCAGTACAGAAAATCGTAGCAATATGAGTGTGTGAGACTAACCAGTGTACACAAAAACAAACATAAACAATGAAAAAATGTTGTTGTAAAGTGTTTGGAAAAATATTTTGTTTTTGTTGTAATTTTTCCGAAAAAAGTAGAAAACATGAATGAAAAGCTTTGAAAATTAAGTTTTAAATATATCCGATGTACTGCTAGTGATGTACTCAATGTAAATAAAATATTAAATACAAATAATTGTTATTTGTTTGCTTGCAAAGCTGTTTTGTTTGCATCAGATTTGCACTGAATTTTTCTAACCAAAAAACAAATGTAAACAAATGCGGAGTCAACCAACAGAGACAGCTATATAAAAATTTTCATGTTTGCTGTCCTTCAGTAGATCCACAAGTACCGTAAGGATGCCACTTTCAATATATTTGGCAGTAAATTGGTAATTTTTGTAGTCTGGTAGAGCGGGTCACCAGCTCTAGTAGTATTCTGTGTTAAAAACGGTATCCTGGGTTCGAAGCAATTTTGGGTGCTGATGATCGCCGTGGTGGTCGTGAAACAGCCATGTTATGCTCTCCAGCCAATAGGTCTTTAACTTTAATTTTCTGGTCATCTTTAAAAATTGTTGATCACTCCAATTTTATCAGAAAAAATCTTTCTCAATTTGAGAAAGTAATCGAACTCAAACCCAATAACATTATTAGCAATTGATAGACATATAGTTCGATTATAAAGTTGAAAATATATCCAAAAACAAACTTAATTATTTATTTGACTTAAAAGTCAATTGAAATGTATTATTTTAGATCGAAAAGTAGAAATAATTAATGCTTTCTGTTTTTTCAGACGATATGTCGGTGGCATACAGACGGCTTAAGAAGACAGAAACATTACTAAGGTTTGCTTTTAGACCTAAAATAGTTAAAAAAAAATTATTTCTTTAATTGTTAGTCTAATCTCAATTTAAATTTTATACTCAAGCGAATGAATCGAGCATTATTTTGTTGGTTTTTGTTTTAACGTTCTCACGTGCAATTCCAGCATGGGGCTGATTTCTGTATAACTGATTTTTATTTCTGTTTTTGTTCAAGTGTACAAGTGAATAGATATACATACATACATACTTCAAGTAAATAAATATAAAAGTGTGCTCTTGGGCTCAAATACGTGATCTTAAATACAGGGTTGGGAGATGACGACCACTGAGTGCATGTAGAGTGGGGGTGGAGAAAAAAAGAATTAGTTATAAAACTTGTTAGAAGAGATTTACACGATAAGGTGTAGCTGTAATCAAATTATGCGCTATTTTATTGTTTAATGAACAAATAACCCCCAACAGAGAATGAGAAAATAAAACTGTGTGAATGTGCGTGCACAAGTGTTTTCACCAGGTGGAATTGTGGGTGCGTCAACGTTTTTAAGTTAATTAAATACAGTCTATTAAATGTTTCTTTTTTTTCAAATCTCTTTTTGCTCTTTTTCCTTTATGTGAAACGTGTCATAAAATAAATTAATCAACTTGATTGAATTATTTATATAAAACATAAAACAAAAGAAAATGAAAATAAAAAAAGTAAGAGCTTATAAAATTTAAACATAAATTATACACACCATTTTCTAAAAAAATAATGATAGAAAATTGAGAAAACTCCAAATGATGTCAGATAAATTTAATTAGCAATTGTGAAGTGGTAACTATGGCATGAGCGTGAGAAAATTGTATATGAATATTTAGTGTTAAATTAAGAACGCTTCAAATTTAACTTTTCTTCTAAAAATATAACAAAGGATAATAAATTGGTAGAGTGTTCTACTAAAATTCCCCGAGTTCGCAGGTTCGATTCCTGCCGAAGACTTTGGGTGTTTCTGCAGACAAGTCAAAAGCTTTGTAGGTATGTGTTGGTTAAAAACAATATTTTCAAGCTCAGACAGCTCATACATAAATTATAAGCATCTATTATTACATCAAAATTGAATTAAGAAATTTCATATAATGTTAGAAGATTTCATTTAAAATTAAGAACTGGTAAATTTAGTAATAAATTGTGAATGAAAATTAGAAATTATCACCTATTAAATTACTAAAAAAAAAAATTTTAAGTTCTTAATATATTTCTCAGTTTATAAGTCTTCAATTTTATTGTTTTAGGTCGAAAAATAGACCTGATTAATGTTTTCTGTCTCTTGCAGCCGTCCATATGCCGCCGACATTTCGTTAATGTTAATCAACTCTTCAAAAGTTTTTAGAAGAATGTTTGAAAGCCAACTACATAGTTATTCCAAAATTTTATTTTTTATGTGTTTATTCAAAAATTAATTTAATTATTTATTTGCTTTAAGAGCCAATTGAAAATAATATGATAATATTATTAATAAAGCAAATAAATAATTAAGTCTTCAATTTTTTTTTTTGGATTTTAAAAAATATAGTTTTTTACTACAAATTTACCATACAAAATCTATCTCAATTTTGATCTAATTAAAACGAACTATAAAGCCCAAATTCAAGTCCGCCCAACTAATGCTAGGAACACAACTGGGACGAACGACGAATTTCGCCCAACACGACGAATACGCCAGTTAAAATTCGCTGTGTAAATTCGTCGTATGAAGCACAATAACGACGAAAAACAAAAACATCTGTTATAATTTATAAAGTTGTTTATTGGTTGTTCAAAGATAAAAACATTAAATGTATCAAAGAATTTCAAATTTTGAAAAAAATTATTAAAATAATGAACATTATGTTCATTATGGTAAAAGCCTTGAAGTTTAACATTTTCAATTATAATTTCACTTGCATCCATTTTCTCAGTTTTTTAATTTTGTCTTATTATAGTTGAACAGCTGATCACAGGGGTGGCCATATTAAAAAAATTGATTGCTAAAAAATTTAGCATTACCAAAAACAAAAAATATTAAATACTACAACATGTTTTATAATCTAATATGTGGGATTTTTATTTTAAATGCAAAAAGTCAAAGCTAAGCACTTAAAGTAAGAGCTATTAAAGTAAAAATTAACTGTCTTTACTAAAACGCTTGGAAACTAAAACCGAAATGGGCACATGGCACTGATTTGTTCGTCGTTCGCCGGCATAAGAAATATAGATAAATCCATTTGAAGTTCGCCGCGTACAACGAATTTCGACCGACGCTGTGACTGTGTGCATTTTCATATATACGAATGTGTTTTATTTTTGACGGCGAATATTCGCAACGAAAAATTCGTCATTCGTCCCAGTTGTGTTCCTAGCATAAACTGTAAAAAGCAAATTTTCTTATTCAAAAAATAGTTTGTTATTTCTTACTCCAGCCTCAGAAAATTTTCAAAAAACCAAAAAGTTTTGCCCTCTTTATATAGCTTTTATAAGAGGTGGTGACGATATATAGACATAAGTTTGTCATGCCGTTTGTAATGTACTTTAGTTTAGGTTTAGTTTTCGACCCCATAAGGGATCCATGAAAAAGTCGTCTTTAGGCTGTTGAAATCGTTTTCTTAAAATTCTATTTAACTCAAAAATTTTTTTGGAGAAGCTTGAGATTTGAGATGAGCCAGGCTTTGAAAGAAATCCGTTTTATAGGGTTGAGAGCTCTACGATCCCCTAAACTGAAATCACACTCTGTTGGAGACTCTCAGTTTGTTAGTCCCAGGAGTCTAGTACCCGTAGAGGAGTCTAGTGTATGTCCAATAGTTTTGTCTCTGCAGTATTTTTTCAAATACACCGATAATCTTGAAAATCGGATGTTTCATAATATTTTTTTTTTTTAAATATGTCATAGTGGAACTCGAGAATCCATCGAAAAATCAATGGCACAGTTTAGACAAATTTTTATTCATATAAATTGACACGGCCTAGTATATAATTGTGATATTAGATCCAACCTGCAGTCATGATATTTCTCTCTATGCATTAAATACATACCTGGACAGCTCATCAAGTTTTGGAAAATAAGTTCCGCTTACCAGCCAAAGCAGAACAATCCCAATGAAGTGAAAGACCCTCTTTCTCTTTTCCCCTTTCATTACATCTGGATAACTATTAAGAAGGGAAAGTTAAGAAAAAAATGTATATGGAAGGCCTAGTCCAGTACTACAGACATTTACACCGGTATTCATAAAAAATAAAACGTTGTTCAAATATATTTTAGAACAAATTTTATATGAAAAATTTGTTGTAAAATGTGTTTCAACAATGTTTTATTTTTTATGAATACCGGTGTTAATATACAAAAATCAAAACAGGAAATAAAATATAGAATTCGGTTTATTTGCTTAGGACAACAACAAAAAGTGAAATTTACACAATAGTGAAATTTATATATAGTCAGTGCTGGGCAAAATACATGCTTTGATGTATTTAAAATACAAAATACAAAATACATGAAAGTTGTGTATATAAAATACAAAATACAAATACTTTCTTTCCATGTATTTAAAATACAAAATACTGCATTCCAAAAGCAAGTATTTGAAATACAAAATACAGTGTAAAAGAAATATGACTGCAAAAATATCATTGCTTTGATTAGTGTTAATTAAGTATACAAACAGAAAGTAAAATTGCGTGAGCTTTGGTTGCCGAGTGATTAAAGCGGCTGTGCCAAAATTGTGAAATTTGACACGTCCAAAGTTCATAGAGTGCTGATGAAGGGTGTTTGCTACCCAGAAACAGCCGGTTGTCCAAATAGCTATAAAAATTTTACTTTTCTTTACTTAATTGTTATTAATTAAAAGTAGTGACAAACCAAGGGTTGAACTTAAGCCTGAAAAAGTAATTTAATATAAATGTATTACAATACAGAAGTATTTAAAATACAAAATACTTTTAATCAAAAAAGTTTTTATTTTCTTTCATAAACACCAGCTTTTGAAAGGGGATATCAGACAAACAGTCTCTTGATGGCGAATGAATAAAACCAGCTAACGACAATATCTCTATGAGTTCTTATTAAAAAACGATATTTTATTGAAAGGGAAACAATAGAGTTGAGAAATAAGTGAAGATTAATAAACGTTTGACCCAAGACTATATATGTACATATAAAGTATATCCAAGTCAACATCTGATTGATAGTTTTTTCTCTTCTTGTTTTAGATAAAAAGCTGTTTATATTATATTTATTTTTTCATTGTTTAACTTTCTGACAGCTTGGCGACTTTCTCAATGTGTATGCATTCAGTTGCGTTTACTTTACACAGGTACTTTGTATTTGGTAATTAAATTGTAGTACTGCCATTTTTTGGAAATAAAACAGTAACAAAGTTTTTCGCTTTTGGGTGATGTATGAATTGAAATAATTTTTAGTGCATATTTTCTATATAAATTAAAAATGTATTTTGCAAAATTTGAAATACAAAATACAAAATACTCAAGCGTTTAGTATTTAAAATACAAAATACAAATACATTCATGAGACGTATTTAAAATACAAATACAAAATACGTACTTGTATTTTAAATACGTATTTCCAATACATGTATTTCAAATACTGCCCAGCCCTGTATATAGTGAAACAATCTTCACTAAAAAACTGAAAAAGATTTATCTACTAGGTCATAAGTTTATAAAGAGAAACAAACATTTTTAATTTCAAAGTTAATTTCTTGATTGAGTAAATTTCACTTTTTTTTGCTGTTGTCCTAAACAACCAAACCGAATACCTCTAGACACTATCCGTCTAATTCATAAAAATTATTACAGGCTTATAAGACTGTTATTTGACATATTTGTATGGAAGATCTGTCAAATAAGAGCTTTATAAGCCTGTTATAATTTTTATGAATTAGAGGGTAAATATATTATGATATTCGCTGCAATAATATTATTGTCGCAATAAAGTTATTCCTGAAATTAACAATTTGCTATTGGTTTTAATATAAAAATTTGCACATGTTTAGGAATTAAATTGCTGCTCCCATTTATAAAATTGAAGTATTTTCTTATTTTCAGAACTATCGGCTTAATTCTACACCTTGTAAAGGTCTTGTTGTTGTTGTACTAGTTTTCAGTTTTTCCTTTTGGATCCATAAGCAATTCGCCTATTAATTACAACTCAACACAGTGGTATTTTAATAATGTATAGAAAACTTCTGCTAATGAATAATTTCTATTTAATTTAGGTGTTTCCATATTCACCAAAAGAAAAAAACTTAATGGAAATTGCTTGTCATTTTTATTTTACAACCGACAAAGCAACAACAGCAACAACATTTGTAATGCTTGTCTTCACACGCATGTTATGAGAGAAAAGGCCAACAGCAACAGCAACAACAACTCCAACTCATTGAGGAAATTACAAGCATATTTAGAGGTAATAACTGAATTAATTAGTAAATAATCATTTCCAGCCAACGAACGAATAAAAAAAAAATTAAAAACAACATAAAAACACCCAAAATCCAACCAACAGTCAGTCAGTCGTCGTCATCAAGTGAAATTTAATTAAACGAAATTAGTTTATTTGTGTACAAAAACGGCTGTTATAATTAATTACACATTTTCTTTTCCTCTTTTGCATGAATAAAAAAAGTTTCTATGTGTGTGTGTGTGTGTTGGAAAAAATGGTGGCTAACGGTAATATGAAGCCATTGTCGAAATTTCCACTCATGTTTTTGCTGCTGCTTATTGGGTTGTTTAAGGAAGTAGTTTGGGAACATTTTTTTTTTTTTTTTTTTGGAAATGTTAAAATGACATGTCAAATTGTAATTGAAAAAACTAATATTTAATTGTTATGATCTACACATTTAGGGAGCCAACAACTTAAAGAAGAAAGTTGATTAGCAGGGCAACCGGCTACACTAGTAATGGCAGGTTTTTTTCTATTGCCACAGAGGGGTGCAGGAGATACAATTTTGTTTTTCATTTCGGAAGTTTTTGTCAATGATGTCACCGATTTGCTATGGCTTGTTTGCTTATTTGGATATCGCCATATCAACACTTCTACACTGGTGGAGACCGCGTTCCAGTCCTTAGTTCGATATGTGGAAGGTTTGATCGTATGAGAACTACAGGCTAGAGGAATTCAAGAATATTGAAAAAGATATATGTGGGCTCTTGAGGAGCTGATATATCACAATAAGATTGATTGGTTGCTTTGCTATCAATTGCTGGAAAATTATGTTGGACAGCCAACCAGCCTTGAGTTGTACATTTGTTTGTGGGCACTAACTTTTAAATAAATAACTATAGGTTGGTTGAAAGCTAATGCAGCGTCGGACAGTTCACTGCTGCTTAGGACATCACTATGATAAAATAGCCAGTTGTTTGCAATGAAAAGTAATCGAGGCGTTAACCAGTACCTGTTGTGAAATAGTTAACTTTAATTATTATTTTATCTATAATTTCCTGACGATGCTAACAAATTGTTAGCGAAATATCGAAGAATTAATAAAGAAAAATAAAAGACCTTAAGCTTTAAAAAATAGTTTTATTAATGTTCACTTTAATTATTAATTCAGATCTAAAAAAATGAGACCTTTTTACAAAATGTTTGTTGTCTTTTTCAGCTGTCTATATGCCGACCACATTTCGTTGGTGCATATAGACAGCTTAAAAAGACAGCAAACATTTTGTAAAAAGGTTTAATTTTTGGACCTGTATTAATACATTTCAATTGGCTCTTAAAGCAAATAAATAATCAAGTTCATAGTTAACTTTAAGTTAGTTTAAAGTTAACCTCGTTTCCCACAGGCTCTGTAGTTACTGTTGCGCATGGAAAGTGAACAAAGCGCACAGATAAATGTGTGCCTTCTATAAAATAAGCTGTTAATATTGTGGAAAACAATAATTATGGTAAGAACTAATAATAATATACGCTTTGAACGTGTTTACTTAAATAAGTTTTTCAGTGCCGGAAATTAATTATTTGCCTTATTTTTATTTAAAATTTTGAAATTAAATGCCAACTCTTTGAACTGTTATTTAAATATAACTTAAATTGAAATGCAAATGAGCAAATTTCATGTTTAAATGTCGAGTCAAAAATTGGCCATTGTCGGATTTTATCTCACTAACCATTTTATCTCGGCCTTAGTCATTCTTTTCATTAATTTTAAACACAATTTTTAAGACTATAACTCAAATTAACAACTTAATAAAAGAGAAAAAAAAAATTAAAATAATAATAAATTTTTCTCTCCGCAACAGGTTTTTGTTTTCTTTGAAAAAATTGTTAATCTTATTTTAATTTATTTCATTGCAACATGATACGAGTATCGCCAAAGTAGTATCATGTTGTTTTACTGCTTTTTATTTTAAAGGCATAATTTAAAAATTTATGGTTTTACTTCATAGTGTCTATTTTACACTCAATTAAATTAAACTAAATTCATGTCATTTTTCAACAAAACTGGTACTTTCAATAATGTTGTCTGCCATTTTTACCACAGATCGCAAGACGTAAACAATTTATGAAAACTGTGAAAAAAACAGTCGTTTCTATTTTCTTGCAATATTTTATTTAACCAGTTTCTTCTGTTTATATTTTTTATTTTAAATAAATTCATATATCAAACAGCATTACAATGGAAGATTGAATAATCATTTCAAATAAACTTGTAGCAAAGCACGAATATTATTGGGGGAAAAAACCATATTTTTTCAACTCTTCTGCTTGCTCCCTCATTAAAAACAAAAGAAAAGAAAAAAAAAAACAAAAAAGCCTGCCATCAATACTTAAATTTAGTTATTTTAGTTATAAGGCGGCCATTAAAAATATAACGAAATAAGAGCGGTCAGCCGTCGCGCCATAATAAATTCAATAAACTTATGTATATGTGAAAAAAAAGAATAAAATTCATAAACGAGAGTAGTTTGAAAATTATTTAGCCACATCGATTTGCAAGCCAATTTTTATTTAAGCCCGTATGATACTACATTTTTCTGGCATTATTTAACTTTTGCAGAGCAGTGCAAATATAATGTAATAGTAGAATTTAGTATGTGCAAAGAGTTCAGCTATATAAATGCAAAACTGTCAACATTTTTGTTGAAGTTAACGATAAAAAATCAGGTTATGTATAAAAAAAAAAATGTCAAATTTTTTAACTTAAAATTGACATTTCAAACTTGAATGTTGCTGTGTCAGCGGTTTATGGACAATTTTTGCGTTTTAACGCTTCTTTTTTGAACATATTTATTTCCTAGCGTTTTCTTGAAAATAAAAAGAATACAACACTTGAAAAAAAAGATGTCAAGTTTGTTTACGTTTTCTATATTTGGTTCTTTCTAGCAATTGCTGTTTCTTTCTATCAATTCTATACCAATTAATGAAAGAAAAATGAAGTATCATATGGGCTTTACAGCCTTGTTAGTCCCTGCTTCAATAATGAAACTCTATTATAGAGCTACCTTTCAGAGAATTGAAGGCCTTATAATTGTTAATGACTTACCGGGCTTTAGGTTGGGTTTTGCTTTCTTAGTGTTGAGAAAATATTTTGTGGCGAATTTGTAGTGATAGACATATTCAAATAAGACAAGCAAAGTAAATTGGAAGACCTATTGAGTAGGGAATATACCGGTGGCCTTTTTTCATTCACCGCAATAATCATCAGCACCGAATTCACTTCGAAGTCAGTTCATAGCTGAATTACTCTTAAGTTCTAAGCAGTAGCGTACAACTATTCTACTGCTATAGTTACTGTCAGCAAAGAAATTAATTGATATCATTTCGAGCCTGCAACACCTCCCGGCAGCACCTATTTGCTTCTGAAGCCAGGAAAATGCTTAATACATTCGTTCTCGTAGTTTAAACATCTCAGCCATTTGCGTTTTTTCAAATTATGTCAAGCACCTGCTATTATTCCTCTCTTCCACTACTGCTAGGATGGGTTTTTTACATCTCAAAAGCAACCAGTTGTGTTTAAGCTGCCTATCTGCGCAATTGTGAGTTCTCATACATTTTTATGGCTTCCACTGAAGGGTTTATTGAAAAATAGATACATACATATTTTTATACGCAACGATGGAATTCATTGAACCCCCAAATATATTGTTTGATTGGGGCTGTAAGAAGATTCACGGATAAAAAAAAAAATAAAGAAACCTAAATGAGCCAATAAGGTTGAAATCAGGATATCTTGCTTTGCAGGCTGAGATATCGGACGTAAAGAGGGCAACTAGATTGCTTATATTTTGCAGAAAATACTGCTAAGAAATCGGGATTAAGGCAGACAATCAAATGGCTAAAAAACCACGTCGCGTCTTGTCCAAGATTGAATGAAAACGTTTCAAGCTGAGCCTTAAGTGGGGAAACATGGATACAATCATTGCAAAAATATCGCCCAAGGGTTGGATGGAATGGCAACGTGTCTTCAGAACAAGGCAATCATCTCTTTTGTGGACTACTCTTTTTCGATACAATGGAAACTTTTATGACTTTCCATATTAGAGCAATCGTATTAAAAGTGGTTTTCAGAGCTTACATGCCTCAGCTGGTGCAATTTTGGGCCGCGTTTACATCAAAACAAATTTAAGAGAGATTTTATCACTCATCATTATTCACTGTGACTTTAGCAGTCGCTCTCTACCACGAGGCTTCTCTTTGAAGAACTTCTGCAGAAGTCGTCTAGATATAGACGAGGCTTCCACTGTATACTATACCTCTTCGGAACATGCCCAATCCTGGTGGGCTGTTATCAAATATGTTTGCATAGTTGGAACTTCAGTCGTCTCTCGGAAATGTCAACAACTCTTCTGGGTTCTTGTCTTTGTTCGTAGCAGCAGACGGGTCCAATTCTAAAAATTTTCAATTATTTTTTAACTTGAAATTATTGCTGTGATTGATATGCGTTTACTTTATGTCTTGAATACACTGGGTAGAATTAGTACTGAGCATTTTCTTTTAATCATCTTTCTTTCTTCCTGCTTGGCTCTCACTCTTTTAAGACTACCCTCGTTACCTACTAATGTAGAAATATTGTTTTAAGATTAAACCATATAATTTATGAAAACAACTTTATTATAATTTATTAATTTGAAAACCTGTTTTAAGCTCCAGGCTTTAAAATTCGAAAAGACAACGACAACAACATTCAATTTTAGCTGTTTTTGGATAAACAAAATCGCAAGAAAATTAAAAATACAACTTTAAGCAAAAACTTGTCAAAATCATTACTACAAAAATTAACACAGCGAAATAAAGAAATTATTGGAGTTTATTTAAAAGTAATAAATTGTTGAAAAGCTGTCAATTTAAGCAGTTTATGAGCTTTAATAGAAATTAAATGTGAATTTTTATTTCTTTGTTAATTTTGTGTGTGTGTGTGTGTGTGTGTGGCCTTTAATGATGACCAAACTTAATTAGTTGTTAATATCTTGAGCGGAAATTTTTAATGATTTTATAACTTTTAAAATTGAAATTTATGTCGAAGATGGTTGCTGATTTATAGTGTAGTTATGGATGATGATGATGCTTTAGGCCACTGAGAATTCAACAGGATAAAGCTTTTCTTATCTACTTTTAATTAGCCAGCCTTGTTTAACTGGTAGAAGTAGAATTATTTTGTATTACAGAGGCTTCAGAAGCATGATCCTCTAATTTCAGAGACATGTGCCGACAAGAAGCTTGGCGGCCATCGAAACAGCTAATTGTTCCCCAGCTTAAAGGTCTTCAATGTTTTTTAATATAGAATTAATTTTGGTTCCATTAACGTGTGCTAATAAGCTTGGTATGCGCGATGCAGTTAAATCTGAGCTAAAGAACTGGGGCCAAATTCTGGCACTCGTGATTGAACGATTTCGTTATAGAATGCTGTGTGTTTGTTGCTCATTTTGTTTTTGCTCTACATTGTTTTTATTATCGAGTATATTCGATCACGAATGCCAGATTCCGGCCCCTGGGCACATAGGGCCCATTTAACTCTCTGGAATAACGAAACCGTGGGAATCAATGCAAGGATTCTATGGGGGGATCCAGATGAGGAAAAGACAGAGGGACTGCTAAGACTTAGCAAGCCCGAATTAAGTAGACTAATGGGAGTCATGACAGGCCACTCTCAACTACTGGCACATCTTAACCGCATGGGAATAGCGGGAGGAGATGAATGTAGAGCATGTGGGGAGGAGAGCGAGACGCTAGAGCACTATTTATGCCAGTGCCCTGCCTTCTCACAAATACGATCCCGACATCTTGGGAGAGACACCTTACCAGATATAACCCAATTACGGGGCATATGCTGGAGGAAATTAAGGAACTTTGTGAATGACACGGAGTTCCTATAGACCTATGGGTCAAACTGTATCACGATTAAATCCACGGATCGCACAACAAGCCTATACTGGCTTAGGTGTATGTCACAAGACATGGGCAAGCAAACCCCTCCAATCAACCTAACCTAACCTAACCTGACGTGTGCTAAGTGTGCGAGCCAGCCTCGTACTTGACTGAATTTATTTTACTTCTTGTCTCAACTATTTTTTCCATGAAAAACTCTGCCAATTTACATTATAGTTTATCGCTTTTAATCGGTTGCCCTAATCGGTGAGATACATATATTCCTAAGCTTGATTTATGCTTAATTTAAACATATCTACTACATTATTCATACCCAGTTCCATTTAAAGTCTGCTGCGCTTGCTTTTCCACTCACATATGTATGTGTGTATGCATTATATTCTCACCAACAAACTCTCTCCACACACCCTTTTTTGTGACATCGAACATCATTATATAATTCCATCTTTTACTTTTATTTTAATCCTTGAATTCAATTTCCTCAACGTAATATTTTGATTATGAGCTGATTATGTTATTCACTTTAACATTCATCTATTTAATCTGTTTAAGGCTCAAGAGCTTGACAGTTGCCAATTTCAGTAACACAAGACCCCAAGCAAAAAAAAAGACAAAAACAAAAAGATAAACTCACCCCTCTACCAGCCAACTGCTCGCCAAGTGATGCATGCACCACAATTTGTTTCGTTTTCCAACAATCACATTATCATCGTCTACAAGAGATTTTTATGTTCAGCCATTTCAATGGGAGTTTATTATTGGCGTGCACAAATCAATTCTCAAGGGATTTGTTAATTTAACAATGAAAGAAAAAGGGAATAAAACGGAGTTAAAGGCATTAAACGAGTACGAGCAGTCATGTATGCTGGAGTTCTTCTTGCAGCCTGTCAGCCTCTTTCCTGCCTGTGCAAAAATGACAAAAAACATTTTTGTTTGTGGTTTTATTTGTTTTGCTTTTGTGTGTTTGTATGATTGTAATTTGTTCGTTAGTTTGTTTGTTTGTTTGCTTGGTTGTTTATTTGTATGAGAAAACGAGCCAAAACAAATCCTTTTTATCTCTAACTTATTTTTTTATTTTATTAAAAAAAAAATTTTTTTTTTTTTTTTTTGATTTATGATGGCTGCTTGTTAAGGATCATATAATTTTCCAAATAGTTTTTTTTTTAATGTTTCCCTGATGTGTTGCTCGTTTTTGTTTTTTATTTAAAAGATAGAGGATGTAAAAGTATGTTTTTGAATAGATAATTAGAATCGTTGGCAGTTTGTTTGCTTAGTTAGATGTATAAGGGAAACAAATCTGTGAAATCTTTGATAATCAGAACGCCCCTTCAAAGCCCAAAGTTCAAAAGCTTTGTGGCTCGTTTCAGTATTGCTCGCATCGTGAATTTCTCACTTGAAACAGCGGAGTTGATAGAAAATCTATGTGAACAAAACGAAAAGATGGAGTTTCTCACACACAACTGTTTTTGTATCTTTGACATGTGAAGAATATCTGTCAATCGAGTTGCTTTCAGGCAAGTTATTGGAAAATTGGAAATGGAGGTGTTTCTCTATTAAAATAAAAATTGCTGTTTTAAAGTTTCTCACAAGAGTTGTCAAAATATCTCAAAAATAAAAACTGTGCGGAAATTATACAATTCAGCAAGAAATAAGTTTGATTTCAGATGTGCGGAAAAGCTAAACTTTTTGCATATGGTTATTATTATCAAAATGTTCTGGATAGCTCAATTATTAAACTAAATAAAGTTAAATATTTATCAAAATTTATTATTGTAGGCCTGTATATACCTTTTATTACTTGTTTTTGGTCTTTCTCAGCCGCCTATATGCTGCCGATATTTCCTTGATGCTCATCAATTCGTTAACAGACTCTAAACAATTTTAAACTATGTTTTAAACGTTACGACTGATTCTATTATTCCTGTTGGCAGTACCAAGAATAAATGACGATATTGTTACTAAATATACCGACTGGGTACTAAATACATTTTTACAAATAACTTAGATTGATTCTACTTTTACAATTAAATAATAGAGCACGCTTTGGAATTGTAATTAATAATTTTAATTCTTTTTTTTTTGGAATAAAAAGAAAATTGTATTAAAAGATACGAACTTAACAGTTCCCATGAATACAATTGCGGTATTCAAAGGGTCACCCTAAAGTCAGAAGTCTTAAAATAATAGCACGAAGATATATGACGAGCAACCTGTCATAAAGTAGTAGGCTATGTATATCAAATATGAATCAGCTGTTAAAGAAAAGGAAAGCACATCAGGGTTTCTATCATTTTCTTAAGTGCAAAATGAAAAAACTGATGTAAACATTCGTGTACGTGTGAGCTATTTTTTTAACCAGCGTCACCACCTCAGCAAAGCGATCATTCGAAATCTTTTTTTCAAAATGCCCAAAAATTTACATGCAATAATGCTATTAATTTCTTTGTTGATAAATAAAAAAAGAATTTTTCGAAAATTTTCAAAAAGCAATTCAAAGAGAATATAATAAACTATATTTAAAAAAAAATGGACAAATGAACCTATAAAAACATTAATGCATAAACGTATGTAGTTCCAAATGAAATTACCAAATTAATAAGGGAACATCAAAATACTAAAAATATCATTGTGATGGCAACGCTGAAACCTATAAAATTGCTTTGCATGTGTTAGTAATTAAATTGTTAATGTGTTAGTTCTCATCAGCTATTTCTTGCAGGGCAGTTTCTGCAATAATTATCTATTAGAGGTTTTGATAGCTGATTCAAGTAAATTTTAAATGAAATATACTCATATTTAGGAACAAATATACATTTTAATGCATTTATTTCTTAGGTGACGCTGTGATGCTGTGATGCTGTTAACTTATGACGAATCACTAAACACAGTCGATGAAGTCCTATTCATTTATGACTATTTTTGTTTGCAGCACAACAACAATTTTTTTTAAATATCATAAAATGTTAGTACTTTCTGACATTATCATACAATATGAGACCGTTTGAATACCGTAAATGAGAATTGCAAACCCTTAATACCGAAGACAACGGATACTTTGCCAAACATGTATTTCCTCTATACGGCTGTTATCATAAAAACTAACTACTTACTGTTGAGTCTAAAAGACAGACTGAAAGTGAGTCAAGTATTAAACATGTATTACATAAAAAATTTTTACTCACTTTTAGTCATTTTAATAAATATTTTTTAAAACTGTTTTGTTAAACAACGATCAAAACCGATTTAATAAAAAATGTTGTGTTCATATAGAAATTACACGTACACGAATGTTTACATCAGTTTTTAGGCTTCCGTACTCATCCGAGTGAAACGGAACCCTATAACGGAGACAAGTACGTCCGTCCGTCCGTCCGTCCGTCACAGCGTCCATTCTCCGAAACGGTAAGAGCTAGAGAGCTGAAATTTTCACAGAATGTTGTTGTACCTTGCCGCTACAACAAAAAATACTAAAACCAACAACAAGTCGAAAACTACCAGGTGTCCCCATACAACGAAAAGTTACAATTAGCTGTTACTCTCGAACTGTGAGCGACAGAGGGATGAAATTTGCACAATATGTGTATTCACATATGCTCCACAACAACAGTTGCTAAAAACAACAACAACTATAAAACTACCAGGTGTCCCTTTACAACGTAGAGTAATAGCTATAACTCTCGAACCGTAAGAGATAGAGAGTCGAAATTCGCACAGTGTATGTATTCCCAGATGCCTTACAACAATAAATTACAAAAACAACAACAAGTGGAAAATTACTAGGTGTCCCCGTACAACATAAAGTAGCTTTAAAAACAGAGAGATGAAATTTATAAAATATACATATGTATTCACATACGCCATTCCATACATACATTACACATACATACGTACGGAACACTAAGAGTGCGAGCCAGCCTCGTACTTGACTCAATTTATTTCATTTTGCCCTCAAGAAAATGATAGAAACCCTGATGCATGAACCCATCAGCAATGTCGGTCACATGATGCATCATATTGCTGATTTGATTTGTTCCTACCGAAACAAAGGAATGTCATGTGTAGTCAGAAATCGGAATCCAGTGATTTTTGTTTGTTTTTGAAAACACTTTTTGAACGCATATGTAAGTGAAATAAATAACTCAAAATTCATTCGAATGTGAGTGCCTTAGTTTCTTCCTTAAGCATTTGCATTTATCCAGTCTGATGAACTGGGTCTTAAACGTATCTTAAAGTGTGTGACGTATCAGGCTTCAATTTGATGTACACGATACACTACTACGCCTCAAATGTATACAGAGTATTGAATAGGAAAATGTTGTCTCAATTATATATTGAACCAATGGATCTCGTTGTAAATTAGCGCTTATTTACAACCTTCGCTAGTTTATGAATACACATTCAGCGACTGTTTGTTTACTAACGTATTATTAAGCTTCTGACAATTGTTTATGGCTTAGATGATAAAAATTTAATTTTCATATTAAAAGTAACACTTTCAATTTAAAATGAATAGAACAGCTGATAGCCATGAGTATCAACGAGGTCAGGGATGCACGGAAAAATAGGTATCACAAATATTTGCTAATAAAAACCCTCAATGTTGCCTATAAAATAATGAACACACATGCTTTATTTCCTTGGCATCTTTCAAGGTGGCCAATATTTGCCAACTCATAAAAAATTTTATTTAATGAATCCTGCAAAATCTATAGAAGACAAATATTAATAAAGAAAAGGTCAATTTCGAATAAAAACGCCTCTCTGTAATTAGTTAAGGCCTTTTTGTATACTAAATTTTGTTTGTTTGTTTAAAAGTTATTCATCATTTACTTCTTATGACTTCTAGACCTCAAAAAGGAGCAAAAAAGAATGACTTTGTTTTGCCAACACACCAGAAATTGAACAAAAACATTTGAAACCCAAATCTAATCACAAAAAAGTCATCCATCCTGGCAAGTGTGCAAATGAATTTGCACACATGCATCCTGTGGTTGCTGCATGCCACCACTGCAACTGTTTTTGTGGCATAAACAACCATAGAAACAAATGCCAACAAGACAATTAAACTAAAAAAATAATGAAATTTAGAAACAAAAAACTTTTCAGACAAAAAATTTTTCTAAATAAAAATTATTGTAAACGAAAATATTTATAAAAGGAAATTGTAAAATATAAAATTTACAGAAGTCTTTTGTTAGCCAATGGCTGTATGTGATATTGTAAAGGGCTACAGGATGCAAGAATTGCAAAGAAAGACAAAAAACAGAAGTTGCTTTGTCATGCAAAATGACATAAATACCCGTAAAAAGGAGCAATATCTTAAAAACCACACACACACACACACACAAATCGCACCAGTTTGTGACAAAAACATTTGGTGGCATTTGTGGTTGCTTATTTAATAGTGTATGTTTTTTCCTCTTAGTCCTTGATTAAATGGCTTGTTATCCTAATGAGGCAATTCCTTTTTTTTTTTGTTTAGTTCTTGGTCGAAGCTATTTACATATACATATGTATGTATGTATGACCAGACCCCAGAAAAAATTTAAATATATCTTATAAAACGAGTGTATGAGGGTATAAGGGCCACGCAGGACATAAGCGCAATGGAGAAGTAGACTGCTTAGCTAGAAGGGGCGCTGTAAAGTCGTTTATAGGTGCTTAACCGTTCTGCAGGGTTAACAACAGTTTTAAGGACAACATTCTCTGGCAGTGGGAGGAGGAAAGCCTTTCTGACTACTGGGGAGCCCTAAAGAGCGTGCGGCGGGCAAAAAAGCTGCTGTATCAAAGTGAAGTTTGACCATATGGTGAATCTCAGCAAAAAGAATATTAGACTACCTACAGGGCTGATGACGAGGCAGCTAAATTACCATTTAAAAAAAGAATGAAATTGATAAGTAGGGATTCCGGCAGACTCTGTAATGAGGGGAAGGAAAGGGCGGAGCACATCCTTAGCGAGTGTCCCATAGCGTAAAGAACTAGAACCACTTACCAGAACGCTGGGCTATTGGATCCCGATTTCTTGGGATCATCATCAAATCTACGTGGGAAACAGGGGCTGCACAAAATATTCTTTTGGTCGAGGTGCACCATTGGCCCCAAATGATAATAAATAAAGGAGCGCATTCTGTTGCTTGGCTCACTAAGCACCATGTATCAACGATGCTCAGTGGCTGAAAATTGTTTTTCATTGTCCAAAATTCTGTAACGATCAAAATACATATTTAAGTAATTTTTCTTTTAATGGATATACATATATTTAGTTCGGCTTGACTCAGTTTCAATTACATTAAAATTGATTGAGGACTTTTTAAGGACTTCCAGGTCAAAGTTGAACGTTTGATTTTTTTTTTACTTTTGGAGTGAAATATGGTTTATTTTTTTAATTTACATATTATAAAATTTTATATTTGGAACTTAACCCTTGAATGCATGTTGTTGTAATTCTGCAACATACCATTAAACTCACCTCAAAATGGTATTAATTCGCTCACTACACATCGTTGTGTATTCGAAAGAGTTGTACTTGGTGTAGTTTATGACTTGGCAGCACTTTGTTATGTTTTTAAATTTTTTTGATTGTGAATTTCACGTGGACAAAGTAACGGTATTAAAATTCTTCTAGCAGGTGCAACTTGTGTTTTTTTGATGAGAAATATGTATAATTTTGTGATTTTGAAACGTAAGTGTTAACAAAAATTGATTTTATATAGAATAACATATATTTTCAAATACTACGTTTATACGTACTGCTTATTCGCGAATAAAATTATAGTGAATAGAAAAATTTGACGTATAAACAGTAAATAAAATTTTTATTTGTGAATAGCTAAGTCACGAAAACAAGTACTGATTAAAAAGCTATTCGCAAATAAAACACAGAAAGTTGCCACTTTTTTTATCGGTTTTAAAATTTTCTTCGATGTGGCACACGTACGTACAATCATATGGCAGAAAGGAAATAATTTACTTAAAATTGCACGAATGCAAGTCTGCGCCTTTTTCTTTCACTAGCGATTACAAAAGTTGCATGCCTTTTGTTGAACCGTTCTTGCAATATTTCGTGGCTTTTCTGCATTAATTGAATTGTAAGAAACATCATAATTTTTTGTTTCTCCATTATTATTTTAGTAATCACGTCTATTTCTGAACATACATATATTGTGCTTGACAGTGTTACTAATTAGTTACATTTTTACCATCTGGCTTCATTAAAAAATACAAATTTTCTACATTCGCATTGACGCATAAACAGTGAGTTATTTATTTGCGAATAGTTTTTATTTGTGAATAGGCTACGTATAAACGTAGTAATAAAAACTTCTTGGTCGCAAGCGAAAATATAGTTTTTTTCCTTTTAATTTGACCTATTTTTGAATGATGTAAAACTGCAACACTATGCACTTAATATTGCTCACTGGCCTGATAATTGTGTGCGAAATCGCTGTAAAATGCCAGGCTATAAGGGATACACACAAACAAAATGTGAAAAGTGTGAAGTAGCTCTTTGCTTTACTAAAGATAAACATTGTTTCAAAAACTTTAATTTTTAAGCCATATTTTTGTTTTATGTAAATGCACAGTGTTGCGGATTTGCAACATAGTGTTTTTTTTAAATAAATTTTACAATAAAAATTAAAAAAAAAAGTTTTTAATTTTTTATGCATTTTTTTCAGTGTATTTCCAAATTCATGCATTTAAGGGTTAATAACAATTATAACTACATATTTTTTGTGACGATGGAGATTTTTTAATGTTACACTTAAAAAAATGTTCACTCTCAAAAAATGTTTATACTAAAAAAAAAGGAAAATTAACTGGAGATTTTGCTGTTACTACAGAAAAATGTATTATTTTTTACTGTCAAATTTGGTGATTTTAAAAAACATTTGAAAAATAAAAACTGCAATAAATTTTAATAGCATTTGTAACAATGGTAGGTTATATTTATTATTATTTTTTACTAATACTATATTTTTCGTACTTAAATTGACATGAAAGTCAATTATAATTATTATTCCGCCTCGATGGTTGAATTGGTAGAGAGTCTTACTAAGAGTCCCCGAGGTCGCAGGTTCGATTCGGTGTTTCTGCAGACAAGCCAAAAAGCTTCACAGTTTTGTGTTTGTTTAAAAAAAAGGGGAAAAAAGGGAATTTTAAACAAATATTGATTGCAAATATTCTATATTTTGTTCTGTACTATTTCTGTTCTTTAGTAGTTTTTTTTTGCTTCTTCATCAAAATCCTGATCTTCCACTTTCCATTGATTTCGAATATTGCAGATGAACGCATCTGATGTTGCCAATAGTACACTAGAGCCCCGACTTGCGTCGTTAATGGGGACCGGGGAAACGCGACGCAAATCGAAACGACGCAAATCGAATCACTTTTTTCTATATAAATGTACTGAAATTTAATTTGTTGGGGAAACTATTTAAAACAAAGCAAAAAATGTTGTATTTTTGATAAAAAAAATACTAGTATGAGTACGTTTTTATTTATTTAATTTACCTCAACAAATGTTGATATATGTATATTATAAAGTCTACTGATGAGTTGATTAGCACCAACTCATGTTTTACGCACTAAATTGTTACCATATCCAGACAGCTGCTCTTATATAAAAACGAAAAGGGGATTCCCCTTTTTTCACGCAATCTGAAAATTTCTTAACGTACAGGTGACGATCGTTGTTGCCAGAAGTTGTAAAAACTAATGAATTCAAGATGCTAAATACATACTACACTACAAATGCTAAAAATGATGATCCACAATGATGAAATAAAAAATGTAACCGTGTTTAGCGACGCAACTTGAAATCGCAACGACGCAAATCGAATTTTTCCAGTTTTAAAAAGCGACGCAAATCGAAACGACGCAAATCGAAACGACGCAAGTCGGGGCTTTAGTGTATATTAAATAGATCTTCATTAGTGGAATTTCGTGAAATTTTTCTAGCATTGTGCTCTCTATAAAATCTGTAATCCTTGTTCCTTTTTTCCTGAGACTCCTCTGAAGGATTTTCAAGTGGCACCAAATGATATTTAATGATATCTTTTACATGATAAAGGATTTTGTGAACTGTTGCACACATATTTCATCCTGGGTAGTTGGTTGTATATATTTTCGCAGTTTCTTTAGCATAATCACCAAATTTTCTAAAGTAAATTTCTTCATTGCACGCAAAGTACTTCTAGGATTATTTTAAATCTGAAAATTAGGTTTAAGTCCACTCGTGATGGTGACACATTACGTTATGCTGTCATAGGAGAATAGGAGCGTAAGAAAATTTGATTCAAAAGTTTTTGCAGTAAATATTAACCCCTAATTCATAAAAATTATTACAGGCTTACAAGACTGTTATTTGACATATGTGTATGGAAAATCTGTCAAATAAGAACTTTATAAACCTGTTATAATTTTTATGAATTAGACGGTAAATATTTAGAAGGATAATTCACAGTCTCGTAGCACACACAAGTCATGTTCAAGGCGACAATATAAACATTGTTGAGAGCACGACATGCTTGCGCTGTCTCTACCAGGCTCTATTTTTGCAATATCAACACAACCTATAAGTGCAAGACTTAACCAAAAAAAGTAAAATGCAATTGTATCAACTAAAATACGAAGCTGAGTCATACGGCAAGGGTCTCGAGCTAGTTTTAAAGTGGCGAAGGCTGCCTCTTTTATGGAGGATCATTTAATTTTAAGTATTTTGTTGTTGTAGCGGTCAGGCAACTACACGTCTAGTGAAAATTCCAGGGTTTTATTCCTTACGGCTCGAAAGTTACAGCTAATTTCCAAACTAAAGGGTACTCCCTTGTATGATGCAGTATTTGAAGTTTAGATTTTCGTTTTTTGTTGTTGTAGACCACATATCTTACTTATCTTAACTTTCGAGCTTCTATCTCTTATGGTTCGAAAGTAACAGATGATTTTCACAGTTTCTGGTATGGGGACAACCTTCAGTTTTCAACTATTTGTTTGCTGTATTATTTGTTGTTGTAGCGGCCGGGTAACTACATATCCTGTGATTATTTCAGTTCCCCAGCTCTTACTGTTTCGGAGTATGCCCTCTGCGACGGACGGACTTATGGCGTAGTGCCAGTAATAGGGTTCAATTTTCACTCTATGAGTGAAACGATTGGTTTTCTTGTGTTTTTGTACAACCGTGTGAATGTCTTAGTTCACTAAAATACGTTTTCAAATCTGCTCATAAATTCAATAAGTTAGTAAAGTTTTTATTTTAAGAAAAATCTGTCAAATGTATTTTATTGTTTGAGATCGGGCGATTAAAACATTGCCGTACTAAAGACGTCGTTACGACCCTAAAATGGAAATTAAAATTTTAAATTTAAACTAATAAGAACACAAATACGAGTTTCGGATTGGTTACAGATGCATTCCCGTGTACGTAGGGAACATCTTTACATCTTTGTAATAAAATATTTATAATTTTTTTTTTTTACCAAAGATTTTCTTTGATAAACTTGTGAGATTGTACGCAAGAGTTTTTTGTTTTCGTTGCACCAACTCAATTTAGAAAACAAAGATTTTAAATTTTATCTGTTTCTTTTGTTTTTTGTTTGTTTGTTTGTTTGTTCTCAATTCTGGCTGGTTGCCGCCACCAACAACAACGACATGGGCATTAAATTTTAACTTGAAGCAACAACAAAAATAATAAAATATACACATTATTATTGTGGTGGCCAGATTGAAGCTGCCGTAAAGCCCGATCATGATCATGAAACTGTTCAATATGAAGATGATCATTGATGACGATGACGGGGACGGTGACGGTGATGTTGTTGTGGTCAATCGATTGTTGCGTACAAATTCACGATCAATGTTTAACATGCATTTTCCTCCATTTCTTTATACACATTCGTACATTCAACAATATTATCGATCGATTGTTTGATTTTTGTTTTTTATTTATTTTTATTTTTATTCATTATTAATTCATTTCGTCCGCCATATGCATTTAAAAGAAGAGAATTATTCTTATTGTTTTTTTTTTGTGTTGAAAAAGATCGTACCAAAAACAGGCCAGCTCTAAAATCGGCAGTAAGAAAATTCAAGTTTACTTTTTGGTTTAATAAACTCGTAGCATTTTGTTGTTGTTGTATTTTTCACATTTTAAGTGATTGGGTTGTGTATGCTGATTGTGTCCGCTTGATCCGTGTCCGTCCGATTTAGAGGCGGGGGACAACAACATCAGAATAAACAATAAACAATCAAATGGCCAGCAAGTTTATTAAGAATTTTAAATGGCAGCAGGCAATCGTAAAAACTGTTCAAGAATATTGAACGTTGTTAAAACAAAATTGAAAAAAGAACGGCTGCGATTTGAAGTGCGTGAGTGAAATGGTTTGAGCGGTGAGTGTGTGCCACTCAAAGATTTGAACGGTTGATAGTAAAGATTTCGCGTGACGATTTTTCTGCTCATTAACCCTTGAAAATACGAGAAGAAACTGAGGAAAAATTTACCATCTGCTAATGGAAGACAATGATCGCAGGTGGGAAATTAACCCTCATTAATTCAAGATAAAAAAACATGAACTATTAAGGTTAAAGTGAAGAGGATGGCAGAGAAAGATTTTTGGACATATTTTGTCCCTCCTAACACTGATAAAAAGTCAGGGAATGAGAGATTGGAAGGACAGCGTGCTGTAAGTGCATTAGTCTTTGACCAATTCAGTACATCCCTGCTGCGACTCTTAAAGGGTTAATGTAAGTATTTTTTTAAATAAATTTTTTTCTGATTCAATCTGTTTATTGTCTGGTTTTTTTACATTTTATTTTTTATTTTGTGCTGATTGCAAATTCAAACTGTCCGTTTCTCTGTCTGATTATTTTATACCGGTGATGTTTTTTAAGACCCATCTCAAAAAAAAGAAGAAGAAGAAGGAGTTATTTGGTTTATGCTTGTATAAGGTTACATTTAGCCATGGTTGTGTTCTGGCCAGTTTTTTTGTGTGGTTTTGTTTTAAAAAGGAGATGTTTGTCGTTCTCTTCTGTATTTCATTTTGGCGATTGGTATCGTGATAATAAAGTTTTCAACTGACTTCACTTAATTTTCTCTTTGTTACCAAAAAGCGCGTAAAGCAATAACTTTTTTTCTGTTTTAATTTTAATATTTTATTTTATTTCATTGAATTGCTTTTAAAACGTTTTCTGCGGCTGATTTTAATTGGCTTCTAGTCGATAATTAAGTTCGTTAAGAACGAAATTGTAAAATAATAAATTTTAATCAACTTTAATTTACCGCCAACCGGCAATAAATAAATTATTTTAACAAAGTTTATGTGCACTAAAAATTATTAACTCAAAATGCTTTTGATGCCATTTTCCTATAAACATTATAATGAAGAAGTTTCAAGTTTGTAATTTTGTTAATTTATTGTTTTACGCCCCAATTTGCGGTCTTGCCGTCTTCTCCATTTAACAAGCATAATGGTTATAACTTAGAATAGTTTTAGTTTTTGCTTTGTAATCTTTTTAAATTATAGACATTTCGATTCAATAGTTTCGTTACGGTTTATAAACCACTAATCAGATACTTGGGAAAATTTGAAATGTGTATCATTTATTATAAAGAGTCCACCATCAATGTTTTAAGTGGTTTAAACCATTTCCAGCAAGAAATAGAATAAATACTATTTATTGGGACTTAAGGAAGGAATTTTATTTAGGTATATATCGACTATCTGTATATAATACTATTGATTAACTTTCAATTTTATCACTGTATATTGATTAGAATATTTTTTTTTCATAAAATTTTTCCCTTCAGAAATGGTGTACAATTTGTCGGTTTATTGAAATAAAAAGCAAATCATGTTCCTTATTAAATAAAATGAAATAATAAATTTTCATTTACAGCACGCCATTTCATCCATTATCCATTCAAGATACACTGTGGCAAAAGAAGAACACACATTCCAAAAATCTACAACCAATTGAATTCAAACGAACGAAGAGGATGAAGGGCAATGATTTGGCATTACATAATAGATTAACAACAACCCCCAATGAAAAACACATTCAGATGGACAATCAGATACAAGTAGCCATAGTAATGAAAAGAATATTTTATGTATGTATAAAATGGTACATTTTTGTATTTTTGTATAGAAGAAATGTTTTTGAACAGTGACTTCACCAAGAGAACCACCACAAAAATTTCAAAAATTTTTAGAATGGGTACTCAATAAAATTAAAAATTTTATTGACTTCATTAGTTACGCCATCATTACATAAAAATAGAAAATTGTGCGGGGCTCTTTATTGTTGGTAAAAATTAAAATAGAAGGTTTTTTTTAGAAAATGGAAAAAAACTTATTTATTCAAATAAATTTTTTGTAGAAAAATTGCTTTTTGCAGTCAATCTGGAAAACACATTGAGGCAGCATTCTAACCTTGAACAACATGGCAACCTTTTTTAAGCTGTCCGAAATTTTATGGAATCAAAATTTTTGTTTTAAAACCATCATCACATTTCGAGTTCCTTTTTAAAGCGCTTTACTTTGATAAATTCATAGTAATAAAATTTTTACATCTACTGGGCACGTTTCAGATCAGTGCTGGCTTGACGTTGTTTGTCAGAGAAGGGACTTTGTGGACATATGGTCGATTGTTATTGAATAAGAATTAAGTTAAGTAAGAGCCATGATTTTAGCTGTAAATATAACACAAAATGTTTCAGAGAATTATATTTTTTATTTAGTGTAATGACCAAGTGGTCCACACTATTCCTAGTGTCGTATTTTATAAATTTATTTTTGTAAAATACTTTTAATAAATAAATAAAATAAATAATATTTTTTATTTTGGTGAAGAAATCTATGCCAATTATGTGTAAAACAAAATATTGGCAAAATACTGATTACATCTTTAGTAGCGTATCTCTATCAATTCGTCCAGGCTTTCAAAGACTCTAAAGACATACAATACCTTATACGATCGAACATTGTTTCAATTCCGTTAAAACTAGTCTAGAAAATAAAAATCTCTAGATTTTCTTCGAAAATCAGGAACATCGTCCAGTCTGTCAAAGTATACATTCGTAATAGATTTTATCGTGGTTATTGTGTCGTCTTTTTATTCCTTGCAGTCAACGTCTTGCAATGCTGAATTGATTTATATGGAGATATACAGTGGACATTAAACAGAAAAATTAGTAACAGTTAATCCTGACTTATTTGGCTTTGCAAAAATAAATGTTCTGTTTTTATGTTATAATTTTATTGCTTAATCAAACGCCCACAAAGATTTACCATTTTCGCTTTTTCACTCACCAATCCCTCTTTCCAATTTTCTCAGTTCCAGTAAGGTGCAATACATTAATAGGGGTCCTCCCGTGATACCACCGGGCTTTGCCTGAGTCTAAAAAAAATTTTGTGATGTTGACAATCGTAATGCGCTGCTCAATTCTGCACCTCTACATGATCGAAGCACTGAAATCAAGAATTGTAAAATTAAGTTGAACTTGGCATTAAGGTACGACATCGTGAATGAAAAGTGTAAATGCGGGAACTAAGGTTTCTGAGTAGTTTAGGTTGCAGTGCTAAGAGAATGACTGAGTCCACAAGCCCTTCAAAACAAAAGCAATTTTTAAATTATGTCATGTTATGTTTCTCGCATATAGCACAGCCCACTTGAATCACTATATGTTAACCATTGTGCTACCTAAGGAGGGCTGTAAGACTGTAGCCTTCTACGCTACTCATTGGTTATACTTTTAACCATACAGATGATTGGAAGAAAGAGTCCACATTGTTTAATTCGCATTCCGATACATGTGCCAGACCAAGCAGTGCCGGTCTGCCTACATACATATATGCTTTGCTCTTGCATTGGAGAGAACTGAACATTGGCAGGGGAAGAGATCAATACTCCCCCTCCTCTTCCTCCTCTTCATCTATGAAACTTCTGCAGAAATCCTAATACGAAAGACTAATTCTTCTCGCATATGTACCCATGTGACTGTGTCCTGTTAGAACGGCCACCAAGGTGACCAACTTTTGTCGGCAAAAGCCTCATTGAGATGAGGTTTTCCTGTCATTATACCTGGGCCATGTGAGGCCTAATATTCTCAGTTGGCCTGTCTGTGTTGGAAATTGTCTCTCCAAACACATGGACAAACGATACCACAGGGCTTGTGCATTGTGAGCCGATGAAAGGCCCAACAACTTTAACTTGATCTTGATAAAAAATGTAAAAATAAAATTAAGTTTTCTGAATATTCAACAATGAACTTAATTATTTATTCGCTGTAAGAGCCAATTGAAATTTATTACTTTAGGTCTAAAAAATAGACCTTAATGCCTTCTGTCTCTTTCAGCCGTCTATATGCCGCCGACATTTCGTTGCTGCTAAACAAACATTCTTTTTTTGCTTTTTCAAGTCTACTGATGAGTTGTTTAGCAGCAACGAAATGTCGGCGGCATATAGACGGCTGAAAGAGACAGAAGGCATTAAGGTCTATTTTTTTAGAGCTAAAGTAATTAAGTTTTTTTGTTATTTTAATAGTTCGGGCCACAAACAAGGTCACTTGTTTTTTTTTTTTATAAATATTTATTAAAAGTTTTTCTTTTCAAAATATCATTTTTTTTACACATTACACTAAAGCCCCGACTTGCGTCGTTCCGATTTGCGTCGTTTCGATTTGCGTCGCTTTTTAAAACTGGAAAAATTTGATTTGCGTCGTTGCGATTTCAAGTTGCGTCGGTTTGAGTTGCGTCGTTTTGACCCCGATTTGCGTCGCTAAACACGGTTACATTTTTTATTGCATCATTGTGGATCACCATTTTTAGCATTTGTAGTGTAGTATGTATTTAGCATCTTGAATTCATTAGTTTTTACAACTTCTGGCAACAACGATCGTCACCTGTACGTTAAGAAATTTTCAGATTGCGTGAAAAAAGGGGAATCCCCTTTTCGTTTTTATATAAGTGGTGCTAAGAGCAGCTGTCTGGTTATGGTAACAATTTAGTGTGTGATTCACCAGAATATGTTTTATGTTTTTCTTTTATGTTTTTTTCTTAATTTATGGTTTTGTTATTTCTTTATAATATATATAAATATTTGTTGAAGTAAATTAAATAAATAAAAACGTACTCATACTAGTATTTTTTTTAATCAAAAATACAACGTTTTTTGCTTTGTTTTAAATATTTTCCCTAACAAATTAAATTTCAGTGCATTTATATAGAAAAAAGTTATTCGATTTGCGTCGTTTCGATTTGCGTCGCGTTTCTCCGGTCCCCATTAACGACGCAAGTCGGGGCTCTAGTGTACTTGTTCATTGATAGAAAATATCCTGCTACTTTAAAGCAATCCTTCAATTTCACTTGATTAGCAATACTTTCTTTTTGCATTATGATGCTCAGTAATTTTGTCCAAACATCCCCGAAATTAAACTATAACTTCAAACTTCAAAATGCCTCATAAAATAAATTGTCACAAAAGCTTAACGATGGCATATGGGCAAACATTTTTAGGGCCCTCTCGAGTTTTGGCTCACTGTGTACGGATGGATCCCTTCTAATAAAAGACAAAACGAAAAACTAACTAAAACAAATTGCAACAGATTGTAAACACTATTGCTGTAATGTTACTATTTCTAATGCCTGTGTTGGTGCCACAAACAAAACTTGTATAATATTGCAAAAACGCTAACGAGACTCCCTCTCCTTGTTGTGCAAAAGTATATAAATTATTTACGCTCATATGCAACATACCGAGAATTATATTGAAACATTCATGTATGTATGTAGTTGTTGATGCATAAAGTCAGTTATATGTACGTTTTGGTTTTAGAAAAACTGCTTTCAACCACTCGTTAACACTTTTGTTTACATAAAAATAATTCCCGGACACTTGAGGGATAAACAATGGATTCTTTTCGCTTTAAAACGTAATCAGAATGCAGCAACAAGAAACCACAGAAAACTGGCAACAAACACGATTACAGTGATTATAACAATGAGACAAAATAACAGCAACAACAGCAACAACAACAGCAAAACCACAAAATCAACTATTGTGGCAATATATAGAAACAGAAGCCAGTAGTTGCAACATGAAGCGTACTCGATATAAATAAACTTACACAATATGACACATTTTGCTGCGGCGCAAAACAACAAACATGCCTACATATCAAACTGCCGCAAATTCACACAAACAAAAACAACAAAATTACATACATATGTACGCTAAGTACACAAAGAAGCAGTGACGAGGATGTTGATGATGACGACGATGATGATGATGATGATGATGATGGCATGGCTGGCAGCCAGTGGCAATGGGAAATAGATAAAAACCTAAAACCACATCAACACCCGCCCTTACAACATACCACAGAGCGACCCAGCAGAGGATCTCTAACCGTTAAGTACTTAGTAGCTGTAGAGCAGGGTAACGAATTTAACAAAGTTTGCCATCCATCCATCCATCCATACATACATACATACACACATATACATTTTTTCGTTTTGCTCGTTCGCTTAATATTGGGAAAATGGAACATATGTTGTTGCAACAACATGTTAACGCTTGTTAAAGAACATTACAACAAGAATAACGATAATAAAATAAACTCATATCGTTGGCCATTTTGTATTCCAAATGCGGCATAAACAGTTCTGCACACAAACACACAAGTGAAGGTGACGGTGATGGCGATAGTGGTGGTGGCAGTAGCAGTGGCAGTGGCGGTGGTGGTGGTGGCACAATAATGTTGTATATTATTTCTATCAATTGTCAGAGCATTTAGTTAAACTGCTTGTTGTTCGTTAAAATGGATGTCTGTCTATCCTGTTTATCCGTATGAATGTGGTTTTCTTTTAGTCAAGCGACGACAGCAGTAAAATAGATAATCCTGCTCAACAGCAGGATGATGAGGGGAATCATGCTTTCACCAGACTTTTTAATAATAGAAATTGTTCTTTCTAAAAGAAAAACTAGAAATAAAACTGCAACATTTTGTTTACGTGTTCGAAATAAAAAGGTTTAGCCAATATACTTATGAAAACATTTTAGCGTGAGTAATAATTTTTCCCTAAAGTATTGGTGCGGCGAAGGTTTTCTGAGATGTTTTAAAATTTATTTCAAATAATATACGCAAAGTGACGCATTTGTCATACTTAACAACGGAATTTTTTAAATTCGTAAGTTCGCTGAGGGCATTTGTGGAACTGTTAAGACACTGTGTGGTGTATTCAATAAAATCTTTTTTATATCAAACTTTTCTTTTCGTTTTGTGTTTTGCTAAAAATTTTCCACAGAAGTGATGTACACATAAATCCTTTTCCTAATTTTTAGCTATTTTTTATTCATAAGTTATTAATATTTTACATCTAAAGATAGACCTTATTAATGTTTTCTGTCTTTTCCGCCGTCTACATGCCGCCGACATTTCCTTGATGCTAATGAACTCATCAGTAGGCTTTAAAACTCTTAAAAAAATGTTTGAACCAAATGAGAATCTAGAACTGTTCAAACAAATTTTTAATACAGAAAACATTTTTTTGTCTGGCAAGATATTATACATTTCAATTGGCTATTAAAGCAAATAATTAATTAAGTTAATTTTTGCATAAGTTATTACTATTAACTTATAAATAAAAATGTTATATATTAATTCAGGTCCAAAAATGAACCTTTTCAAAAAATATTTGCTGTATTTTTCAGCTTTCTATATGCCGACGACATTTCGTTGGTGCTAATCAACTCATCGGTAGACTTGAAAAATTCTTAAAAGTTTGTTTGAAACTTAACTACTTATTTCATAATTCCCATGAACAGAACTTTTAAGAATTTTTCAAGTCTACTGATGAGTTGATTAGCACCAACGAAATGTCGTCGGCATATAGACAGCTGAAAAATACAGCAAATATTTTTTGAAAAGGTTCATTTTTGGACCTGAATTAATACATTTCAATTGGCTCTTAAAGCAAATAAATAATTAAGTTCATATTTGGATGATGTTGAATATTAAGGAACCCTTAACACTTTTTCTCCCATCCAATACGACACATATGTATATTTTCTAGTTAATAAAGTAAATACAATTTTAATAAATAAAACATGTAAGACGTTCACACAGCAGTTTATTAAAGGTTCAAAAAATAAAATAACGTTTTCTTTCAACTTGTTAAAGGTGGATTCTGTTCCTGGCAGAAGCAGGGCTTATGTTGTTCGCTTATATTCCCTTGTAGTTCCCTTGAAGTGTTTTTTATCTTCAATACAATTTATATACTTATTCCGTTTGCTTATTGAAATTGGCAACATTTGTTTTACAACCTCGACAAGACAGTACTTTATTCATTACATGGTTTTTAAGTCTTGTTTTCTTTCGATTTTCGGGTGTTAATTTTGTGGTTTCATGGCTGAAAATGGTGGTGATGGTGGCGGTGTCGTCTTGGTATCGGCCGATTATTTGTTTGCTTGTTGAGATCTAAAGATGGAAATGGAAAATACATCTCGTTTGTGCTAAACGAGACCACAAATGGTGTTTATTGGCTAAAAGTGATAAATGGTTTTAATAATAAAAAAGAAAATTGCCATTTAGCTGAAAACCATCATCAGCTCAACTTGAAAACGAAAAGGAAACGAAACGATAGAACTTGGCAAATCAGCACAATAAAACTATTGTGAACCAGAGTGCTTACGATTGTAATGTATGTATCATTGTCATCATCACATACGATTTCTATATCATTAGTAACAAATAATTTTATCGTTTGATGTGTTCGTTTCCGTTTTTTTTATATTTTTCCGAAGAACAAAAGTAATACAATACAAATGTTACCATTTGATTCTTTTCTATATTTCATTTTGCTGCCGCATGATATATGCGCTGTTTAATGAATGCCTAATGTGCATGTCCAATGTTATTGGAAAACAAAAAACTTTTAAGAGAAATATTGTAAAAAAAAAAAAAAAAGTTTTTCTAGATTTTCCTTCTTAATTTAACATGTGGCATTTGAAAAGATAACAGCATATGACATTTACAACAAAGAAAAATTCATATTATGGCAGCATTTGAAAAGTTACTGAAACTAATTAAATTGTCTTTAACATATCAACGATGAGCATATGCTTTGGCAACCCCATTGACCATGGTTGTAAGCTTCCTTGAACCACCCTAAAAGTTAACAAGAAAACGCGAACGCAATTGGGTTAGAAATCAAATACAAGCTATTAGACTAATTGGTAAAATTGTACAACCTTTTGAATTAAAGTTCTTTATTTTTTGGGGTTCCGTACTCATACAGTAAAAGCGAACTTTTTTACTCAGACTTGTACATCCCTGCGTCCGTCTGTCCGTCGCACACTAACAAACGGCTAGAACTAGAGTGCTGAAATATTCATAGTACATGTCTACAACAACAAATACTAAGAACAACAAAAAGTTAAAAAACGAAAGGGGGTCCTCATACAAGAAACGGTGAAAATAAGATATAATTATGTAGCTGTAACTTTTGAACCATAGGAGTTAGAGAGCAGACATTTTCATAGGATATGTGGTTCAACATGGTTACAACTAAAAACAACAAAAAGTTAAGAACTAAAATGTGCTCCCATACAAGAAACTGAAATTAGCTGTAATTTCTGAACCGCAAGAGATAAAGATTTGATATTGGCACAGTATATGCAGTTGACAAGCCTACACAACAATAAATAACAAAAACATGGGCACACGAGAGATAGAAATTTAAAATTTTCACAATATATGTAGTTCACAGGTCTCTCTCTACAGCAACAAATACCACAAATAGTAAAAAGTTAAAATTTAGTTGGTGTTGATACACGGGGACACCCTTTAAGTTGAAAATCAGCTGTAACTTCTGAACCGTAAGAGATAAAGACTTAAATGTTACACAGTGCATGTAGTTGTCTGGCGTCTACAACAGCAAATGCTGAAAAGTTGACTACCTCTTGGACGGTAGTACGGAACATACTTGGCTCAATTTATTCTAATCTAGAGCTGATAAAAAATCTACATAGTTGAAATAACTCTAATACATGTATTCATCAATGGTTCACCTCCGAAGTTTTATGTTGTAATTGATAAAACTAAAAATTAAATTGAGAAAATTCTAACCCCCGATTTTTGACTTGGGATTTAAATACAAAATTAGTAAATTTTCTTTAAAATTTAAGTTGGATTTAAAATAGCTTTCTGTTGTACAGTCTAAAATTATTTTTAGTAATTAATTGTAATAAAAGTACGGCAGCACAAAGTAAGTGTCAAAAAATTATCGATAACTCAACAAAAAACAGCTGTTTAAACAAATTTGGAAGCAAGTGAAATTGTGAAAGGTTTAGAAAATAATAAATTGTTTTGTAAAAATTATCAAAATGAGTAGCAAAAGTGATAAAAGGACTCCTAATTTCACTGCTACAGAAGTTGATTACCTTCTGGAAATAATAAAAAATCAAATTTTGAAACAAAAAAAAAACATGTGCAATTTTCTTAATTTGCCGAACAAAACCAGACTGTCAAAATCATATGGCAGTACGAAAAACTTAAATCGATTTTAAATGGGCACGGCAGGCCGTTTAAGTTTGATTTAAATAGCAACTGTTTGACTATTGAAAGTATAGTTTGAAAATGGATATTTATAATTTTTTAATTTCAGCTTACTGACTTGGGTACATGCGAGGAAAAACATGGTTGCGGCAACATTATTATGTTATCTATAACAATTTCAAATGCCGTAAACAATTTTTGGTTACTTAAATTTGTAAGAGGTTGTATGATAAATAACTTGGCATTTGCGATAAATAATGTGGCACCCGTTTAAAGCTGATTCAGCTTAAAGTCAACTTTAATTTTGACTACAGTTAGAAAAAAGTTGGCAACACTTTTTAAAATTTAAGTTGTTTTTAAAACGAACCGCTTTTAGTGTTTGACTATAGTTAAGGCCCAATGAATTTTTCAATTCTATCAAAAATTTCCAGTGAAATTATCAACTTGATTTGAATTCCATATTTTTAATTTCATTTAGTTTGTTTCTGAAATCTCACATTTTTTTTTTTTTTTTTAATAAAGTCTTCACTCAGAATTATTCTCAGTTTAAAATCAAATTTCTCTTATGATTTGGAATTTCACATTCAATTTTTTCTCAATTTCGAAGCTTTTAAACTCTAAGCTAACTTCTTATTCTCAATTTGGAGAAAGGCTAACTTTAAATCGCAATTTCTAATTTTGCTTTATTTCGTTTGAAATTTTCTAATTTTTTTATGAACAATTTATGTAAATACAAAAAAACTATTGTTTCTGACTGAGAACAAGTTTTAGGTCTACCTCCGAATTGAAGTGCAGGTGCTGGTTTTCTTTTTCTTTCAACCTAATACATTCAACTGTCTTTCACTTAATTTTTTCCCATTTAAATTCTGTCTTCGATTCTCATTTGGCAAATAATGTTTGAAAGGTTTTAATTAAATTTTGCTGTTGAAATACAAAAGAAAATAAATCTTAATAAGTGTTATTAAGTTAAATAAAATACGAACTTTCATCAAGTTTAATTTCAATAGTTATTAACTAACAAAATCATAAAAAATGCATATAAAAAGTTAAAAGTTTTAAACTCTAGACACGCAAACCTCAACGGCAATTCCAACCATTCCACTGGCAATCTCTTTCCACAAAGTCAGGCATGCAAACGATTGGCAAAAGTGTAAAATTATGCAAAAGAAAATATTGAAAATGCACATGGCTTGGCACTTAATATATTTGTATATTGTATTTTTGTTGTTTATTAATAATGCAAACCGAAACCAACTTATTTTATTCCCTATTAGAAACCAGCGCAACAACAAATGAATGGTGTTTAAAGGTCCTTAACAGTTTAACGAGTTTCCGGTTTCCTTCTATTTTCTTCCTTTTTTTTGTATTTGTTTTATTTCATATTCCAATATTCCAACAACCCTTCCATATTTAATTAAACTTAATTCTCACAAAAATAATGGTGGCCAAAGAAAATGAATAAATTGAAAGAACAAATGATGGACAAACAAACGGTTGCCGGGTCGGACAGAGAGCGGTGAGTGAGCAAACGAATGAACATGGCGTTAAATACTTTTTTAGGTCATTAAAATGTTTTAAAAAGAAGTTTAAACTGGAAATGTAATTAAAACAATTTTATTTTGTATACGTGTGTGTGTGTGTGTGTGTGTGTATGTGCGTGCTAGTAAGTGTGAGCGTAATAAAAAGCCATACTGGTTGTTGAAATTTTTGTTTAATTACCCGCTGCTACGCACTCGTTGTTAAAGTGGTAAAAGTTTTAAGTGGCGGATTGTGTTAACGACCCTAAAAAGGCTGTTCAAACACTTCACTTGTAACTGGTCATTACTATTTTATTTTTGATGGAAGTTATATTTTTCATTTATTTGGTTTCAGAGTAGACAAAGCCGACATTCTTTGAAAATGTTTTAATATGGAGCTGCTTCTTGTGAAATATGAAAAACGAAATAAATATTTTAAAACGAAGGCAGCACTTACGTAAAAGTGAAATTCTCTGTTAAGAGAGTGTCACTAAGTAGCGATCGAGCCAAGATATATCTGAAGATCATTCGATCCCCGTAGAGGGAAAAAAGTTGAGCAAGTTTCCTTGTGAGATTAAAGCAATAAAACAAAATTGAAGATTAGTTTCAATATTTTATTTTTGAGAACTAATTACAAACAATATAAAAAATAAATAAATATAGAATAAGTTGTACAAGGGTTTTGTAGTTTATTGACGAGTTGAGTGCATCAAAGATATTCCATATTCCGGCTGAAAAGCCAGGCAGAAAACAATTGAGTAGGTTGCCTCAAATCTAAATTAATATTTTTCTTTCTATAAGAAGTCATTAATTCAGGAACGAGTTAATAAGTCTGTGATTCTGTGATTCTGCCGCCTGCTAGATGAAATGCCGGCACTGCTCCTGTCAACGGTCATCTGTTGTTTGAGTCTTGTGTAAGCTGCTTCATTTAGTTTGTGTAGTTCGTTTATCTCCTGATAGCGGATTAGGAATTTCGTGTGCTCATTCAAATCAAGACCAACAAAACAATCTAAATTAGCGCGTCATGCATTTCTTCTGTATAAGCCACGTTCTACGGAATCATCTCACCGCCCATAAGTCGAGGAGCATCCTTGGCTAAAACGTACTGGCTGTGGTTGCTACCATAAGTTCGCATGGGAGGGAACGTTGGTAGCCATACTGATCATGGACCCTCTGGTCAGTGTTC
The DNA here is from genome assembly GCA_963662145.1 of Sturmia bella. NCBI lineage: Eukaryota > Metazoa > Arthropoda > Insecta > Diptera > Tachinidae > Sturmia > Sturmia bella. The sequence goes on from OY759172.1 coordinate 24,857,669, forward strand.
GGTCGCCCAAATGGGCTTGTAGTGCTGCTGGTAAAGCCCGTATGACACTACATTTTTCTTGTATTGTTCAAATTTTGGAGAACAGTGCAAATATAATGTAATAGTAGAATTTAGTATGTGCAACGCGCTCAGCTATAGTAAGATAAATGCAAAACTGTCAACATTTTTGTTGAAGTCATCGATAAAAAATGAGATTATGTCAAAAATAATGTAAAATTTTTCAACTTAAAATTGACATTTCAAACTTGAATGTTGCTGGGTCAGCGGTTTATTTACAATTTTTGCGATTTAACGCTTCGTTTTTGGAAAATTTTTATTTCCTAGCGCTTTGTTGAAATAAAAAGAATACAACACTTACAAAAAAGATGCCAGTTTTGTTTACGTTTTGTATATTTGGTTCTTTCAATTAATGAAAGAAAAATGAAGTATCATACGGGCTTAAGTAACAGCCGCTGCTTTGTAAGTAACTGGATTGGCGAGAACATTAGCGTTGGTTCAAGGACTGATGCTCTTCGGGACTGCGGGCTACCACGGTAGTCGTGTATCCTATTGCCGTCTAGGGAATTGCACTGCAGCAGAGTTCAGATAGCTCAACTTCTGAGCAAGGGGTTTTATTATGGCCAAGAAACGTAGCAAATAATTTGCCACTCCATTATAAAGATGCAGTGATACATATATGTGTACTTATCACCGTAAAAATTCATAAACTGGCCTACGAAATACTCCTTCGTCAATCCTATTCTCAAGCTTTAGCTTCGAATCAATATTTCTTGCTCTTAAGCTTGCAAGCTTCATGAAGAAATGCCCAAAATCATCTTACAAAAAAAGCTTATTCAAATATGAACTTATTTATTTATTTGCTTTAAGAGCCAATTGAAATGTATTAATGCAGGTCCAAAAATGAACCTTTTTCAAAAAATATTTGCTGTATTTTTTTTTTGAAAAATGTTCATTTTTGGACCTGCATTAAAAAAAGCTTATTTTGATGACCTTGTGAAATCATACAGAGCTCTAAACGGATTGTGTTGAAAAAGAGATTTTGTTTTTTTTTTTTTTAATTTGTGTTTCATTACACTTACCTCAAGTTTACACCCGCCTTAGCATCTCTTGCATTTCTTTTGTATAGCAAATCGAATAAATTAATTGTAGTGATTTGCTTAAGAGAAAGGATATTCATGGTTATTATTCTCAAAAACCAAAAATTCCAAAAAGTGGGGTTTAACGTTATTCACACGGCTGTACTTCGCAAAATATTGAAAAATAAATCAAAAAATTTTGAGCTATAGATTTTCATGATCTGAAGGGGCTGTCAAGCAAATCTGATTACATTTCTAAGTTCGAACACTACCTATTTTACACAAGAACAAAATACTGCATACATTAATATTTTTTCTCATCTGCGTAACAAATAAAAATTTATTTTTTCCTTTAATGTATCATGAATAATTTATGAGGAATTCACTCTCGTTTTGTGGGGTTTTTTGTAGCTCTAATTATTGTTTTACATTTCATTTTTAAAGTGGTAATAATGAGCAGTACAATTAAACTGGCATTTACGCACAAATGCAAAATATACGAGGGTGATTAGCGGTATGGTAATTTTAATTCCTACGTTTGCTCTGCTACAAGCATGTGGTATCGAAAATGGTGTTGGCTATATGGATTAATAAATACATGTTGATTATGGTGAAGTCTTGGCTAGTTGGCCCCCAGCTAAAAAGTCTTATAAAGTAACTGCACTGTCGTGCAGTTATGATGCTCAGTTGCAAAACTTAATAGAATGATTAAGTTAGAAAATAAACCACTAATTTGCCCATGGTATATTGTTTAGCTTGCTCATTTAGCTCGTTGTTGTTGTGAGAGAAATTTTACTATTTCCCTGTGTTGCGTGAGAGGCAGCTAGGAAAATTTTGTACCCAAATTGTTAATACAAACAATTATTTGAAAAACTATTTCATACAGCTTCGATTCATATTTCGATAGCAATTTGTTATCATCTTCAGGATAATATTTGTAATTAAATTGAAAATGTTGAAAAAATTTTTGATTTAAAAAATTCAAAAATTTAAAAATAAAAAGAATATAAATAACAGTAAAAAAATAACACAAGTAGAAATAAACTAATTCTATGCCTAACATTTGCTATGTTAACATTCCCAACATGTTGCATTGCAACGTTATCTTAACACAGCAAACATTACCCATAGACTAATACCATGTTCATACATGCGCCTTTATTGAGATAATCGCAATAAAGTCCATTATTGAGCTCAATAATCCATACAAAAAGTCAATAAAGTTATTGCTTAATAAACTCAAAATTGCTTTGAATATTGAGAAAAAGATGAAACACAACACTGTAAAAGATGTGTTTAATAAGCAAAAGTATACAATGCGAGATGAATGACGAGATAAATGTCAACAGAAGCAAACAAAACAAAATAATAAAAAATAAAAATAAAAAAATAAAAACATAAACATTTTTAAACATTGCAGCATTTCCAAATTTTTATTTCTCTTTTTTTATTAATGCCGCTTTTGAGTCATAACATGAACGCACTATTTGCACAAGTTCCATATTTTTATTGTACAACACTAAAATCTTTTTAATAAAAGGCAGTTTTTCTTCCATTTTTCTTATTTGAAAATATTTTTCACTTTTTCTTTCTCACTACCAAAACAAAAACAACAACTTTTTTCCAACTGTCAAATACTAATTGAGTTAGCGCAATATTTGTATGTATAAACGCAAAAAATATTATATCAATAAACTGAATATTATCTCAATTAGAAATGCATGTATGAACAAGGTATAACAACGATAATATTTTAATATAATAATAAATATTAAAAAACATTCAAGTTCCTAATCTTTTATTAACTAAATATCTATAATTCTGCGCTAAATTCTCTGTGTCTACTCTACAATTATTAATAATTTTATCGGGCTTGAGTTCGATTTTTATTTTCTCAAAATTGAGAAAGATTTTTTATGATAAAATTGTAGTGATTAACATTTTTAAAGAAGACAAGATAAATAAAGTTGAGGTCTTTCTAGTTGGGGTACATACCATCAGGATTGTTTCACGACCACCATGTCGCTCATCAGCACCCAAAATTGCTTCATTGATAATTTAATTTTCTTGTCTTCTGTAGATATCAACTTCATCACAAAATTTTTTTTTCTCAATTTTGAGGAAGTAAAATTCAAGCTCAAGCCCGATAAAATTATTAACACTTGTAAATCATATAGTTCGACTACAAAGATAAAGTTAATTGTTAATACAGACAGATCAGAAAAAAAAATTACACGATTAATAGATGTAAAGCACAATTATTAGAGGTAAGTACCCAAAGCCCGGATAATAAAGAGTATTCATTAAAACGAGAAACATGCTGGTTATCAGAGGACCCGACCATCGAGATTAAACTGTAATTTTCAAACACTATATAATACTTCAAAACGAATGCTAAGTGTTGAAGCTATAAAATCAATTTGGAAAATTTTCATTGCTGAACATTTCCATAATGTTTCATAACATACAATAGAGATTTTTATTTTTCCCGAAAAAGAATTTCCCCATTTGGTAGTGTGTTTACAAGTATTTGCTTACAAATTCTATGAAATATTTAATTGCAGTGTGACCATCAAAGAGATTCTGATTTGATATATGGCCACACATCCTTGAATGAAATATTTAACACAAGTAATCGTATCTATTTTAAGAACATTGAAAACTTATATTATTTGAAGAAAGTTAATCGGCTTTAATTAAAAAAAAATTTTAATAGTACATGGCTGCAAAATGTCTTTATATTCTTCATCTTACCAATTGATCCAACTATCCTCGTTCGTTTGCGATACATTTGTATACATGTGTTGTTAATATTTAAGTTCGTTTCGGTATCTGGTGGTGGTTTCAAATAAATTTGTAACTTAAATTTTCTTATGAAGAGCCCTTTTTGAATTGTTATAATTATTTAATTTTGAAAGTTTTGTTTTAATTTGCTTTACGTTTGGGGGAAACAATGAAATCCCTGTCGAAGTTTTAGTTTATGGGCTTCAATTTAATCAATATATGTATAGGGGTATTGTAATGGCTTGTAATTGAAAGCGATAAATTGCTTCTAATTAAGCCCAAATCATTTGACCCTGTTTTAGTGGTAGTTGTAAGAATTACAATTTAAACAGGCTTTGATTGAAAAATAATTATATATGTATGTACGTTGAAAGTGTCATTAAAACTAAAGATAAGAATTCGAAATGGGATTTTAAATTTTGTTCAGCTTGTTGTCAATTTACTTTATTTGATAAATTCTTAATTCAATATTTGGATAGATTATGGTTTATCATTATCGGGGGCTCTAATAAGAACTAATTATATGTTATTAAATGATTTGAAAAACACAGCTTAATATCAGGTATCAGACACTGCTACAATAAATACAACACCAACAAACCCTTCATATATTGTGTTGGTTCAATTCAATTCAATTCAATTCAATTCTTTATTTATAAATATCTTTCAAGGTTTTACACGTTCAATCATTTTCTTAAAGAGTTTAGGATCCGTTTTCTTTTCTACTTAGATATTAGATAACAAACATGTTATATTTATCTGGGCTTAAACTATTTTTAATGTTAAGAAGAAAATTTTCAAAAACCTTTGTGTGAAACTTTTTGGGGGCTTATGAGAAAAGCTTATAACTTATAGTTATAGAAAAGCTTATAGTAAAACAAACTTATGACTTAATTATTAACAAGTTAAATTATGCGAGGGTAACTCGCAACACCATATCTTCGTGGGTCGAATTGGTAGTCGATATTGTGCTTTCGATCCTTTGATTGCTAGTGGCATTAAGAAAAATACAATCTACCACGGCATATACATATAAAGAAAAACATTTTCAAGGTTTTCAAATAAAATTTTTTTTTTTTTTAGAAATTTTGTAACCTTAAGGAGGCGTTGCGCGGTCTCGGTGTATTCGAAAAAAATATCATAGTGCAAAACTTATGCGGGATTGCTATTATATTGGACTTCTTTCTCTACGGGCACATCAGGTTAAGTACTTTTAAAGTGGGGAACTACCCTTTTAATTTTATATGGATAATTATGCTCTGAACGAACTCATTAGCCATTGTCATGTTTTAAGCAACTAACAAACTTTTCTAAAAAAATTTCAAATAAAAAGAAGCTTAAAATATTTTTGCAATCACTAAAATTATTTCGCCTTAAAACCAGTGATTAAATGCCAAACCAACCAACCAACCAACCACAAGTATTCATTATAAAGACACATGAAATTTATTAAGAAATTTAGTTTTCAAATCAGTAACAACTTTTTTGCTTTAATAAGAAACCTGATCAATTTACAGAAAAAGGAGACTGTGACGAAAAAAGCTTAATTTATACAAACTTGAAAAAGGGAGCAAACAAAATCAACGAAAAGCAAAAAGCAGCAATCCAAACGACCAACCAACCAACCAATTATCCCCAGAAATCTTTAAGACAACGGCCATAATGGATTCCTGAAGATTCATTATTTCTTATTTATTTGGTTTTTTAAGATCTGAAAAATATAAAAAAAAAAAAAAAAATTTAAAAGGATTTTTTATGCTTTTGGGATGTTTATTATAGAGATGTGAATGTGGTGGATTGTGCGTCCGTCCATCCAATATTCAAAAAATATATACATATTTACACCCGAATGTGGTGTGTGCAACATATGAAAAAAAAAACTTGAAGCGAATCACCTTTAATTCAAACATCAATAGCAACAAGAAAGAAATTAACAAAAAAAAAAAAAAAAAGATGACGAGCATTTAAAAACAGAACAAAACTGCAGCAACAACAACCTGAAATTTCATCTCTATGTATATAAAGATTTTTACCTGTCTGCCAAAAAGCAGAGCTTAAGGAACCAACAAAGCAGGCCATCAGCCATGCACCCATTAACTCTGCCAGTCAATAAGTTTTACGCAGCAAGACGACTTGATTGGGATACAAAACTCCAACAAAAAGAAGAGCTCAATTAACAGAATATCTTAAAAAAAAAAAAAAAAAATAAAACAAAAATAAAGGCAGAAAAAAGGAGATCGGATTCGGGTTTCTGTGGAAATAAAAATGTAGAAAAAAAAAACAACAGCAGAAATCTTTAACACACTCTCAGATCGTAAAGTCTTTTAAATGCAATGGCGTAAAATGTTATAAATTTATTTTAGATGATGCCTTCAAGTCAGATATGCAGCCACAGAATTATTTTCAAAACTGGCTGTTTACTGGGATGGCTGACTTGTTTTCTGTTGGCGTTCTTTTTGTTTTTGTTGTTGCTGTAGTTTTGTTAACTGGCTGCTGCCAGTGCTGGTGTTGGCTGGTCCTTTAAAATACTTACATACATATATACATATGTACAATCATGCAAGCACCACACTCCACCGCACTATCAGTCAGCAGGCACGATCTTTTTACTTTAACAACCTTCCACTGATTGCCTGCCTTCCGTGAGAAACAAGAACATTTCTTTCTCTTGATTCTTCTCCTCCCCCGTCCCATGTTGGCTGCTTGTTGGGTAGCTGGCTTATTTTTGTTGTTTTGTTTTTTTGGTTCGTTTGTAAAACGAAAACGTTAATTAAGATTATGAAGTCATAAGAAGTCTCCATGTCGTTTGTTGTCGTCGTCATCATCTTAAATTATTTAATGGTGTTTTTGTTGCTTTCGTTTGTTGTTATATGTATGTATATGTTGCTGTTACCGTTGTTGTTCGCCACATGCAACCATTACAGCAGCAGCCAACAAACAAACCAATAACTTTTTTCTGAATACATACTTACATACATACAGAAGTGCTGTAAGCAGACTGACCAACAATCGGCCAGGCTTAAATATCCAGTTGGAAGGGTTCTTCAATGCAGTGAAAGAAAAGCAAACACCAATTAAATTCAATATACCGACTGGTATTAACTTTTTTTTTTCAGTACTACTTCAGTGGCTTTCAGTACTAATGGAATTGTTGGCTTTCATTACAACTATCACTATTCATGGAAACTCTTTGCTTTGCACAATATTTACCTGAGTCTCTGGACCTTTAGATCTTTATTTTACTCCTTAAACATGGTGTTTCTTCAAAGAGTGGAGCGGTGCAAATCTCCCATTTTCTGCTCCAGGTTTAAGGATCATATTGATCGCCAAAGAGTGCTTTAATTTTTCCTTCTTTTTGTTTCTTTCGAATAAAATTTCTACTGTTCTTGATATTTTGAACAGTTGGCATAAGAATATTGTGGTGGTGTTCGTATTTCCACCAAAGTCCCACCAAATAGTGGTCTTGCTGTCTAAAAAATTTTTATCCAAAGCAATACCCAAATAATTGACTTATTCTCAGATATTGCCAATCTTTGACTTATGCTCAGATGTCGACTTCCGATTCCCATTATTTTCATTTGCATCTCAAAATGTACATTCATTAGTCGAATTTCCGATTTCGCCAAAACGTATTAAAAGTCAATGCAATTTTTAAAATCAATTACATTTTAGCGGTGTACACACCAAAATATTTATTACTTTTGTAATCAGCTTAAAATTGGAATTGGTTTGCCAAGCAGTTGTTGTAAGTTTTTTTTTTTGAGAAATTTATTTTTTCTTCGCTTTCGCGTCTTTAATTTCGTTTGCTTTTTTTTTTTTTTGTAATTTTTTATTTGTCCATTCCATCGTAAGTTGGCAAAGGCGACACGGCACGCATATGCAAGTGATGCTTACAAACAACCACAGCAAAAACAACAACGAAATATGCTACTAACCAACAACATCGCCACCATCAACTTCATCAGCAGTAGCAACCAAATCTTAAGACCCACAACAACAAATACAACAACATGCATGTATCTCGATTTGGAGGCACTCAAGTAAAACGATCTTCACACGACTCGATTTTTAAGTCAACAACTTGATTTTCCAGCAATAACAAGATTAAATTATTTAATTTTTTGCCTCATTTGCAGTTAAACAGCAACAACAAGGCAGTAACTTACAGAACAAACAGCAACCAAAGACGACAACAAACAACAGCAGCAACAAAAAGAAAACTTAACGAAGGCGTTCTTGAAATTATCGCATCCAGAGAAGGAGTTTAAAGATAATGATATTGTTTTTGTAGTGGAAAATAGTTGCGTGAAAATTAAAACGCTTTTAATTTGAACCACAAAATACTGCAGTTTTGTCAACTGTGAGTTGAGGCCAAAGCTCCGAGTAAACGCTTATTTCAGAACTTAAATTAGTTATCAACAAAACTTGATTTATTAATATATTAGAGGAACATTTTGCGGCCAACAATCTAGACATGGAATTCATTGCCTGCTGGGAGGCCGAAACTTTACCTTGACATCTCAAATACTAAAATCTTTTCACTAAGTGACTCCAATCTTACTTTTATACACTACGAACTTTCTTCGTTGTATTGACGAATTATATTTATCTGCAGGTTTTAGAAACACAAAAGGTTATCCATTTTGCGGTTTCAAAAGTAAACGTAAATAAAACAAATATACAATATTTTTTTTCATGATTTCTTTTTTAGTAGAAAGTCTGAACGTTGACCTTGTGTGTGAAACATTACATCAATTAAAAGTCCACCACGAGCAGTGTTGCAAGCACTGATTCTTTTGAGGTAATTTTTGACTACTTTTTGACACATATTGAGCCAGATACCGTCAAGCCATAACTTGACGAAAGTTGGTCTTTAAGTGCTCAAGAGTTCAAGGTTTATCTGCATAAATAGGGTATTTCGCATAGAACCACAAAAAAAGTCTAATGGTGTCAAATCGCATGATCTTGATGGCCAGTTGATATCGCCAAGACGAGAAATTACCCGGTCAGGAAATGTCTCTTGCAATAAAGCCATATTCGCTCGAGTTGTGTGGTGGCATGCGGCACTGTCTTGTTGAAACCACATGTACTCCAAGTCGTATTCTTCAATAGCAGGCAAAAAAAAGATCCCTTATCATATGACCATAACGCACCGAATTGACGGCGACAATTGTTCCATTGGCGTTTTCGAAGAAGTAAAGTCCAATCACACCTGCGGAGCTCATCAAACAGTGACTTTTTCTGGATGTAGTGGTTTCTCTTTTTGGGGTCTTGAGGATTCTCAGAACCCTAAATACGACAATTTTATTTATTAACATACCCACCGAGTGAGAAATATGCTTCATCGCTGAAGAAAGTTTGGCTCGAAAAAGCGCCGTCCACCCCTCCCATTCCACGTATCTACGACGCTGTGAGTGGTCAGCTGTCTTCAGTTGTTGTGTGAGCTGTACTTTAGATGTAGGTGTAGATTTAAATGCGAAATACGCCATAAGACAGTCCTAATTCCTTAAAACTACGAGGAATCGACACATTCGGGTCTTCGGCAACACTTTCACTTACAGCAACGATATTTTCGGCGGAGCACAGGCCTTGCAATATTTGTAACCGCTCCAGTCTTGTCAAATTTCTTCACAATTTTACCATTTGCTTGCGTAGTTGAACGATTGATTATGTAAACCATAATCTCCTCTTAAAGCACGATATGGGGCTGTGGCAGAATCACCATTTTTGTGGTATTTTTGTTAATTTTTATTCCTTCTGTGACAGTTAAGCGATCCATTTTCGTCCATGTCAGACTTTCAACTGAGAAGAAAAAAAAATTGGTTTAACAACTTAGTTTGACAGACACTTTTGAACTGTGTTTATTGCAAAGTAAGTAACAAGGAAGCTTGTATGCAATACAATAAATGGTTTAATAATTTGTATCGAATGTCGTTAGAGATATTCTAACAAATATTCATGAGATAAAACATATAAATTTGTCTTATGCCCAAGACGTACATATACACACCTAACTGAACAATTTTTTTTTTAATGTAATTTTGGTACTGGCCTCTTATCAAACGACACCCAGCAAACGCGATCCACTCAATACATAAGTAAGTAAAAGCAGCATCATTATTATTTTCAGCGCCCTCCTCATCATTTTCAAACATTTTTTTTTTGCGGATTTTTCTATTTGTTGCTGCAATCAATATAACGATTTTTTTTTGCTCTTCTTTCCAGAATTGTTTTCTTTACGATCTGGCAAAAAAAGTTCAAATAAATGTTATATTATTTTTTTTTACTCGAAATATTTTTTGTTGCTGTTTTTATTGTCGTTTCGTTAATCATACCGTGTTGCACGGCATGCAATTTAAGTTGCCCAGTATTGTAGAAGTGGCATGTAGCAAATACTGTTGCTTGTGTTGTTTGTTGCATATGTCTTGCATACATATTAATCCTGTTGCAGCAATTATAAGGCTTGTAAACCAAAGAAAAAATGTAATAAAAACAGTCAGCATGGACCGGCCATTAAATATTAATTTTGTCTTTTCGCCATTCCTGTTGCCAATTTCGAAAAGATTTGCCAGAAGATTTTGCTGTGGTCAATTTTAATTTTAACCTGTTAATAGAAAGTATTAATATTCTAAATTTATATGTGTATGTGTGTGTGTGTGTGAAACTTGATTTCGCCTCATGGGTTGATACTCAAAAAGCTTTTAACTTTATCTAATTCAAGGTTTTTGGAGTATTTGTCAAATTACGAGTTATACGCGAAAGTGCCGACAAATCTGCAAGTGCAGGTCGTCTTGTAGTCTTTTTCTCTAAATATTTCCGTTTTCAAATTTTATGAGGAAGAAGGATTTTAGAAAATACAGTAGAAACAAGTTGTGCATCCGTGGGGAGGGGTTTTCTAGGTGGTTTTTGGAGTATTTGTCAAATTACGAGTTATACGCGAAAGTGCCGACAGATCTGCAGGTCGTTTTGTTGTCTTTTTCTCTAAATATTTCGATTTCAATGGAATGAATTTTCTTCTTTTAATTAAACGGTCGTTAATCTGTAAAAATTAAATAATTTTTTTCAATTTGGAAAATTATTAATTTACGAATCATTCCTTGAACAAAATGTTGAATAATAATGAAAAATTAAAGCCACCTTTTCTTCAGTTCAGCTATTTCTGTTAAGCTTTGCACCTTAATGCTAAGACGTGCATTAATTTAATTAAACATTTAATTTTTGTGGCATAATTTATCGTCACCCTCTTCCTTTTTAGGCGATAATTTTAAAATTTTTTTATAATTGTATCAACAGAAGCAAAGTTAGAAACTCTTCTAAAAAACGACAGTTGTTTTAATATCTTCTATAACTTCGCTGCACATATTTCTTATCTGAAGCAACACTTTCTTTGCATTAACATGCGAAAAAAGGGAAATTGAATTAAAGTCAGATGTAGTCTCTCAAGCCAGCGATTCACTTGCCACACATTTTTTGGTTTCCTCTTTCTGAATTCAATGTTAAAACTGCATTATTTTTTCTGTGTTATCGTGGGTTTTATAGTAGAAAATTTATCTATAACTGTGAAATATTATTTTATGTAAAAATTTTTTCTAAAATTTAGACAGAAAATATACAACAACTTGAGTGGCTGAGTGGCATGGTTGTCGCTTTAGAAACATGAGCCCCTGAGTTCAAAGACGGGTGCTGACGAGAAAGTGTGGCCGCTTCGAAACAACTAGTTGTCCACCCTGCTAAATATCTTTGATATCTTCTTTGTCTAATTTAATTAATATCAATCAAGAGCATAATATAGAAAGAACTTGAAACTGATAAATTTAATACAGAAATAATTATATAAGAAAAAGTTCGAATAATAGAAATTAATTAACTTTATCAAAAAAAAAAAAAAAAAAAAAAAAAATTAATAAATAAAGCGTTTCAGGAAATTTATCTGTAACAAAAATTTTCTGTTGAAAAACTGTACATAGAAAACCTATTTTACAGGAAATCGATCAATCAAAGACACTTTGGCAATGACGCATTCGCTTTCCATCAGAATTCTGGCAGATATTGACTGCTATCAGAATAATGCGTAACTCCTGAAAATCTTTAAGACTTTGTGCACAGCACCTGCCTGAATTCTAAAATTGCTCAGATGGCCGCAAGCTTCTTTCATTCGGACACCTCAAAGAAATTCCATTACCAGTATTATGCCCGTCTGCGCATTAACTTTGAGTTTTTACAATTTATTCCAACTTAAAAAACGTTGTTTATTCAATCTTCTTTTCTTGAGAATAAAAATATTTTTATGCTTCCCGTTTCAATATTCTAATTAAAATTTTTAACAGGCGCTAATGTTGAGAATAAAATAAAAAAAAAAAGAACTCCGCTTTTTTGATGTCTTGCGGTTTTTGGTTTCATGATTGAAAAATATGTTGAATGACTCATTATTAGTCAAGTAATATCAAGTATGTCTGTATAACAGGAATCCGATTAAGTAACAACAACATTTCTTAGAATATCTGTTTCGCCAACCTCAAACAATGTTTAGCTGCTTGTGGCCTCTACCAAGTTGTTGCTTTCGAGAGTGCAAAATAATATCCTTGTTGCCAGCACAAACATGATTATTAGTTTTTGTTTTTCGGCAAAAAGCAAAATATGTTTGCGTGTCTAAAGTGTTTTTATCAATTATTTGGTTTTATGGTTTGATAAAACTCTCGCCACAGAAAAAAAAGGGGAAAAACAATTGTGGTGCAACATTTATATTGCATAATGAACATGTGCGTTCAATAGATGGAGAATGAAAATAATCTTAAATTTTTAATAAGTAAATTATTGTTGTTTGTTCCTTTGTTTATAGGCTGAATGAGTTATGTACATACGTAGAAGAATTATGTATTTTCTTGATATTTTATTAAAATAATTAACATGAATCAGTAGAAACATGTGAATCAGTAGTAACATGTGATCAGTAGAAACAGTTGATAGATAAAAAAATTATTAGTTTATGTATTTGCCAACACCGACAAATCGTCCTCATGATTTGGTAAAAAGAATACATTAGGTACATATGTACACAAAGTTGGCCCTTAACAAAAAAAAGGAGTCACGCATTTGACTCGTCTAGACGCACTCTGGGGCTAGTTAAGATGATAGAGAATTTTGTTTATAACTAGTTTTTGTAAGAGTCCTAAGGATAGCAGAAAACATAGAGAAAGAAAATGAAGGTGGGCCAGTCATATATTTGGTGCCTCTAGAGGCACTCTGAAACTATAGTATAAAACATTTTTTTGTGTGGAAGCGTCCCTAAGGAGACAGGTTGCGGGATGGACATGTTCTGGAAAAATTAATGGGAGTGAGCCCGGAAGCACCCGGGGGCTAGTTAGGATAATTAAGAAAGTTTAGAAATCCATTTTCGTATGGTGGCCCCCTAAATGGGGGCCCGACATACATTTGACTTCGCTAGCGGCACCATGAGACAAGTTCTGACAATGGGGCGAAATTGTTTTGAAGTCTCATTTCTGTTGCGAGCCCCCTAATGGGGGAGAAAAAGGGGGTTGGAATGGTCAGAAAAAAATATAAGCAAGAATAAAATTAGTTGTGGTCGGTCATATAAATTACCCTGCTAGCAACAAGTCAAAGGCAGTTGTGAAGTATTGCGTGATTTTTTAGCCTTTTTCACCAATTTTAGCCTTTGTACCATCTACAGATTTACGTATAATTTTTTCCAGATATTTGTTTGCCTAAAATTCAGCAAATTAGGAGGTGTGAGCTAAAGCACCCCATAAAGCTAATGCCCCCCTGCCAAATATATACTGAAACAGTTTTCGTTAATAGTTTGGATGAATTTATTTCATAAATATTTTTTCGTTAATCTAATGAAAATTTTTATTCTGGAAGTGAATTTCCATTGATCTAATGAATTAATTTTATTACAAACAGTTCACTAATCTTACCAATTTCGTTAAAAATATCATACAAGAAACCTTTTTTAAGCATTAATTTCAACTTTAACAATTGAAGAAGAATTTCATTAAATTATTAATAATTACATCAATTAACAATTACATCAATTCAATGAAATGAAATGAGAGTTCCAAAGTAATTCTTATTTGATATCATAGAAGAAAACCTTTTTAAGCATTAATTTCAACTTTAACAATTGAAAAAGAATTTCATTAAATTATTAACAATTACATCAATTAACAATTACGTCAATTCAATGAAATGAGAGTTCCAAAGTAATTCTTATTTGATTCGTAACTAAAAGTGGACGCATGGTAAAATAATTTCACTTGCGAATAGCATCTAACAATGTCTCAGTTCAGGTCCAAAAATGAACCTTTTTCAAAAATATTTGCTGTCCTTTTCAGCTGTCTATATGCCGACCACATTTCGTTGTCGTCGACTTATAGACAGCTGAAAAGGACAGCAAACATTTTTTAAAAAGGTTAATTTTTGGACCTAAATTAAGACATTTCAATTGGCTCTTAAAGCAAATAAATAATTAATTTCATATCTAACAATGTCGGCACACATAAAACGGCAATTTGTTATTTTGGCTTTTTTTCTTATCTGTTATTAAGGCAATATTTCGCAGGAGTCGCTCTACAGGTGATCCTCGTGCCATTCGACCAATAAATTTGGTGAGAGTAGGGTGGTGGCTCCAGAGGTGCTCTGCCAAGGCGCTTGGCAGAGTGTCACTACTTGCTGATTTTGCTGTCGGTGACAACTTCTATCCCAGCAAAGATTAGACAGGCAAAATCAGAATGTTACACTTAGTAACAATCTACAAATAATGTTCGAATTCTATTGACCCACTGAAGCGTCGTAGTAGTGTGGTGTGCATCACACTATTCTATTGGTACTTCAATAGATTTTGTTCAGCAGAGATCAGGGATCTTATACCCTTATTTTACGCAATACAAGCGCACCATTTACGGCTCAGCCCTTCGTAGTCGATTGGCCAGTGAATTGAACAATGTAAAAGAAGAGTCGTAAAATCTTCTTTTGTCCAACTTTCAATTTAGTTTTAATTAAAAGAGTATAAAACGTTTTTATTCAACAATCGTTTTCAATCGAATGTTTTTTCTTTTTCTCTAATTTTCTATATTTTACAAAACAATATTTCAAAGTGTTCCTTTGATTTAAAGTTATTAAATATTATAGTACAGTAATATACACAAGTAGAATTTAATACAGTGGTTCCCAACAAATGAAATACAGAGAGAACTCGTTCTTCAACCGTACAAATTGCCTACAGACGTATGTACATATGTATATGCTTCTACTTACAATGTACGAAGATTCAAATCAAATGTACACAAATACCATCTTTCTTCCTTTCCTCCCCCAAAGACTATTTTCCTAGCTATTTCCTAGGAAATATGTAAGGAGCGTCCGCTGAGTACTGGTCTCTAAATAAACAGCATATTTTAAGCTATTTTTTTTTTGAAACAGCCTGCCTGTTCTCTGAGTCAAAGTTGCATTCGTTTGTTTCTTTTATTAATCTTTTGCAATTTTCTAATATTATCATCAGCTCTGATCATTATGGCATCTCAGATTCTGTTGAGATTATGAGCTGTTTACAGGCATTTAAAAAAGTTTGTCTGTGCACCAATGCTTACGTGTGGATGCATATGTACATATGTATGTGTGTGTCTAAAATCACATACACTCCCATTAGTTGTTTGCTAACAATTTGTAATTTGTTTTGCTTTTTCAATAAGAAGACATGTTTAAGAATCTAAATCGCTGTAATCATATTGAACATCTGCCCTCGAGGGAATTATTTTATTTTTCTGATTTATTTTCCAATACTCATTACTACTTTTTTCATTTTGTTATTTTATTTGTTGACATCAATATTGTTTGTTTTGTCATTACAAAAGAGTTCTTTACGACGTTATTGATGATTTTTGTTTTATTCTCACACACAACTACTGTCTGTCATTTTTATCATTTAATCATGGATTATTTGTGCAGCCAATCATTTCCTTTTATTCCGTGCCTTCCAATCATATATACATACATATATAGTTTTTTAAAGAAGTAAACAATTGTTCTGAAAGGACATTTTTATTGTGCTCCTAAGCCGCGTGTTACTTATGATGTCACAAAAAGTCACATTTAGAGAAATTTGTCTATTCAAACTTAATTTTGGTTTTGGAATCCCAGTGTTGTCAGTGCAATGGAGTTTTATTATTTGGCGTGTGTTGTTTTCTGTGATTTTCAGTGGCAGTTGTTTTTAATCTGTTTTGTTCTTATTTATTAATTTTGATTTTGTTAACTTTAATTGGAAGAAAAGGAATACTTATCTATAGGCAGCTGCTGCTAAATTAATTTCCTTCTTGTTATATATAATTTAGTTTAGTCTAATTAAATTAAATTAGATAAAAAAGGCAGAGATTTATACTAAAGACAGTTGTTGTTTGGCTCTAATGTACGATATGCAAATCAGTATTCTTTACAAAATTTATTATCAACTAAAATTCTATTTTAAATTTTAAATTAATAATCGAACTTTTTCTTTTCTTTATTTTACTTGCTTTGGTCTTTTTTTTTAATACTAAGATTTTTTCAATTTCGAGCTTGAGGTCCCTGTTTATTATTTTATTTTTATTTAACTCATAAAAATAATAAACAAGGACCTCAAGCTCGAAATTGAAGAAATATTATAACTATAATCATCTATAACTTTATGATTTACATTTTATATATTTACTTCCGCTTAAGGTCTTTTTATTAGAGAATTTGAGTATTTGAGTATTTTTGTCAATATTTCGCTCTCCTTCGTATAGCTTCTTCCGAAGGAGAGCGAAATATTGACAAAAATACTCAAATTCTCTAATAAAAGGACCTTAAGCTAAAATAAATATATAAAATATAAGAAAAAAAGGGTAAAAATAACTAAATATTAAATTTAAGATTTACAATTATTAATAATCAGGCTTAAGTGTGATTTCACATCCTCAAAGCTGAGGAAGTAGTTTTTGTGATAAGATTAGGGTTCCCAACATTTTTAAAGAAGACAAGAAAGGTAAAGTTGAAGTCTAACTGGCTGGGGTACACACCACTTTTACCACAAACAATCTTTCTCAATTTTGAGAAAGTAAAATTGAACTCAAGCCTGATAAAATTATTAACACTCTATATTAAAATTTGTGTAAAAATTGTTGCGATAACTATTCTACAGGAAATTTGTGTTATCGGTCGAGAAAAAAGAAATTTGATTCGCAGCACAACTTTTCCAGAAAGAATGTATCGATAACAATCATTTCTTAGAAACTTTGTTTTATGTTTCGTCAGACTTTAGTTCAATTTTTACTCTCCTAAAGTTGAGATATATATTTGTTTTGTGATGAAGTTATTTTGATCTGATGAAGTTATTTGATTCTGAAGAAGCAAGAAGAGTAAAGTTGAAAACTTATTGGCTGGGGAACGTAACATCGATGTTTCAAGTCCACAATGAGAATCATCAGCACCCCAGCAGCTTCGAACTGAGGTAAATAGTAATTGCATGCAATATATAGGCAGCAGCGTATGAACGTTCTACTCTTCATTACTGGTTGTCTACATTTAACCTTGTTGATTAACTTTCAATTTTTTCATTGTGGTTTTCGGTCAATTAAAGTATCTTAAATTCTCTCGCCAACCTAAAATTGTATGACAACGCTTATTGGCTGGGGGACATATGGCTGTTCCAGGTCCACCACTGCGATCGTCAGCACCCAAATTGCTTCGAAGCTAGGCGATAGCTAATTGCATGCTGTTTTTTAAGCAGCAGCCCGTAGCCATCCTTATTTAAATAGTTTTTATTGCTGAAGAAAAATTTAGTTCACTGTAGAAAAGTTTAAAAAAAGCTTTCGATTTTGGTGAGATTTTTCGTTATTCTTATCTATTAATCATTCTTATCTATTTCATGTGCGACATTTTGCTCGATATTTTAGAAAACGAGAATAAATGAAACTTTTCACTGCCAATTTTGAAAAATTTATTCTAGTCCTTAGATCCACAAACATTTAAGAGCTTTAGGGAACAAAACCAAAACAGAAAAAAACAAACGCCTTCAACGTATTAGGGACTGAAAATCGTTACTTTAAAAAACCGCTGCAGGCTTTGAATCGTTGCTTGTGTTCAGTCCCATTGATTTCTAT
Organism: Sturmia bella; assembly: GCA_963662145.1. NCBI lineage: Eukaryota > Metazoa > Arthropoda > Insecta > Diptera > Tachinidae > Sturmia > Sturmia bella. The sequence goes on from OY759172.1 coordinate 24,875,664, forward strand.
AATAATGAGAAAACGAGTCGTCCTTGCATAAAATCTGTGCAAATGTTACGTTAGTTTAATGTCTATATCTGACAAAATTTTGCCTGACAAAATGTTTTTTTTTTTTGCATTTTCATACTGACGTTTGCCTCAATTAAATTTTGTCAGGTGTAGACGTTAGATAACATTAAATCATCTCAGTAGAGTTTTTTTGTATTCAGCGATTTTCTAAACTTTTCTAACAGTCAAAAAAAAAAAAATATAATTTCTAATTAAATAAAATCTATCAAAACAAAAACTAATTAAGTATATTAAAACCATGATATGTAAATTTCGTTAATACAGCCATGACCATGCTGGTGGTCCGGGCGGAACTTTGAAGCTGACAGCAAACCGCTTAAGACAAAAAAACTGAAGTCATAGAAAAGTGCTGAAGTCAATTGTCTTATTTTGCTAACACTCAAAGCAATTACAAGAAATATGTCTAAAAGAAACTAAAACACACTAAAACAATTTAAATTCAAGGATAATAAAAATTGTCCAGTACAATTCTTTAAAATAAGGGCGGTAAACAAATGCTTGTTTGCAAAATACTCACACAGGAAATCTTCGTAAAACAAAGATATTTTTTTAAGGATAATAATTATGAAACAATTGAGTTTAAGAAGTTACAGAAACTCAGGCAAGTGTGCATTTTAGAGCATTTCCGTGTTTGCAGTTGAGAGATGTTTTGAGCCAGACAGACAAATAGACACATGTCTACATATGTACATATTGGTACATAAACCCACTTTAGCTCCTTGGATGACTGTGTTAAGCCTCTTGTAATCTGCTGTCTGTTTAAACACAAAATTCTTTCATTTTTCTCTGACGCTCTGATGGACATGTGGACACGGAGTTTAGCACACACATCCCATATGTTGCAGAAAGAGAACAAAATCAAAAAAATTATTAAGATTGAAAATTAAAACCAGAACGCAGCAGGAGCTTGTAGCTTATCTTTATTAAAAAATTTGTTAAAGAAATTATTTTTGCATATTTTTGAAGTATTATGTGGAGCTGTTTGGCCAACACGCCAACAATTTGGGTGGTCCTTTTTTAAGGCAACAAACACATTTCCAAATTAATCATCATCATTTAGTTGCACAGCAAAACAGAAAAGCATAAAAAAGGTGTTACAGTGTTAATTTGAATACAAAAATTTCTCTTGATTGAATTTTTATGGACTGGTTTTCTCAATAATTTTACGGGCTTTGTTTTTTATTAATGCCTCTGTCTGTCAATTTGTCTGTTCGTCTTGAGAGCTTGTCAAAATATTATGTCAGTCCTACTGGTTTTATTTTAACCAAAATAAAGCATATACATACATACATTCAAAGCTTTTCAATATTGAAAGAAACAGAAACAAATTGGGTCATAAAAAAAAATTTATGATCTCTTACAAATTTATTTCAATTTGAATTAAGAGTTTCTTTTTAAGCCAGATGCTTGCCATAAAGTTTTATTAGGGGCATTCACTTTTAATTGTGAGTCCGAGTCTTGGAGTCATAGCAAATATATACTATTCATATAAAAGGCCTTATTCATAATAAATATTTTAGTTTTACGAAACTCTTATTTGACAAGTTTTCCAGCCAAATTTGTCAAATAAATCTCTTATAATTTTTATGAAAAAGGGTGTAAATAATTAATATAATCTGCCCTAAAATAGGTAATAGTCAATAATTAATCGCGGGGGAAAGAACACTGAGAAGAACGATGAAATTCCCCAAACACCACGAATTCATGGGTATAAGTTCACTGTCAAAATTCATCGTATCCAGCACAACAGCTAAGCAAAACCTTGGCTGCTTTGATGCCAACAGTGGAGTGATCATACAAAAACTAGTTCTGAGAATATAATTAATCAACATTTTTATAAGCCCAACAAATGTATGTAATAAAAAACTCAAATTACTTTTTAAATTTTGTTTAGCCCATATTAACCTCCCATCTCTGCTAGATAGTGATGCCCCCATATAAAAATGTTCACTTAATTGCCATAAAAAGCTGCAGGTGTTTTTAGAGGTCTGCCAATGGACCAGCCACATCAGCCAGCCAGCCTTTGACATTCCTTTGGTTTATGTTGATTGTAAAGTTTTCTATCCAGCTTAATTTGACACTTCTTCGTCTCAATGTTTGAAAATTCGAGCGGAGCCCACGTACATATGTGTATGTGGGCGTTTACCTCACTAAATACGTTAACAAGCTGAACCGCTGCGATTCAGAAAATACGAATCCACGAGTGATTGTTGAAAAGTGTTTGGTGCAGCTTATGGTCCGGCGGCGTTATCGGGCCATACCTGTTCGAAAATGAGGTCGGCCAAGCAGTTATCGTGAATGGTGTTCGTCATCGGGAGATGATAACGGACTTCTTGTGGCCAGATATTTAAAATAATGACCTGGATGATATGTGGCACCAACAGGATGGTGACACATGTCACACTGTCATCGAATCAATGACTCTTCTGGGTCAAAAGTTCAATGGCCGTGTTGTTCCATGTCGTGGTGGTATTAGTTGGACGCCACATCTATGTAATTTGAGTTGTTTTTTTTTAAAGAAGGGGCTGGGGAGGGGGGTGGAGGGTGTATGTTATTTAAAAGAAGAAATATACGTCAATAAGCCACGAATAGTTCAAGAGAAAGGCACATCAACGCCATTAAACCTCAATTATGCCTTAAAGTCTCACAGTTATTGAAAAAATATAGACCATTAGAGGTTATTTTTTAAATCTTCTGATGTCTGAGATACGAAAAAAGAAAGTCAGGAGTTTTGCAGTACAAATTGTCATTACACCAAAAAGAGTCATTTCAGATGCTAGATATATTTATAAGCTAGTGTCGCCGTAAAAAATCGTCTCCCTGATTGGTCACAAGCTACAATTTCCCTTTGCCTGTATCACAAAATAAAAAGAAAGATTTTTTAGATATTCTGCCATTAATCGGTACAAATCACAACAGTTGTTATCAGAATATTAAGGAGGAAGGTGATATCCCCATTGAAGTTCACCCAGACCTTAACGAAGATGAAAGTATTCAATAATACTAATATGCTTTTAAAATGAGTAGAGTTACAGTTTTTTTTTTCATTTTGAACGATTTTTTGATAAACTTAAAATTTATTTACCCTACAGAAATATAATTTTGTACCAATATTGCCTAATTGAATTCAAGTACATATTTATGTTATGTTATATATAATAACATTTTTTAAAATAACCTATTTCTACTTTTTTTAGTACTTCCATTTTAACAAAAATACTTGCCTTGAGATATGAATCACGTTTTTGTGTAAAACAATTTTAACAAAACAACTTGTGTAATGTAAGTTAATATTTTTGTTGAAAACAATTTCGACAAAACATCCTATTTTTTAATTCTTAAGTTTTCTGAAAATCTTTTTTCATTATAATATAATTGTTGGTATTTTCACTTCACTTCAATTTAGTATTTAAATTTAATATTATACTTTCCCCTTTTCAACAAATATTTCAAAATTAAAGTTGTTAGATATTTTAACAGTATTTTCGTTCTCCTGTAAAAAGTCCACAGATATACATATATACTTTAGTTTCTACATACATATGAACATATGTAGCAAATATACTCTTTACTTAAATTGATTGTTGTTGAATTTGTTCTGGTTGTTGCGATGGCTGAGTTGGTATGGCAGCTTCCTTCAAGTCGAGATGCTGCATGTTCGAATCTCAGCAGAGGATTTGCAGTACAAAAATTAAATTAGCTAATTGAAAAAGGAGATAATACTAATAATAATAATTATTTATTTGCTTTAAGAGCCAATTGAAATGTATTAATTTAGGTCCAAAATGAACCTTTTTAAAAAATATTTGCTGACTTTTTCAGCTGTCTATATGCCGACGACATTTCGTTGGTGCTAATCAACTCATCAGTAGACTTGAAAAATTCTTAAAAGTTTGTTTGAAACTTAACTACTTATTCCATAATTCCCATGAACAAAATGAGAATCAGAAATGTTCAAACAAACCTTTAACACAGCAAACATTTCTTTTCGTTTTTGTAACTCTTACTTTTCTTTGCAACCTTCTATACAACGAGTCACTCACTAGTTACTACGATTTGTATTTTTGAATGTATCAAAATGAGTTGATTAGCACCAACGAAATGTCGTCGGCATATAGACAGTTGAAAAAGACCGCAAATATTTTTTAGAAAGGTTAATCGTTGGACCTAAATTAATACAGATAGAAAACTATAATTAAATAAAATGACCACCAAAAAAAAAAAAAATTTTGTTTTTTCACAACTTGATTACGCATGAATTATTTGACAGTTAGAATAAAGGAACAATCATTATTTGTACCGATTGGGTTCCCTAGATTTTTTAACATTTAAATTCAAATGAAATTAATGGGTGAATTTAAATGAAAAATAAGTAGGACGGTTTTTAAATGAAGTTTCATTTATTTTAAAGAATGTTTTTAGTTAATTTTACTGACAAAGTTTTTTGGGTGCATGTATCTTGTGAATGATATTTGATTTAGCATCTAATTGTCATAGATGTCGCTATCAGAATAGAAACTATTCTGATAGTTCTTTGAAAACATTTTGTTTTATTTACCATTAACACCGTATGATTTGATTGGACCGTCTCTTATTACTGCTGATTCGCCCTATTGGTTTTATCACACACATACATATGTATACACATATAGACATCTTCTCTTATATATTTTCGTTTCTTGACTTTCTTACTAAAATTAAGAATCAAGTTTACTTAAGTTTTTATTTCTTGTCCACATAAAATGAATTTTCAATTTTATTCAGCCATTGCTTGGATTCCATTTGATTTTCATTCAAATATATTTATTTAGATACATATATACATACATACATATTTATGTGTTATGTAAACGAGCTAATTTATGAACATGCCTAAATACAAAGTAGTGAGTGTGTGCATGTAAATGCAATGCCTTGTTATTGGTATGGGAGATAATCTTATTTGAAAAATCATCTGCAAGACACCTGTTTACCTTTTAAATTTCTTTATGTTTTCATTTCATCTTTAATTTTGTTTTAATCGCTTAACGAAATAGAGCCAATCAATAAAATGCATGCCGCAACATGTATGTGCATGCAACTTTAACTGGCTGACAGTGAATAGATGTGACACTTTGTATGGGATAATTTTATACAAAAGCAAAAAAATGGGCAGCCATCTGTTGTTCGAAAGGGTTCGAAAAAGTCTTATGACAGGCCGGCCTGAGCGAAGCCTACAAAACATAAATTAAGCACTGACATGTACATACATATGTTTGTACAAACATATGTGCATGCAGCCTACATTTTTTAGACATTTCTTTTTTCTCATATAATAGGTATGTACATACATATGTATCTCTAAAAAAGATGGTGAAATAGGTAGACAACAAAGGATTGATCTTGTTTTTCTTCTTCTGTACACATAAAACTTTTATTGTTAAAAAAGAAAAAATTCAATGATATTTTGTCTTCAGCTATTTGTTGTAGCCAATTTTACATAACAATTCTTTAATGTGTTGTTGCGTTTTTTGTTCTTCTCTTGCTTTTTCTCCCCCACTGTTGTCTGGCTGTTGTTTGATGTTGTTGTTGTTTTATTAGAAATCGTATCGTGTCGTTGGAGTTTTTGTTCTCTCTTTTTCTTTTCGAGCCATCGATTTGTTATCGCTTGTATGTAACTGATAGTTATTGGGTCTGCTTGTTTGTTGCATTTTTGGCCAACAACATTAAAACCGTCAACAGTGTTACAACTGGAAAACCTTTGAAGGAATAACCAACTATATTTATGGCTTTGGAAATCAATGGGGGGTAAACAATTAAACGCTTTAACAGTCATTTAACAATATTTATAGACCACTAAAATAAAGCGGCAAATACAAAACGAGCAGAAAAAATGACAATTTAACAAACATGGAGAACAACATTAAAAAAAAATAAATAAATAAATAAACTTGAAGAAAATAAAATTCATGCCACTTTATGACCAAGTGCCATCAACAAACAGAATGAGTGCTCTGTTACGGCCAAGTTAAGTAATGAAGAAACATAAAACAACTAGAAAAAGAAATATCATGTGGCCGGCCGCTTAACAATTCTATATGCAACAAATAGAAAAATCAAATAAAAATGGTGTTTTTATTCTAAATACTTTGCAATACATAAATTAAGTGAATAACTTAAATGCACTTTTCAAATCAAAGTATTAGCTTTTATTTATTTACATTTATAAGGCAATTTTGCGCATTTTATAATTTTTTTTTTTCAAAAAGTTGACAAGCAATTAGTTTATTACCGTATTTGATGAATCGAAAAAAAAAAACGATTTGTGAACGATTGCCAAATTTAATTGTTTTTATAGCTTCGCAAAAAGAAAATATGTTTTAACAAATACTTTTATTAGGTGACGACTAATTAGTAAATCACCATTCAACATTTTGCAAATGAATACTGAACAAGGTGCTTTGCATAATCAAAATATGCTCAAAGAACGGAGTAACTTTTAAAGCTTAGACGTTGTGGTGTTTTCCTTTTTATAGACAAGTTATTTCTCAGATGTGGCCTGAAAAGTGCTGCAATGAAAAGTGTTGCATCAGCATTCCTAAGCTACCGGTTAGAACTGCTCGTGTTGTAATTTATTTGCTTTTTTACCTTAGTCAGCAGCACAAGCCCGCGAGAACTACACTGAATAATCTGCAGTTTGATCCCCCAGACTTCATATGATCTAAAGGATGCGGCTGGTAGTTTGAATTTATTAAAGGTCACCAGACTTTTAATTGGTTTAAATTGAGTTCAGCATAAAGCAGCCTGAGAGACATTTAAATTCCCGAAAATTGGCCTAACGTACATTTTCAGGCTATTGAGCCCCAGCCAGTACATTTAAAAAATTGATCAGGTAAAGTGACCCCGAAGGCGTATACTGGTGATACCGGTCCCCTTAGTACCTTTAGTTAGAGATCTTTGTAGTTTTCTCAAGATACCCTGCAGTCCCGAGGCATCCATCTAAACTTTTGGTCACCAATACTAAGAGGAAGAACACCAGGCTCAACAATTTTTTGTTTTTTTTTTTTTAATAATTTTAATTAAAACTCATTTATGGTTGCAAATTTGGCCAATATTCTTCGTATACAAAATAATTATAACAATGATTTAACTTATCAAATATAACTACTTCATTAATCAAGTAGTCATATATTAATATTTTCTGCAAAATAAATGCTCTGAAAATCCGCGAAAGAAGTCACTTTCATCATTAAGTGATTTTCTACATCTACATCTTTTACCCAATCAAAAAATGAAACAATTTAAGCCACAATTTACTCATCACTTCACCGATGCCTGCAAAAATTTTAAATAAAAATTTATAAAAACAACGAAAAACGCTAAAGCAACAAGAAATCAAATACCGACAATGGTTGTCGGCTGCCAGACCATGAGGTGCTCAATAATGAAGATGAACTGGAAATGTTTCAACTGCTGCTGCGTTGGGCTTCATTATCTTTAGTTTTTATTTTTTCTTCTACTGCTTTGTAAATGCAGCAATTTATGAAAAATACACAAAAACTCCCAACACAAAATGTCAGTTACGGCATTTGCCATAAAAGTATATTCGATCTCAGCTTTAACTTTCATTACGGATGGGAAAAAAGGAACATAAAATTCAACCATTTTTTAAGACAAAAATCAAACGCATGCAATAATGAAGAGCTGATAAGACCATAAGAGAAAAAAACTTTCAACATCGACTGCCGGAATACAACTACAATTGCAAAAATATAAATATATTTTACGACAGTTGCTTATGAAACAATTTGGCGAACATAATCTGAAATAATTTTTTTTTATTCATTAGAATATATTTTATGAGAAAAACTAAGTTTTACAAAAGATTTTTAACAAAACAAAAAAAAAATCAAAAAGTTTGTTTTTGTATGTACATATTCGTATGATACACTTCCGGGGTACGAAGCAAATTTTGCTGCCGATGAGCGGCGTGGCGTGGTGGTAGTGAAACAACCATGGTATATACTTCAGCCAATGAGTCTTCAACTCTACTTTTGTGGTCTTCTTTAAAAAAATTTTGATCACTCCAATTTTACCAAAAAATACCTTTTCTCAATTTTGGAGAAATAGAATCGAACTCATCGGACTGATGAAGTTATTAGCATTTGTTAATCATATATTTCGACTTTAAAGTTAAATTTAATTTTTAATAAAAATAATCAATATAATTTGTAAAAAGGTTTTCATTTTATTTACAATTTACATGGAGCGTTTTACTTGGTCCACCGATTACGATATGGAATACCGCTTATCCCCTTTAGCCCATATGACCCCAAACTTTCTTCGCATTTATAAATGTATAGTTTCTTCTAAAGCGCATACGCATGTGGCAAATAAGTGGAAACGAAACTTTGGCTTCATACGAGCAGGCTTAAATTAGAAAAAGTGGAAATTTTCACATTTTAGTTGTAGTTGTTGTATGGTTTCGACTCGCCTGTCATGTTCATCTCTCTTTGTATGCTGCAATATTTCCATCTAGGCTGTGCGATTGTCTATTTGTATGTCTAAATGTCCATCTATCCAAAAATTAAAAACAATGACGATGATGCTTGAAGATGACTGGTGGTGAAGATCATGATTTTTAGGACCCATAATTTGAAGAGCGCTTGTTTGTATCATCACGCATGTACTCATGCCTTGGAACGAGCATACGTGCGCAAGTGTGTGCGTGGTAGTCAGAAATGAAGCTTTAGTTGATGATGATGTGTTTTGCTCAACATGGAGGAAAGATTATTATTAGTTGTATATCTTTCCTGAGCATTTATAACTATCTGCATGTGTGTGTTTGTGTGTGTGCAGTGCGCTGTCAACAGCCTCAGGATGAAACGATCAAACTTTGATCGTATAATGAATCACTTATTTGTGGCTATAAAAAAAAACCCCAACCATCATCATTTACAGCCCAACAAAAAAGAAAAAGTAGAAATCATCTTTAAAGTTTGAAACATTTCTTTCTTCTTATTCCATTGAGTTTTTAAATTCCTTTCAATACGATTTTGTTAAAGATATTTTTTGTCAGTTCATGAGCCACCGTTTTTTATTTGTTTATTTTCTTTGATCATAAATTTTAAAATAATGGTTTTGTTTTCAATTCTTTTCGGCAGCTGCTCATTTTAATGAACTGTTTCAAAAACATAATTTTTAATATTAATTTCGGTTGCTTTGTTTTTTCGTTTTAAGTTCATTTATAATTTTTTAATTCTACGTTGAAAATATTTTTTATAAGTTATTCACTGGGAGCTAGAAAATTAAATTAACTTTGTTTTGTTGGCGATGTAAAAAATCAATCAGATGTGGAGTGACTTACATAGGTAGCTGGTGATATGGCCTGACCCGTGGACCCAACCATAGTGTTCTGACATACACGGCTGCCTCCGAACAGGTGGTTCAAAGGGTCGGGTGGCAATTTATTCGTCACTGCTAGACAGTACGTTTCAGCCAAGCTTGATACCTCAATTTATGATCAGGTAGGTTGAACCCGTAGAATAATCCTGGGGCAATGATACGAGTACCTTTGAACTGCCCTTCGGTGGAGGGCTTCAGTAGGTCCCTCAGAACTTGCCTGAGATTTCTGATCACCAATATAACAGAGGCATTCTGCAGCTGGATAGAAACAGCCGGATGCATTATGTCCCCCCTTTAGGATGAAAGAGAGAGAGAGAGAGAGAGAGAGAGAGAAAGAGAGAGAAAGAAAGGAGAGAGGTGTGGGCTCGAAGCCCTAACCCAATGGTGGATTAAGCCACGTGGTGTAATTCTGACGTCACGCCACCGCCCCCAAGCAGCCGGTCATACAGCTTGGGTTTCAGGTTTTTCGCTATTATTCTTGGCACATAACGTAACCCTTTGCTGATGAGTTTGAGCTATCTAATCTCTAATCCAGTGCAATTTCCTGGACTGCTTATGGAAATCTTGACTACAACTGCTAGCCCAAATTCCCTAGGATCATCAGATCTTTAACCAACCCTGATTATCCCACCGTTCAAGTTTCTTACAAAGTAGAGTTTGTTGCATAGCAACAGCCAAACGGGCCAATTTGGACCGCCAAGTAAATGATAGAAGCCTACATGATCAGTTTGGTTACCAACGTATCCTGCCATGCGAACTTATGATGCCAACCACAACCAGTACATTTCAGCCAAAGAAGGCTCCGCAATTATCTGGCCAAGTAACCTCGTAGAGTCATCGTGGGGCTGTGATACCAGTCTATACGACTTGCGCTTCGGTTGAAGGTCTCAGCAGGCCCCTGATGCCAAACTGCAAAACCTCAGGACCTGCATAGGACTTTTGGTCACGAAGATAACCGAGGTATCCTGCACCCTTTCTGCCCCGATAATAGAGCAGCATGCTGCATGGCATCAGCAAGATGGATTATGTGCTCCCGGGAGGATGAGAGAGAGAGAGAGAGAGAGAGAGAGAGAAAAACAAAGAGAAAGAGAATAAACATACGCTTGCAGGTTTAGTTGCTAAACATATTGGCCCATAACTATAGACATCGAAAAAGTATGCTTTAAGCAATTTTAAGCCACTGCTAAATAAAAGTATGCTCTTTGTCTACTATAGACGAGAAAAAGCCGACTTTACGCTCAAAAGTTTACTCTAAACTTAAAACCAGCAGAAGTTGTCTTTAACTTATTTAGCAACAGCTTTGCTCAAGCAAATGTCACTTTTATATGTAAAAGCTTTTTAATGTAAAATTTTTTAAATTAAAGATTTTTTAATAACTATTATTAATTAGAATTTTCTTTAAAATTTGACTTTTATCCAATTCGCTTTGATGTTTTTTGTTTACTTACTAATACAATCTTACATTTATGTAGGTGTGTGTTCACATGTATACATAATTTTTGAGAGTCATCTTATTAGCGATGGGATTTTACGTAAATTTGTAAGAGCTAGTATGATAAATAACTTGGCATTTGCGATAAATAATGTGGCACCCGTTTAAAGCTGATTCAGCTTAAAGTCAACTTTAATTTTGACTACAGTTAGAAAAAAGTTTTAAAATTTAAGTTGTTGCTAAAAAGAACCGACTTTAGTGTTTGACTATAGTTAAGGCCCATTGTAAATGAATTAATGTACATATGTATGTACTAACTAAATGTATTAGTAAATAATAATAATAATATATAAAAATACATAGGAATAATTTCAGCTTGAAATCGTTGAATTTTAATTTTTGTTTAAGAAAAATAAAGTTGTCTCGTCACATTTTATTAAATATGCGTAGTTGTGTATAATAACAGATAGAGTTTAATTTTTATTAACAATTATAATAATTTTATCGGACTTTCTAGTTCAATTTTTACTTCTTCGAAATTGAGAAAGATTTTTTTGTGAGAAAATTTTAATGATCAAAATTTTTAAAGAACACAAGAAAAATAAAGTTGAAGACTTACCGGCTGGAGTACATACCATGGCTGTTTCACACCCCACCATGTCGCTCATCAGCATCCAAATATGCTTTGGACCCAGGCCATGACTAATTGTATACTGTTTTTAAGCAGCAGCGCATATCCATCCTACCACCTGAGCTCTTCATCGCTGATTGTCTATATTTAATTTTATTGATCAACTTTCCACTTTATCGTGAAAAATACCATGATTGGAATATATTTTATATTCTCTCACCAACATTTAATTGATTTCCAATTGAGTTTTGCGTTTGCTGCTATTGTATCAGTGATAACAACGGTTTCAAACATTTCGCCACGCCCAACGGGTTTTAAACATTTTTATTTAATTGGGAAACTTTTCAGTCTAGTATTTGATTATTACAGAATCAAAAATATGTATGCATATGTGGCAATCATCATCTGTTACCGTACTACCTATTTTTAAAATTAATGCGCTTCGTTTACACAGTTCTTTCATGTTCGGTAGCTCTGATTTTCCAGAGAAATTCTTCGAAATCGATGAATCATTTCAGAACAAACTATTTAAAAACTAAAATTAGTTCCAAATTTGAGGCTCTATTTTATTCAGATGCAAAATGGCACTCAGTTACATTTTAAACCGAGTGTAATTCAATGCCATCTCAGGCCAATTTTTCTTGAAGGAATGGTTGGCAATTCTCTTTAAAAATTGCTCTCATGCGCCAACAGAGCAACCAGTTTCATTGGATTTCTCTGATGTTTCCATTATTCACATTGTATTGTATTGTGACTAGGTTGGTCCAAGATGGCCCTTTGCACTGCGACCACAGATGATCTATTGTGCAAGTCTTGTATTGTATTATTCACATACACAAATGCAAACTCAAACGGATCGAAACGGGTCACCCCATGCCTTCAAACTCAGGAGTTGGTTCGTGTGAACACAGTGTTAGACACACATGATTTGTGTTGCGGCTCACATATACATATATATTTATTGTAGGCGGCGTACTTCAAAACACACATTTCTAAAGAAATTATTAAATTGTTAATGTTTTCAATAAATTATGATCCAAAAAAATATCAGCATCAAGTATTTTTTAGCGTTAAAGTGTTCTGTAAAACAATAACAATAATTATGCAAAATCTCAAAAGCAACACTTGTTATAACAACACTATAAATAATGAGCTGCAGCCCAAACAAGTGCAAGATAATCTTAAGACGCTCACACCATCGACACCAGTATCAGCAGCATAGAAGCGGCCCTACAAGAAATGAAAAGAGAGCAGCAGTCAGGACCACCCAAATGGATTTCTTTGTGATCATGTGGCCTAATCACCCACAATCTTAATGTAATGTTGGTCAGTTAGTAAACTGATCCCTTTTTATTAATGTTGCTTAACAAAAAAAGGCACAAACAAACAAACAAACAACCTACAGACAGACACTGCTGCATTCATCCCTTCATCTTCCGCTGGCCAGGCCTCTTTATCTCATCTACTTAACTCCATGTGATTCCTTTTGTTTGGTGTACGGCTGTCAAGAAGTATTGTTGATCGGTTCGGGTCGCTTCGGTTTTTTCTCATTTTGTTGCATCTTTTGAAAATTGTGTCTTCAATGTTTTGATCACTGCCGACATAATTGTTTTGACAACAACAAACAGCCACAACAACAGCAACAATAGCCCAGTAAAATGCACATAAACAGACAAACATACATACATACATCTTCCTAAATTACAGCAAGAGAAAATAAAAGAAAAGGACATTGGTTGTTTGAAGTCAGTCGATGTTGTTGCTATTGTTGTTGCCACTATGTGAGAGAATGGCGATCAAAACAACTGACACGACCAACAACAAGAAAAGCAAGAGTAAAATGATATAAAATAAAATTAATGGCACACAACACACATACTTCTTGACTGTCAAAAGATGTTGTAATAAATGGATTTTTATCTCATTATGACTCTGCACATGTTTTCTTTCTCCTGGTTAGTTGTCTTCGTCTTCCAAATGTTAAATCCTCTGTTCCTGTATGAAAAAGAAAGGTATTAATTTTTTTTCTCCTTGTTCTTAAAGGAATTTTGTTGCCCTTGTTGCACCCAAATATATAAAAAACAACAAAACTAATATGCAATCTAACAAATGATCGTTGAAAAATATAGTGAAAGTACAATGGACTTAGACAGGTCTTAAAATTATCGAACATTAAAGAGTCAAAGTGTCAGAGCAGTCGGCAAGATTCAATTAAATCAAAGTATCAGTAGGGGTTTAGGAATTTGTTGTTTCTAAAAGTGTTTTTTTTTGTTTACTTTCTGTAGCAACTTTTTTAAAGGATCTCAAAGTAATAATTACACTGTGCAACAAATAAAGACTTTTGGAAAACCACACACACTTTGACAGAATAGATTTGATCATATTACGAATGGTTAAAACACTTGTATACGCAGTGTAAGGCAAAATACATGCTCTGTTGTATTTAAAATACAAAGTACAAAATACTTTTGTATATAAACTACAAAATTCAAATATTTTTTTTCTATGTATTTAAAACACAAAAAACAGAACACTGCATTCTAAAAGCAAGTATTTGAAATACAAAATACAGTGTAACAAAAATATGTATTTAAAATAAAAACTACAAACTACTTTGAATCAAAAGAGTTTTTATTTCCTTTCATAAATACCAGCTTTTCAAATGTTATACCAGCTATAGACAAAATCTCAACGATTTCTTATTAGATATCGATATTTTATCGAAAGAGAAATAACGAAATAAAGAAATAAGTGACAATAAAAATACGCTTGACCAAATGCTATATATATATATATATATATATATATATATATATATATATATATATAATACATAAAATCTGTCCAAGTCAACATCTGATTGATATTTTTCTCTTCTTGCTTCAGATCAAAATGTCAAACGCTGTTTTCTCCTTGTATTTGCTTACTTTTCTGACAGCTTGGCGATTTTCTCAATGTGTATGCATTCCATTGGGTTTATTTTACACAGGCACTTTCCGATTTTTAATTAAATTGTAGTATTGCCATTTTTTTCAAATAAAACAATAGCGAAATTTTGCGTTTTTAGTTGATGTATGAATTAGTAGAAATAACAAAAAGTTAGATACACTCTCTCTTTTTCGTTAATTTGCTCTACGCTAGCTTCTCTTGACAAAAACAAAATTTGTTTCTCTTATGAGAAAAATTCTCAACAAATAATATATTCTTTACAAATAAAATAAATCAAATTTGAGCACCTGGGGCAGTAAGCAAAGCAAATATCAGTAAACGTAATTATTTCACATTGATTAAATAATTTAGGGGAATACTCGAGTATTTTTACGAAAATAGTACTGCAGTCTAGCATGTTAATAAATAGAATATTTTTTTTTTTAAATCAATTTACAAAAATTTTGTATGAGTTAATGAGTTATAATATCTAGTTAAAAAAATTTTTTTATATATAAATAATATAATAAATATAAATACCAATTGTAACCAAAAGCAAGTAAAAAACATGTATGCATGTTGAAACGTTGATCCAAAATCAAATACTTTAAATACTTAAGACACTTGGGAACAAGCGCTACATTTTGTTTACTTCAGCAGCAAATACACCTACCGCGGACGCAATAACATTTTCATTTGTCTCTTATTTTCTTTGAATTTGCTTCTTCTGTTCGTCATTTTTATTTAAACTTAAGCTGAGTGTATTTGAAAAAGCAAATGTATGTGAATTTAAATACACTTGATGGTAACAACTAGTACGAATGGAATAATTCTTAGCGTATATTTTCTGGCATAAATTACAAATGTACTTGAAAACAGCACAAGTATTTGAAATAAAAAGTACTCAAGCTCTTAGTATTTAAAATACAAAATACTAGCTACATTCACCAGACGTACTATTTAAAATACAAATAGAGAATACCTATTTGTATTTTAAATAGATATTTCAATAACTGCCCATCCCTGCGTATACGTAATGTAATTCCACGGGCTTCAGAAGGAAGGATTATCAATTATACAAGTGTCGAACCATATGAGAATGTTACTATTTCACCACACCGGTAGTCCGGCTGTAGCTTTTAACGATCTGAAAAGCGTGACTGGTTTTATATACTTTATTGCTTGCCGTTGCCGCAATGATTGTGAGCTTCAGAAATATACTTTTAACGATTGTAAACAGGCGTATTTTTGAGTTCATTTGGTTAGTTCTTTAAATATTACTTCCTTTTTAATAACATTGTATCTTTATTATTTTTTTATTTATTTGCTTACATTTGAACGGGCATAACTCACCTGTGGAGTATATGCTGGAACTTTGTTTCCGACAAAGCATTCGTAGAGGTTCCATTAGCATGTAGCACTCGTCAGCTGGCGCTGGGGTAAAGGATGGCTACAAGCGCTATTATTTCCTTTGGAACTCTTTTGCATTGCAACTGTGATCATACTGCATCATGTGATTTCGCATATGATCAATATACATATATTGTGAAAAGTATTTCGTAATTTTTTTAAAATTGTTTTTCCTTTGAATCATGGCCACAAAAATATGATATTCTGGGCCCCAAACGAAATAGATTTTAATTAGTTTTAAAATATTTTTTGTGTGAATATTTTTTTAAGATACTGTTTTTGAAATCGTGTCTTATTGATTATGTTTTTTTTTTTTAAAGTTGTGTCTTAAAATTATATTGCTGAAAAATTTCTCCTTGTCTTCGTAATTGTGGGCACGTAGAACCATTACAAAAATTATATATATTCCTGTAGAGAACCCAGTGCTTATTAAATAATTTATTTAAGCACATCATTTAAATTAATGAAAATGTTGTTACAAAAACACCTTAATGGCACTTCAAGCCAACCACCATCACCATCACCAACACCATCACCCAACAACTCGTGCAACAATGTGGCAACGAATAGTTGCTTATCAAGTTACTTGAGTGGATTTTTATCTTGAACGAAATTGTATGAAAATATCGTAAAGAAAATTAATTTTTTGTGATTATTATAATAAACGTATTAGCATTTTTAGCAGCAATCATTACTCACATTTTATCGAGAAGGGCAAAATAGTTGACGCATAAAAGTAAAAACAAAAACTTAATGGTCCTTATAATGGAGACCACAGAACATGCATACATACATACACACATACATTTTTTATTTAACCAAAAATATCGAAAAAACAACAAAAATACAAATTATTTTACTTTAATAATTGGTTGAACATATTTCTTTCTTAATATAAAAAAAAAAATTAAACCATAAATACGTACGTTTGAATGTGTGAGTGTTTAAATTTTTATTATTATTATGTTAATAAAGAATTATGTTTTTCTCGAAATATTTTTTGTGCTTTTGTTGTGCTGCTCAATAGGCAATCTTGTCTTGTGTTCGTTCTTTTTAAATATTTTCAACAACTGGGTGGAGTTTCTCCTGTTTTCTTTTTTTTTTGTATAATTTTGCCATTAATCACACCACAGCTTTAAGAAAAAAAAAAAAAAAAAAAACAAAAATTAACGAAAACTGGTAGTTGAACATTGTTATTAATATTTTAATGTTCTGTTTCTTCCCCCTGATGAAGCGCAATACACTGACTGCTTCATAATTACAATATTTTTATATTTTAATTTACTTTAATGTTTTTAATTTCGCCAACAACTACTGGCCTTACACTTGCAGAAAAGTCAATTTTAATCACGTAAAAGTTTTTTGCTATTTGTCGTTCAATAGAGAAAAGAAAGAAGTAAAAGATGTCATTTGCAAAGTGAAACTATTTTATCTAAACGAAAAAAAAAAATTTATCCAATTTGTATTATTTAAAGGTTACAGTTTTAAATGATATGTGAAATTCATGTAAATAGTTTTGTTTAACAAATTCGTTTTAAATACTTTCAAATATGTAACATTACACCGGAGACTTGAAGTACAGAGTGAGGAAATGTCTTTTCGTATAAGCGGAATACCCAGGGTTTGGAAAAGGAGTTTTTAGGCGTGCACTTCTGCCCACAATATAACCATCTAATAGATACCTGATGGTGGTATTTCACAAAATATAAAAAAATTAAACTTAAAATTGAATAAGTTCTATTAATTCTGTTTGAACTGCTTGCTGGGAACTTACCATGACTGTTTCGTGTCCAGCTTAACCATCATCAGCACCCGAATTACTTTGAACGCTGGCCGTAACTAATTGGAAACTGTTTCTGGCAGCAGTGATTAGCAATTCTACCTTTATAATTATCTTAAAATAAAAACTGTGATACTAAGCCGGGTGTTTGGAAAACTAATTGTAAACACTATTTATTACTATTATCATTTTGGGCCAATTGTGGACCTGGACCTAAAATTTCTTTTGTTCAACCCTTCTTCCCCATAGACCAAGACATACACTATTACCAAATCGCATTTCGGTAGTACCTTTAATGTTACCGAGGCCTTTTGGACCCAAATGTTAAAGTAACAGTTGAAACGAAATCCCTTAACGCGGCTTGCTGGTAGTGCAAATTAGTAGAAATCGTCACGAAAGCGTGTGAGCTGTTTATATGTATTGGTGTATCTGTCGACTAACAATTGTGTAGGTGTCAGCGGGGACACTACCAATAAATATAAATAATAAATTAGTTGTGAAAACGGACACTATCAGTTGATAGATGTCGCTAAAGTAAAGTATGTCACAGCAAAAAACAGCAATATTGAAAAATTTTCTTCGTTTTGTAGCAGATTGACAAAAAAGAAAAATAAAAATAAAAAACGTTCCAAAAATCTTAAGAAGCATATAAAATTTAAAAATTTCAAAAACAACACAAAATAAAACATACAGATTTCACCATTACGAACTTCGTTCCTAACGGGGGTCCCCCGACCGCATTTCCGTTTTTTTTTTAAATTTTGACCTGTTTTTTTTTTCTGTGTGAGACAGATAAAATAGAATCAAGACTTGTGACCATTTTAGTCGTTTAGTAAGCCAATATCCCCTTCGAATCAGCACTTGCTGCGCTAAACAAGTCTCAGGTGTCTTAGTTTATTTTATCGTTTTGTTAACAGCATTTGACAGTTTATATTGGCATTAAGACGCTTATCAAATAGTCAAATGGCCATATAAGGTTGTTGTCGTCAACTAATTAGTAAAATACTTTAAAGTTCGTTGCATTTAATTAATATAAACACGTTCACAGACAATCGATTCAACATCTAAACAAAACAGCAACTGAATAAATAAACTGAAGCAAAAAATTATTTAGCAAATTCGAAAGAGAAATAGTTACTAATTGGCTTCAAAATGCAAACAAACAAATGGAGAAAAAAATATCAATAGAAATCCAACAAATGGCAAAATAAGCACCTCAAGGAACCATCATCAGCAAGCGGCTTAAAACAATATTGGCATTAAATAACGATTTAGATCAACTTAAATTTAGTCAAGTTTTTTTTTTGTAGCACAATTTTCTATTGTTTTCCAAAAAAGAAATGTTTTCAGTTCGATTCCAACAATTTTCTCTTGGCTGGCAAAAAGTGAAACAGAAAAAATGGCTGCATCAGTTTTTGTTTTTCTATTAACAAGTCGTGAGTAAGAGTTTTGTATGACACCACAGATAAACATCCAACATGTCTTGCTGGCATCCATCTAAGCCAACACCAACATTTTGCCATTACCGCTTTTAAATGATCATCGATTTGGCCTTTTTTCCAGCTTGTTGACGGCCATCATTAGGCGAAGGTGTTTTTGATCCCTTCTTGAGTACGAGCAAGCAAGCAACAAACAACAAAAAAAAAAAAAAAACGCTAAACAAATTTTAGGCAGAAAAGAAATATAAAACCAAATGTCTGCAATTAGTTGCCTGCTTTAAACAATAACAGCATTTATTCCAAATATTTATTTATGGCTTAAATATCTACAGCCGAAGGCGTTGCTTGCATACATTTCATCTTATTCTCTTCTTGGCTGGTGTTTGAAAATATTTTGAAATGTTACGCATATTTTCGCAGCAGGATACAAATAGAAATTTCAAAATACTGGCTACACAATTTAAAGATTTTATTTTAGAACTGCAGCTTGGCAGTATGTTTTTTGGTATTGCAGCCCATACATTTTGGTTCAAATGTAATGACAGCATTAAGCAGCTTGTCTTTGTTAACATATTAAGTTCTTCTTTGAAAATATTTGCAGTGCCCCGAATACTGGCTCTGCTCATTAAAGGAATGGCTAAAAACTGTATGAAGTAATTCAAATAGTTAACTGACAAAATTAAAATAGAACACATTTTCAAAAGTTTTCAAGTCTATTGGAGAGTTGGGTAGCATCCAAGAATGATAAAACTAAAACTTATGCCATACGTATGAGTTTTCGTTATACGTATATAGAAAGACCCTGACTTGCAATTTTTCCTTTCCGGTTTTTTGCAATATAAAATCAGCTTCAACTAACTAATCAATACCAAACTTCCGAAATTCAATAATATGAGCTTGCGCCTTTCGATACAAGACCAAGGAATTGTTTAAATGAAATACGAGAAATTTCTTGAAAGGGATTTCAAGTACTATTTATTATCGGTCTCCCTCTTTTAAAAAACAAAACGAGATTTCCTGCACATCTATTCATTTTAAAATGGATTCACCCGCCTTCCTAATGCAAATAAATTTATTGCAGTAAATTTTATCAGGTTTTTTAAGATTAATAAACAAATTAAAATCATTTTTCTTCGGACTGCAATCAATTCATCTATTGTGTTTTAAACAGGTACAGCAAGCACTTAAAATCTAAAATGAAACTGCAAATTGCAGCATAAAGGAAACAAACCATTTTACAAGTTTCATTTACAAAAAAAAAGTAATCATATTTAAAATATAAACAAGTAAAGATGAAGCAAACAAAAAAAAGAACGGCCTGTAGTGTTAAATAAACTGCTGCACCAACCACTCAATTGCCACAAAACGAGCGAAAGAGCATATGCGTTCCTTGTTTGTTGTGGTTGTCGCTAATGTGGTTGTTGTGGTCGATGCAGTTGTTCGCTTTTAAAGGATGGCCAAGTTAAATAATGCAATGCGCCGCCTAAAGAAGATGATGAGGAGGCAGAAGAAGATGATGATGAAGTCAAATAAATGACGATGCAGCAGGAGAAGTCCGTCCGTCCGTCCGTCCGTCCGACTGATTACAACGTAGTAAATGCTAAAAAGCGGGAATAATGAAGCAGTAGATGGAGCACAAGTATGAGAATGGAGTGTTTGCTTATTGCCGCAGGCCTTAAAAGTGTTGGTTGCACTTTAATAGCCATAATGGCGGGCACGATTTATGTTTCAATTTTGTTAAACTACAAAAACACAAAACAAACCAATTTTAAACCACAAAGTACTAAAAATAAATAAATAAATAAAGCGAAAACTAAAAGAGCTTACCTGCTCTTCTCTACGTACTGTGTAATAAACCTCAAGCACATCATCACCATTTCATAAAAATTACAAAATAAAAAATGAAAAAAAAATCTACAAACCACCTTCATTTTATTCTTTTAACCAGCAAAGCTTGGCCAAGTTTAACCAGCACAATCATCCTCCTCATCATCATAAGCACAACATTTTTTCAGTGCTCTGTTGCAGCATGTGCTGCTGCTCATCACACTGAACAAGAACAATTTTGCTTACGTGTTTATGCTGTTTCGTTTTCCAACGTGATTTGAAAATGCGGTAAATATAAATATGATGGTCGGTTCCAATAACTAAACATAACAATTTTCTTTTAATGTAATTTTTTTTTTGGTGGAGAAAACACAGCTCGTGTGTTCCGATAGCGAAAGGGATGTGTAAAGTAATCAAATGTAACTAAATGCTCAAATTGGTGTTTAACCCGGGATTAGATTACGGGTTTTTTCGTTTTAGTTAGAGCTGAAATGAATTAAGCAAAGGGAGAGCTCTCTTATTAAGTGCACAGAAAAAATAACTGCAATTTCTTTTTCTAAGTTTTTCCTTCGGAAAACTTTTTATAAATATGTATGCCTGGAGTATGAAAAGGGTGATCTGACTCCAATACATGGTGCCAATTGTGAGTCAAGTAACTTAGCTTGACATTTTTGCGCTAGTAGTTGACAAAATAAGCCAAAGAGAGGTACAGTGTACACAATTAAGCAGAGTGCTGAGCCTCGTCAAGTCTCTGATCAAATCAAGCGTTCATATCAGAATACATTTAGTGCAATTTTTTGTTCAGCATAATCGATCAAATAATGTATCTGCAATCTGAAGACATATGCAAGAAGCTTCATATAGATGGTTGTCAGATCTTACAATATTGTAAGACCTAACAATGTGCTGACAATCTACTAGAAATACAAAATTGAGAAATTAAGAAAATTATCAGTTCAGACAATGCAAGAAAATCTTACAATTTCATTGCCAGGCAATTGCCTGACAATAAATTTAGCTACCAACGAAAATTTGTCAGTTTACACGGATGTAAGATTTTCCACGTATCAAAAATTGTCAGCCAATTGTCATTATCAAAATATACACACATGCCATTATTAATTTTTTATTTTTCTCGCTCAATAACCATGTTTTTATTCTATTTTCTGCAACTTTTTATCTCTCGTACTCAAATTTTTACTATTCTCTTGTTTTATCTCTCCCTTTCATACACACACATTTTGCTTTAATATTCTTTGTCATTACTCTGACAGCGACGCCATTGTAATGTGTTGAGAATTTATGCATCTTACAATATGCCAATGCCTGACAATGTACTAGCAATGATGATGCCAAAGTGTTCAGACGATTGACAATTAACTGACAATTAATTGGTAGGTAGGAGGCCTGCCAATGCTTTTGCTTACAATATTGTCAGGAAGAAATTGTATATTCTCACGATTGGTTTCAAATATTCTATACAATATTGTAAGATTTTTCAATAGTCTATACGTAGCTTGAGTTTCAGCCAGCACCTGTGCATGCTAGTTCAGTTTGTTCTGGGCTGGCGACGTCAACGAGCCTTACTTCTTCGAAAAGGCAGAGGAAAATGACATTTTTGTGTTCAGAAATTGAGGTTGTGAACCTGAACGATATGTAGTTGCAAATAGATGATAACTTTTCCCCCAGTGCCAATGAACAAATGGCTCTTTTGCGGTCGAAATTCAAAGGATGTTTTCTGTCGATGTTAATTGGCCACCACAATTGTACGATATGCCAGCGTTGGACTTCTTTCTTATGGGGATGTTAAAAGACAAAAAAGTGGATAATTAATCCAAAAAAATTCAACAGCTAAAGGAAGAGACAATTCGGCCAATGAAAATATGGCCCACAGTGTAGAAGTATGCCATCGAAGCCACAGCAAGGATTTCGACACTATTTTGTTTTTCACACAATTGTCATTAATCTTTTTAGCCCCATTGGAAAATCTAAGACAACTCTCAAACGAGTTTTTGTTCGACCTCGACTTTCTCAGAACTCGCTTTGTGCTAAAAGATTTTGGAGGCCAGCCCAACATTTTTATATTTGCCTCTCCCGTTTATATGACCAAGCACTATTTAACTTAATCTGGCTCTTGTAACATATAACTCCATCCCTCATATCCTTTCTCTTATTTAAAGTAGTTACTCGTTTAATAAAACATATAATTTATACCATCTTACTATTACATAATTTTTCTTCGATTATTAAAAAAAAGAGAGAAAAAACAAA
Source organism: Sturmia bella (assembly GCA_963662145.1). Lineage (NCBI taxonomy): Eukaryota > Metazoa > Arthropoda > Insecta > Diptera > Tachinidae > Sturmia > Sturmia bella. The sequence goes on from OY759172.1 coordinate 24,898,826, forward strand.
AGTGGCATTAAAGTACTGGCTGTGTGCGACGTTATAAAGGTTAATACGTGTCTAAAAGATGCCAAAAAAAACAAGCTTAAATAGTTTAAACACTTTCATACTTACATATTTGTTATATGAGTCTTTTTATGCCATAATTATGATCATGGAAGAACGGCAAGTACGTGCATTATATGTGTTTAACTGCACAGGGAGGGAGAAAATATTGAAGCATAAGACTCAAATTGTTTAACTCCTCTTATTAAAATAATAAAAATTCATGTTTATACCGGTTGTTATTTCAGAAACGTACAATTGAAAACTTGACGTCTGAACGGTTCAACTCAATTCAGTTGAGCGATGTAAAATTATTGTTGGCTCGTAAATTTTTATAATTTAATTTATTTGAAATTTTTTTTGATGTATTGATTTTAAATGCAGAAGTTAATTGGAGTGGTTACAAAGCGGGCTATGAAAACAATTAACCTGGAGCGATAGTAAATAAAGTTTTAAACTAGAAATGTGATAAGGAGAGTTTAAAAAGGGACACTGAAAAGAAGAATGACATGATTTGACACCGTTAGAGTTCTTGCCCAGGAGATGGATATTTAAGTGAGCGTCCGTAAGCCAAGACCAAAGTCAAAAGCTATAGCATGAGCTGTAGCTTTTATGTGTAGCTGACACATAAAATATATTGAAACTCCATTAGGTCTAAAGCTAGGTAGAGACGATTGTAAGATCTTAAAATATTGTCAGAAAATGTATAGAATATTTGCAACCAATTGTGAGAACTTGCAATTTCTTCCTGACAATATTGTAAAAAAAAGCATTGGCAGGCCTCCTACCTACCAATTAATTGTCAGTTAATTGTCAATCGTCTGAACACTTCGGCATCATCATTGCTAGTACATTGTCAGGCATTGGCATATTGTAAGATGCATAAATTCTCAACACATTACAATGGCGTCGCTGTCAGAGTAATGACAAAGAATATTAAAGAAAAATGTGAGAGAAAAATGAAGAGAATAGTAAAAATGTAAGTACGAAAGGCAAAAAGTTGCAGAAAAGATAATAAAAAAAAATGAAAAACATGAGCTGTAGCTTTTATGTGTAGCTGATATTGAGGCATGTTTGTGTGTGTATTTTAATTAGAACAATTTTTGATACGTAGAAAATCTTATATCTCTGTAAGCTGACAATTTTCGTTGGTAGCCAAATTTATTGTCAGGCAATTGTCTGGCAATGAAATTGTAAGATTTTCTTGCAATTGTCTGAACTGATAATTTGCTTAATGCTGACAATTTTGTATTTCTAGCAGATTGCCAGCACGTTGTTAGGTCTTACAATATTGTAAGATCTGACAACCGTCTATACGAAGCTTTAAAGTCATAGAAAATATGAACCATCTATTCGGTGGCATACCACTGAAGCCTAGCAGTGACGACCATTTGGCAGTCGTATTATTTTACAAATAATAATCACATGTTCTTGTGTTACAACAGCAGATTTTAGTTATGATCCCGTACTCAATATTGGAAGCCCATGGGATTTTAATTTGCAAGAAAACTGTTACTGTACTCAAAGTTTGTGCAAGTGAGAGAGCTTTAGAGAGAAATATTCATGTTCTACTTGCACGAAACATCTTACACTTTCTCTTCGAGCCCTGATAGAACTAATAAGATAGCCTCATCAGCTGAGCTGTTAATCATCTGACTACTTAAAACTGTCAAAAGAATAAATACAGAGATGAAAGGCAGCCAAAACGAGTTAGCAACTCAGCGTAGGCTCTGCTCAGCTCTCTTCTGTATATGTAGAAGTGATGGCTTTTTGACAGTTTGCAGAAGTTGGACAAAAACAAAATGCATGATATTTTTATTGAAGTTATTCTTATTGTAGGGAAAAGTTTGCCTTATTAGTTGTATCATGCTTCCAGCTACTTTGAGCAAGTAGTTAAACAATCAGCTGTTGCAAAAAGTAAGCAATAACATCAAATAAATCAACCAACATAACAACAACTTTTATGTTTTTCAATATGTATTTCATATAAAAGTACCTGCAAAGCACTTTAAAATCTAAAACGTACAGAAAAACATCTAATTTTCCTAAAATGTACAAATAAATTTTCATCACAGCATCAAAATACACCATGTGTTATTTTTTGGTATGGAAATGTGGTTTTACTTTTGTGAATTTGCTCTCGTTTTAACGCATTTTTCGCAAAAAGTACAGGATCAAACATATTATAAAAACTCTCTGGAAACTTATTTCAATCAACACCTCGCATTTTGTTGAGCCAGCCTTACCAAAGTAATCAAAAATAGAGATATGAGATTCCAGCTCATTCCGTTCTACGTATGTATGTATGTGAGCAATACAAATAACCGTTTTCACTTCACTTGTCGTTAAAGTGAATTCCTCCGCCTGCCAAAATCAAAAACTATTTTCATGTTCATTCACATTAACACTGTATCTTGAAAGAACTGTATGCCTTTCTTATACTCCCAGGTTGAAAAGCAAAAAAAAAAAAAAAAACTAACAAATATTTCCATTAATCTTCTATAATGGCATATAATAACAATTGTAAATTATCTTCAGAAAACACTGTTAGAATTTAATACCAATCTTAAGTATTAAAAACACACATCAAAAGTTATTGTTTTAAAACGATCATTTAAACATTCAGGCGGAAATTTTGTGAGGAAAAACGATTTTCAAATCTTTTAACAATCTTTTAAACACAAATAATCGATGGCATCGATTGCTCGTTCGTTGGTTCGTTCATCCTGGTAAATATTAGAAACTGCTTAACAACTCAAGTCCAGCTAACAAAAGATGATGATCATTGCCGAAACAGTGCGACGGACAGGCAGCCAGACAGCCAGCCAAGTGAAGAGGTTAAATACTGGTTAAGTTATTTTACGTGCTGCAATGTAATTCAACCATTATGATTACACGATTAAAATGAAAATTGAAAGAAAAATAATCCATCGAGCCATGCCAACATTCATTCAGTCGCTCAAGCCAACGTGCAGCCCAAAGTTTTTGTAACAAAATCACAACTGCTCAATTTAAAACAAAAAGTTTAAGAATTTTTTGTTTATTCGTTTTTTGCCCGCAAGTTGTTAAGCTTTTATTATTTCTTTTTTTTTTTATTTTAAAATTATAAAGCCAGCCACAAAAAAGATTTTTTTAGCTGACCGCCTGTTTGTCTAACAGACAAACAAACGCCCTCGTAGATTTCTTACACGAATCGCCTGCCAATGATGATCACCAGCGCTCAGCTCCCCTTGAGAAAAAGCAGAGATGTGAAACTTCTTTTTTTTTTTCTTTTGGTTTATTGAAGATTAAGTGCAAATATTTGTTTTGGGGTTTTAATTTTTCTTTTATCAAAAACCATAAACAATTCATAAAAATAATAAATATTTTAACAAAAGAAAATTTAATGATTTTCACGAGTCTTTCAGTTTAAATTGAAAATTTATATGAAACACGTTGGCCAGTCGAAAGGTGTGTGTGCGAATGTGAGTGTATGAAGGAGAGGGAGAGAGATTTGCGTGTCCGTTGAGCATTTGATTGCAAATCAGTATCATTTAAGTTATTGCCTGGCTTATAATTAATTTATTTTATGTAAAGTAATTTCAACAGTTTGATTTTTACACACATGCATACATACGAACATAATTACCCTGAGTGAAATGTTACTAGAAAAGTATAGGGATTCAAGTATTGACATCAGCACCAGCAGTGCTGATGTATTATAGCCCAGATAAGGAATTTTCCTATTGCTTGTCGTTAAATGTCCAAAATTTTAACTCTCCAATTCCACATCATAAAATATTTCATGGGTACACAAAACTTGTTCTTGACAGACGGCTTTCGGTCGGGCGAGGGATTTCTTAAATTTTAGACAGCTGACCAATTTTTTCGGCTGTTGCAACCATTAGACCGATGGTAACAATAGTATGGTGCTACTGTTACCGTCAAAATTCAATTGTCAACTAATTCGTTTGTCACAATTAGTCGTGTACTTTGGGTGTCAACTTGGAGCCGCTTGGCTGCCCGCTCCCTTCAGGATAAGTGTATACATACATACATACTTTATTGTATATGTTGTGTAAGTAGAAATTGACTTCACTAATAAAAAAAAATAAATCATTCGTTATTGAGTGGAAGTATGAAAGCTGTGTCAAAAATGGAATCACGTAGAGCAGACTAGTAAAATATAGTTTGTAGCGCAAAATTCATTTTAAGTTATTGCTGTGAACGTAAATTTTGGCCACTCTAAGGCTATTTTGAATCAGAATATTTATGATGAAGCATTTAATGAAGCATATCGTGCAAACCCAAAAATGTTTGACCATGTATATGTTTACAAACATTTGCTGACAGTTTGCTAACAATGTAAGCAAACGTATATTACAAATATTAGCATATCGCATAAACAGTGTATCAATAATGCTTAACACATCCCCTTGCGTATGCTGAGAGTTATATTATTTGTTTAAAATTGTCTGCATGGATTTCAGCTTATGCGCTGTATGCTTGATAGCGACTGAGGTGCCTACCTAGCAATAAAACATTTGGTCTTATAATTATTGTGATGAGTGTTAAATGAGCCATAATTCTTGAATAAAATGAACAACAACTCCCTTGTGCCATCCAATTTCTTTTAATTAAAAACATTTTGTATGCTTGCTGGACGTTCTGAAGAAAATAGAAAAAAGTAAAGAGAGATAAAGACTTAATAGCCAGCAAACTATCTTGATTTGGTTACGAAGCTGAAAAAAGCAACATCACACGACCACGTCCAACAACTACCAATTAAATTGGCGAACACTGCACAAAAACTCCAAATTAACAAAAATTGTTTTGCTCAAGCCCCACGTTACTCTACAAACAAACAATCTGTAGTTTTTCTTGCAAAAGTATTGAACTTTAAGATATTTTTTATGGCAGCTCAGCCCAGATCCTTTGAGGCAACTTTGAGGAAACTTGAGGGTGGTTTTTAAAAGTTACAAGTGAGCTGTAAACTCACCATGAAATGGCCTTAAAACTAACCTAAATTAATTTAAAGGGAACAGAAATAAAATAAACATAAAATCCTAATAGATTTCTCTTAAATGGTTGAACGATTTGACCGGCGTTCTTGGCTCGAAAAGGCCAGCAGATGATGCTGGAATATCAAAAAAATATATATAATATAATTACACAGTATTATGGTAAATAAGTCGTATTAAAAGGACTTTTTAGGCTTGAATGTTTTAAACGTGTCTATTTTATGCATTTCATTATGCTTTTTTTGCCCTTTTTTAAACGTCTGTCTGTCTGTTCTTTTGACCGGGTTTTTGTTGTTCTTATGCATTAATGTTTTATAGTATTGTTTACGTAAATGGATAAATTAATGGATGGATGGTCGGTCGGTTGAGATGTTGTTGGTTGTTGTTGGATGCATTTAATTTAATTTCTTAGTCGTTCGTTCGTTCGTCCTCTTTGTAAAATGGATTGAAGGGCGGAGCCAATAAGCACCATTGATGCCAGGTGCGCAGAACTATTTTATCGTTTAATACCTTAAAACACATACACCACCACACACATGCACATACGGTCGCACACACAAACACCGATAATATCCCTGATACAGAGTTGTCGCAGTATTATTTCCTCAAAATTTCAAATTTTGCCAAGTGTTCTTAAATTTTATTGCGGCAACAATTAGTAAGTGCTTAAATCTATGCAAGCTAATGCCGTTTTTGTCTTGTGCAAAGTTGAAACTACTTTGTAGCATTTTTGTAGAAGTTGCCGTAAAACTAATTTTTGCTTTTTTTCTTCTTAATATACAAATCCATCTGTTATAAGTTCTTAAGCTCTGATCGTTCTAGATTATTGCTATTTCGAATTAAGTTATAATCTTAAGAAATAACAAGTTCTTTTTCTTTTTTTGAAATAGGACAATATTTTAAAACATTACTTTTAAAGTTTAAAATGGGTTTGTTGAAAAATAAAATAAGCAAACACTGCATTACATACTGTCGTGCACTTTATAGAAAGGTCACTTAACGAAAAAATAAATGTACATGCTTGCAGTGTGCATTGACATTGGCAGAGCTTTCAACATACTGATATACACATCCTTTCATTGAAACAGTTTCATACGAACAGAGTGATAAAAGACAATATGTTAAAATGAAACGTGAGAGGGTACAATGTGGAAAGAAGCAAATGACGACTTTGTCACCCCTTCTATGGACCTCAACGATACATTAGGATTCTGACCGATGAAATGTTCGAGACAATCTGCTGTGAGCATGGCGTCATGATACTTTTGAGTTGAAGAAATCAATTGTGTAGCAAAGCTGAGGAGGCATTAATCCTGGCACACAACTGGACTCCACCAAAGGGGTTGAATGTAAGCCTGCATAAAATTCGAATTTGCATTGCATTTTTTTTAAAGCAGTGTGTGGGAGGTGGGCGTGTTCTTTTACCACTTACAGTGCATAATTTAAGAAGACTTTGTGACTTTCCAATGAGTTTTGTAAAAAAAAAACATCGGCTAAAACGTAAGTTTTTGAGAAAAGTTGTGAGGTGGACTAGACTGCAGTATTCTTACAGCAACTAGGCATTTTCAGCATATTCTAATAAAAAAAGGAGGTAAAACTAAATTTTTGAGAAAATTCAAATATGAACTTAATTATTTATTTGCTTTAACAGCCAATTGAAATGTATTAATTTAGGTTCAAAATGAACCTTTTTAAAAAGGGTTTGCTGTCTATTTCAGCTGTCTATAATCCGACGACATTTCGTTGGTGCTAATCAACTCATCAGTAGACATAAAAAATTCTTAAAAGTTTGTTTGAAACTTAACTACTTATTCCATAATTCCCATGAACATTTTTGTACCTAAGTTAATGCATTTTTGAGAAAACCTACTACGTATGAGAGGTGGGCATTCCCGTGCGCTAAATGCCATAAAATTAAGGGCAGAGCCGAAACACATATTTTATAAGCTACCTTAGGATTTTCAGCTCATTCTGATGAAAAACACGGACGAACTAAATATTATAAGCATAAGGATGGATGCATGGAATTTGACAAGGTTTACAGAAATTCGAAAACTCGTATTTCTAGAAGCATTTAAGAATTCTCAGTGCATTCTAATGAATGAGGCAGCTAAAATTTAGTTTTTGATTTATATGGTATAGTAGAGGGGGCGTTCCATGCACCAAATTCGACAAAGCTTATAGTAGATGTGGAAGGAATGCCTGGTTCATAAAGGACTTATGAACTTCAGACCAACTCCAGTGAAAAGAGCAGCTAAAACTAAATTTTTTACAAAAATTATGTGTACGAAGTGGTCGTGTCCATGTACTGAACTTAACAGGATTTACAGCAGAGCTAGAATGCATCATTTTAGAAAAACTTGATGGAAGCCAAAGCTAAAACTACACTGTTGAGAAGAATGATATGTGAGAAGTGTAGGCAACTCCTTTCAAACTTCATTAGTTACTTCGTTAGCTCAATCTAATTTTCACACTAATGTGAAAAGTCTCGCATTTCTACAATAAAGATTCTAGTTTTGCTGATTCTCTATATGGGTATTTCCATGAAATGGTCCACCGTTAGTTAAAAAATCAAAACGCTCGCACAATTTTTTTAAGTACAGAAAATTAAAAAAAAACTATTGACATTTTATTATATAAAAATAAAAATTTAACTTATAATAATTTTAAATGATGGTAAAATTTCTGAAAATATATGTTAAATTACAAAAATATGTATGAAGGTAAAAAGTGTCACGTGCGTAATGTAACGTGCGTAATCAAAACATTTTTTTCTTAGCCAACCCATGCACACTTGTTTTTGAACAAACCATAATTATAAAGGTCCATTAATAACCTTTATAAAAACATTTTTTCCGAAATAAAAATCTTCTACAATTCGCCTACTTTTGCAATATTTCATGCTGATTTAAAAGGCACTTCCGTTTTTTGTCACGTGCGTAAGTCAACTTTGATCGCATGGAACTTGGGTACCCAGTGCTCAATTTTCCAATATATGTATATACTTTTTGGAAGGAACTCATCACATTAAATGTAACAATGGCAAAATTCCATTCAAAAATTCCAACCCATTTATATTTTTATAATATTCAAAACAATTAAACGTGTACAAATGTCACGTGCGTACCCATGGAAACACCCATATGGAAAGCACTGTGAGGCGAGTCGAAGTTGACAGCTCTTCTGTAAGACTATCGCGAACAGCAGCAATGTTTTGCGGAGTACGAACTGGGTAAGGGTACACAGGTGTTTTCACATTTCGTTCAGGCTTTCCTTGCTGAAATTATTTCGCTATTCTTCCGGTTGTGAAAATATTTGATCGATCAACCTGAGCAAAAAAATCACATAGTGCGCAAAATCCACCTTGATTTGAACGCCCCCTTTCGCAAGAAGGATTCAGCAATCTTAGCGCGCTGCTCAATTGTGTATCTGTCTGCTGCTGTGGAGTCAAGAAATGCCAAAAGAAATTGATCAAGATATTGAGATGTGGCACACAATTAGCAACGACTGATAACAAAACACAATCCAAAATGCTAGAAATCGTCACGAAAGCGTGTGAGCTGTTTATATGTATTGGTTATCTGTCGACAAACAATTGTGTAGGTGTCTCCGCCGTTGTCAGCGGAGACACCTACCAATAAATATTAATTAGTTGTGAAAACGGTTGCTAGATGTCGCTAAAGTAATGTACATATGTCACAACAAAAAACAGCAATATTGAAAAATTTACCAACAGTTGCTTTTCTTCGTTTTGTAGCTGATTGACAAAAAAAAATACATACAGATTTCACCTTGTATTACATTCGAAGATAAAAAAGAAACGTAAGGAACTTCGTTCCTAACGGGGGTCCCCCGACCGCTTTTCTTTTTTCATTACCTTATTTTCGCAGTCAAGGATTGTCAGCAACATCTAAATTTTTCCATACGTACAATGCTCGTCAGCCATCTCCAGCATACAGGAATATAACAGCGCTAAGTGCTTTTAGTTACTTGAACAAATCCTTAAATGTTTGCCAAATTTCAAATTAATAATTGATTAAGGAATAAGGAATTGAAATGTGAACAATCTATTGACTGCACAACAACATCTGGTCTGTTGAGAGAGTCTAAATGAATGCACTGTTTTAAGAACTGACCATAACCAATGTGGCATAAATTAACCATTAATTCCAAAATAAAAACAAACATATACACACAACAAAACTTTTATTCAATATCGGACAGTTTTATATTAGTATATACAAAAAATTCATGTTCATTTGTATATAAAAAAATATATGTACATATGTATTCCATATATACACGCACACATCCACACAACTGTTTGTGGCCAAGTTCAAGATGGGTGTTAAGAAAACATCCAAGTACGAGTGAGTAAATAAATGTTCCAGGTTATTGATGTATGAAAAAAAAAACAATGTGTATGCGCGTGTGTGTGAGCATTAAATTATAACATCCAGGTACGTAGTCAGGTAACAAAAATGGACAGACAGACAGGCAGGCAGGCAGACAGGCAGGCCAGCAGAGAAACGAATGAATATCGATAGAAATGTTGTGTAGCTGCAGGGTTAATAAAACGAAACGTTTTTAGAAATGAGATGCTGCTGCAAGCCAATGATTCCAAAGCGAGTGATGCTGCCACTGCTGCGGACGCAGTGCGTTTGTTCGCTCTTTATCAGGATCACATTTTAAATATTCACATATTCACTTTAATTTATGGCTTATTTCGAATTGGTTTAGTTTTGGTCTGAAATGTTTTCTTTTTCTCGTACACCTCTTTCTCCCTCTTGAACAGCAACCAACCAACCAACAACCAACCACTCACTCACTCACTGCACGATGGTATGAAAAAGTGAAATATTTCATTTCGTAACAGCAGCCCAGGATACATTTTTATCTTATTTTTGTTTTTGTTTTTTATTTGTTTTTGTTTTTCTTGCCACGTTAATTATGTATGTATGTATGTGGAGAAAGAAACCTTTACAGAAATTAAACGTAACGAAAGCGAAATATAAAATAAGACTTTTTATGTTCGTTATTTTTTCTTCCACCTTTTTTTTTTTTGTTTTTTTTTTTTTTCTTTAAATAAATTTGTGGCATATGTTTTTATGTGCGGTCGGTACTTTGAGTTTTACGTCTGAGTGTTTACGTTCAATTCACATAATATACATATAAATTTATTGCATAAATAAGAAACCAAAATAAGTAGAAGAACTAATCATCTTTGACATTTTCAAGTTAATTTTCGTTTATTATTTTGAAGTTATTTTGTGGCTGCATTCAATACCTTCGCTAGCCGGTTCGTCTGTCTGTCTGTCTGTCTGCCTTCCTGCTCGTTCATCCGTTTGTCTGTTTAATGGTGGTTTTATAACTTTTTGTGGCAGAGCCAGTACGAGTTTTTGATGTCGTTACTGAAACCCCATTAATGGTTTCAAAAAAAAAAAAAAAAAAAAAAAAAAATTTTGGTTTTTTTCCTCCATGGTTTTTCTGTTGCATATTTTGGTGATTGGTTTTAAAAACAGTTGTTACCTTTTGTGGCATTAATGAATATGTATTTTAAACAATCAAAAAGCGAGAAAAAAACTACATTAATAATTAAATTGTTACCTATACAGAGATGCAATAAAATATACCCATACGTATAGGAAATAATTTTTGCAGTACATACTTTTAAAATTTATTACAAACTTTAATTTGGGTTATGCTGTAAAATAGTTGTTAAAGCAAAACAAGATAGCTAAGAAAAATGAGAAAAAATGAAAAGCAGCTGGAGGGAACTCTGAGCTAAGGTTTTCAGTTTTACAATTCTTTCAACCATAGTGCGTAAATCATATTGCTTAAAAAGAGTTTGGCAAACTTTACTCGAATAAATTATTCGAATAAATTGTTGCTGGTGGCAGCAAATGTTTTCGCCTTGAAAATCCGTTAGTGATATTCATAACCAACTATTAGCTATATTAAAGATAACTTATATCAATGAATAGGTTTCGAATACTGTAGCAAGCTATCGACCCCAAAGCTCTTGGAGAGAAAAATTATTACTTCACATTGAATGTGAAAGTAGAGTCGTCAGTCTTATTGTATTAAATGTTGATCCTTTACTAATGTTATTATTTGCACGCTGTTATTAATGTTAAATTAACACCATACAATATGACGGTACCACCCTTTATCTAATAAAAACATCAAGGAATGCAACCTCTTACAGCGAATATTTTTAATAATATTCAAAAAGTTCGAACATGAATATATTTCTGCTGCGCATTGCTCAGGGCAGTAATGAGCTTGAGACCAATTGCATACGATTTCCAAAGGAAATTGTAATACAGAATGTTCTATACAATAATCAAGCACTTTTTAATAAAAAGTTTTTATAATAACTGTGGTATAAATGTAACTACACATGTAGATATAATCCAATTGAGAAAGTATAAGTTTTTTCAAGTTTTGAAATTGTTAGAAAAAAATAACTCAGATATTTATTTTATTTATTTTCATTTTATTTTATTTATTTATTTGTTTATATCCTGTACGACAAGATTCAATCTTATATTTAAAGTACAGGAAAGCAATATTCACAAGTTGCAAAAAAGATCACACATTTGAATAGACAAAAGTAAATAAATAAGATTACAATTTATTATACTAAAACAATTATGAGCTACTGCGGCGCAAAATAATCAAACAAAAATTTCTTACAACTATTTGCGTTGCTCTTCAGTTGTTGAGCTTGAGGAAGACAATTCCAAAGGCGTGCTGCATATATGAAAAAATGCCTTTCAGATACAAGAAAGCGATGGAGGGGAATTATGATCTTTTTACCTCTAAGTGACCTGGCAAATCTAATATTATTGCTAAGATATTGTAGAGCTTCCGAATAGATAATCTTATGTAAAAGTAAGAGTGCGCGAATATTCAAAAGATCATCAAATGATACACCGTATAGCTTTGAGGAAAAATTGGACACATGGTCATATCTTCGTAAGCCAAACACATGTCTTACAATGTTATTATATAAAACATTCAGCTTTCTCTTACTGATGGAATCGCAATTTGCAAACAGTTCACAACCGTACATTAAGCCTGGAAGAAGATAAGATTTTGCAATCATCTGTCTAATATTGAGAGGTGTATAAAAAGACACCTTAGCTTCCTATAAGTTTGACCTACGATGGTGTTGACATGATTTGTCCAATTGAAGCTATTATTGAAAATTAGCCCAAGGTTTTTGGCAGCATCCACAATATTCAGCTTTACCCCATTTATTAAAATGTCAAGGCCAAAATTGCAGTCAAGTTTTCTCCTACGAATTATTATGCATTTCGATTTATTAGGGTTTAGGCAAAGACCATTTGCCGTGGCCCAGCGATAAACGTTATCTAGTTCATTATTGAGTCTCCCAATTTTTTCAGCGACAGATTGTACTGGACTACTCAAATACAACTGCACATCATCTGCGTACATATGAATATTGCAGTGCATGAGTTGTTTTGGCAGATTAATTATTAACCTTAAGCTTGAACAAAGTTTTCTTTTCAAATAATTTAAAAAAAAAAATAAGATGAAATCAAGACTTGAACATTTTTTTCTGATCTTCCTCTCATTGAGAAGGGTTCAAAACGAGCATTAGTGAAACTCTTGGGAAAAATATTTTAAAAGCCAAAAAAAAAAAAAAATTAAGAAAAGCAAAATTCTCATTGTTGTTAAACTTCTCTCGCTTGTCAAATAAAAAATATTAGACATGGTCATGAATAAGCTGGAACTGTATAAAATATACTTATGTGCGTCTTTATGTTCATACAGCCAACAGAGCAAGTACAAAAATAGCAATTAAATGTAATTAGAAAATATTATTGTGAAATTAATTGCGTTAATTTTCTCTTAACTTCAAACAATTCTGTTGTATTTTCAACAGCACAGATAGAGATATTTTTATTGCATGTTGTAATTTTTCACATTGAAAATGCATTTCAATATGGCCTGAATATTTCGAACCCTCATTAGCCAAGCATTTTCTTAAAGTTCTTGTTACGTTTCTTCTCTCCCTCTCTCTCTCTCTCCTTCTTATTTGCTTTCCTTTGAAAAACTTTTACAATAATAAATGAACTTACATACAATTCTTTCACCTTAAAAACAATTTAAGCAACGCTCACAAATGACTGCATAATTAATCAAGAGCTTGTGGCACAAGGAAAAATTTTAAATGAAACCAAACGAGCTGCAACGGACAACGACTACCAAAAACGACGGTGATGATGACCATGTAACCAGGTATTCGTGCGCAATTGGCAAGACCATGATGGTCAGTTGAAACACATAGAGGAAAGCCAAATAGATAAAAAGGAATGACAGCAATAGCAAAAAATATTTCCTGAAAAAAAAAAATTGCAATAAGAATTACAAGCAGCAAGTGCCACAGAATGAACATAACATCGTTGCAAGAAGAAATGATGATTAATTTTAATAAATGTTTTACAACAACTGTGAGTTGCAAGTTGAGCTTCAACTCCTTTTAGTTGAGAGCAGTTCAGTGGAGTTGTTGTGTGCAGACCTACGAGGAGTATTGAGAAACGACACGTTAACGTTTAGTTAATTCGTTTTTCTGTGGCAGTACCGCCACCAGAATCCATTAAAGAAAAAAAAAGCTATTCAGTTTTAAGACACTTTTCTTGATTTTGCGCGCACTTAAACGGAAGATATGATATTCAATCTCCTGCTTGTGCTTTGAAGGGATTATATTAAACGCAGATTATTGTGGCAAACATATTTGTACGCAATCTCGCATAAATTTAATAACAACAGAAGCTCAACAAACTAAATCAACGGAAGAAAGGCAGCCTGTGTTGCTTCAAGTGGGCCCAAGAAGAAGAAGAAGAAGCTTAGCTGTAATTATTTAGCAGACAAAGTGACGCATGTGCTGGCTGCATTTACTTAATCACCAAATGGAATAGAAATTAATTCTTCTTCGCAAAATTTAGGAAAACAGAACACTTAAGCGCATTTATTGTATGAAATAAGTCATAAGAAAAGAATTTTCTGAGCAAACATAAACAGGACAGACAAGGAACAAATACAGCATCTCGTATTTTGTGTAAGACTGTGTTTTTTATTGCGTTTTCCCATCTATTGAATTCAAACTACTGCCCAGCCAGCATTTTCAATCCGAGAAGTGTCTATTAGGAGTGTTACGAAAAGCGATTTTGCTCGTCGACGGGCTCGTTTTTCATTCATGTGCAGGAGTAACTGTTAGACAAGGTAATTCTTCTCTAAAATTCTTCTGCAATGCCCGAAAGATAATTGTAGTATTCTTAGTAGAGCGAATCATTTGAGAGTTATGTAGAGATTATCTAAAGTGGCTTTTGCAACAGCGTGTCAAAAATTGTATTCGAGGTTATGGATTATCTTACAACTCTGAGTATGTTACTCAGACATACAATTCCTGCACGATGCATGCCAGCAGTCACAAAATAGTCATTCGATGATGGTTCTACGATTCACATATTTATTGTCTTTTAGACATTTTAAGACTGAAAGACGAGTATCGCAGAAAATGTGTAAAAAATTATAATTATTAAAAACGTTAAGTTTCGTTATTTTCACTTGTCAGTGATGAGTCGCCGCCACATGATCAGCGGACGAGTCTTTTAGAAGTTATATGCTAAAAAAACACTATCGTTTAGTTTTGGTTTTTTGTGAACCATAAAATATTATGTGAAGGTGTATGCAAAAATATTATCTAACCATCTTGTTTTATAAACATAAATTTTAACTTTCGATGCAAACTTTACGCGTTACCATTGTAAATTACTTCATCGGGATTTTACTTCCCCAAAATTGAGAGAGACGTGTTTGTAATGAAAGTAAAGTGATCCACATGTTTAAAAAAGACACGCAAAGTAAAGTTGGAGAGTTATTGGCTGGGGTACATACCATGACTGTTTCGCTTCCACCACGACGCTCACTAGCATCCAAATTGCTTCGAAAATATTTTTACCAAGGGTTTGTGCTTAATTTTTCCAATTTGGAGTTATTGAAATTATTATTTGCATAATTTCCTAAGCCGCATAAAATCTAACTTCGTTAATTTTTTCCTACACCAATCTTTTTCAATGTCATATAATTTGTCATGAGTAAATATAACACACTCGAATTCGAAAATTTGTCCAGTGATTTTTGTTATGTGATGTCTATAGAATACAAAATTTTGTTGAACCACACATCAAATTCTGTGTGAAAAAAGAGAAAACCCAAACATAAAAATAGTTTCGTATAGAGCCTGACATACATATGTAGCAACAAAATTTTGTCAAGTTTTGACATATATTAGAGATGAGGACATACATCGAGATTTAAATGTCAAAACAGTGAAAGAAGTCATCCGTATCAACAGCCCTAAACATACAATTCGTTTAATACAACATTCCAACAGGGAACTCAGACAGTTGCCCGCGACCGAAACCACAGACTAAACAGATATTCCAAAAGTGACTTCTGTACAGTGGCCATACATATCATTTGTTTGGGGGCCAGTCAGAAGTGAGTGGTACAGGAAATCGTGACAACATGAGTGTATGAGACCAACCAGTGTACAGCAAAAAAAAAAAATTACAATGAAAAAATGTTGTTGTAAAGTGTTTTGAAAATTATTGGTTTTGTTGTAATTTTTACGCAAATAAAGTATTAAATACAAATAATTATTATTTGTGTGCTTGTAAAGCTGTTTTGTTTGCATTAGATTTGCACTGAATTTTTCTAACCAAAAATCAAATGTAAGCAAATGCAGAGTCTACCAACAGAGAAAGCTATATAAATATTATCATGTTTGCTGTCCTTCCCCACCAAACCTCAACATTTGCGAATAATATCGTTTTCGACATTATGCGAACATTTTGCGGACAAAACTATCATAAATGGCTATTGTAAACGAAAGTAAAACGAGCTAATAGAGCTCACTCGTCGCTCAGTTTGTGGCAGCAAAACACTCGTAAGCGATGGCTCGGAAACGATACTTTTGCGGACCTCTTGCGATATTAAAGACGGAGATTTAGCTGACTAGCAAATGATCCATTTTTAATATCGTGAAAGGTTCACTCAAGATACCAAGAGTGGGCATTAGTTGTTCGTTACAGATATCATAAATGATCCGTTTCGAATATCGAAAACAAATCTTTAGCAATAGTAAAAATTATGTTTATAAATATATGTATTTCATTTCCATTTTATTTCAAGTAATTACAACGACTCACTTTGGTTAATTATAAATTTATTGAAAAAAATAAATCAAAATTGCTTATTTCAATATAAAAAGGAATAAATTAAGGGCCTCATTCAAAAAGATTAACTGCTGGTTTTTGTAAAATTTTTAAAAATTTTCATTGGTGCATTTATATTTGAAGCAAAAACAAATTGTCACATTTTATTGTTGTTTTCAATATAAATTCAAGAATGAAAATTTTTAAAAATTTTACAAAATCCGGCAGTAATACAAACTTGACATGTAAATTTATAAAAATTTTTGATACACACCTTAAACAAACATTAATTTTTTTTTTGAACACAAAGCTTTAACGCACTTAAGTTTTAAAGCAAAACGAAATCAGTACAGCTCTAATTCAAACTACGACTAATCATTCTTGCTTTAAAAATATTTCATCTTCCGCTATTCCTGTATACATTTTCTTTTTTCAAAATAAAGCAAAATAGCTACATACAAAAAAATTTTGCCGTTTTTTGTCCGTTTATAGTACGAAAACGATATTATTTATGAATAATTAATGGAAGAAGAGAAACTAATGTTCTTTATTTGTCACTCTCACAATTTCTTCCGCATTTTATTCGCTTTTGATACTACAAGCGATTGTTATTAGCGAGCATTCGCTTAAAATGGATCTCAGGTTTGGTGGGTCACTGGATGCTCGAGCACCGCAAGGCTGCCACTTTCATGAAATTTTACAGAAAATTGGCAATTTTTGTAGTCCGGCAGAGCTGGTGACCCTTCTGGTACCATTCTGTGACCGAAACACTGGCAACCAGAAGATTTAAGCGATATGCGCCATCAGAACTAGTTAACCGTTACTAGAAGGGTCAAGCTGCTGTTTTAAAAAGAAATGATTTTTATTTGTATGCATATCACATTTTTATTAATATCTGATATAAATTATCTTAAGTATTGATTTAAGATAATTAACACCCCAATTAGGTACATCTAATTACTTAATGTCAGTTTGCTGACAGGTGTAATAAAATACGGTTAAAAAAAGTTCTGCCTTTATATTTTTTTCGATGTAACATTTCAAAGTAACGCGCTACATGTAGACATTTTGCTTTTAAAAATTATTTACAAATACATTGTTAAAAACACATAATGTGTGAGAAACTTTGGGAAGTTTTTGCCAATCTAATATTTTAAGATTTAATCTTAAATATTACGAAAAAACCAAAAAGCTTCTAAGCTGAAAATGCGAAAAAGTACCATTTGTTCTGCAGTTGTTCTTCATTCTCAATTTCCATCGTAGTCAGGGAGCTAATGACTGTTCGTTTATAATATTTCCTTGGCGTCTTAGGTGTGCGATGTGTTGAGCGAGAAACTCAGTTTTTGCTTTGGAACACTGGAAGAAGAAAAATCATAACTCGATTAAAGTTTATTTACTGTTCAAGATTTGCTTTGTTTTCTAGCAGCCCATTAAACAAAAAAAAAAAAAAAAAATCCTAAAACTAAAGATAAAACTTTGACTACTTCTTTTCTTTGTTGCTGCAGCATCCAATGCTTGTTAAATGTTGTTGTGGTAACTTGTCGAAAATGTGATTTCATTGTGCATGAAATTAGTCATTGTTTCGAGTTGCTAACAAACAACAGCAACAGCAACAGCTAAACACATACAAACACAACTTACACGCAAAACTAAAATAAACCACGCGTCTGTCCCGGGATGATCGTTGTTTAAGCAGTTTTATGCATTTAATGGAGCATCTTGCAGTTGTAAATTTTATTAGAAAACATACAGTTCGTCTTTTTCAATTCGACTCTAGAGTCAACATTAAAAATATCAGTTAAACTGTCGCTCACATACAAACACGAGGATGGAACGAAATTCCAAGAGATGCATGCAATTTCAATGTTGCAACAAGAGTTTGTGGCAGGCTGCTGCAGATGTTTTTTTTTATTTTTTTAAATTTTTTGTTGCAAATGTTTAAGCAGCTTTATTAGTTCTAAATTTTGCATAAAATTGAGTCTATCTTTCTGTGTGTTGCTGATAAAGCAAAGAAGCAGCAAAATTTGTGTGCGTTAAACCCTAAAAAGTTGACTTCATTGAGTCAAAGTGAATTTTTGTTTATTTTCTGTATTTCTCTTGCAGTCCTCAAGAATCAAAGTACCGCACTTCAAAGCCTATTAGTTTTAGATTACAACATTGCAATGATGTCGTTCCTCACCCATACCAAATACTAAGAATCTATCCATTCAAACCATCTATCTTTCCATCTCAAAGAAATATGTATCAGCCAGCGAGTACAACTGGTGGCTGATCGACCGACGACTGGCTGGACGTCCGGCCAGCCGGCTGCTTGACTGGTTTGTTTTGTTTATAGGAATTGAAATTTATTATATTTTTAACTTCATTGGCAACACGACAACAACAATATCAGCGAAAAGAAAAATTAAAATAAAATAAATAAATAAATAACACACAACTAACCGAAACCGAATTTGTTAAGCTTTGTCTCTGGAAGAACTTTGAACGAGCAGCATCTTTTCGAGCACATACATACATAATACATACATAGATACATACATATGTACTTAGAAAAGGAAAAAGCAACATTTAAGACGCAATTCATTTGCAAATTCCTGCGAAACACTGTGTTTGTTCCCAATGTTCTCGTCTTCCCAAGAATTTCAACGATCATTTCAATTCACATTTAATGCTCGCTCAAGTTTCCCATTGCTGCGGCCCAGCGAAACCAAAACTACAAAAAGAAAAAACGCAACGAAATAAAAACCAACTTAAAGGGAACTGATCTCAAACTGAAGGGAAATTTACTTGAGTTGCTAAAATAACCGGCAAATAAACCAAAAAAGTTTTTTTCTTCCATTTGTTGTATTTTGCACACAGAGAAAGCAACAACTGAAAATAAATGAAAACGAAAAACGTTGCAACTTTGGCAACAAACAGCTCTTCATACAGTTATTGGGTTTTGTGTTCCGCTGGATGATGGGCTGGCTGTTGGTTGTTGTTGTTGGTTGTGTTGTGTTGTTCGGGGTGCTTGAGCATCGTTTGCAAGTTTGAACCACTTTGAAGACATGCCGCTTAAATGGTTCGAGACCACCCAAGACGTTGACGATTTTGTTCAAAAGATTTCGCTGTTCGCGATCGCCATCATCATCGTCAGCAACAGCAAAAGCTGCAAAACAGAAAAAAAAGATAAAACAGAGAAACAACATAACAACAGCAGCAATGCCAAACCAACATCATGCTAAAGATCCTTTACAATGTTTTAATTGTTCTTGTTGTTGTTGTTGTTGTTGGTGTCGCACGTTGCACATTAAGGGATTTGAAGAAAAGTTTGCATACGTTTTTCAGGGTACTAAAATTCGAAAGAAAACGAATCAAGTACTGCTTAAAACGTACATAAATATGCAACCAAATACTCAAAAGTATTTAGTATATGTCCCAAAACTTGTGACACATACAGTCACTTAAATAATTTAAAATATGACAAGCAAAAACTTTATGGTAATACTTGTAATTATAGCATTTTTTTATTATTAAATTTGTGCCAAAATTTGTGACACATGATTTTGATTGCGCAGCTCAAAAAAATTCTTAAAACATTATTTTCTAATTAAAATTGTCCCAAAATTTGTGACTTTTTTTTAGGTCCTGTCGTAATAAGGGTTCTCAGAATAATACATTTTTGTTATTTGAACTTTTTGCTCTGTACACAGTTATTTTACATTACGTTCATTGTGCCCAAGGTTATTCTATGCTATTGCTACGATTGATAATACTTAGACACGGCAATGCCAACTTCAAACACCTGTGGCTGGGGGACAACTAGCTGTTTTAAAGCCGCCACACGTGTTGTCAGTACCCGCTCAGTTTTTGTATTTTTTAGTTGTTACACAATGTTTTCTTTGACGGTAAGGTAGGGTTTAAAATGCCTTCGCACTTACAGTGGCCATCGCCAACTACGTTGTGTGGTGTATCCACTAAAAAACTCCCTGCTCTTTTCCGGGGTGGTCCTTCTCGGGACCGCTATCTGCATTACTTCGGGAATGTTGTTACACAATTACTAATAATAAGTAATAAAAAATCTAATGTTTTTAAATGCATACTTGACTAGTATTGTGTGGAAATTTCCCAAATAAAAACTTAGTAAACATTTGAAAACTTAGTAAACATTTTTTGTATATCTATATAAGACCTTAACCCCCCCATCTACACACGCAAGTGCAAGTAACTCAATAGATAATGCCATCATACGTCTGCCATATGTGAGCTTACTTGCGAGAAATTTTGATTGCGAGTAATTTTCTTTAATTACATATCGGTAAAATGAAAAAAAAGAATCAAAAACAGTGTTACCTTATGAAGATTATATTTTAATCTTAATAGATAACTTACAATGAATGATTTTTATTTTAATAGTTTGAGCCTTAAGGTCACTTGTTTTTTTTATAAATGTTTATTAAATTCAATATTTCGATACCACAATGGGTATCTTCTTCAGGAATGTTTTTTGTTTTGATATTTTTTCAAACAATTTTTGGAACGAAGTTCCTTAACGCGGCTTGCTGGTAGTGGAAATTAGTAGAAATCGTCACGAAAGCCTGTGAGCTGTTTATATGTATTGGTGTACTGTCGACAAGTAATTGTGTATGATAGGTAGTGTCTCCGCTGACAGCAGCAGAGACACCTACCAATAAATATTAATTCGTTGTGAAAACGGACACTATCAGCTGCTAGATGTCGCTAAACTAAAGTATGTCACAACAAAAAACAGCAATATTGAAAAATTTTCTTCGTTTTGTAGCAGATTGACAAAAATATACTGCGTGTGTCAAAAGTAAAAAATAAAACGTTCCAAAATTTTAAAGAATCATAAAATTTAAAAATTTCAAAAACCACACAAAATAGAACATACAGATTTCACCTTGTATTGCATTCAAAGATGGAAAAAAACGTAAGGAACTTTGTTCCTTACGGGACGGGAGTCCCCCTACCGCATTTCTTTTTTTTTTTTAAATACTAAGCAACAAAGGTCGGAAAACTAGCATAAATAATGACTGATTTTTTGGTATATTATTATTTGATCTTGCTTACCGAAAAATAAGATAAAATATAAAGAAGTTGAAGTAAAATAAATCGGTTATCGATTTGTAATATAAATTTACTATTTATTTGATAAAAACTGCTATTCGTATAATTTTCATCCTCACAACAGTTTGCATGACAATACTTTGGCAACAAAGCCATTAAAAAGTTATGTAGACGGCCGAAAACAGAATAAATCGCACACAAAAAGGCAAAAACTTGTGATTTTTATATAAAATTGAAATGGAACAGTAATTTTGTAGTGTTTTTTTCCGCATAATTGTTTTATTATTATTTTTGTCATTTAATTCTATTATTTTGTATAGTAAAGCAATTTTCTTTAAGACCAGTTTCTTTGACAACATTTTGAAAATGAGCTTGCACTTACCTGTATAAACAACCACTGGCAACAGTTTTCATTGTCTCAGTCGAAATATTGGTTGTTAATAGAGTACACACAACTTGCAAGAAGTTACTTGCATGTGTAAATGGTGCGCAAATCTAGTTGTGGTTGGAAAATGTACAAAACTAACTTTAAAAAATAAAGGCAGTATAATTTTTCGCCTTTCATTGTTTTTCATTGCACTTTTACTCGAACATCTCTTTAAAGCTATTTCGAAAATACTGTAGAGCAGTGCTGCTACTTAAAAGTCTCATAGCTTTATCATAATTAAACTTCTGCCCAAATATGCGACACTTAATTTTATTTTAGCAATTTTGACTTTGCTCATCCCAAAATAAGTGAACGCTAATATTTTGCTTAAGCAGCTTGTCAAGATAATTTAAAGAATATAACAAATAAAAATTGCTCGTCAATTTTATGATAAAATTTGTAACTATTTTAATAAATTAAGCTTGTCACAAAATTTGCAACATGATATTTCTAAAGCGAAGTATACAAATATTCTTTTAAAAATATTACAATGTATTAAGTTTACCAGAATGTTTATGTTACGCGGGCCGCCGGTCATGAGACCGGCTCACTTGGGTCCTAGAAAGGTCCCGTTGTGCTTACCAGAAACATTATATAGATATCTTACAGCGTTTTGCAAAGCCACACGACACAAAACTTGTGAGACGCTTGACATGGTTCTGCTGAGCTGTTAAAGTTTTTTTTTTTTTTAATTATTGACAAGTAACTGCATAAACATTTCGTTGTAATTAATAAGTCAAACTTGATTAAATATTTCAGAGCTTGGTGGGGAAGAAAGCTAGACACTAGGTCACAACAGTAATATAGAATGAAGTGAACACCGATACACGTCATACAAAATAGTTATGGAAATAAATTTTGTGTACTTTTTCGTTATAAAAAAGTACTCAAATTGTAAGTTTTTTCGACGAAAGTTGGCTAAACAATCAACAATTTAGTGATCTTGCCTTGTTTTGGTTTTGTTGTATTGCTTGGGTGCTTTTTCTCCCCATCGTTCAGAGAAAGAGAAACAGAGAGAGAGAGATTATGTTCTGATATGAGTTCTTGAGCAGAAGAATTGAAAAAAATAATAACAAGAAAAATCGCACACTAAAAGTTTCAATCAGTTATATTTTTTACTTGAAGGTTTGCGTGAAGCAGACAATTGTTTGTTGCGTTATAAATTGCAACAGCTAAATGGAGCTACAAACAACGACCACAACAATAACAACAACGTAAACAATGCACCATTAACAGCATCTAAAATAAAATATAAAAATATAATAAAACAGTGATTTAATTTTGCCCGGGTATAATTGTAGCATGAGGTTAAAGGACTCAATTGATAAGTGAGTTGAAGTTGTAATTCTCTGCTCGTTCGTGTTTTCTTTTCTTTTATTCTTTTTTTTAATTTTAATTTCCATCTTCAAGTCATGTTATTGTTTTATGTCTTGCTTTAATTAAAGCTATAATTGACTGAAACTGTGAATACTGTATTTGAGGGGTCTTTCGCTTTGCGACCAAACCATAGAAGTTTTTTTTGGCTTTTTGATTTTATGAAAACCTAAAGTTTGCAAGACATCACATCTTTCATTATTTTTGAGTTGACTTGTACGAGTATATACATACATACACGCACATACATACGTACATATATTGGTGCCAAAGAAATATAATTTTTTGAAGTGAGAAAATATGCAAAAACCTTAGAGCTTTTAAAAAAAGCTTTTAATAAAAACACAAAAACATTGCGTCGTGTTGTTTAATGTGCTGATGCTTATGTATCATTGCACAGTGGTGTAAATAAAAGAAAAAGTGGTAAAAAGTCCGGAACTTTTAAACCACACAACGGATCTCGCTGAAAATTGAAGTAGTCATAGACAAGGAGTAATATTTTTTGTCTCAAGTCTTTTTAGGCCTATAGTTAAAACAGGGGCGGGGCTATGGGGGCTGAAAGTTACCTACCACGAGTATAAAAAATTTTATGCAGCTTATAACTTTCTTATATCTTGGCCGATTTTAAAGATTTTTACCTTTTTGTATTTTGCTTAGCAAGGCAAAGAAAAAATGTTATGAAACATGTTTTCATATCTCTTACAGTTTAAGAGATATTCGCCTCAGAATATTATTTTTTATTATTTTCGCCGCAACTTCTTTTGGTATTTTGCTTATACCTTTTTTGTTAAAATCTTGATTTTAATTTGTGGCCCACCGTTATATTCCTTATAAAATTCTAAGTGAGATAAGGTACCGCTTTATTAAAATATCTTGGTCCGATAAGTCATAAAATAGGTCTTAATTCAAAACTTTGAAATTTCACCGAAAAATTTTAATTTTTCACAAAAAAGGTGGCTTCATTATTTTTGAATTCGTAAAAAATTTTGTTCCAGCTTTTATACTTATTTTTACACGTAGCGAAAGATAATCTCTTAAGAATGTGTAAAAATTTTATTTTGTTTACTTTAAACTAAGTACCCTACAGTAGGCAGTGGTCGAAAATCATCAATTTTGAAAACAATTTTCGGATATGTGGGCGTCTGAAAAGTTTTGCCAAAAGTGAAATGAAATTCCGTGAACGACGTTTTATTACAAAATCAGTTGGTATTATTGCTGCAGAAGCTCGAGACATCCTAGATATAATTAGCGTTGCCAGACTGAGATTATTAAAAAAAGTAAATTTTCGGAAGGGACAATTTTGAATTGCTAAAAAAATGGATTTATGATTTATATTTCTTTCTGAAATTTATGCTTTTATTTGAAAATTTAGTATTTCAATACGTTTTGAAAAATTATGCATGTATCTTTCATCGTCTTGCAGATATTCAAGTTTCACTTTGATTTTTATGTGCGAAAAACTATCCTTTTATTATTTTTTTCATTGTTTTCACGAATGTGACTTAAAAACATAAATAAAGTATTAATTTTTGCATATATTTGAAAAGAAGACACAAATTCCTTTCCAACGATATATAACATGTATACCTTTTTTAAATATTTGCACATTCGGGAACCACTAAAATACTACGCAACCAACAAAAAGTAAACAAGTTTGGTGTTTTGAAAGACAGCCAGACATACGAATTAAATGCACTTAGTTCGGTTATAATCAAAAGGCCAAAAAATTCCTGATAATGCATTTAAATACCTGAAATTCTACTTTCAAGAAGAAAACGATGACATAATAAAAGGTTCCAAAATCGAAAGGAAAAGTGGTCATAAAAATAACAGATTTCTTTGTCCACAACAATATAACCATACCTGTTTGTTCAACTGTTCGATAAGACAATAAAAAGCAGTTGATTGGGCGCAAAAGCTTTTAATCTGAATACAGCGGGGCAAAGCAGAGAGAAAACAAGCAAATAAAGGATCACTCGCAGAAGCGGGTTGCCCGAATGCAGGACGGCGTAAAGCATATGGATTCAAAAGGATCTCAATTAAACCAGCGAATACATCACAAAAAAAAAATTTATAAATATAGGAGAAATATAAAATGCAAACTAATAAGGATTTACCGACTTTATATTAACTAAGTAATGTTTGAGCTTTAAATCTTACAAATTATTTCTCATTTATTGATTAAAGCATAAAATATACTAACAGTGTTGTCTACTAATATGCAAATTTTCTTTAAAATAATCGGAAGCGTCATAACTTAAAAGAGTTTTAATTTCAATTCCTTCGGGATCATCCTTTTCTATTTCCATTGTTATTTTTGGTAACCATTTTATGGTCATTATTTTGAGCAGTTTTTGAACACTTTCGTGTTTTAAAATTCTATACTGCTTAATATCTCTGTTTCTAGCTTCCTAAGCTTCCTATGTCAATTCCCCTAAGGGAAGAATATTGTTCGCCATTATTTCTGTTGTATGTGTTAGAGCTTTGTGTACGGTTGGTGTTAATGGTCTCCACGAATACAGATTATGATTCTATCAATATCATTTAAGTAAAAACTCTTCTTTCCACATATGTACGTTACAATTCATGTTTGATTTCGTATCGGTAATTGCCTTTGCGACTTTTCCATATATCATGGTTAGATAAGGTTTAAAAGAAACAGTAATCTTTCTTCCAGATATGCAAACATCAATGGAAGCCATGTTGGAAATTTCGCGGTTGATATCATTAACAAGCATTTGAGTTGTTTGTTTGTTTTCTTTGATATACTCAAAACGTATTGGCCAGCATAGAAACTTAGACCCTGGCGTGTTATTTTTCCACAGATCACGATATGAATTTTTACTCGATGTGGGCATTTGGTTATAGAGCCGCAGCCGTAATGGCACTAACGATGCCATTAGAACCGTGGAAAAGTCTGCATTGCAATCGCTTATTTGCTTATACTCAGAAAATCTAGATGATCCATCACATCCCCATTTATATATCTTAATCTCTTTGGAGATGCAGTTGGTAGTACGTCCACAACTTTTAGCGCTTCTTTTTGCTGCGATTTCATCAAAGTCCGCTTAAAGGAATCTTTTATTTGATCTACAAAGTAACCAAGTACCATCGCTTCTTTTTTCTTCTTTTTCGATATGAAGTGCTCAGCGTTTTTAATATTACTACTGCATTTGTCTTCTGGCATAGACATTTTATACGTACCGCCAAAACTTTCCTTTGTGAGGGGTGAACCCTCTGCTTGTTTTGTCACTGCTTTGGCCCGATTTATGTACCTGCTTTTGCTTCTAATGCTTCGCTTATCACCGTCTTGGGGAATTGTTTCAATAGAAGGTATGCTTCCATTTATTATACGCGTTATTTGTGTAGAATTCAAAGAAATCTGTTATTTTTATGACCACTTTTCCTTTCGATTTTGGAACCTTTTATTATGTCATCGTTTTCTTCTTGAAAGTAGAATTTCAGGTATTTAAATGCATTATCAGGAATTTTTTGGCCTTTTGATTATAACCGAACTAAGTGCATTTAATTCGTATGTCTGGCTGTCTTTCAAAACACCAAACTTGTTTACTTTTTGTTGGTTGCGTAGTATTTTAGTGGTTCCCGAATGTGAAAATATTTAAAAAAGGTATACATGTTATATATCGTTGGAAAGGAATTTGTGTCTTCTTTTCAAATATATGCAAAAATTAATACTTTATTTATGTTTTTAAGTCACATTCGTGAAAACAATGAAAAAAATAATAAAAGGATAGTTTTTCGCACATAAAAATCAAAGTGAAACTTGAATATCTGCAAGACGATGAAAGATACGTGCATAATTTTTCAAAGCGTATTAAAATACTAAATTTTCAAATAAAAGCATAAATTTCAGAAAGAAATATAAATCATAAATCCATTTTTTAGCAATTCAAAATTGTCCCTTCCAAAAATTGACTTTTTTTAATAATCTCAGTCTGGCAACGCTAATTATATCTAGGATGTCTCGAGCTTCTGCAGCAATAATACCAACTGATTTTGTAATAAAACGTCGTTCACGGAATTTCATTTCACTTTTGGCAAAACTTTTCAGACGCCCACATATCCGAAAATTGTTTTAAAAATTGATGATTTTTGACCACTGCCTACTGTAGGGTACTTACTTTAAATTAAACAAAATAAAATTTTTACACATTCTTAAGAGATTATCTTTCGCTACGTGTAAAAATAAGTATAAAAGCTGGAACAAAATTTTTTACGAATTCAAAAATAATGAAGCCACCTTTTTTGTGAAAAATTAAAATTTTTCGGTGAAATTTCAAAGTTTTGAATTAAGACCTATTTTATGACTTATCGGACCAAGATATTTTAATAAAGCGGTACCTTATCTCACTTAGAATTTTATAAGGAATATAACGGTGGGCCACAAATTAAAATCAAGATTTTAACAAAAAAGGTATAAGCAAAATACCAAAAGAAGTTGCGGCGAAAATAATAAAAAATAATATTCTGAGGCGAATATCTCTTAAACTGTAAGAGATATGAAAACATGTTTCATAACATTTTTTCTTTGCCTTGCTAAGCAAAATACAAAAAGGTAAAAATCTTTAAAATCGGCCAAGATATAAGAAAGTTATAAGCTGCATAAAATTTTTTATACTCGTGGTAGGTAACTTTCAGCCCCCATAGCCCCGCCCCTGTTTTAACTATAGGCCTAAAAAGACTTGAGACAAAAAATATTACTCCTTGTCTATGACTACTTCAATTTTCAGCGAGATCCGTTGTGTGGTTTAAAAGTTCCGGACTTTTTACCACTTTTTCTTTTATTTACACCACTGTGCATTGTGAAATTAATAGATTTTTATTTACATTTTGTAGAAAAGAAATAGATCATGAGGGCAGCCCAGGATGAAATCCCGAATGGTTTCCCCATTTAGCCCGAAAAATGAAAATCAAATTCTAGCAATAGCCAAATGGCTGGGGAGACGATTACAGTACTGGTGTATTGGTAGAAAATAGTAATCCTCATAAGATTACTATATTCTGTGCAGAGTTAAACTTCGTAGATATATTTTGTTGTTTGTTCCTCAAGATTTAAAAATTGACTACGCATCTGGACATACCGTCACCTCATTATTGTCTTAAGGCCATATTCATAATAATTATTATAAGTTTATTAAGCTCGTATTTGACGTATTTCTACGGAATATTTGTCAAATAAACGTGTAATAAACATTCAATAGTTTTTATGAATATGGGTATTAGTCTATAGGCGGCTTAAATGAATGTGTAAGGAATAGGATATAGATATGTACTTATTTTAAATACCCCTTTCCGAATCCGAAACTTGTTTTGTGAAATTCTACATGGCTTCTATAGTACTAAGCATCTATTTAGCTCCACTTCAGCTTTTTTCGTGTTGAATTAATACTGGCCCTCATTATGAACAACATTCGATCTTCCATAATCGTCGAGAAAGCTCATCGAACTAATTTTAAGTTGGTGTTAAGGCGGCCATGAACAAACGCTCTTGTGCATTCCGCTGGTATATTGCAGATTAGTCACAATACTTGAATATTATGAGCAGAACCTGAGTGATAATTAAAACTTATTTGGTTGCAAATTCATCTAAAATAATAAATTGCTGCTTGATGCTGAACTTTAACTGGAGTTGGCTTGGAACAACAAAAAAATTAGGGAAGCCTCCAACCCTTTGGAAATTAATTTCAACACATAAGTAAACCAATGCAAAGTGTAAATTAAAATTTATTACTTTCATAATGATACGTAAGCACCAACAAATTAAACAACAAGACACAATATTTTCGTGTTTTTATTAGAAGCTGTTTGGGGGGATTTGAAGAAAATTGCTATTAGAAAAATTTAGTTAAAAGAAAATGAAACACCGTTCACAATGATTATGAAAAAACAATTCACCAATTCCTTTTTATTTGGATATAAAGAAAATGACCTGACTTTGGGGAGATGCACACATCCACAGAGCAAAAACTTCCTAATAGATTCAATAAGATTTTCTCTTTGAAACGTTTTTAGGCTGAGGGGTATCCCAGCAGAGAGAAAAGAAGATTTTTCTATGGGTATTTCTTATTATTTACATGTTGCAAATCTTATTAATTGTCTCAACAAGAAAAACACATAAAACCAAGAAGAAAACTTGTTACTCACGTTTGTTTTTACTCAGTTTCCGATTTGCATGGTACCAAAAAAAAAAATTCTATAGAGAAGAACTTATTGATTCTATTAGGTTTTCTTGTAAATTGTATACAATAAGCATTTCTTATCGATTTTATTAGGTTATCCTATTAATTTTTTCCTATTGGTTTTATTAGTTTCCTATATAAATACACGTAAATCATCTTTTTAATTTCATTAATTGTTGTTTTTTCAATAAGGTTTTCCCATTTAAAATAATAAGGAATCCTTCTTGAAAAAAAAACCATAGAGATATCTTATTGATTTTGTTCTACTTTATTAGGTGCTTTTTTCTCTGTGTCAACTTAAACTGAGAAATGTGCATGATTTGCAGTAGACCAAAGTATAATTTCCATAATTTCATGCCGCCAGCCCTTTGGAAATTAATTTCAACACATTATAATAAGTTATAAGGTTTTTGCATATTTTTTTTACTTCAAAAAATTATATTTGCTTCGCACCAATTTATGTGTGCATATACATATGTATGTATGTATATACTCGTACAAGTGAACACAAAAATAATGAAAGACGTGTACTTGTACAACAAACTTTTTCACAAATGCATAATAAAACTAGCTTTTGTTTAGTTGTAAGCCTTGAATTAGAATATGCTCCACCTGAAGGAGAATTAAATAAGCAGCACTATGTTTTCCAGGAGGAATTTCATGATCTTTGTCGTGACTTACAACTATCCAAAAGACATACAGAGCTTTTAGGTTCTAGACTTAAGCAGTGGCACTACTGGTAAGAAAATATAAACATAGAACTTCATTGGACCGGGGATACTAATTTGTTTGGAACACTATTCAATGATATAAATAAATGGTTAGTAAATCATGTTCCACAAGATTTGCAATTATTAGTTGATGGTGCCACATGATGGTCAATAATTATTACAATTGTTAATAATTATAATTATTAACACTTGTAGATCATAAAGTTGGACTATAAAGTTAAAATTAAGTGTTGAAAAACTCATTTTTGTAGCTTCAGATTGTTTCTTATATAAATTTTTTTTTTAGCAGTTTGTTAGCATCTTCAGGATAATATTTGTACTTAAATTGAAAAATGTTGCTAAAATTTATAATTAATGCTTAAAACCAAATTATCGTATATGGTGAAATTTCTTGTTCAAATTCGCCATTTCTGCATGATATAACTTTCAATGACTTTTTGAATAACTATCATATTGGAAAGGAAAATAACTCCGAAAATGATCATATTTAAATTAGATTACATTACATTACATAAATGTAAAAGTTATTGAGTCTGATGAAGATAATGAAGCTAGCTGGAGAAATTGTCCACATGTTCAAAAAATGCATTAATACTGACGTCAGGGCTGGTATTAAAATAAAAGTGAAGCAAGAAATTTTTTACGTGAAATATTATGTAAAAAGCATCTGAACAAAAAAGCCCTCGCGAAGCTAAACTTAGATAGAGGAATTCAGAATTTGAGCAACCAATAGTGCGATTTATACCAAGAAAATAGGTGTAGGCGAATTTAATTGCACTCGCCTAGAATATAAAGTCACCTTGATAGAAGTTATACCAAAAAGTGTCTTCATGGCATTTTTAAAAAAATAAATTTTCTTCATAATTGTTGATAACTTTATCATGCTTGAATTCGATTTTACGTCTTCAAAACTAATATATGTATTTGCCTCTACCTGCAATACATTGCAATAGTTCGGAAATAAAAGAAATTGCAAAACTCCCTCGAATTCTCATTTATTAAAATATACACATTTCTTCATCTGAAACATTCTCCAATGCTCTGCAAAATAGTAATAAATAGTATAGGGGTTTATTTCGTCTTAAATTTATTTTTAGCTCTAATTTGATTTTTGTTTGCATATACATAAGTACATATTTATAGGTATGTATGTTCCTCTTTGAAGTTGAATGTTCAACTTAATTAATTCTTCAGAAATCACAGTTTGCTTGATTGAAATGCTTAAAATTAATCAACAAAAAGATTTAAAAAATACGCTTAAGCCGGTTTATAACACTGATGATGATTTACAAGCAGCCACAGATCAATCAAAGTTATAAAAATTCAATTAACAGCAAAAAAAAAAAATATATATAAAAACAAAAACGCAGACCTCCTACGCGCCAAACTGAGCGAAATATTTAGATACGTAAACGTGCTTACATTTGGTGTTGCAGCACTAACGACTGAAAACGGCGCTACAGGCTAAAAAAAAATGGGTTGCATGTGATTTCGGGAGGTGTACAAGAGGTCCTCTCTGATTTTTCACTAAAAAAGTTTTAGTTACATATTTAGTTCGGAAGAATTATTAGATCTGTTCTTGTAAGGAATTTTTAAAAACAAATTCAATAGCAGAAAGCAGTTTATCGAACTTTCTAATTTTCTCGTATTAATGAAAATAATAACAAAAGTGAAAGCACTATATCCGCCTTGGCCATATTTCGAATACCATTCACAATATTCAAGTTAATATTTGTGCCTTACACTGTACCACCTTACAAGCAGCAACCGTCCATCCCTGTAATATTAATTTTTTGGTAGGCAATTTATTTATGCCGAACGTCGGCAACCACAGTATTTGTCGCATGTCAACCAATGTTTTGATGTAGTTGTAGGTTAGGTTAGGTTAGGTTGATTGGAGGGGTTTGCTTGCCCATGTCTTGCGACATACACCTAAGCCAGTGTAGGCTTGTTGTGCGCTCCGTGGATTTAACCGTGTTGATGTAGTTGTAAGTGTTTCCTAAAATTCACTTCTAGTATTTATTCACCAAAATATGTTCCCATATCCCAATGTGCCGCACCAATTTGAAAATATTAAAGCTATCCACAAATCATCACACTCTTGTTAAGGAAGTAAATTGATAATTCCAGCAGAAAATTATATATCACACTTTAAAATCCAGCTATAATTGCTAGTGTTATAGCGAAGAATGTTAAAAGGCTTTTGTTTTAACATCAATGAAATTGAGATGGTTTCATATTCAGGTATAAAAACGAGTTTTTTATAATTATTGGCGAATACCGCGGTTGATCAGCCTTTATACAATGTACAATTTATTACCAAAGTGGCATCCTTCACCTTTAACGCAGGGAAAATTACTTACAAAACCGAATGGCACAAAGAAATTATTTTACACTATATCTCCCGTATGAATGAAGCGAAATGGAAAATTTGCTTATTTTGCATTCAAGCAATCTATTTTTTTCACCAGTCCTTCGCTTGGGCTCAAAATTCGACTGAGTTCGCTTATACGGTGAACTTCTTGAAGAATTGGTGTTTGTTACACCCCCCTTGTGTACATTTCGTTCTACACATTGAGTTTGATCTACAGTAGGGTGATCTATCACTCAACTCTCAAAATCCACTGTAAATAAAATAATACAAAAATACTTTAAGCTTCAAATATTCAGATTTTTGTGGTTGCGTTTCTTGTTATTTAACACGAAATTTTGTGGAATTATGACACAAAGCTGTCAAATAAAGCTACTGGAGTTGTGCTTAGTTTGTTTATAGAAATTTCAACAATAAAAGATCTCCAATAAAATAATAAAAAAAAAAATATTTTTCTTCCCAATTGATAAAATACTTAGATATAAATACATATATCTGAGTATTTTAGTTACAAAAAAAAAAAAAAAACAATGTGATTCCTAGAAAAGCAGTGAAATGGTGGACGTTCTGCGAAGTGGGCTTAGAAGACTAATTGACACATTAATAAAAGAAAAGCAAAAATCACAATAAGGAGTGGAGAGAAAGAAGGAGATTTTGAAGCAAAATACATTTGTAACATGTTTAACTGATCACTACGTATATACATAAATGTGTAGAAATCCAAATGTGAAATCGCTGCTTTTCGAGTACCTGAAATTTGTAATTGAAATTTTATTTTTGAAGTTTGTAAAAGTGTACTATAAATATATAACAGAAGATGATTGCGATGTGTCGCACTGTGAAATTAAAATTAAGTTTGAGTACAATTTTGAAACTTTAATTTAGAAACTCTGCATCTTTCCTTCTGATTGCAGAACGATTTAAAAAAAAACAAAAACAACAAAACAAAATTATTTTAGGTCTACATATGGACCTCATACATATGTAAATGTTTTCTATTTTTTTCAGACGTCTATACGCCGCCGACATTTCGTTGATGCTAATCCACTCTTCAGTAGACTTAAAAGAATGTTTGTAGTTAAACTGAGAGGAAAAAAGGAGCAAAATAAAATCAAATGAAAACCAGAAATGGGATTGTTAAAGAGAATGCCGAAAAGAAAAAAGAAATGAGAAGAGACAAACTAGCAGTGTGAAAAAAACGATCATAGAAGAGAGTAGAACATGGAAAAAAAGAACGAAGAGAAGAGCACAGGAGCAGAAGAGAACAGGCAAGAATGAAAGAAAATCAGAAAAAAAGCCAGGGGCAGGATACAGAAAATAATAGAAGAGAAGAGAGCATAAAAGTAAATTAGATATCAGAGAAGAGAGAACAATGCAAGCGAAAATAAAGCATTGGAAACGAAAAAAGAAAACGGGGAGAAGAGAAGAGAAGGGGTGAGATGAGATGAGTTGGGAAAAGAAGAAAAAATAAAAAAGGGAAACAAGAGAAAAAAGAAGCGAAAAGCGAAGAAGACAAGAGAAGAGAGAAACAAAGAAAAGAAAAGCAAAGCAAAGAGAAGAACTGAGATTACAATAAAAGAAAACAAAAAAACTAGGACGAAGGAGAAAAGAATAGAAGACAAGAGAACAAAGGTGAAGAGAAGAAAAGAAAAGGAGCGGAAAAAACATATACTTCAAGTACTTAAGCTGGATTTGCATGTTTCAGACAAAATATCTATTCTGATGTAATATTTTTATATTTAGTTTCCAATATTTTTTCGAGAGAAAAATTTACTTCGCAACATTTTCGACTTAGATTTGACTTTTTCTTTTACACAAAGTTTAAGCCAAATGCTGTAAAATATATCCCACTCATATACGGATATATGTATGTATATAAAAACTCTAAGAATAACAAAAGTTGTGTGGATAACCATTTTGTTTGGAATAAATATATCGGTTTTGCTATTAAATTATTATTACGTATATATACATAAGTTTGTTTGATCAATTGCAACATCTAAATTTTGAGTAAAAGATTCATAATATAAGCTGGTATTACAAAATGGGAAAACCAGCACATATGTACTCCTTTTACATTGGCACGAAACGTAACTGAAGCTCATAGGTGAATACTTTAACGTGCATACAAAAAAAATTCAACTCTTCATCAGTAAAAAAGGTCTAAATATTGATACAAACCTTAAGGGACGACAATGACACACATGTTAAGCCCGATTGCCAGCAGTTAGTGGACTTAAAATAAGTCACGTATTAGATTGTTAGTTTGTTAATTTCTTTGGATAATATTTTATCTTTATTTTTATTATTTGAAACACAAGCAGAGTCTTTAAGATTCTGTTGAATGAATGTCATTTAATATGTATGTCGCTTGTCACTTGTGTCAAGGTTATAAGCAAAATAAACATGTACGCCAAAAATGGACAAACCAGCAGCAACAAAGGAGAATTATAAATGATGTTGTCTCAAAGGACACTTAAAGACGATTAAGATGATCATCATTGTGATCTTTATAATTGTTTAACTACCCAACACCACCAGCCGCTGCCGTGCAAACATTAAAAGTCGTTGTCATTAAGATGGAAAAAAAAGTTATGATTATTTTGACTGCTGTGACAGTGACTGCTAATAATAATGTTTAATGACATTTAAAAGATGTTGAAGACAATTATAAATAAGTGACATTTAAAATGAAATAAAAACAAAAGATAACAGCGATAAGAGCACAACAGTTGAGTCCAAAGAATAGAAGGAATGCTGGAAAAGGATCCGCAACGAAGAAGAAGAAGAAGAAGAAGAGACCTTGATGTTGCGCGTGCCATTTGACTGATGGTCGTGTGTCGTTTGCACGGATTAAGCTGCAGCCGAAAGCAATAGTTGAACTTAAAGACAAAAACGCATGTTACTGCAGCCATTCTTCAGTCAACGAGACATCAATCCATCCATCCAGCAATCTATCTATTTGTAGTCTTTAGTTGCTTCTGCGTTTGGGTGCATAATTGTTTGTGTGTGTGTGTGTAAACTTGGCATGTGGCGGTTCCGCATTTTAAACTGATCTTAAATGCATCTCATATTGTGCGCACATTTTGCAATTTATTTTCGTTTTAGTAACAAGTTGCAAGTAAAGTAGTTAAATCCAATTTTCTTCTTTTATTCGGTTTCTAACATTTTGTTTCTGTTTTTTGTAAATTTTCTTGTTTAAATGTTTGTTGTTTGTCAAGGTAGTCCAAACGATTGTTTACAAGGCTTTTGAAACCCTGGAGAATTCGAGTCTCAATTGAACAAGAAGCATACGAATTACCACTGAGTGCATAATATGTACATACATATGTATGTACTTGTATACATATTGAACCAAAAGTGTAAACAGAATGCTGATTGAAAACTGGTTGCATTTTGAGGAGGAAAAATAACCTTCAATTTTAGATTTTTGTAACTTGTTCAATCCACTGATATTGACAACCAGTGTTACCATTTCAACTTTTCG
Source organism: Sturmia bella (assembly GCA_963662145.1). Classification (NCBI taxonomy): domain Eukaryota; kingdom Metazoa; phylum Arthropoda; class Insecta; order Diptera; family Tachinidae; genus Sturmia; species Sturmia bella. Next base: position 24,934,771 of record OY759172.1, read on the forward strand.
TACAGCAGTACGACATCATCTTCTTCTTTCAAACTTCGAAAGTTAAACTAATTAAAAAAAAAGATCGTCGTTTCCGAAATTAATGAAAGAAAATTTTAAAAATCCATTAAGTTTTTCGCTTTTATAGCCCAAATATTTTAGTTTAAATTGAAGCTCTTTTTATCTTAGAATTTTAACCCGTAAATGCTCTTTATTAAAAATGTACAAAAAAAATTTTTTTAATGATTAATTATCAATTTGTGAATTTAAAATAAATTTAGTTTATCGTGTATATTTGCAAATTGATAATTATTTTGAGCTTATACCCCAGCTAATAACCTTTTTTTAGTGCTTAACATTATTTAAAATGTTGAAATAACGTTTTAGTATTTTCAGAAAAAAAAAATTTCTTTCGTTTTCTGATGTAGTATAAATCAATAAACTAGTTGAGGAATATATGAGATTCGCAAATGTATTTGTAAATGTCTCCGCAAAGCATATCAAAACTTGGAATAATCGAACCACATTTAGAGGTCGCCAGAAATTTCAACTGTTGATTAAATTTTTGGTGTAATTTCACCGGCATTGAAAAATTGAAAATGTCCAGTGACCATAAAATATCATCCGATTTATGTGAAATTTGAAATATATACATACTTGCTTTGTCAAATTGAACACAGGCAGCCTTGTGCAGCACAAGAATATTAGGTTTTTGCATTTTGAAGCGCAAGCTAGTTGTGCTTGCAAAATTCCTTAATATTTGCGAAATATTTAGCAAACAGGTTTTTCCACAAAGAGCATAATCTCATTTGCTTTTATCTTTGTTGCTCTTACAGAATATTAAACAGAGTACAGAAAAAATCGTGTAGGTGAATTAAATTGGACTTTTTCAATATGCAACAAATAATACGAAAAATCAGCAGAAAATATGACATTTAAATAAATCTTTAAATTAATAACTGAACTTCAGGTTCGTAAAAGTCTAACCTATATTAGTAAATATTTAATATACTCCCAGTAACATTCTATTCATCAATAATTTATTTTTGTGTTTATTGCTATTGTTTCAGTGTTGATAAAACGGCTTCTAACTTTTTGCCGTACCCAGCGATTTTTAAGCATTAATTTAACTTCATAGTCAAACTATATGATTAACAATTGCTAATAATTTTATCGGTCTTGAGTACGATCTCCTTCATAATCTATTATATTTTCATAATCTATTATTTATGAGCCATTAATGAGGATTCCAATAAACATGGAAACAGAAAACAGCTCTAAGCTTTTAGGGCTTTTCAAAACTTACCCCCTAATTCATAAAAATTATAACAGGCTTATAAGACTGTTATTTGACATATTTGTATGGAAAATCTGTCAAATAAGAGCTTGTTATAATTTTTATGAATTAGACGGTTACTCTGCTTTCAATAGCAAACAGTAGATTTTTATTTTAGTAATTAACAATTAAAAAAATAAGTTCGTTAGAACTAAATATCATCGAAAATTCGTTCAGTGTATTTAGCTATGTATATAGACTAACTGGACAGGAGTGAAAATTGTTTCGACAATAAAATATTTTCAGATTAATACACGATTGCAACCAAGGTAAAAGATAAAACCAGGTAAAATCACTAAAACAGCTGCTCGTTGTTTATTATCTGTTAAGTGTCAAAAGTTTGTTTACAAGCCGTTTAACGTGCTCTGATTTCTAAGAAATGTGCAAGTGATTTTGTAGCTATTATTGCAGAAAAAATAAAATAAGCCAGTGATTTTGCTGTTTTTATTCAATCAAAAAGTAAAGTAATAATTTTTGAGTGGTTTAAATAAATTTATTTTATGAAATTTGTATAATTTCTTTTTTTGCATACACTCACAAACCAATTTAACAAAACAAATGAGAGAAGATTTTGACAGTCGACAGATATTTTTCTTTTCTACCAACAACTCTCCTGTATTTTTTATGTTCTGCTAGTGTTTGTACCTATTAAATCTGCCTTGATTGCAACATGTTAAAACAACCTTGTTTCAAAATTCTGGACTGGCAACATCCCCCTGGCTCCAGGTGTGATCCCTGTTTAAGAAATATAAAAAAATATTAAATAGAAAACATCAAATTTGGAGGGCAATTTTGAATTATCCATACACCGTGATGAGCTGGTTCTCGGGCTTAAACCTTTGCCTGCAAACGTACTGACACATTTTTAAATGACGTGTCAGTAAGTTACTTTCAGTTCGGTAATTGCAGATTTATCTCAACATTTCATTTTTAATCTTCCAATGTAACTACACACAAAAAAAAGCTAAAAACGTCGAAAACGAAGTGGATTTTATGTTTTTTGGTGGATGTTTTGCAACATACAACTTTCGTATCAGTTACTTGCTGTTTAGTTGTGTTCTTTTATTCCTTTTTCTAGTTGCTTTATTTTCTTCTTGTACAGCAAAGTCTTCCATTACATCTGACTGGACTCGAACTGAAAACTTAGCGACTGTAAGGCAGCCACTGCATCCACTCAGCCGTCACATTAACTAGACTAATTGAAACAACATGTAATTTAACTAGAGATTTGATTTAGTTTTTAAGTTTTTTTAGGGTAATTTTAGATTGCTAGTTTTTTATGTGTTATACTATGTTCACATATGCCTTTTTAATTGAAACAATATTCAGTTAATTGACAATATCTTTTTGGTGTTCATACATACTTAATATTGGTACGACAATTAGCATTTGACAGGTGAAGAAATTATTGTTTACATTTTTTCTGTAAAAATTTGTTTTTTGTTTGTTTTTTTTTTTTTTTTTTTAATTTAATTTGTTGACGTTTGATTAGTTAACTTTTGAACAAGGTGTGTTCAGTAAGTAGTGTTGTTGTAAAAGCTTGTTCATTTAGCACTGTTAACACAAATCTAGCAGAGTTGCGTTATAAATTTTATTCATTATTAAAACAATTATCTCTCAATTGCCAGTAAGTTAAATTGTAATTTTTATATGAAAATTTAGTCTCAATAATGGGCTTAATTGTTATAAATTGAATATTGCTGCATGTGTGAACAGAGTATTACATGTGTTAATTTCCAATTTTTTTTGTCATTATTTTTATAAAAAAAGAAAACGTTAGTAAAATATTACTTGTATATTGTTATTAAATAAAATCATACCACAATAGTCAATAACGTAAGTGTTTTCATTCGCAATAAATTCAGACAACAAAAACAAGCTTTTTGTCATGATTCGCAATCTTTCTTTGTGCCATATTTTTCCATGATTATTTAACGCTCGATATTTCAATTATTTACATTCTGATCACATCCATATATTTTATTGGAGCATTTTTATTTACACGATAAATTAAACCATATTTATAGAGAAAATTATTAAAATTCTAACAGATTTGCCCTGATGAAGAAAGAGACAGGCAGACAGACAGACAGACAGACATTCAGACAGATGGACCATGAAAATCAATTCATTTCTAGGAATGCCACATTCAGCATTTTTATAAACCAGAGATGTTTGCAGAAAATCATAAATAATAAATTGATATTTCACAATTTGTTTGCTTAATTTGACCATTTGTGCTGGAAAGTTGGTATAATTATTTTAACAACATTTTTAAAAATGTTGTTGCAAAACACCATTCCGTGTTGTTAAGAAAATTTCTCTGTGTGTGCGTATGTAACTATAAAAGTGTTCGAAGCGAACTGAAAAGGCGTTCAAAGACCATTTCAAACTGCATGATGTTTGAATTGGAAAATTGCACAAGGAAATTGTTCTATTAATAAATTGTTTTATATCAAAGCACTCACTCAGTTAGAAAATTATAACAAAATTGGTAACAAAAGTTTAGTTGTTGATGGACATGAAAGTTTACAAGTTTTTTTTTCTTCTTCTAACAAACATGGTAAACAATCAAACAGAACGACAACCATTCCTCTTTTTTGTTGTTTTTGTGGCAAGTGCAACTTGGAGTATATGGGAGTAGACATGGCTGGAAAATGATGACATTGATGATGATGATGCTGATGCTGACGACCAAGAAAGAGACAATAAAGACGAAGCTGATGATAATCTATTGAATGTAAACAAGCAAAATGTGCACAACAGAAAAGCTGTTTTAATTCGTCTGCCTAACAATGCGTATACACTTGCAATATTTCGAAAATGTTGTCTGCAGCGGCAACGGCAGAATAGAAACAGCTCAACGTGATCAAATATTCTGCACTACATAAAAATTGCGCATGTCTCTTAAAGAAATATTTGGAGTAGAGAAATTTTACTTTAATTAAACTCAATTGCAGTTTTGATTTGCGAAGTAAAACTCAGCAACAGCAGTTCCAGTAGCAACATGTTGATAGCAAGAACAGTATTTAAAGTCATTTAAACTGATTTCGACCAGAAACTTAAAAATCCACCGCCAAAATAATTTGTAGATGAGTCTGATTTAGATGTCAAATAACAGAAAGTCATTTTAAAGCAATTAAAAAAATATACTAAGAGGTTATTATTTGCTTTGAGTATTTTATCTGACCGGGCTTGTTCAAAGACTTGTCAATTATTTATGAACAGAAATGGTTTCATAATTTTGGGCCGAAAAATTGTTTGTGGGAATAATTTGATATTTGGCACAACCACATTTCATGTACACATAAATGCGCATTTTTATATCTATTATATGGGCATTTTTATATCTATGCCAATAGTACTCAGTGCAATATGGATGCGTGTTAATTTCCATATGTTCTAAACTAATGCTTGCCTTACCTGAAAATTTTTCGACCATACTAAGAACAACGTATGTTAAATTTGGTTTGAAAAAAAAAAAAATGGAAAAATATGTTGCTAATTTAGGGAAAACTGGTCAGTTTCGACTTTAGAGTGCAACAACCATACCATATTAGAAGAATATTTCAAGCCAGTTGGACCGGTCAGCACAGACGACATTTTGTTCGATGCTGTCTTCGAGAGATTTCATATTTTGTCATTAATAAAAAGGACTGGAGTACAACTATGATAACAAAATAATATAAACTGGCGTGTTGCCAATAACAAGACAAGCAATTCTCCATGTTGTCTTGCATAGGCCTAACTGAAGACAAAGTCATACTCAATCACAGCTGGGGAATTGCGATTAGCATTAGAAATCATTACGATTAGAGAAATAAAATAATCTAATCATTAGAATTGAATTTTGATAAAAATTTCAGATTACTAATTGCTTTGATTAGAAATAATCAAAAATCTAATCACAATTAGTGACGATTAGCATTTCTAATCAAATCTAATAAAAACTAATCCAAAAAATAATTGATTATGTTTCTTGATTATTTTTGATTAGATTTGGTTAGATCTACTATTTTTAACTAGTTTTGTGAAAAAAATATTTATTTATCACATTTGTTGCTATATTTACATAATGTAACAGTTTTTGAATATTGCATAAAGTTGCATTATATATTGTCACATACATATATATATATGTATGCTGAATCTGCTTATATATAATTCACAAAAAATTGACATTAGACTTCATTAATACAAACTTTTGAAAAGAAAAGTTTCACAATGAATTTCGTCTTGGACTATTGATGATGCCTGCAAATGAGAATAGTCGTTCAACGGGGGCTGGCGACGTTAGTGGGGTGTTACACAATAGGAATGCTTCCTTCAAAACATTATATTTGGTCCAAATTTCAAGGCCGGGATCCGGGTCATTTAAGTAGGCGTTAAACTGATTGCTTATGGCATTTTTGAAACCGTTGGACTTGGTGTTAATAATACAACAACAAAGTGAACCGTATGCAATTTTATGCAATATTCAAAAACTGTTACATTAGGTAAATATAACAACAAATGTGATAAATAAATATTTTCTTTTCACAAAGCTAGTTAAAAATAGTAGATCTAATCAAATCTAATCAAAAATAATCAAGAAATATAATCAATTATTTTTTGGATTAGTTTTGATTAGATTTGATTAGAAATATGTACTAATCTTCACTAATTGTGATTACATTTTTGATTATTTCTAATCTAATCAATTAGTAATCGTCTAAAATGGCTAACTAATCATAATTAATCAATTTTTCAGCAAAATTAAAATTTCTAAGCCAATTGCTAATCATTAGGATTTCAAATCATGTCATGCAAAGTGTCATGTTTGTAATGAATTGACGACAATATGAGAAACAATGTCCTCAACTGTGTCTTGCTTTTTGTTATGATTCAGAGCAAATTTGTAAACAAAGAGATTTAGTTTAAAGTGGTGCTCTCTGTAATGTAAGTAAGAAAGAAAAATATTTAAAATAGCTGTACTTTACCGGCTTAAAAACATAATAAGAAGTACACAATTTTGTTTGCTTTTTCATTTTTTTAATCAAAAATATCCAGTTAAAGCTTTGAAGTGTATGAAGAAGGTTCGTATTTTCAATTAAGCATAAAGTTTTTTTTGTTAATAAATTTTGAATTGGTAAGCAATATATGCCAAGTGTATTACGTAGAAAATGCATGGATCTTGTAATGAAATATCTAGAAAATTTATTCTACTTATTCATATAACCTTTTTACTGAACTAAGTTTTGTTTTCAGTATATACTTCTCATTTTTGTAAGGAATCGTATTTAGTTTAAAGTTATGGTATGTGTAAGTATTTTTTAGTAAAAGTTTTAAAAATGAAATATTCATATATTTTGTGTTCTTAATAAGTTACAATTGGGGAGAGCGGGGGAGTAGGTACTTTCAATTTGTCGTGCGTATGGTCGTCAACGACAGTTTCTGAAACATGTCGAGCATATGGTCGTCTACGACAGTATCTGGTACATTGTCATGAATATGGTCGTCAATGTTAACGACTATATGCATGACAATGTTAATCAAGTAGTCATGCACGAATTTGGTGCCCGTTGTTCAAAAAAGTCGTCAATATTTTTTCTGCGCTGTCGGCAATGTGTCGTCGAGTTTTTAGCAAGTGTCCTGCACGCAACATTGATGAAGAATAGACGACACGGCCAACTGGGAAGAGACACAAGTAGATGCATATGCGAAATGTAAGTAATAACTATTAACGAAATACACATACATGCTTCCGTTTCACGTGCAGAGAATGTGTGAGTAATGTGTCTTCTAAAATCAAGTTTATTAAGATTTTAAAAACATTTGTATGCTTCTCAAAAGAAAAAAAAAAAAATAGAAAAGAAAAATTTAAGAACATTCCCCACTACATAAAATTTGAAATCTTTTCCACTTTAGCAAATATATTTATTGGTATAAAATTTCACTTTGATTTAATTGTTGTTCGATGTGGTATTCAAAAAAAAAAAAAAAAACTTGCTCTCAAGGTGTTAAAAGCTTAGCATGAAACATGTTTTTTAAAATATTTCAAAATAAAATATGAAGAAACAAAAATATCCCACATTATGAAACTGCACTTTGCAGAGCCTTCAACTAAGAAAACAGTAAAAATTCCAAAACCAAAAAGAGTCCTTGTAATGTTTGCATACGAATACATTTAATATTGAAACATGTTTTTCACAGATTTTGCAGGTTTCGTTGATTAGCCTCTTTGTTTTTTTTTCCAAAGAATTCTCATGCCATCAAAGGGGACCAGCACTATGGCTCCTGAAATGCAACAATCTTTCAAACACTTGCTGGCAGCTTAGATTTGATTCATTACAACTGCTTGCTATAGTTGTTGATTTCTTTTGGCCATAGTGCGTTTTTTTTTTTTCTATAGTTTTTTGATGTTGTGTTTCTCAAAAAGTCTTTAGTTTGCCACTATCATCAATTTCCATTCAAAGGCAGGCAAGCAGGCAGCCTCAACTACCTCAGAGCAGTTTTAAATTATAAAATTCAACGTGTGTGGTCCAAAATCTTCTTTTTAAAGCTGTTGCAGTCGATGATGGTGATGAGGCCTCTTAACAAATACCAAATAAAGCTGCGATGTTGGCAGCGCCAAAAATTGACGCTGGCTGAGGGGGCTCCAACATGTTGGCTCCTGTGAAAACATTTCAAAATAATGTTGCATGCTTGACCAGCAGTGCTTCAGTGGTTGGTGTGCTTAAAACAGGCTTACTGTATTATTAGGCCTTGTTTTTTTCTTCTTCTTGTTTCTCTTCTCAACGAATTGGCAAAAAAAACAAAAAATGAACATTTTCATCTACATAAATTCCTGGCATTTGAAGTCCCTGGCACAACTCCCTTTAGTACCTCCGCTGGCTGATGATGCTTCAATTCCTACTGCTCGCTCATTCTGGTGGCATGCAATTCTATAGTTTATCACGTTAAGTGAGGATATCAATAATTCCACGAATAATGTCCAATGATTGTTGCTGATCATGTTTAATGTTGACGATGAGAATTCTTTTTTAACTTTATTTTTGTAAAAATTCTTTCTGTTGGACTGCGCGTTGTTCCCATACATTTTCATATTTGCGTTGAGTGTATTATTGTGTTGCGAAGAGCTTCTGGTTTGTTGGTTGTTAAAGTTGGTCACATCGTTGTCAAGGATTCAATTTGGCATAAGTGCGTTTTGTCACGCAGTTTCCTTTTAAGGTGTAGCACTCATTATTATCATTAATATTTTTATTATTTATTAATACTGTAAAATAATGACTTAAAGATAATTTATACGTTAATATTTGCTCATGTTGATGGCAGGACTTTTTTTATTTTTTGTTATAGGTGGGCCTGAACGTTTCAATTCTACGAGAAATGTCAAGAACTATTCATTTTTAGCTATTAAGCAGATTATTGCTTTTAGAGGTGAAATTTGAAGACACGAAAGTCAAATATGTAATTATTATGTCTAACTACTAAAAAAAAGGTGGGTTCTTTTCCAAAACTTACATAAATTTGAAATTTTATATAAAAAAAAAAAAAAAAAAAAATTGAAAATATAAAAAAACTGAGCAATAAAAAATCTATTTGGAGAAAGTAAAACCCAACTTAGATCACATAAAATAAAAATCTATTTTAGAAATTTGTTTTTTATTAATTAATCAATTTAATTTTATTAATAAATTCTTAGATTAAGAGAGTTGTTCTGAGCACTAGCTGCTAAGGTTATCGGCTGGCATTTTAGGTATATAAAGTAAAATTAAAGATCAGATTTTAACATGACATCAAAAGATAATAAATGACTTTAAAATATATCTATAAAAATTTTTATTTAAAAAAAGACCTTTTTTCTGTATTAAGTTTATCAGGCTCAAGATCTTTCTATATTATCCTTGTGATTGATATTAATTAAATTAGACAACGAAGACATCAAAGACATTGAGCAGGGTGGACAACTAGTTGTTTCGAAGCCGCCACACTTTCTCTATAAAAATTTTTATTTAAAAAAAGACCTTTTTTCTGTATTAAGTTTATCAGGCTCAAGATCTTTCTATATTATCCTTGTGATTGATATTAATTAAATTAGACAACGAAGACATCAAAGACATTGAGCAGGGTGGACAACTAGTTGTTTCGAAGCCGCCACACTTTCTCGTCAGCACCCGTCCTCGAAACAACTAGTTGTCCACCCTGCTAAATGCCACACTTTCTCGTCAGCACCCCTGAGTTCAAAGACATTTAGCAGGGTGGACAACTAGTTGTTTCGAAGACGGGTGCTGACGAGAAAGAGTGGCGGCTTCGAAACAAGTAGTTGTCCACCCTGCTAAATGTCTTTGAACTCAGGGGTGCTGACGAGAAAGTGTGGCGGCTTCGAAACAACTAGTTGTCCACCCTGCTAAATGTCTTTGATGTCTTCTTTGTCTAATTTAATTAATATCAATTATAAGGATAATATAGAAAGAACTTGAGCCTAATAAACTTAATGTAGAAATAATTATAAGAAAAAGTTCGAATAATAGAAATTAATTAAAAAAAGACCTTTTAAAAATTATGCTTTTTAAATTAAAAATTTGTACCGTTTAAAACATGTATCGCATTAAAAGTATAATTTTTTTTTAAAACTAGCTTCCACAGGGTGGCCCAAAAAAGACTGAAGGATTAAAAATAACTGTATTATTTTTTTTTTTATGTTTTTAAATATTTAATTCATGGAAATTTTTTACATCTAAGTGTGAAATATAACATCTCTCAAATGGTGTCCATTTTCTTGCAAACAAAAATTGGTTCTTTTAACCATGTTTTTTCGAAGATGTGGATGGTCAACCAGAAACGGTTAACGGGGCTCTGTATAGGACTATGATAGAAAATTTTTTGCGTCCACATGTTGCGAATAATCAAAACATATGGTTCCAGCAAGATGGAGCAACTGCGCATACAGCAAGAGCAACAATAGAACTTCTTCATAACATTTTTGGTGAACGAATAATTTCCAGAAATTGTGATTTTGCTCACCAGATTTGATTTGACTGCTCCAGATTTTTTTTGTGGGGCTATTTGAAAGGAGTTGTGTATATCAATAAACCCCAAACAATTCAAGAGCTTAAGCAGAACATTCAAGCAGAAATATGGTTCTTGGAACCAGAAACTCTACGGGCAGTAATGGAAAATGCGGTTAAAAGAGCCAATTTTTGTTTGCAAGAAAATGGACACCATTTGAGAGATGTTATATTTCACACTTAGATGTAAAAAATTTCCATGAATTAAATATTTAAAAACATAAAAAAAAATTAATAAAAAATAAAAACAAAAAAAATACAGTTATTTTTAATCCTTCAGTCTTTTTTGGGCCACCCTGTACAACGATTTATAAACATAGTGCTCTTTAAAAATTTTTTTTTTTTAATACAGTCAAAGCCCGGCACAGCGAATACTCAGTTTAACGAATATCGGATATAACGAATGGCAAAATTTTTACATTAACTGTCTTATGTAGCGAATGACAAAAAAAAAAAATCTCGATTTAACGAATGGCAAAGCAAAATACATTTAAAAAATCGTTACAAATCTGCATTTGCAGATTTACAGGCACTTTCCCGTATAAGTTGTAATTTGACAAATATTCAAAACCAAAAAACTGTATAGAAAAACCCTTCCCTCGGAGGCACAAATTGTTTCTACTGCATTTTCTAAAATACTTCTTCCTCACAAAATTTGAAAACAGAAGTATTTAGAGAAGAAGACCACAAAACGACCTGCATTTGCAGATTTGCCGGCACTTTCCCGTATAAGTTGTAATTTGACAAATATTCAAAACCAAAAAACTGTATAGAAAAACCCTTCCCTCGGAGGCACAACTTGTTTCTACTGTATTTTCTAAAATACTTCTTCCTCACAAAATTCGAAAACGGAAATATTTAGAGAAGAAGACCACAAAACGACCTGCATTTGCAGATTTGCCGGCACTTTCCCGTATAAGTTGTAATTTGACAAATATTCAAAACCAAAAAACTGTATAGAAAACCCCTTCCCACGGAGGCACAACTTGTTTCTACTGTATTTTCTAAAATACTTCTTCCTTACAAAATTTGAAAACGGAAATATTTAGAGAAGAAGACCACAAAACGACCTGCATTTGCAGATTTGCCGGCACTTTCCCGTATAAGTTGTAATTTGACAAATATTCAAAACCAAAAAACTGTATAGAAAACCCCTTCCCACGGAGGCACAACTTGTTTCTACTGTATTTTCTAAAATACTTCTTCCTCACAAAATTTGAAAACGGAAATATTTAGAGAAGAAGACCACAAAACGACCTGCATTTGCAGATTTGCCGGCACTTTCCCGTATAAGTTGTAATTTGACAAATATTCAAAACCAAAAAACTGTATAGAAAAACCCTTCCCTCGGAGGCACAACTTGTTTCTACTGTATTTTCTAAAATACTTCTTCCTTACAAAATTCGAAAACGGAAATATTTAGAGAAGAAGACCACAAAACGACCTGCATTTGCAGATTTGCCGGCACTTTCCCGTATAAGTTGTAATTTGACAAATATTCAAAACCAAAAAACTGTATAGAAAACCCCTTCCCACGGAGGCACAACTTGTTTCTACTGTGTTTTCTAAAATACTTCTTCCTCACAAAATTTGAAAACGGAAATATTTAGAGAAGAAGACCACAAAACGACCTGCATTTGCAGATTTGCCGGCACTTTCCCGTATAAGTTGTAATTTGACAAATATTCAAAACCAAAAAACTGTATAGAAAAACCCTTCCCTCGGAGGCACAAATTGTTTCTACTGCATTTTCTAAAATACTTCTTCCTCACAAAATTTGAAAACGGAAGTATTTAGAGAAGAAGACCACAAAACGACCTGCATTTGCAGATTTGCCGGCACTTTCCCGTATAAGTTGTAATTTGACAAATATTCAAAACCAAAAAACTGTATAGAAAACCCCTTCCCACGGAGGCACAACTGGTTTCTACTGTATTTTCTAAAATACTTCTTCCTCACAAAATTTGAAAACGGAAGTATTTAGAGAAGAAGACCACAAAACGACCTGCATTTGCAGATTTGCCGGCACTTTCCCGTATAAGTTGTAATTTGACAAATATTCAAAACCAAAAAACTGTATAGAAAAACCCTTCCCTCGGAGGCACAAATTGTTTCTACTGTATTTTCTAAAATACTTCTTCCTCACAAAATTTGAAAACGGAAATATTTAGAGAAGAAGACCACAAAACGACCTGCATTTGCAGATTTGCCGGCACTTTCCCGTATAAGTTGTAATTTGACAAATATTCAAAACCAAAAAACTGTATAGAAAACCCCTTCCCACGGAGGCACAACTGGTTTCTACTGTATTTTCTAAAATACTTCTTCCTCACAAAATTTGAAAACGGAAGTATTTAGAGAAGAAGACCACAAAACGACCTGCATTTGCAGATTTGCCGGCACTTTCCCGTATAAGTTGTAATTTGACAAATATTCAAAACCAAAAAACTGTATAGAAAACCCCTTCCCACGGAGGCACAACTTGTTTCTACTGTATTTTCTAAAATACTTCTTCCTTACAAAATTTGAAAACGGAAATATTTAGAGAAGAAGACCACAAAACGACCTGCATTTGCAGATTTGCCGGCACTTTCCCGTATAAGTTGTAATTTGACAAATATTCAAAACCAAAAAACTGTATAGAAAACCCCTTCCCACGGAGGCACAACTTGTTTCTACTGTATTTTCTAAAATGCTTCTTCCTCACAAAATTTGAAAACGGAAGTATTTAGAGAAGAAGACCACAAAACGACCTGCATTTGCAGATTTGCCGGCACTTTCCCGTATAAGTTGTAATTTGACAAATATTCAAAACCAAAAAACTGTATAGAAAACCCCTTCCCACGGAGGCACAACTTGTTTCTACTATATTTTCTAAAATACTTCTTCCTTACAAAATTTGAAAACGGAAATATTTAGAGAAGAAGACCACAAAACGACCTGCATTTGCAGATTTGCCGGCACTTTCCCGTATAAGTTGTAATTTGACAAATATTCAAAACCAAAAAACTGTATAGAAAACCCCTTCCCACGGAGGCACAACTTGTTTCTACTGTATTTTCTAAAATACTTCTTCCTCACAAAATTTGAAAACGGAAGTATTTAGATAAGAAGACCACAAAACGACCTGCATTTGCAGATTTGCCGGCGCTTTCCCGTATAAGTTGTAATTTGACAAATATTCAAAACCAAAAAACTGTATAGAAAACCCCTTCCCACGGAGGCACAACTTGTTTCTACTGTATTTTCTAAAATGCTTCTTCCTCACAAAATTCGAAAACGGAAATATTTAGAGAAGAAGACCACAAAACGACCTGCATTTGCAGATTTGCCGGCACTTTCCCGTATAAGTTGTAATTTGACAAATATTCAAAACCAAAAAACTGTATAGAAAACCCCTTCCCACGGAGGCACAACTTGTTTCTACTGTATTTTCTAAAATACTTCTTCCTCACAAAATTTGAAAACGGAAGTATTTAGAGAAGAAGACCACAAAACGACCTGCATTTGCAGATTTGCCGGCACTTTCCCGTATAAGTTGTAATTTGACAAATATTCAAAACCAAAAAACTGTATAGAAAACCCCTTCCCACGGAGGCACAACTTGTTTCTACTGTATTTTCTAAAATGCTTCTTCCTCACAAAATTCGAAAACGGAAATATTTAGAGAAGAAGACCACAAAACGACCTGCATTTGCAGATTTGCCGGCACTTTCCCGTATAAGTTGTAATTTGACAAATATTCAAAACCAAAAAACTGTATAGAAAACCCCTTCCCTCGGAGGCACAACTTGTTTCTACTGTATTTTCTAAAATACTTCTTCCTCACAAAATTTGAAAACGGAAATATTTAGAGAAGAAGACCACAAAACGACCTGCATTTGCAGATTTGCCGGCACTTTCCCGTATAAGTTGTAATTTGACAAATATTCAAAACCAAAAAACTGTATAGAAAACCCCTTCCCACGGAGGCACAACTTGTTTCTACTGTATTTTCTAAAATACTTCTTCCTCACAAAATTTGAAAACGGAAGTATTTAGAGAAGAAGACCACAAAACGACCTGCATTTGCAGATTTGCCGGCACTTTCCCGTATAAGTTGTAATTTGACAAATATTCAAAACCAAAAAACTGTATAGAAAACCCCTTCCCACGGAGGCACAACTTGTTTCTACTATATTTTCTAAAATACTTCTTCCTTACAAAATTTGAAAACGGAAATATTTAGAGAAGAAGACCACAAAACGACCTGCATTTGCAGATTTGCCGGCACTTTCCCGTATAAGTTGTAATTTGACAAATATTCAAAACCAAAAAACTGTATAGAAAACCCCTTCCCTCGGAGGCACAACTTGTTTCTACTGTATTTTCTAAAATACTTCTTCCTCACAAAATTTGAAAACGGAAATATTTAGAGAAGAAGACCACAAAACGACCTGCATTTGCAGATTTGCCGGCACTTTCCCGTATAAGTTGTAATTTGACAAATATTCAAAACCAAAAAACTGTATAGAAAACCCCTTCCCACGGAGGCACAACTTGTTTCTACTGTATTTTCTAAAATACTTCTTCCTCACAAAATTTGAAAACGGAAGTATTTAGAAAAGAAGACCACAAAACGACCTGCATTTGCAGATTTGCCGGCGCTTTCCCGTATAAGTTGTAATTTGACAAATATTCAAAACCAAAAAACTGTATAGAAAACCCCTTCCCACGGAGGCACAACTTGTTTCTACTGTATTTTCTAAAATACTTCTTCCTTACAAAATTTGAAAACGGAAATATTTAGAGAAGAAGACCACAAAACGACCTGCATTTGCAGATTTGCCGGCACTTTCCCGTATAAGTTGTAATTTGACAAATATTCAAAACCAAAAAACTGTATAGAAAACCCCTTCCCACGGAGGCACAACTTGTTTCTACTGTATTTTCTAAAATGCTTCTTCCTCACAAAATTCGAAAACGGAAATATTTAGAGAAGAAGACCACAAAACGACCTGCATTTGCAGATTTGCCGGCACTTTCCCGTATAAGTTGTAATTTGACAAATATTCAAAACCAAAAAACTGTATAGAAAACCCCTTCCCACGGAGGCACAACTTGTTTCTACTGTATTTTCTAAAATGCTTCTTCCTCACAAAATTCGAAAACGGAAATATTTAGAGAAGAAGACCACAAAACGACCTGCATTTGCAGATTTGCCGGCACTTTCCCGTATAAGTTGTAATTTGACAAATATTCAAAACCAAAAAACTGTATAGAAAACCCCTTCCCACGGAGGCACAATTTGTTTCTACTGTATTTTCTAAAATACTTCTTCCTCACAAAATTTGAAAACGGAAGTATTTAGAGAAGAAGACCACAAAACGATCTGCATTTGCAGATTTGCCGGCACTTTCCCGTATAAGTTGTAATTTGACAAATATTCAAAACCAAAAAACTGTATACAAAACCCCTTCCCACGGAGGCACAACTTGTTTCTACTGTATTTTCTAAAATACTTGTTCCTCACAAAATTTGAAAACGGAAGTATTTAGAGAAGAAGACCACAAAACGACCTGCATTTGCAGATTTGCCGGCACTTTCCCGTATAAGTTGTAATTTGACAAATATTCAAAACCAAAAAACTGTATAGAAAACCCCTTCCCACGGAGGCACAACTTGTTTCTACTGTATTTTCTAAAATGCTTCTTCCTCACAAAATTCGAAAACGGAAATATTTAGAGAAGAAGACCACAAAACGACCTGCATTTGCAGATTTGCCGGCACTTTCCCGTATAAGTTGTAATTTGACAAATATTCAAAACCAAAAAACTGTATAGAAAACCCCTTCCCACGGAGGCACAATTTATTTCTACTGTATTTTCTAAAATGCTTCTTCCTCACAAAATTCGAAAACGGAAATATTTAGAGAAGAAGACCACAAAACGACCTGCATTTGCAGATTTGCCGGCACTTTCCCGTATAAGTTGTAATTTGACAAATATTCAAAACCAAAAAACTGTATAGAAAACCCCTTCCCACGGAGGCACAACTTGTTTCTACTGTATTTTCTAAAATGCTTCTTCCTCACAAAATTCGAAAACGGAAATATTTAGAGAAGAAGACCACAAAACGACCTGCATTTGCAGATTTGCCGGCACTTTCCCGTATAAGTTGTAATTTGACAAATATTCAAAACCAAAAAACTGTATAGAAAACCCCTTCCCACGGAGGCACAACTTGTTTCTACTGTATTTTCTAAAATGCTTCTTCCTCACAAAATTCGAAAACGGAAATATTTAGAGAAGAAGACCACAAAACGACCTGCATTTGCAGATTTGCCGGCACTTTCCCGTATAAGTTGTAATTTGACAAATATTCAAAACCAAAAAACTGTATACAAAACCCCTTCCCACGGAGGCACAACTTGTTTCTACTGTATTTTCTAAAATACTTGTTCCTCACAAAATTTGAAAACGGAAGTATTTAGAGAAGAAGACCACAAAACGACCTGCATTTGCAGATTTGCCGGCACTTTCCCGTATAAGTTGTAATTTGACAAATATTCAAAACCAAAAAACTGTATAGAAAACCCCTTCCCACGGAGGCACAACTTGTTTCTACTGTATTTTCTAAAATGCTTCTTCCTCACAAAATTCGAAAACGGAAATATTTAGAGAAGAAGACCACAAAACGACCTGCATTTGCAGATTTGCCGGCACTTTCCCGTATAAGTTGTAATTTGACAAATATTCAAAACCAAAAAACTGTATAGAAAACCCCTTCCCACGGAGGCACAACTTGTTTCTACTGTATTTTCTAAAATGCTTCTTCCTCACAAAATTCGAAAACGGAAATATTTAGAGAAGAAGACCACAAAACGACCTGCATTTGCAGATTTGCCGGCACTTTCCCGTATAAGTTGTAATTTGACAAATATTCAAAACCAAAAAACTGTATAGAAAACCCCTTCCCACGGAGGCACAACTTGTTTCTACTGTATTTTCTAAAATGCTTCTTCCTCACAAAATTCGAAAACGGAAATATTTAGAGAAGAAGACCACAAAACGACCTGCATTTGCAGATTTGCCGGCACTTTCCCGTATAAGTTGTAATTTGACAAATATTCAAAACCAAAAAACTGTATAGAAAACCCCTTCCCACGGAGGCACAATTTGTTTCTACTGTATTTTCTAAAATACTTCTTCCTCACAAAATTTGAAAACGGAAGTATTTAGAGAAGAAGACCACAAAACGATCTGCATTTGCAGATTTGCCGGCACTTTCCCGTATAAGTTGTAATTTGACAAATATTCAAAACCAAAAAACTGTATAGAAAACCCCTTCCCACGGAGGCACAACTTGTTTCTACTGTATTTTCTAAAATGCTTCTTCCTCACAAAATTCGAAAACGGAAATATTTAGAGAAGAAGACCACAAAACGACCTGCATTTGCAGATTTGCCGGCACTTTCCCGTATAAGTTGTAATTTGACAAATATTCAAAACCAAAAAACTGTATAGAAAACCCCTTCCCACGGAGGCACAACTTGTTTCTACTGTATTTTCTAAAATGCTTCTTCCTCACAAAATTCGAAAACGGAAATATTTAGAGAAGAAGACCACAAAACGACCTGCATTTGCAGATTTGCCGGCACTTTCCCGTATAAGTTGTAATTTGACAAATATTCAAAACCAAAAAACTGTATAGAAAACCCCTTCCCACGGAGGCACAACTTGTTTCTACTGTATTTTCTAAAATACTTCTTCCTCACAAAATTTGAAAACGGAAGTATTTAGAGAAGAAGACCACAAAACGACCTGCATTTGCAGATTTGCCGGCACTTTCCCGTATAAGTTGTAATTTGACAAATATTCAAAACCAAAAAACTGTATAGAAAACCCCTTCCCACGGAGGCACAACTTGTTTCTACTGTATTTTCTAAAATACTTCTTCCTCACAAAATTTGAAAACGGAAGTATTTAGAAAAGAAGACCACAAAACGACCTGCATTTGCAGATTTGCCGGCGCTTTCCCGTATAAGTTGTAATTTGACAAATATTCAAAACCAAAAAACTGTATAGAAAACCCCTTCCCACGGAGGCACAACTTGTTTCTACTGTATTTTCTAAAATACTTCTTCGTTACAAAATTTGAAAACGGAAATATTTAGAGAAGAAGACCACAAAACGACCTGCATTTGCAGATTTGCCGGCACTTTCCCGTATAAGTTGTAATTTGACAAATATTCAAAACCAAAAAACTGTATAGAAAACCCCTTCCCACGGAGGCACAACTTGTTTCTACTGTATTTTCTAAAATGCTTCTTCCTCACAAAATTCGAAAACGGAAATATTTAGAGAAGAAGACCACAAAACGACCTGCATTTGCAGATTTGCCGGCACTTTCCCGTATAAGTTGTAATTTGACAAATATTCAAAACCAAAAAACTGTATAGAAAACCCCTTCCCACGGAGGCACAACTTGTTTCTACTGTATTTTCTAAAATGCTTCTTCCTCACAAAATTCGAAAACGGAAATATTTAGAGAAGAAGACCACAAAACGACCTGCATTTGCAGATTTGCCGGCACTTTCCCGTATAAGTTGTAATTTGACAAATATTCAAAACCAAAAAACTGTATAGAAAACCCCTTCCCACGGAGGCACAATTTGTTTCTACTGTATTTTCTAAAATACTTCTTCCTCACAAAATTTGAAAACGGAAGTATTTAGAGAAGAAGACCACAAAACGATCTGCATTTGCAGATTTGCCGGCACTTTCCCGTATAAGTTGTAATTTGACAAATATTCAAAACCAAAAAACTGTATACAAAACCCCTTCCCACGGAGGCACAACTTGTTTCTACTGTATTTTCTAAAATACTTGTTCCTCACAAAATTTGAAAACGGAAGTATTTAGAGAAGAAGACCACAAAACGACCTGCATTTGCAGATTTGCCGGCACTTTCCCGTATAAGTTGTAATTTGACAAATATTCAAAACCAAAAAACTGTATAGAAAACCCCTTCCCACGGAGGCACAACTTGTTTCTACTGTATTTTCTAAAATGCTTCTTCCTCACAAAATTCGAAAACGGAAATATTTAGAGAAGAAGACCACAAAACGACCTGCATTTGCAGATTTGCCGGCACTTTCCCGTATAAGTTGTAATTTGACAAATATTCAAAACCAAAAAACTGTATAGAAAACCCCTTCCCACGGAGGCACAATTTGTTTCTACTGTATTTTCTAAAATACTTCTTCCTCACAAAATTTGAAAACGGAAGTATTTAGAGAAGAAGACCACAAAACGATCTGCATTTGCAGATTTGCCGGCACTTTCCCGTATAAGTTGTAATTTGACAAATATTCAAAACCAAAAAACTGTATACAAAACCCCTTCCCACGGAGGCACAACTTGTTTCTACTGTATTTTCTAAAATACTTCTTCCTCACAAAATTTGAAAACGGAAGTATTTAGAGAAGAAGACCACAAAACGACCTGCATTTGCAGATTTGCCGGCACTTTCCCGTATAAGTTGTAATTTGACAAATATTCAAAACCAAAAAACTGTATAGAAAACCCCTTCCCACGGAGGCACAACTTGTTTCTACTGTATTTTCTAAAATGCTTCTTCCTCACAAAATTCGAAAACGGAAATATTTAGAGAAGAAGACCACAAAACGACCTGCATTTGCAGATTTGCCGGCACTTTCCCGTATAAGTTGTAATTTGACAAATATTCAAAACCAAAAAACTGTATAGAAAACCCCTTCCCACGGAGGCACAACTTGTTTCTACTGTATTTTCTAAAATACTTCTTCCTCACAAAATTTGAAAACGGAAGTATTTAGAAAAGAAGACCACAAAACGACCTGCATTTGCAGATTTGCCGGCGCTTTCCCGTATAAGTTGTAATTTGACAAATATTCAAAACCAAAAAACTGTATAGAAAACCCCTTCCCACGGAGGCACAACTTGTTTCTACTGTATTTTCTAAAATGCTTCTTCCTCACAAAATTCGAAAACGGAAATATTTAGAGAAGAAGACCACAAAACGACCTGCATTTGCAGATTTGCCGGCACTTTCCCGTATAAGTTGTAATTTGACAAATATTCAAAACCAAAAAACTGTATAGAAAACCCCTTCCCACGGAGGCACAATTTGTTTCTACTGTATTTTCTAAAATACTTCTTCCTCACAAAATTTGAAAACGGAAGTATTTAGAGAAGAAGACCACAAAACGATCTGCATTTGCAGATTTGCCGGCACTTTCCCGTATAAGTTGTAATTTGACAAATATTCAAAACCAAAAAACTGTATACAAAACCCCTTCCCACGGAGGCACAACTTGTTTCTACTGTATTTTCTAAAATACTTCTTCCTCACAAAATTTGAAAACGGAAGTATTTAGAGAAGAAGACCACAAAACGACCTGCATTTGCAGATTTGCCGGCACTTTCCCGTATAAGTTGTAATTTGACAAATATTCAAAACCAAAAAACTGTATAGAAAACCCCTTCCCACGGAGGCACAACTTGTTTCTACTGTATTTTCTAAAATGCTTCTTCCTCACAAAATTCGAAAACGGAAATATTTAGAGAAGAAGACCACAAAACGACCTGCATTTGCAGATTTGCCGGCACTTTCCCGTATAAGTTGTAATTTGACAAATATTCAAAACCAAAAAACTGTATAGAAAACCCCTTCCCACGGAGGCACAATTTGTTTCTACTGTATTTTCTAAAATACTTCTTCCTCACAAAATTTGAAAACGGAAGTATTTAGAGAAGAAGACCACAAAACGATCTGCATTTGCAGATTTGCCGGCACTTTCCCGTATAAGTTGTAATTTGACAAATATTCAAAACCAAAAAACTGTATACAAAACCCCTTCCCACGGAGGCACAACTTGTTTCTACTGTATTTTCTAAAATACTTCTTCCTCACAAAATTTGAAAACGGAAGTATTTAGAGAAGAAGACCACAAAACGACCTGCATTTGCAGATTTGCCGGCACTTTCCCGTATAAGTTGTAATTTGACAAATATTCAAAACCAAAAAACTGTATAGAAAACCCCTTCCCACGGAGGCACAACTTGTTTCTACTGTATTTTCTAAAATGCTTCTTCCTCACAAAATTCGAAAACGGAAATATTTAGAGAAGAAGACCACAAAACGACCTGCATTTGCAGATTTGCCGGCACTTTCCCGTATAAGTTGTAATTTGACAAATATTCAAAACCAAAAAACTGTATAGAAAACCCCTTCCAACGGAGGCACAATTTGTTTCTACTGTATTTTCTAAAATACTTCTTCCTCACAAAATTTGAAAACGGAAGTATTTAGAGAAGAAGACCACAAAACGATCTGCATTTGCAGATTTGCCGGCACTTTCCCGTATAAGTTGTAATTTGACAAATATTCAAAACCAAAAAACTGTATACAAAACCCCTTCCCACGGAGGCACAACTTGTTTCTACTGTATTTTCTAAAATACTTCTTCCTCACAAAATTTGAAAACGGAAGTATTTAGAGAAGAAGACCACAAAACGACCTGCATTTGCAGATTTGCCGGCACTTTCCCGTATAAGTTGTAATTTGACAAATATTCAAAACCAAAAAACTGTATAGAAAACCCCTTCCCACGGAGGCACAACTTGTTTCTACTGTATTTTCTAAAATGCTTCTTCCTCACAAAATTCGAAAACGGAAATATTTAGAGAAGAAGACCACAAAACGACCTGCATTTGCAGATTTGCCGGCACTTTCCCGTATAAGTTGTAATTTGACAAATATTCAAAACCAAAAAACTGTATAGAAAACCCCTTCCCACGGAGGCACAACTTGTTTCTACTGTATTTTCTAAAATGCTTCTTCCTCACAAAATTCGAAAACGGAAATATTTAGAGAAGAAGACCACAAAACGACCTGCATTTGCAGATTTGCCGGCACTTTCCCGTATAAGTTGTAATTTGACAAATATTCAAAACCAAAAAACTGTATAGAAAACCCCTTCCCACGGAGGCACAACTTGTTTCTACTGTATTTTCTAAAATGCTTCTTCCTCACAAAATTCGAAAACGGAAATATTTAGAGAAGAAGACCACAAAACGACCTGCATTTGCAGATTTGCCGGCACTTTCCCGTATAAGTTGTAATTTGACAAATATTCAAAACCAAAAAACTGTATACAAAACCCCTTCCCACGGAGGCACAACTTGTTTCTACTGTATTTTCTAAAATACTTCTTCCTCACAAAATTTGAAAACGGAAGTATTTAGAGAAGAAGGCCACAAAACGACCTGCATTTGCAGATTTGTCGGCACTTTCCCGTATAAGTTGTAATTTGACAAATATTCAAAACCAAAAAACTGTATAGAAAACCCCTTCCCACGGAGGCACAACTTGTTTCTACTGTATTTTCTAAAATGCTTCTTCCTCACAAAATTCGAAAACGGAAATATTTAGAGAAGAAGACCACAAAACGACCTGCATTTGCAGATTTGCCGGCACTTTCCCGTATAAGTTGTAATTTGACAAATATTCAAAACCAAAAAACTGTATAGAAAACCCCTTCCCACGGAGGCACAATTTGTTTCTACTGTATTTTCTAAAATACTTCTTCCTCACAAAATTTGAAAACGGAAGTATTTAGAGAAGAAGACCACAAAACGACCTGCATTTGCAGATTTGCCGGCACTTTCCCGTATAAGTTGTAATTTGACAAATATTCAAAACCAAAAAACTGTATACAAAACCCCTTCCCACGGAGGCACAACTTGTTTCTACTGTATTTTCTAAAATACTTCTTCCTCACAAAATTTGAAAACGGAAGTATTTAGAGAAGAAGACCACAAAACGACCTGCATTTGCAGATTTGTCGGCACTTTCCCGTATAAGTTGTAATTTGACAAATATTCAAAACCAAAAAACTGTATAGAAAACCCCTTCCCACGGAGGCACAACTTGTTTCTACTGTATTTTCTAAAATGCTTCTTCCTCACAAAATTCGAAAACGGAAATATTTAGAGAAGAAGACCACAAAACGACCTGCATTTGCAGATTTGCCGGCACTTTCCCGTATAAGTTGTAATTTGACAAATATTCAAAACCAAAAAACTGTATAGAAAACCCCTTCCCACGGAGGCACAATTTGTTTCTACTGTATTTTCTAAAATACTTCTTCCTCACAAAACTTGAAAACGGAAGTATTTAGAGAAGAAGACCACAAAACGATCTGCATTTGCAGATTTGCCGGCACTTTCCCGTATAAGTTGTAATTTGACAAATATTCAAAACCAAAAAACTGTATAGAAAACCCCTTCCCACGGAGGCACAACTTGTTTCTACTGTATTTTCTAAAATACTTCTTCCTCACAAAATTTGAAAACGGAAGTATTTAGAGAAGAAGACCACAAAACGATCTGCATTTGCAGATTTGCCGGCACTTTCCCGTATAAGTTGTAATTTGACAAATATTCAAAACCAAAAAACTGTATAGAAAACCCCTTCCCACGGAGGCACAACTTGTTTCTACTGTATTTTCTAAAATACTTCTTCCTCACAAAACTTGAAAACGGAAGTATTTAGAGAAGAAGACCACAAAACGATCTGCATTTGCAGATTTGCCGGCACTTTCCCGTATAAGTTGTAATTTGACAAATATTCAAAACCAAAAAACTGTATAGAAAACCCCTTCCCACGGAGGCACAACTTGTTTCTACTGTATTTTCTAAAATACTTCTTCCTTACAAAATTTGAAAACGGAAATATTTAGAGAAGAAGACCACAAAACGACCTGCATTTGCAGATTTGCCGGCACTTTCCCGTATAAGTTGTAATTTGACAAATATTCAAAACCAAAAAACTGTATAGAAAACCCCTTCCCACGGAGGCACAACTTGTTTCTACTGTATTTTCTAAAATGCTTCTTCATCACAAAATTCGAAAACGGAAATATTTAGAGAAGAAGACCACAAAACGACCTGCATTTGCAGATTTGCCGGCACTTTCCCGTATAAGTTGTAATTTGACAAATATTCAAAACCAAAAAACTGTATACAAAACCCCTTCCCACGGAGGCACAACTTGTTTCTACTGTATTTTCTAAAATACTTCTTCCTCACAAAATTCGAAAACGGAAATATTTAGAGAAAAAGACCACAAAACGACCTGCATTTGCAGATTTGCCGGCACTTTCCCGTATAAGTTGTAATTTGACAAATATTCGAAACCATATATGCAAATACCGTTGGATTGTGTGTGTTTTTGGCTTCTTTCTTTGGATTGAAAGAACACGTGTGGTGCGTTGCTTTTTTCGTTAAAATTTTAGTAGTTTTATTTGGTTCATTGTGAAAACGAGATGTCGATTTCTTAAGAAATGAATAATATGAATGAAATGTAATGATAAACCTACACATGTTAATAGCATCCAAACATAGCTAAATATGTACATATATGCCTCTATGTACATTTATGATTTTTAATGAATTTACATATTAGAAATGAAAACAGTTCTTAAATGAACGTTAAAATATCAATTAAAGTTTTATTTCTACACTGAGTTGTCATTACAATTAAATTTTGATGTTTTTAAAACTGCGGACCACCGTCTTTTATAAAATTTTAAGATAAAAAATTACTGTTCGATATAACGAATATCTCGGAATAACGAAAGGTCTGAACATTATATCATTCGTTAAACCGGGCTTTGACTGTACTGTCTTTTTCAAAGCGTACTTTTAAAAAGTACTTCTTTAGAAATTATCTTCTATTAAAAACCCTTTTAAAAAAGTACCTCTCAAACAAGAGTGTCCGCACTACAGATGCTAATTTTTTCTTAACATGTTCTTCTATGCCAGAATTCATACCTCATTTATAAACATATTCGTATTTATACATATTTTTAAAATTAAGAAGTCCATACTCAACCAAATAAAGAACACTTGCTTTAAAAAGTTCAAATGTAGCCGACTGTTACCATAAACAGTTTTGATATTATCGTTCATAGAACGCCAGAAAGAGTAAAAGACAAAATTTTGTTGTCCGAATTACAGAGTACTGTCCGGTTTGCGACAGTGTCCGGATTATAGATGTATCCGTGAAGTCGCCTGTTCGGATTACCGGGAAAGTATATTTTAGGACAGTACCCTTTAACAAAGTACCTTTGAGCGATATCCGAGTACCTTTGTATTATTTTTTATGTTTGCTTTTACCGTCTGAATTGTTAAGTTTTTTATGTTCGAATTTATTTTCGTGAGGGAAAGTACCTTTAAGGAATTTAAAAATTTAGAGTTAAAAAATAAAATTCTTATTTCCATACCCAAGTTAAATAATTTAGTTTTGTATTAATAAAACAAAAGGTTTGTTTTAGTAAGTATTTTAAGCTTTCTTATAAAATTTTTGTAAATGCATAATGAATAAAATTCTTATTGTTATTGTTGTACATGGATGTAGCGGGATGCCGGGAGATTAAAAACTGTGGCAAAATAAAATCTCCATATTGAGCCTGTATAGTGAAGTCTTTGTATTTTTCGAAAAGTCGTTCCTTTTAAAAAGGTTTAAAAAAATTAAGGCTAACAGAAATTATCGTTTCTTTAGACACTTCTCTCAAAAAAAAAAAAAAAATAAAATGCTGTCATCATACAAAAAACTCATGCTTAGTTTACTCGTCGCTTTTTTACACTAGATTTTTTTAATGATTGCCATTCAAATTCCTCAAACAACGACTCACTTCCTTATGTTACGGAAACTAAGCATTAACAAAAATTCAGTTGGAGATACCATTTTGTAGAAATTTAAAAAATGAATACATAAATTAATATTTCAGAGAATATTTTATATTAGAAAATGATTTCTTAGATTTTTAAGATTACATAGTGTCACTTAAATGACAACTTGGGTGTTCCCTGCCCGTCACGCATTTAGGCCAAGTTACACACCTTAAATTGCTAATTGACCACGCACAGCTTTGATATCTTTAAAGAATTTTAATAAACTCAACCTCAGCAGCCCATTACAAAACGATAAGACTATAATTGTTGCCTTTTTTCTATTACTTCAATTTTTTTTTTCCAATTTCTGTTTGAATAAATTCAAATTTTCTTGCTTCTTAACAATAAAGTTGAATAAAAACCAGTGATAAAAACAAAACCTACAAATTATATGTACGTGTGTGTGTGTGTGTGTGACCAACCGACCGACCACGACACAAGACAATAAACCCCAAAACGTACAATAAAAAAGACAAATTGAGTACAAGTGACAAATGCATGAAAAATGACACCAAACCAACAGGTTGCTTGTTAATACTTTTGGATTCCGAGTTGTTTTTCTTTTTCCATTGCTTTTGAAACTGTATGCGCTTTCATTGTCACCATGATGACATTTTACATAATAAAACCACCAAATATTTACAAAATTAAAGAAAGAAGAAACAAATTAAAAGAAAAGAAAAAATATAATAAGAAAAATGGGCCTACTTGGCCAAGAGACAAGCGACAAGAGAGAACCCTTCTGCAGTGGCACAATGGCATTGAAAATACATTAAGCAAGTGTTTGCCTCTGCAGCAGCTCAATGACAGCTTCTCAAGAATACGTTTTTTGTGCTGGTGATAACTTTAAGGTGGCCAACAACAACAACAACAACAACAAAAGCAGTAGTAACAGTAACAACCAGACACATTAGATTGTATATTTTGTGGTTTGAAATTATCTGTTTTGACACTAATGTCCTGTTGTAAAGCCGCGTCTACGCCAGTTCTAATCTGCCGACTAAATACCCCTTTCTTACCCTTTTCGTTGCTTTCTTGTTGTTCTTTTGTACTGTTTCATAAAATTTACTGCTTTGTCCCTTTTCTTCTGCTGTGCATTTCCCCAATCGATGGACGGTTGGATGGTGTTCGGAGGCTTATTTTGTTGCTTCGGTCATTCTTTTTTCCTCTTTCTATCGCTGTAAGTGGCATCAACTACTGATGATGTCCACGGGTCCCATTTTAGTTCATAATTTACGATGCATTTGAAGTTTTTTGTTCGTTGTGTCATTTGAAAAAGTAAATTGTGGTCGTTCTTTTTTTTAATACTATTTTCTTTGTTTT
The DNA here is from genome assembly GCA_963662145.1 of Sturmia bella. Classification (NCBI taxonomy): domain Eukaryota; kingdom Metazoa; phylum Arthropoda; class Insecta; order Diptera; family Tachinidae; genus Sturmia; species Sturmia bella. The sequence continues at coordinate 24,962,220 of OY759172.1, forward strand.
GCTGTTAAAAAAGAGTAAAGTGCGTTCACATGTTACCGCCTGTTTAACATCACAGATGCATCTAAAACAATTTATTTTATTGTTATTTAGATTTCTTTAAATTACTTCTCAACTGAACAAAATACATATTTCTGTGTATCGATTTAAATTCAGTTCTGAATAAACATACCAACAAGTTGTCTGATAATTTGTGAGAAAATTACTGAGACTGTTGCGCAGCGCATGATGATCCTTTTCTTTTAATACAAAGATTCTTATCGTTATCATTTAGGTATTTACTCATTATTTGACACTTTATTTGTCATATAAGACTTTAAGAACAAAAAATTAGTTGTTTTCTATAATTTATTACAGAAATCAATTTCATAAGCAACATTTTTTGGTTTGGAACTAATTTCATTAGTAAT